>JACGZH010000001.1:0-1200000 GCA_014706385.1 Phaffia rhodozyma | reverse complement strand
TCGAATCCAGTAAGATCCACGTCGCTGCTCTCGTCGTCGGCGCGTACCACACTTCGTTCTCTCACTATCTTGCCAAGTCTTCCCTCGGCAAGTGGCTGAAGGATGAAGGCATCCCCGCCATCTGGGGAGTCGACACCAGGGCTTTGACCAAGAAGATTCGAGAGAAAGGAGTTATGCTCGGTCGAGTTTTGGCCAGGAAGGACTTTACGCCTTCAACCCAGGAGAATCGAGGACGAAGCTTGATTGCCTCGATCTCTTCTCTCCCGGAACGACTTCTCGGAGACGCCTCGAACGCTTCTCCCACTCCGTCCCCTTCGAGGCAGCCCTCGTCGGAGTGGAGGGAGAAGTACCAGGTTGTCCCCTTTTCGGATCCCAATTTCCGTAACCTTGTCGCCGAGGTGTCCGTCAAAGAGCCCATTCTCTACACTCCTAAGGGGGTTTCTGGAGTTGAGCCCAGTGTTCACCCCAGAGAGGGTCGACCTTTGAGGGTCTTGGCTTTGGACTTGGGAATGAAGTACAACCAGATCCGATGCTTCACCAAGCGAGGAATCGAGGTCAAGGTTTTGCCTTGGGTCAGTTTTTCCTATTCCTCCCCCACCCCTTCCCCTTTGTCTCGCTCGTTCGCGATTGAAGCAGCCGTACTTAACTTGTCCTGTTCTCTTTGTATTTGACAGGACTACAACTTCAACAAGCTCGAGCAGGAGCCGTATGATGGTCTCTTCCTTTCCAACGGACCCGGAGACCCCTCTATTGTCTCTGCCACTATCGATAACATCAAGGAAGCCATCACTGCTGCCAAGGTTCCCATCTTTGGTATCTGTTTGGGACACCAGCTCCTCGCCCAAGCTTCTGGAGCGAAGACCTCGAAGATGAAGTACGGAAACCGAGGAATGAACATTCCCTGCAACAGCCGAGCGTCCGGTCGATGCTACATTACTTCCCAGAACCACGGTTACCAGGTCGACGTTTCCACCTTGACCGACGGATGGGAGGAGCTCTTCTACAACGTCAACGATAACTCCAACGAGGGTATCTGGAAGGGTAAGGACGGTCTCCCGTACTTCTCCGTTCAGTTCCATCCCGAGTCGTCTCCCGGTCCCAAGGATACCGAGTTCTTGTTCGATGTTTTCATCAAGAGCATGACCGATTGCGCCGAGGCCGAGAAGCTCGTCCCTGTTCAAATGCCCGGAGGTGACATCGAGGAGAATGCGTCGAAGAACCCCAAAGTCAAGGTCAAGAAGGTCGTGGTTCTCGGATCTGGAGGACTCTCGATCGGTCAGGCTGGAGAGTTCGATTACTCTGGATCCCAGGCCATTAAGGCACTCAAGGAGGAGGGCATCTACACCGTTCTTGTCAACCCCAACATCGCCACCATCCAAACCTCCAAGGGATTGGCCGACAAGATCTATTACCTTCCTGTCACTCCTGACTTTGTCCGAAAGATTCTCAAGTACGAGAAGCCCGACGGAATCTACGTCACCTTCGGAGGACAGACCGCCCTTTCCGTCGGAATTGCCCTCAAGGACGAGTTCGAGGAGCTCGGATGCAAGGTTCTCGGAACCCAGATTTCGACCATCATCACTACTGAGGATCGAGAGCTCTTCGCCAGGGCTATGGAGGAGATCGGAGAGAAGTGCGCCGAATCGGCCACCGCCGTCAACTTCGAGGAGGCCGCTGTGGCCGCCAAGAACATCGGGTACCCGGTTATTATCCGAGCTGCTTTCGCTTTGGGAGGTCTCGGTAGTGGATTCGCCTCGAACGAGAGTGAGCTCAAAGCCTTGTGCGACAAGGCTTTCGCCACCAGTCCTCAGGTCTTGGTTGAAAAGTCGATGAAGGGCTGGAAGGAGATCGAGTACGAGGTTGTCCGAGATTGCAGAGATAACTGCATCACTGTCTGCAACATGGAGGTTTGTCGTTGTTCATTTTAAAATCCAGTCTGTCAGCCTTTGGGCTAATCGAAACTAATCACCGGTTCCCTCTTTTCCAGAACTTCGACCCTCTTGGTGTTCACACCGGAGATTCTATCGTCGTTGCTCCCTCCCAGACTCTTTCAGACGCGGACTACAACATGCTCCGAACGACGGCGACCAACGTCATCCGACACTTGGGTGTTGTTGGAGAGTGCAACATTCAGTACGCCTTGAACCCTTACTCCAAGGAGTACTGCATCATCGAGGTCAACGCCCGATTGTCCCGATCTTCGGCTCTTGCCTCCAAGGCTACCGGTTACCCGCTCGCCTTCATTGCCGCTAAGCTCGGTCTTAACATTCCTTTGAACGAGATCAAGAACTCGGTGACCAAGGTCACCAGCGCATGCTTCGAGCCCTCGCTCGATTACATCGTCGTCAAGATCCCCCGATGGGACTTGAAGAAGTTCGCCAGGGTTTCGACCTTGCTCGGCTCTAGCATGAAGAGTGTGGGAGAAGTCATGAGTATCGGTCGAACCTTCGAGGAGACCATTCAGAAGGCCATTCGAGCCATCGATGATTCCTTCCCTGGTTTCAGTACCGTTAGTGTTTATCCCTTGCTTGTTCTGTTAGTCAAATGAGAGCAAACATGCTAATTAATCCTTTTACTTAACGCAGAACGACTACGTGGATGACATAGACTCCGAGATCCGAACTCCCTCTGACAAGCGACTCTTCGCTATCGCTACCGCTTTCAGCCGAGGCTACTCAGTCGACAAGATTCACCAGATGTCCAACATCGACAAGTGGTTCTTGACCCGATTAGAGCGACTTAGCAAGATGGAGAAGTTGGCTTCGTGAGTGATTCTCCGTGCAGTTTGCTCCCGCTTGTCCTTTATATCTTGTTGACGCCTATTTATTTTCTATCTGTAGCACCTACTCTCCCTCTTCCGTTCCCTCTGGTTTAATCCGACAGTGCAAGCAGCTCGGGTTCTCTGATAGACAGGTTGCCAAGTTCTTGGGTTCCAACGAGCTCGCCGTTCGACGACTCCGACAGGACGCCGGAATCGCTCCTTTCGTCAAGCAAATCGATACCGTCGCTGCCGAGTTCCCCGCATTCACCAACTACCTTTACACCACTTATAACGCTACCGAGCACGACATCTCGTTCGAGGACCACGGAGTCATGGTGTTGGGATCTGGTGTGTACCGAATCGGATCCTCTGTCGAGTTCGATTGGTGTGCTGTCACCGCCATCCGAACCCTTCGAAAGCTCGGTCTTAAGACGGTCATGGTCAACTACAACCCCGAGACAGTGTCGACCGATTACGATGAGGCCGATCGGCTCTACTTCGAGAACATCTCGCTCGAGACCATCCTTGATATCTATGATGCCGAGAGGTCTTCCGGAGTCATGCTCTCTATGGGAGGTCAGACCCCCAACAACATCGCCCTCCAGCTTCACCGACAGAACGTCAAGATCTACGGTACCTCCCCTGAGATGATCGATACTGCCGAGAACCGATACAAGTTCTCCCGAATGTTGGACAAGATCGGAGTCGACCAGCCCTTGTGGAAGGAGCTGACCAGCTTCGATGAGGCTGAAGTTTTCTGCAACAATGTCGGATATCCCGTCCTTGTTCGACCTTCTTACGTCTTGTCCGGAGCCGCCATGAACGTCGTCTTCTCCGCCGACGATCTTGCGACCTACCTCAACCAGGCCACTGCCGTCTCCCGAGACCACCCTGTCGTCATCACCAAGTACATCGAGGAGGCCAAGGAGATCGAGATGGACGCCGTCGCCAGAGACGGAAAGATGGTTATGCACTACATTTCTGAACACGTCGAGAACGCTGGTGTTCACTCTGGAGATGCTACCCTCATCCTTCCTCCTCAGGATCTTGACCCGGAGACCGTTCGACGAATTGAGGTCGCCACCCAGAAGATCGGTATGGCGCTCAACGTGACTGGTCCTTACAACATTCAGTTCATGGCCAAGAACAACGAGATCAAGGTTATCGAGTGCAATCTCCGAGCTGCCCGATCTACTCCCTTCGTTTCCAAGGTGACCGACATCAACGCCATCGAGCTTGCTACCAAGGTCATGCTTGACTTCCCCATCACTCCTTACCCTGAGGTCAAGATGCCCAAGGATTACGTCGGTATCAAGGTCCCCCAGTTCAGTTTCAGCCGACTTGCTGGAGCCGATCCTATCCTCGGTGTCGAGATGGCCTCCACAGGAGAGGTCGCCTGTTTCGGAAAGGACAAGTATGAAGCTTACCTCAAGGCTTTGATCTCGACCGGAATCAAGATCCCGAAGAAGAACATTTTGTTCTCCATCGGATCTTACAAGGAGAAGATGGAGTTGCTTCCCTGTGTTCAGAAGTTGCACCGAATGGGCTACAACATCTTCGCTACCGCTGGAACGTCTGATTTCATCCAGGCAAGTTCTTTTCCTTATGTTTCAAACTAGTTCATTCATATCTGATGTTTTCTCCCGCTTGTCTACAATCCTCTCGTTCAACAGGAGCACGGAATCCCTGTCAAGTACCTCGAGTACCTGGAGGAGGATACTACCCACGACGCCCAGAAGTCTGAGTACTCGTTGCAGCAGCACTTTGCCAACCACCTCATCGATCTCTACGTCAACCTTCCTTCCAAGAACCGATACCGACGACCTACCACCTACATCTCGAGCGGTTACAAGTCTCGACGACTCGCGGTGGACTTCGCTGTTCCCTTGGTCAACAACGTCAAGTGCGCCAAGCTCTTCATCGAGGCTATCGTTCGAAACCCCTCTATGGAGATCTCCAGCGTCGACTTCAAGACTTCGCACGAGACCTACAGCTTCCCCGGATTGATCAGCATCCAGACGTTTGTTCCCGAGGTCGCTAAGGCTGGCTCCAAGGACTTTGCCGAGGTCACCAAGGCTGCCATCCGAGGTGGTTTCACCATGGTTCAGGTCCTTCCTCAGGGTGTGGAGTCTCAGATCCACGATGAGGCTTCCCTCCGAGTCGCTCAGGCTAACGCTGACGGACAGGCTCACTGTGATTACACTTTCGGAGTTTCTGCTACCAGCGAGAATGCTTCCCTCATCTCCGAGAGCATCACCTCCGGTGCCCGGTCGCTCTTCGTCCCTGCCTCGTTTGCTTCTAACACCAACAAGGTCGCGACCGTCTCCGGACACTTTGCTGCCTGGCCTGCTGAGAAGCCTATCGTGACGGATGCCAAGACTACCGACTTGGCTTCCATCCTCCTTCTCACCAGCCTTCACAACCGAAGCGTCCACGTCACTAACGTCAAGACTCGATCTGACATCGAGCTCATCGCTCTCTCCAAGGAGAAGGGACTTCCCGTCACCTGTGATGTTGCCGTGTACTCGCTCTTCTTTGCTTCCCAGGATTTCCCTGCTGCCACCTGCCTTCCTTCTAAAGACGATCAGAAGGCTCTTTGGGACAACCTCGCCGTCATCGACACCTTCTCGGTCGGAAGCATTCCTTACCAGCTCGGTCTTGACCTCAAGCAGGTCGTTTCTCCTTTGGCTGGTATCGAGGAGACCCTTCCTTTGCTGCTCTCTGCCGTGAATGACGGTCGGTTGACTTTGGAGGACATTACCTTGCGACTCCACGACAACCCTCGACAGATCTTTGATCTTCCCGAGCAGGTCTCCACCTCTGTCGAGGTTGACACCAACAGGAGCACCGCCTTCCCTACCCCCAAGCACTGGTCTCCTCTATCCGAGAAGATCATGTTCGGAGGTGTTCACCGAGTCGTCCACAACGGACAGGCCTTCTTCATTGACGGTGTCAGTACCTCCACTCCTTTCGGACGAGATCTTTCCGGAGAGGCTTCGCCTCGAACCAGGAACCTCGGAAGCCGAGCCTCGTTCTCCCGAGCTCGACCGACCGTTCAGACATACCCCTCGATGTCTTCCCCCAAGATTAGCGGTCGATCCCCCGTCCTCAAGCCTTACTCGCCCTCTCCTGGCCAGGTGTCTCGAATCCCGTCGTTCCCTGACCTCACTGCTGTCTCTACTCCTCGGTTTGGTGCTATCCAGCCTCACCCATCGTTCCACCGACGACACGTGTTGACCGTCAAGAACTACACCCGAGAGGATCTCCACGCCATCTTTAGTTTGGCCTCCGAGATGAGAACTCAGGTCGAGCGACACGGAAGCGTTGACACGCTGAAGGGCCGAGTGATCTGCAACTTGTTCTTCGAGCCCTCGACCCGAACTTCTACCTCGTTCGAGGCCGCCATGAAGCGATGTGGAGGAGAGGTAACCTCGGTGAGCGTTGACCGATCATCGGTCACTAAGGGAGAGTCCTTGGCCGATACAATCCGAACTGTCGGTTGCTACACCGATGCCATTGTCCTTCGACACCCGGCTATCGGATCGGCTAAGGCTGCCGCTAAGTTCTCGCCCGTTCCCCTCATCAATGCCGGTGATGGTATCGGAGAGCACCCTACCCAGAGTCTTCTTGATGTGTTTACCATGCGAGAGGAGCTTGGATCCGTTAACGGTATCACCGTCACGATGAGTAAGCCTCTTTCTTTGTCTTTGTCTTCGTCTTGTTGTTCTGCAATCAAGATTTTTTCTCTTTACTAATAAGACTTTCTTCTCTTTTACTTCTTCCTTATCCAGTCGGAGACTTGAAGAACGGTCGAACTGTCCACAGTTTGGTCAAGTTGCTCTCGCTGTACTCTGTCAGCTTGAACTTTGTGTCACCACCTTCGTTGATGATGCCTGAGTCTGTCAAGGCTGAGGCCCGAAAGGCCGGAGTGTCCGTTCACGAGTGTGTTAACTTGGATGAGGTCATCTCCAAGTCTGATGTGCTGTACGTTACCCGAATACAGAAGGAGCGATTCGAGAACGAGGCAGAGTACGAAGCCGTGAAGGACATGTTTGTCATCAACAACGAGGTCTTGACTCGAGCCAAGCCGACGACGATCGTCATGCACCCTCTTCCCCGTGTGAACGAGATTGACCCGGAGGTCGACTTTGACTCCAGGGCCGCCTACTTCCGACAGATGCGACTTGGTCTCTTCATCCGAATGGCTCTCTTGACTATGGTGTTGGGTTAAAAGGAGGAACGAATTTGACCAAAAGTAAAATAAATTAAAATAATTCATTCGCATCTTTTCAAGAGTCTTTCGACTTGTTCTCTTCTTTCAGTCATTCTTCTGTACTTCCTTCTCATTCGCTATTCGCCTCCTCTTTCTATTCTATCATTATCTGTTCCCTTCATCCTTGGCTCTGCATTCGGAACGTTGTTACAAGCACCTAGATTTTCTCCTTTTATTCTATGATTTATCTTTCTTCCGAACTGATCCGGGTCTTGGTTCAATTCATTTGCGAGCATCTGAACAAAGAGCAATGACGAGGGACATGGAAATACAACACACAACAGTAAGGGAGAATGACGAATGGCGTTTTAATCGACTCTATAAAAACCCCAACCGAGCGAACCCTGTGACATCTCCCAAACGACCTTCGCCGCGCCCTCTTCCTCCCTCTCGGAATGCTCTCTGACGGATCCGAGCGCAACGAACAAAGGCATGAAATGATCCGGTTCAGGCACAGCTTTCTTGTAGTTTGGATCTCGTTGGATCTCTTCGATCTTCTCGAGCGCGTTTGACGGTCGGAACGCTCGGACGAGATTGCCGACTGAGCGGATGAAAGGAGGACCGTACGTATCATTTTTGCCTGTGAAATAGTCTCGTAGATTATGAACCCTGGCGTGATTTCGTTTTATGATGACAAATTTCGAGTCGAGTCGAGTCAGCATCTGATAGCAACAAAGACGAGAAGAAGAAGACAACAACCAAAAAGTTGTTTCTCACGGTTGACCGGATGCGATGATGATGACGCCCTGCTCTCGAAGTCCGTCCAGTGCTTTCCCGAGTTTGTATGAGCTCACCAATGATCCATCTCCTGGAAGAGAGATCTGAAGGATTGGGAAGGACTCTTTGGTATGATTTGGAAACATCACTTTGAACGGAACCCAAGCTCCATGGTCTAGACCTCTTCCTTTTCCTTGAATGCCTACATAGTCGATCCCAGCTGAGGTCAGTCGATCCTTAACGGCAGAGACGAGCCAAGGAGCGGAACGATGTGGAAACTGTTGGACGTAGTAGTGAGCAGGAAAGCCATAAAAGTCGTAGATGAGAGGAGTCTCGAGCGCTTCGTTTACTTGGTGTGCATGTTTATGAACATAATGTTTAGTAAGTGGCTGCGTGCTTGCGGAGAAGAAGAGGTCTAATTGATATTAAAAAAAAAAAACTAGGTGCTCGAGCAAAACATTCCAGACATACTCTCTACAGCAGAAGAATGCTCTTGACCTTCCCAATGAGCCGAAACGACCACTATTCCTTGTGGCTGAAGAGCTTGAATATCTTGACCTATGGCTTGCCATTGTTTGTAAGCTCCCGAGACCGTGTCAAACAAAGTGGGCGGTCCGCCTGGAATGATTGCGTGAGAACATAAGATTGGGCTGAAGTGAGTTCTTAGTTCTGTTTAAGGGAAAAAAAAAGAAGAAAAGCGACAAAGAAGAGAGAGAGCGCGCGCGCGCACGCCTGACCGTGAGAAATAAAGAACGAAGGCATCATGTTGATAACCTTGGATACGAATTGTAGAGCCATCTCGATGTCTGTGCTGATGAGACTCAGAACGAAAGGGAATGAGATTTGAACGAGTATATAACTTTTGAAAGTTTCAGTAAGCCGGCGGCATGACCGAAGTTCACATTACGCGTGGGAAAGATGACGGTGACGGTGAAGCCCGATCGTTGGATAATCATTGTTCATGATTACATAATTAGCCTCTTACCTAAGCTACATGACTCCACCTAAGCAAGATCGCCAAGAGATTTCCCACGGACCCGGCCGAGCTTCCGGGCCGGTTGGAGTTCCAGAGGACAAACCCGATCCGGCGATCTCTTGGTAAGGAAGAAGCATTGGGCGCTGGACATCGGGTGCTGGGTGTTGAGAGGTTGAGTGTCGAGTATCAGATGTGAGCGTTACTGGAACAGCTGATCAGTTCCAGCTTGTTCGTCGACCAGCGGCTTGATGCCTAGCACCAGTATATGTATGTGTCTGTGTTTCTTTCCTTTTCCATGAAGGCAACAGATTGAGTCCGGTAGCAAACAACGGGATCAACCATAACATGTTCAAGAGGCAGAATGGAGAAAGAAAAACAAGAGGGCAAAGACTGAGTGAAGCTGGATAGGATCCTGGAACTGAACACGACAAGCGAGAAATTTGTTGTCACCTCCTTCTCTCTCAATCGACGGTCATGTGAAGCAACACCTAGCTGTAAGTGCTCCAATTCAGGTGAGTCACTCTTGAATCTCCCACATGTACAAACACCCACACTCAGACACATACACCCTCTCTCATTTTCAGTGTTGGCCTAGTTGATTTCCGTTGTGGTGATGAACCAGGAGAAAGTCCGATGAATGTTCTTGGCTAGATATGTTTCCTTTCGGTCCTGCCCTTCTGCAGTCTGGTGACGCATCTCTTGCGTCCATCCGTCATTGATCTCCCTTCTTCACATTCGGTTGAAGTTTCGCACGGCTTTCGTCACAAGGCTGCTCTTCTTACTCCTAAACTTGTTTCAGTCAAGTTGAGCCGTCGTCACCGATCGATCCTCTCTAATGAATTCTTAGACTCCAAACCAGCGACATACGTAACCAAAGGTGACCGTACCAAATCTTGAAGAACTAGTCAGGAGGCTGTATGGACAAAGAATCAGGAGGAATAGGGAGGATTCAGTCAGAAAGAGGAAATCAAAGAAGCATAATTCCTCTTCAAGAATTTGTATAAAGGAACGACGAGAATGGGCTGAATGTTAACCTTTTTGTCTCTCATTCCAATCCTTCATACTCTCAGCAAGGCAAGCATATTCCAACTAGACCCAACAACCATGCTCACTTCACTCGCTCTCGTCCTCTTTCCCGCTATGGCCCTCGCGGCGCCAACGTTCGTGACCTCGCCTCAACACATATCTCCAGGAAAGGATAGCAAATTGGTAAGTGTGTGCGTGATTGAGAAAATCTTGGTCATAGCAGCTTACCTTGTTCGCACTCCTTATTCGTCCATAGTGTTTGGCCGTTGCCAATCAGGGCGCCTTCAAGAATGGAGATGCTGTGGTGTCCGTGTCATGCGACACTTCGTATACCGATGGCCGACAACTTTGGAGAGTCTACCCTGGAGACTCTCAGATCCAATTGATCGGTTCGAACTTTTGCTTGGACGCTGGAACAGACAACTCAAACAACCAGCCTTTGAAGATTTGGACTTGCTACCCAGGTCTATACCAGCAGCAGTGGTATTATACTGATGACAACAGAATTGCGATCACCGGAGGCAACAAGTGTCTTGATCTCGGACCGAACGGTCCTCAGACCTATCAGTGCACCCCCAACAATGACAACCAGGTGAGCCTTGCGCATAATTCCAACATTCTTGTGTTTAAATTGGCGGTAAAAGTCACCACTGGACACTGACAGCGCAGTCCTTTTCATCGGTTTTTTGAATGCTTCTTCCCCTCCCCTTTCCTCAAAATAGGTCTGGTACACTCCTGGTACAGTGGCTCCCCCTGTGAGCAGCACTACCGTCCCACCCATCACGTCTACGTTAGTTCCCTCGGTGACAACCTCGGTCGCTCCTCCGGTCTCGTCCTCTGCTAGTCCTTCTCCCCCTCTCGGTGGACCTAGCTTGGTGATTCACCCGAACGGACGAACTGATTTCTGTCTGGAGGCTGTATCTGCGAACAATGTCCCGGTCGAGGGAAGTCTCGTTCAGGTCAAAGTTTGCACCGGGCGATCCAACCAGCGATTTGATATTTACCGAGGGGATAATCTCGTCAGGTTATCAAACTCGAACTTGTGCTTGGACGCCGGGTCAAACATCGGAAACAATGTGGCGCTCAAGGTTTGGACGTGCTACCCTGGATTGAAGCAGCAGCAGTGGTACTACACCAATGACAACAGGATCGCGATCACCGGCGGAAACCAGTGCGCGGATAACACGAACGGGATCTTGAGCTCTGCAAACACCCTTCAAACCTATCAGTGCATCACTGGGAACAACAACCAGGTCTTTACCGTGTCCAACTAAAAGGAGTTGGCAGGGTTGTTCTGTTCGGCTCTACTGTATCACACTTTCTTTTCTCACTGTCTTGTATCACTAGTCTATCTTTTCACTCTCATAGCCTTATGTGTCGGTTAAGCCTTCATTCAAGAACCATTCTGTCTATCCTTCCTTTTGCTTTTCCAAGGACAGTGCACGGAGTTTCCTTTCTCTCTCCTTTGCTGGTTGATCTTAGTTTACGTCCATCTTTTCTTTTCTAAAGAAACGAATGAAAAGAGGACGTCCGGATGTATATCTACTCTCCAATCTATGCCATCACGCTATCTACTGATGATCGGATGTTAAATCATAAATCTCTCTTTTCTGCTACCTCTTCATGGATCTGAAAAGTCTCTATCTCTCCGATGTGAACCATGTTGGTCTTGCTGTCAAATCCTCAAGATGAGAAGGGAATACTCTCTTAATCTCAGAAGTCGGCCTTTAAGTCGCTACAGAGTCAGACGAATCTGAGCGAGGATTTGGAGTTCTGTATTTTCATCGCCTGTCGTGTCCTCCTACCTCAGCGTTCTCTTTTAAGGAAGAAAAAAAAGAAGAAAGATAGAAAGGAAGATCTCTGGAACAAAGCCTTTGAAGAATCCAAAAAAAAACTAAGATCGGTTGAATTTGAAAGCGTGATACTTCATGTTTATCTCTGTACTGTCTGGAAAGACCTATGTGCGACCTCAATTACGAAGGATCAAACCGCCTCCACCCTCATCGCAACTCCATTCGTTTTCTGTTTTAATCTTTGGGCTTTCCTCTGGACGCGAAGGCTTCCATTCCCCATGGTCTAGGAGCATGAGCGAGGTCCATCTTGAAGGACCACTTCATTCGGATACCGTTTTGAATGGCCAGACCGTGTCTGTGTTTTTGAATCAGCGAGAGAGGAACATGAGGAGTCATAGTATGAAGACGAAAAGAGAAGAAGGGAGGTACTAGCAGTTAGTGATGATCAACAAAGAACAACAGAGGAAAAAAAAGGACGAACCCTCTGATCTTCTTCGGCTTCTTGGGTTCTCTAGCAATGAACCGGGGGTCAAAGCCCTGTCTGTACTTTTCAGTGATCCATTGAACATATCTAGAAAACAAAAAGCAACGCACCAAACATGGACGTCCTTCAGATTAGTGTATAGAAGAGAGAGGGAAGGAAAAGAAAGACCAGAAAAGAGGTATTGAGAACTGACTTGACGTCCTTCGTGACGAGTCCAGCCTGAGTCCAGCCCTCTGCCTTTCTAGTAAAGAGCTCATCCCAGGTGACCTCTCCTTTGACTTTGTTCTTGAGATTTCGACCGGCCGCTCGGAAGAACGCTGCCGGATCTGTTATCGGGCCTGTGAAGGGAAGTAAAGAATGAGAGAGGAGCGAGAGGTATCGAGCGAAGAGAGGGAGAACAGATAGAAGAAATCCAAAGCAACCACGATCAGAGAACTCAAGCTTTTCTCGGCACAACAAATCATCCAGAAATGACTTACCTTTCGGTTCAGGGATCTGTCTCTTTACTTTGGACCCGATGACGACCGGAGGGAGTTCTTCTCTGATGGCCTGGTCGATGTGCTTGAAGATCTTTGTTGACCGTGCCTGGAGAGCTACCGGAGCAGTTGTATGGAAGCTGCGTGAGCAGACCAGGCGAGAGGACGAGGCTAGCGGAACAATATGGCGAGAGAGGGACATTGACAGGATCTCTGGGCTGAGGGTTGACGACGACGACGACGAGGAGAGAGCGAACGGAGAGAGAAAGAGAGAAAGTAGAAGGTGAGGAGAGAGCGTGTGCGTGTGGTTACACGTGTCACGTGGTGTGATGGCTACATTCACAAGTCAACATGGTTACGATTGATTGATCGATCGATCGATCGATCGATCGGGTAAGCCATCTTGCCGCTGAGTACAAAGCAAGCGCAGAGGACGAGACAGGGCGTGGAAGGGAGCAAGAGGGGAGGAGGTAGAGGGAAGCAAGAAGGCAGAGTGAAAAAGACATAGTAGCTGAGAGAAAAAGAGCGTGTGTATCTTGCTTCGTCTGTGTAGACGATCTTATGCGAGAAGCTCTCGATGGGAATGTGCGCGCAAAGAGTGCGTAGCGAGAGTGAGAGCATACATGTCATTGACGCCAGCCAGAGCGCTGAACATGATCATAGAGAAGAAGAAAGAGCGGAGTGCGTAGAGAAGCAAGAACATACTCATACCCACACTCCCATAACGAGCTTTCCCTCGTTTGTTGTCTGATGTCTGGTGTCTGTCGTCTGGCTCTGGCTCCAGCTCCGGCTCTGGATGGATCGTACGATGTTTGCGGGGGAAAAGACTAGACAAATTTTGTAACGATCAATTAGAAATATCAACCGATTTTCCTAATGATTTTTCACCCAACACTCGAACACACCGGAACACTCCACTACTTCTTTTTCTTGTTCTCATTCTTCCTCTACCTTCTCCCCCCGAGTGTTTGAAACGTTCACCTCGACTATCGGCTTCGACTTTCACCCTGATCATTAGTTCTACTCTCTTCTTTATCTTTCGATATCATCTCGGGCCAATTTAGTCTTCAACAGGCACACGAGCGAGTCCCCTTCTCTTCCTTTTTTAACCTTCACGCTTTCTTTCCTCTCTTCCGATCAAAACAAACACATGGGCAAGTTCGATATCATCATCATTGGTGCAGGCATCGCTGGATCGTATGTGTCGTTTTGTCTTGTTCTAGTTCTCTCTTTCATCTATCACATTCTCACGTTCTTCGTAATATATCATACAGTACTCTGGCGTACTCCCTTGGCCAGTCCGGCCGTCGCGTACTGTGCATCGAACGAGACTTGAGCACCCCGGATCGGATCGTCGGTGAACTTCTCCAGCCGGGAGGTTGTGCCTCCCTTAGACAACTCGGTATGGGAGACTGTCTCGAGGATATCGACGCCGTTGCCGTTGAGGGTTACTGCACCATGGTTAGTCCCTCCTCTCTATGTCATCAGTCTTGTTCTTTCTTGCCGGACCACTCCGACCACGTGCCCTAATAAGTACAACTTACACGACTTTTTGATCCCATACTTAATCCCAAATAGTACGACGGCCACCAGGTCGAAATTCCTTATCCGCCGTGTCCATCTGGTTCTGGCTCGTCCGCCGGAAAGACTCCATCCGGAAGGATCGAAGGCAGATCGTTTGTTCACGGTAGATTCGTCGACAAGCTCAGAGCAAAGGCACAGAGCTCAAAGAACGTTGTCATGCTTGAAGGTCTGTCCTGTCATTCTTGTCTTTGCACTCGTTCCTCTTAACTTATCCAAAACCTCTCTCAATTCTTTCTAGGCACGGTCAAATCACTCCTCAACTGCCCGGATTCCTCCAGAGTCATTGGAGTCTCTGCTTCTATGAAGTCGGCCGCCAAGGACACCCCGCCCCAATCGTTCTACGCACCGGTCACCATCATCGCCGATGGCTGCTTCTCTCGCTTCCGACCGACGAATGCGCCTCCCCCGGTTGTCAGATCTCACTTTGTTGGTCTCGTTCTTCATGACGCGCCTCTTCCGATCCCAAAACACGGTAACGTCCTTCTCGGCTCTTCCTTTGGCCCTGTGCTCCTCTACCAAATTTCCACCAGAGAGACACGGATGCTTGTCGATATCAAAGGCAAGCTTCCCTCGATCGGATCGGGTGCGCTCAAAGAGTACCTCGAACAGAAGGTTGTTCCCGGCATGCCTTCCGAGATGGAAGCCTGCCTGAAGGACGCGTTGGACAAGTCCGAGCAAGGAGGAGACGCCAGGCTCAGAGTCATGCCCAACAGCTGGCTCCCCGCCAGACAGCAGTCGACCGGCAAGAAAGAGGACAGAGAGGGTTGCATCGTGATTGGTGATGCTTGGAATATGAGGCATCCCCTCACCGGAGGTCAGTTCTTTCCTCTTCCTTCGTCTGCCTATCTCCTTGCCCTCTCCATTCTTTTCGAATCTCACCTCACGATCATGCTTTTCTTGATACTACACAGGAGGAATGACGGTCGCGTTCCATGATTGCGTCCATCTCACAAACATCCTCGCCCCGTCAAGCTCACTCCCGGACCTTGAAGATTGGCACGAGATTGCGCCCGCACTTAGAAATTGGTACTGGGAGCGTAAAAACCTTTCGACTGTCGTCAATGTGCTTTCCATCGCGCTCTACGATCTCTTTGCCGCCGATGGTGAGTTGTGTTGTTTTTCCGTGTTGACGAGGTCAGCAATTCTTACTGACTTCCTTTTTCTTCCAAATTCACTCAGATCCAAACTTAGAGGTTCTTCGACAGGGATGTTTCAAGTACTTTCAACTCGGCGGCTCTGCTATCGCTGGTCCGGTCTCCCTCCTCTCCGCCCTTGCACCCAGACCGCTCCTGCTGTTCTACCACTTTTTCTATGTCGCGCTGTACAGTATTTGGTGTATGTTTTTCCACCCTCAACCCGTCCACCTTCCCAGCCGTGATGGTTCGTCTCTTCTTCTTTGTCTTCCCTCTTCTCACAGCCAAGTCTCATCCAACTGTATCACTCGGATCTAACTCGTCTTGTTCTTTTCTCTTTTAATAGGCACGTCGACTCCGCTCGAGGAAAAACAGTTGATGGAGGGCAAGGAAAAGCCACAGATCGTTTGGAAAAAGCCAAGTGTGACAGAGTATCCATTCCTGGTTGTCAAAAGTTTCCTTGTCGTGAGTTCTGTCCTGTTTTTTTTTCCTTCTGTGTGGGTGTACTATAACTGACTCGATCGTCAATCCCGACTGAATCTTGTTCTGTGTTCGGCGCGAGTACAGTTCTGGACGGCCTGCCAAGTCTTGTTGCCCGTCATGTGGGACGAACTTCGATAACTTTCCTTTCTTTGCTCTTTCTTTCGTTCTCAAGGACCCTATCTTTGTTTCTTGTTTCTGGTCTCTTTTCATTTCTTAATCTCTAACCTCCGATCTCCGATCTTTTCCGTATTTTACACGCAAGACCAACTCACTTCCCCTCTCTTCTCTGGGCCATCGCTATACTCCTTTTGCTGTTTCGCTTTCTGTTCTCTATCCATTCTCATACCTCGCAAAAGGGATCGATCCCAAAGTCGATTCTGTTCGGTCCGTCGGTCCGCCCGTTTGTTTATCTATCCATCTGCTCTACTCTACCAACATAGATCTAGAAGACCAGAACTTGTAAAATAATAGTAATGATACTTTCTTCCAACCAGTACAGAGGAAGAAGGTTTTGGGGGTCTGGTCTCGATTGGAAGGGGGTTGCGAAATCCAGAACGTCAACGCTGCTCTCGGTGTTGATCGAGTCTTGTTCATTGTCATATCTCCACTCTTCGTCCTCCGCAACCTGATCTCTGACCTCCTTTCGCCTTGTTGTATCATAAAGACAACATTCCAGCCAGGCAGATGTGCAAGAAGAGGACAGAATAAGAATTCGAATTCATGTCCCATGCTCGTTCCGGATCTCTTTTACGATTACACATATTCTACATGCACCTGACTCTTTTCTGAAAGATGCGCTCCAATCTCTTCACTTGACTATCTACCAAGACGGTCAATCGATCAGTTCGCCAGGTGATCAGAAACAGAGAAGACTGAACGAGACAAAGAAGAAAAGGCAAACAAATGAAACATACATCTAATCGTAATCTCTTCCTTTGCCTGATCGTCTCTCGTTCTTCTTTTCACTCCTCCGATCTTTCTCGACCCTCACCCGTTTCTTCTGAGCGACGATCAGCTTCTGAACCGTCTGTGACTGAGCGGTCGTCGTCGGTTTTGGTGAGAGCGGTCTTGCCAGACTGAGTAGATGCGTTTGAATCTATCGGATCGGTTCGTTTTGGTTTGGTATGTCGACAGAGGCAAATACAAAGGTGGTTAACAGGGCAGTTCTCGGTACACAGATTAGAGGGAAGAACGTGAAAGGACGAAAGAGTTTGGGTTGATAGCCGATTCAACCGAGGCGCACCTTGTCGAAGCAATCTTGAAGGTTTTCGGATTGTGTACGGTACGAAGAACCGGTGATGAGCAGTGAATTAGACGAAGCCGCGTAGTATGGCTATACAGAGCAGAGCAGATCAACAAAGTCATCACAGTGGCAGATGAGAAGCTGGAGAATGACATGAAACAGATCATAAGGCAAAGGACAAGAAACTAGCAGAGATACATACAGAGTCACGAAGACAAGATAAAAGCGAGGAAGGGATCCAAGAAGCTTGATCTATGTTGACTTTTAAGGTCGCCTTTGTATTGACCTTAGTTTCTCAGTTGTCAACAAAAGTGAAAGCAGAAGGGATTGGATCAGCTTCAACATCATCTAGGATAAACAAGACATACAGGTTCTCACTTTGTTAACGTTCTGACCACCTTTACCTCCTGAACGGTCAAACCTGTATTCAGGTCGAATGCGACTATATCGATCAATCCTCTGCATGACTATCTTCTTTTCCATTCTAGAAATAGATATTCACTCGCCTGACCTCACACCCAGGTCTACTCTTCGACAACCGTTCCCGCTTGAAACTCTCCATCCAGTCTCTCAGGGCGAGCGTCTCGTCCGGAGGGAGCGGACTTTGCCGAGGGCCTGTTGAGCTAGGTAAGTTTGAGATGAAGCGAGATCTTGTAAGAAACCCCGGACAGCAGCGAGTGCGCTGAGAGAACGAAACAAGAGAGATCATTCTGAATCAAGCAAGAAGTAGATAATGAGCAGCCTGGTATGATAGTCAGACTTATGGATGTATATCGTTCGAAAGCCTGGAGGAGGATCGCCCAGTTCACCCGTCACGTGACCGTGCTCATATGTTCACTCAAGAGCACACGCCCAACGGAAGCGAGGAGAGCATATACAGATCCTTCATATCGGTGACTCTCATCTCCTCGTTTCCCTTTCTGGGTATCCCAATAACGATCATGGTCATGGCGTTAAACACTATATGGAACGAAGGTAGGTCTTGTTTCCATCTGCTTTGTTCGTTCACTTGAGCCTTGTCTTGGTGTCTGGCAGCCTCGTCTCCTTTCTGTCCCCTCGCGTGCTCATGCTCTCTCAACGATAACCCAAACCTCACAGGCGGGTTCCAGATCCAAGTTGAAAACTATCGGGATAGATACAAACAAACGATCGACTCTCATCAAACCGCTAGCTATGTTGGCGCCAGATGGATCGATAAAGGAAAGGGAAAAACAGTGATCACTATTCTCGAGTCTCCATCGGCAAGTCGACCGATAGGCGGCAACCAGGCTCGACCGGAGGAGTTTGTCGATCGTCCAGATCGGAACCACATGTCGGATAGTCCTAAAAGATTAGCGGTCATTAGCTTGGAAGACATAAGATGGCATCTTGTCCTGAAGGGTGATGTACATGAAGGTTCGTCCGATGCCACTTGTCCGGTGAGATTATCCTTAATCATGCCAATCTGAGCCTGCTGACGTTATCTTTTGCCAGGCCTGTATTCCATACCGGTCAACGGAAACAAAGACTTCGACTTGGTCATTCGGAAGGATGGAACGCTCTCAGTTAGATGTCTGGGAGGAAGCTTCCAGAACGGCGTGATTGAAGCTACCGTCAAGATACCTCCTCTTCAAATCCCGTGGGTTTCCCAAACCCTCAATTCCTCAGTTCGAGACGAATGGCTAACCTCGAGGTCTCATCTCCTTATGCATTTTTTTCTATTGCATGAATGAACATATGGAAAACTCTATGCTCTCTTTGAAGATCCTCTCCACCAGATACCCTGACCGCCTGCTCTGCCGTTCCCTCCGACCCATCGACCGATACTCAACCTGATCTCCAATCGTGCCATGCTCTTTCTCCTACCGCATCTGAGCTGAACACACCTCCTTATTCAGACCGTTCATCGAAGAACCACCCACATGTTTCTTCCAATCGGCCGGCCTCCAATCCGTATACTTTGTCCGAAATCTCACCAGATCTGATGATGCTCTTGGAAGAACTCCGAGCGGATCAACGCCGGATTCTGCAGAAAGAATTCCAACTGGTCGGCGCTGGGTTCGCCGAAAGGTTACTTAGCGGAGGAAGACGTCTGATGGGCGTGAGCGAGCCTCAAGAGTATGTTATCTACTAGTCTCTGATCTATTCCCTTTTCTGTTATCTGTCATCCATCGTGCGCGCACAACGGGGCTGATTCTAAGGACGACGATGATACCGAATGATGACGTCTCCTCTACAGATTCTTATGGATGACAGCGCTGATCAACCTGCTGGTGATACCTACGATCCTCTTGGTGATCTATATGTATAACTCTCGTCGACAATCCACCACGTTCACCACCTTGTTTTTTTCGTCTTATGACCGGGCACGTGAACGAGTCCGTCGGGTCCGTGGTCGTGTGTTGACGACGCCTCCTCCTTCCATAGCTGCTGTCAATTTCATCACTCCCTTCTCAAACTCTACCTCCACCTCCACTTCATTCTCTCTGAACCCTTTGACGTTACCTGTCGCTGGACCCAGCATTTCCTCTTTATCTATACGTCCTGTTCATTTAGAAGATCCAACTTCGTTCCTGATAGATCGGGTCCCCCAATGCTGTCTCGTCAGTCCTGACAGAGAAGGAGTGAGGGATGATGTTTTGCCCCCGCCGTATCCATGGGAAGAAAGTTCGCCAGACTATCTTAGTTGACCAGGGTTTCTTCTATAGATTTTACTTTTTATATTGTGTATTTAGCCTTTGTTGTCTTGCCTGATACTTGTATGATTGATGATCTAACGACCTTTTTGTATTGTGATCTCTTCAGTTGAGGTTGCTCTCAACCTTGCTTGTATTGAGATCCAGTCACGAGAGGATGTATGTTGATCGATAGTATTGTAATTTAAAAAAGGGAAGCAAAACCGAAGGTAGGTGGGTAGTAATAAAACAGAGTTCTCCTATCAAGGAAGGAAAGTGAAGAAAGACAAAAGAGACAGAGCAAGGTAAATAGAAAGAGAAGCCAGTTCCTTTTCGGTTTCTATTAAACCTCCTGGGAAGCAGCGGCCTTCTTGGGCTTTCCAGACTTGGCCGGGAGCAACTCAGGCTGGATGGAAGGAAGAACACCACCTTGGGAGATGGTGACGTGTCCGAGAAGCTTGTTAAGCTCCTCATCGTTTCGGATGGCGAGCTGCAAGTGTCGGGGGATGATTCGGGACTTCTTGTTGTCTCGGGCGGCGTTACCAGCCAACTCGAGGATCTCGGCAGAGAGGTACTCAAGCACGGCAGCGAGGTATACGGGAGCACCGGCTCCGACTCGCTGGGCGTAGTTTCCCTTCTTGAGGTCTGGGAGAGAGATTGATAGGTAAGTGAAGATCCTTTGGACCAAGACAAGGGCAGATATATATGAACGTACGTCGGTGGATTCGACCAACAGGGAACTGAAGTCCGGCCTTGGCAGATCGGGAAAGGGTCTTCTTATCAGTTTCGACTCCTCCAGCCTTTCCTCCAGACTTTCCTCCGGCTGACTTTCCAGACCTATGATGAGCAATAGAAAACATATGGATCAGCATCCAGAAACGAACGAAAGTGAGGTTCAAGATAGGCAGGAAGCTTACATTGTGATAATTAGGTTTGGGTTGGGGTGGAGTTAAAGAGGAGTTGTTGTGGTAGTGGTATGGCAAAGAAAGTATGGATGAGAGCAGAAGTTGAGGTTCAAAGTCGAGAGTGCCGGGTTTTATAGAGAACATCCGACGCGTCTGAGAACCTTCACAAGTCGCGTCGTGGCCAAAAATTGAGACGCGTCTTGGAGGTCGTGTTCCAGATACACTACCAAACCTCATTAAATATTCATCAACGCCCAAAAAATGATCTGATCGATGCAAAATTTAGCTGAGGACGAGCATAGGTAAGTTCTTCATCAAAACGTCGCTTGAATGGATCCAAAGGATGCATTCAAAGAGGAGAAAGAAATAAAAAGGCAGGTTTTGCAACGTGTGTTTCCGGATGTGACGCGTCTCCTGTCGATCTATATAAGAAGACTTTCTTTCCGTCCTTCAGTTTCCCTTCCTCCCCTCTTCCTTCATCAATCCAACTTTGCTCTCTCCAAACTACTTTCTCAGCCAACCGTTTCTCCCCACTATTCAACCTTAAACAATCAAAATGGCCGGACCCGCTTCCACCGCTTCTAAAGCCCGTGAGTTCACCTCGTTCTGTTCCCGTTCTAATGGCTTTGAGTCGTCGAACTCACGCGTCCTATTTGCTTCTTTTTTCTTTCAGCCGCCTCTAAGGCTCCTGCTTCCAAGGCTCCCGCCTCCAAGGCCCCTGCCAAGAAGTCCACTACTTCGAAGGCCCCCAAGACTGAGGGTGACAAGAAGAAGAAGTCCAAGAAGGTACGCAATCAATGCTTTTTTAAATTCATCACTTGCGAACTCAAATTGATCACACCTCCTTCTCCCAACTCTACAGAGAATCGAGACCTACTCTTCCTACATTTACAAGGTCCTCAAGCAGGTCCACCCCGACACTGGTATCTCCAACAAGGCCATGTCTATCCTCAACTCTTTCGTCAACGATATTTTCGAGCGAGTCGCCGGTGAGGCCAGCAAGTTGGCTTCATACAACAAGAAGTCAACGATCTCTTCCCGAGAAATCCAGACCGCCGTCCGATTGATCCTTCCCGGAGAGCTTTCCAAGCACGCCATTTCGGAGGGAACCAAGTCGGTCACCAAGTTCTCTTCCTCCAAGTAGAGTGCCGGTCCCTCTGGTTTCTTCTTTCTTTTTTTACATGACCTGTCGATATCTTTGAGCTCTTTGCTATTGATACCACAGTGTGCCCATCTCTCCCGGACCCTCTCTTTACTGGAAGCTTTTAAGTTTTACCTCTACCTTTTGTTGTTAATAATATGAACATTTATGTGTAATCTATTTCAATGTCTAGATCTAGACATGAATGTGAGAAGACTTGATTGAGACAGTGGTGTCCGGTAACAGCTCGGTATAAATCGTGTTCGTCATATCTGAAGTCGATCGGGCATGATCGATAAACGTTCTGCAAAACCCGCAAATCTCACGTGAATTGTTACGAGCAAATCATTTGGATATTTATGATGTACAATTACTTCTATATGTTGAATGTCATCTTTTCTTCTTGTTGTGTGTTAAGCTTGGGCTTGCGATTCCTGCTGCATGGCGACAATCTGAGCCAAACGCGAAGACAAGAGAGGACATGCCCTGATCAACCGCTGAGAAACGGGTAGCTCTAGTGGATGACAGATTCGTATTCACGAACCTCGAGTTTCTTCTTCTCAGATCTTGTCGAGAGATCTGCAAGCGTCTTTTCCACACGTACGCTGGTAGTGTTTGATACAAAGGATAAAGGAGAGGAATAAGAGTGGAAGGCAAGGTCAGTCCTGATGATTACATGCTCATCAACGGAAAAAAAGACAAGAATATGCAGACTGACATCTCGCTGTTAATGAATTCCAGTCGTTTTTCCACGTTCGATTTGGCCTCAGCCTGTTCTTGCTTGACCAAGCTGGGTCCAATCATTTTGTAGATAGTATTGTGAGGTTTAAGCACGGCAAACTCCTTATGCATGCCATGAAGTCGTTGCAGTCAAACAGAGATAAATCAAAGATCAGTGACACTCGTACACAAGATCGTTGTCATCAATCTGTAAAACTCGCCTTTAGTACACCTTCATTCTCCGACTTCTGACTGTCTAGACGTTGGCGAGCTTCCACAGCATTTGATAGATCTTTGTCCCCCAAACGTAGTGGATTTACCCGGATAGCAACACACAGAATAGCATTTTGTAAGATGCATCATGTCACTAGCCAACCACCATTAAAAAAAAGAGGCAACACTAACCAGTCTGCAGTTTTTGAAACTCGATGGTAGACTCTTCTAGCCGACTCTCTAAAGACTTTGTACTCGACATTACCGCTCGTGAACTAATAGAGGATGGATGCCGGAAGATGATGACGATCAACAAGTCTGAAGAGAAGGAGCGACAACGAATAGCAAGAGTTGTGTAACCGGCCAGGTGAATGTTACATACACGTGACCTGTGATCTGACCTCGGCCGACAGCTGCCGATCAAATCGGAGCCGAGATTAGATAGCGAATTTTTGGCCGAATTTTTCGGAGCTCCTTCGAAACTCTCTGGGAATGTTTAGCAAACAAATATCGTCTATTTGACACACATCCAACATACGTCCAACACACATACATTCTCACAACCTCGTAGTCTGTACCAGTGATCGCGAGATAGCAAGAATTTCAGTGGGGTCTCCTGATTGGTCTGTTCACCCAAGTTTGATTGGTATGTGGGTCAATTTCTCACACTTCTGAAATTGACCGATGTGGACTGATGACTCGTTCAACATGGTTCGTTTTGACTCCTCCGGACACAAGTCATAAATAGATCGCCTTTTTTGAGCGTGCCACCCACCCAACTTTCGTTTACTTCGACAAGTCGTATAGTGACTTGCAATGACCGCCGCAAAAGCATCATCCTTAGCAGAAGAGAGGGATCTCGAGAGTGGATCCTTGAAGGCAGTCTCGGGCAGCCTGACAGCCTCGAATCTGATTCTTATTGTATGTCTTTATCTCACAATTCACTTTTGCGACGCGCTTCGTCCGCACACTTGAGCTCATACCTGATCACCTCCTTGTTTTTCGAATGTTCACCTGCCTGAACGGAAACCTAATGACAGTTTGCCGTCAGCTTGACCATGATTCTCAATATTATGAAGTAAGTCCATCCAACTATCTACCTCTCCGTCTTTTACTCTTCACATGATTCCTCAGCGCCGCTAACGCCGCAGCATTGCTCCTTTTCCATCCTTCATGTCTCCTTTCTGCTAGTAACACATCCATCAACGTCGCATTACCATCTATCGCCGAAGAACTCGGCATATCCCAAGCCGATCTCCAATGGCCAGTCACCGCCTACGCCCTTGCTTTCGTTCGTCTCCACACTTACATTCTTGAAGGTCTGTTTGACGATCGTTATCTGATGTCATTTCACATATTATCGTTCTAGGGATGCCTGCTGTTGCTTTGGGGTAAGCTGGCAGACTTATATGGAAGAAAATATGCCTACCTAGGAGGGATCGCATGCTTCTGTATCTTTGTACGCACATCGGGGTTCTCCGTTTCCCGTTTAGCGGAAGACTGCTTTGATGGATAATCTAACGACACCGCGGTTTCACAGAACATAGCGGCTGCCCTTTCCCAATCTCTCATACAAATCTCAATCTTTCGAGCCCTCCAGGTATGTCCATAGACCTTTGTCACTCAAGAGGTCACCTCCCAACTGATGTCGTTCTTCTCTCTTCTCTTTTCCGTACACTCGGGATTTTGATGGAAACTCATAGGGTGTAGGCGCAGCAGCATCCGTTCCCGCCGCTGCCGGAATCATCACGGAGACCTTCCCACCTGGTACTCGTGCTCGGTCGCTCGCCTTCGCTTGTTTCTCGGCTGGAGCTCCTATCGGTTCTGGCTTTGGTTCAATCTTTGGAGGTACGCTCGCGGCTCTTACTTCTGTTTCTTCCTTAAAATTTATTAGACTCGCGAACATTGATTGAGCAAGTTGGTTTTCACGTTTTAATCTGAATTGCCAACCCTAGGTGTCTTTACACAATATTCGCCTGCGTCCTGGAGAGGTGTGTTTTGGTTCACGGCCGGTATCTCCGTTATCCCTTGTGAGTACTTGCTACCTTGATAGATAACAGTTCGACTTATTCGTTGAAAAATAGATGGAATTATCAGCTGATTGTTTCAACGATTCGTCTTGAACAGTCGCCCTAGGTAGTATCTTCATTCCAAGGATCAGGTTAGACCCAACCCGAGACAAGCGAGTGGACTGGCTTGGGGGTCTGCTTTCTACATCTGGGTTAACCCTTCTTGTCTTTGCCTTGAGCTCTGGACCCTCTGCTTCTAATGGCTGGAAGACTCCCTGTAAGATTTATTATAAATTTCTTGGTCTGCGTCGAAATCATTTTCATCTGTCATCAGGCTTCTTACATTTGAAAATCCTTCACTTTGACTTTCGCATTCGATTCGATTCCTGTTTTCTCTAGATGTTCTTGCCACTCTGGTTCTCTCCATCTTATTAATTGGAGCTTTCATAGCTTGGGAAGATCTTTTGGTGCGATCTTCGAGATTCAGTCTGAAACCGTTGATGCCATTGGAGATTTGGACTCGGGGTCGGTTGGCCGTCAATTTGGCCGTTGTATTTGTCGGATGGTGTGCTTTCCAGCCGATGCTTTACCACGCTACACTTGTGAGGCTCCTCTTCACTCGTCTGTCTCATGTCTTTGCAAAGTGGATGCTGACCGACGGAGCATCATACTGCTTCGATTCACTATCTCGGCCTCTTTTGCCTTTAGTTCTTCCAAGATTACCAAGGTCTATCTCCAATCCTGACAATGATTCGATTCCTTCCTACAGCAGTGTCCGGCATTATGGTGTGCTTGGTGTTCACACTGGTCGTACCTTACGTTTACGGCTGGACCTTGCTCACCATCGGGTCTCTAGGAGCATCGGTAAGTCTGGCTTGCGCTTCCATCGCATGATGTAGCTTTCCTCAAAGTCCAACTCTACTAACTCCCTGTTCTATTCTCTTTTTCAGTTCGCCGCCATGTGCATGGCGCTTTGCCGGCCTGAGGATCCGTACTGGCAATGGGCTTTCCCTGCCATGATCATTAGCGTTTTTGGCGCTGATTTCATCTTTGCTACGAGCTCAATTTAGTAAGTCGTCTTTTTCTCAGAAACCTTTCATAGAGTTCATTGCTGTAGCTCTCCTTCATAATCTCGTCTTGAGCATCATCTGAGATATCATCTGACGATACAAGATTATTTCCACCTTGATTTATAGCGTCTCAAGCATTGCTAAACCTAGTGAACAATCACTCGCTGCGGGAATGCTTCAAGTCATGATGCAGGTTCGTCATACACCTCTTCTGAATCCTTTCTATCTTTTGTATCGAGAAAGAGAATAGTCATTGACATCAATGTTTACCTCTCTCGAACCGTGTTTTCATCTCTAGCTTGGGGTGGCAATTGGACTGGCTGTGACTGGAGTGGTGAACGATGCAGTGGCTTCCAAGTCATCCATATCACTAGGTGTCATACCCGATAGTGGCAACAGTAACATCCCTAAGGAGTCTCTTCTCGAAGGTCTTCAAGCTGCCCAGTTAGTATGATTTTCTTTCTTGTTCCTTGAACCGCGTGTTCAGTTGCGTTCTATCTTATATCTGAGCCTGAATGTAAACTGACTACTCAACCTTCTGATTCCTTGTGCTGTTACTAGGTGGACTGCTTTCGCCTTTGGCATGATCGGTGTGATACTCACAGTCACCCTACTTCGTCCTATTCGAGTCATAGGCGTTCGACGAACCAGTAAATCGAGATCGGCTTCAGAAAAGCCGGATGCTGTAGAACATAAGGAGACAAGCGAGCGCGATGGAGAGAAGCCTCTACATTCAGCCGCAGAATCGACAGAAACTGTTGTCATCTCGAGGGATGAGATACCTGTGTTGGGTATGGTTCTGAACGAAAAGGAGGGACAAGAGGTCAAGGAATCGGTGTATTATCAAAAATAGAGACAAAATAGACTATAATAACATAAAACCAGCTACGGAAGCTGTCTCCACTCTTTTCTTTTCAATCCCTCTCATACCATAATTATTACACACTTCCTGGGCCATAGTATTGATGATAAATGAATTTAAGAAGTTCTGGTTTAGATCGTTGAAGTGGACTGTAGTGAGTGATCACACGATGGGTAGTCACCCTTCCACCGCTGATTTCCATATACTTACTTGCTTACTCGGCCACTCGGTTATTCTTCCCTCTTTCGACATCCACCAGATCAAGAAATTACGATGTCGGGACCCAACACCTTCCGACCTGTTCTAAACCCGTTCTTGACAAAACAGATCGGGAAGAACAAGTTTCCTCTGATAATGACGGCGCGTGAAGCTTTGTCTTTGTCCGTTCACGGCCATCCTCCTTACCTGCTTTGAAGGTTCTCAATACGTCTCATCCGTTTCACTAACGCGATCCTGTGCTTTCTTCGTGATCATCAACAGAGGTCGTTCGAGAAACCAGCTTGATACAATAGATACTTCTTCATCAAGCTCTACAATAATGCGTACGTCTTCAGACCGTGTCGAGTCTGATTTGTCCGCTGGATTTCATGAGGATGGACAACCTGGAGAGTGAGTTGAGATAGAAAGGAATTCAGATTCTGACTGTTACTCTTGCGTCTGGGACTCGAACGGAACTTTGGACCTGTATAACAAACAGCTATAAAAGTCGATAAACCACCTTCACCGCCTCCGACTGCCGAAGGAATGTTCAAGCTGGACGCAGTCACCGGAACTCTCCCCATTAAAGGCGATCAATCTTGGGGATACACGCTGGACAAGGAAATGAAAGAGGTTCGTACTTCCTGTTATCTTTTCAATCTGTTAGCCCGGTCATGAGAGCAGTAGCTTGAACTGTTTTCTCTGTACATCTGTCTTGCAGTTTTATATGTTGAAAGCGGCAGTAGCAAAGGAGCGGTATAATGCAAAGTTGGAAGTATGGCGGAACGGATTGTCCGCCGTGGATCGGAAGAACTTGAAGAAGGTAGACCCCGAAGTGAACAAGTTGATCATTGCAAGACCCTCAAAATCAGCATCGTGTGAGTTATTGTCACACATTTTCACTGGCGTCTCCTAGAAAAGAAGATCAAGAAACAAATTTCCATCGACATCGCTCTATGTAAATCTTTCGATGATGTACGCATGTACTAATCCCATCTTTGACTCTCTGGCGCCGCCGTTCGAACATTGGCAGTGGGTATACCGTCGCTCGATGTTTCTTCGGATATCTACCCAGATTCCAACTCGGATTATTTGGTCGATAACGTTTCGCCAAAGTTTGAAGAAATTGAGGCTGAAGAACAAAGCGAAATCAAGTTGTCGAGCCAGGCGCCATCTACCACAGAACTAAAAAAGCAAGTGATTGCTTCCATATTGGAAACCGAAGAACTTGCGAGACAATCTCCAGACGCCAATTTGGCGGATACTGAACCAAGACCTGCATCATACCTGACATATCGACATCTGCTAGACGGGAAAGTCGGGAAACGATGAAGATGCCATCTATGTTGCTCAGATGAATTGTTCCTCTGAAGCAACGCTTTCTCGTATCTAGACATCTAGAAGCCCTCTCTTCTGGCCACCGTAACCTTCCTGCTTAACATTTAGTTGATTATATCCTGCTGTTCCCTCACACTTGCACATACGCATCCCTCTTCTCTTCATTCTTTGTTCTGGCCATATTCTTCACCTGCACTTCTGCTCTCTAGCTATACCTTATATATGTGTACAAACGGCCATTTCTATCATGATATGACAACATCACATTTACAATCTCCCACATTCTCAAGTACATCCAAACTCTAATCCACAGTAGGCTGGGATTTTCTACGCGCAAAGACGTGATAGTGGGGAAGCAACTGCACGCGTGTATTCGATGAGTAAGAGCAACGACGGTCAGGTTCTGAAAGTGGGCAAAGTTCACATGACGACATCAACGAACCTTGACGCTCTGAAGCCTTGGCGGGTTGAGGAACTGATATAGAAGGGGAGAACATATATCCAAATGCAAGAGAGAAATATCGTTAGTACCTTGTGAAATACGTTTTGTTTGAAAGGCTTATCCTTAAAGATATTCGAGATTCATAACCACCCACCCAGATAGTTTCTGTTTCGGGCCATATAAAAGAAGCAAGTCGAATCCATATCAGCCAGGATAGAACAACGACAGCAAAGAAGGACGAAGATGTCGAGAAGGAGCACGCACCGCAATCATCAGGATTCCATCTATCGTTAACAAACATTCCCATTTCCCAACGGACATCACCTTCCTTCCCTCTGATCCCTCCCTTCTCATCGCCCTCCACTCCGGTAAACCCTGTGACGCCATCCTGTTCAATCTCGGGTGTCATTTGAGATTTGGAAACGAGGGGTAAGGGAGTCCAGATCAAGAAATGGGTGACCGATCGAGGTGTGGAGTAAGGCCAGTCTGTATATATCAATCATTATAACATAATCAACAAATAATTTGAGGAAGACATAGTATGAAAACGGCAGAATATACCATTCGCAATGATACAAAATCGAGATTCTGGAGTAGACCGATCGAAGGACTCGTCCGGTTTGGGTGAAGACTTGTCCACGAAAAAGACTCGCTTATTAAGAAGGTAAGATTCTGTGGTACGGATGAATTTCGACAAGGGAACATACAAACTCCCCGGCGATACAGGACGTGGTCAGTCAAAGACGTGGATCGATTCATTTATGTGATACGTCTAGGAGGAGCGTGAGTAAGCTTTTGATATCCCCCTTTTCAAACGCCTCTCTCCTTCTCCTCTCTTCACTCCTCGGATAGAAAGCGGTTTCGATTACGAAACCAAAACAAAAGTGGTGCAAGGAGAAGAAGAAACCAGTCGAAAGAATAGAGAGTAACAAACCCGTTGATCCTCCAAAATCAGCCTTCATCTTCAATGACCACTCGTCATAGATCTTCTGTAGTTGCTTAGGGCGTTTCAAGAGCGCCAAGTCCCTGTGTCATTTGATGTGCATCCAACCAGCCACCATGTACGAGAGACAATAGTCCGGAGTGTTTTAGATCTCGATCATCTCACTCAAAGAGGAAGAAGAAAGATCTCCCCACCCGATCTTGATAATTTTTTTGAGTTCCTCCCAGGTGAACATCACCGGGTAAGATTCAATATCCTCCTTGGTCGGTAATCCTTCGATGTCAGAAGGAGCAGGATGAAGCTTTGGGCCAAACTTGATCGTGGACGAATAAGGTAGCGATTTCGAGATCGTCATTGTTTCTGTTGATGATGGGTGGGAAACAGCGCATGATGAATATAGAACTTGTCCACATTGAAGAGTTTAAGGTTAGTAACCGGTGGAAGCCAGGGTGCTCGCGAAGTAAGTTCATTCAAGATACAGTTGAGTTTGATGGAAGAATTGGTAATGAAGAAGAATGAAGAGATAGATAGCAAAGACACAGAGCCATAGACAATGATAATCTAGCAGAAACAAGGGATAAAGGGAAGAGCTGATGGAACAAGAATCAGATGAACCACACTCTGATTGAAAAAATCCTACAGGGACAAAAGGAAGAGAATAACGCTGATGCTTTTTAATCTACCCCTCACTCATTTAAGCATAAAGATCATCATCTCCCTCCTCGGCCTGGAAAGCAGCATTGCCACCTGCAGTAGCTGCGTCAGCCCCTCCGCTGGGCGCTCCTCCCTCAACACCTCCCTCGGGGAACTTGAAAGACGAGCCAAACGATCTCGACTGCTGAAGCGTCTGGGCGAACATCTCGTACCGTCGGATATCGGCATCGGAAACGGATCGTCGAGCGTACATCATGGCCTCCTCAAAGTGAGCTCGGGTGATCTCGGGAACGGGGTCCTCCTCATCCTCAGCTTCAGGGGCGGCGCTATCCTCCATAACATCGTCCGCACCTTCGGCCTCCTTGGCGGCCTTCTCCCTCTCCCGTCGGATGTCGAACTCGATAGACTCTCGGATGGCAAGCTTGGAGGCTCTCTGACAGATCTCAGTCAGATCGGCACCGGAGAAACCGTGAGTGGCCTTAGCCAAGAAAGTTAAATCGACGTTATCCGCAATGGGAGACTTCTTGAGAGTAGCCTTGAGAATAGAAATTCGAGAAGGCTCATCAGGAAGAGGAATGTAGATGAGCTGATCAAGACGTCCCGGTCGGAGAAGAGCAGGATCGAGCTGATCAGGTCTGTTGGTAGCTCCGATGATGAACACGTTCTTTTTGCTTCCAACTCCATCCATCTCAGTCTGTGATGAGGTGCCAGTGACGAAATTAGCATGAGCGATACAAGGGACATTGACGACACAAAGGATAGACGTACTAGAATCTGGTTGAGAACTCGGTCGCCGGCACCTCCAGCATCTCCTCCAGAGCTTCCTCCTCGGGACTTGGCGATGGAATCCAACTCATCGAAGAACATGACACAAGGGGCAGCAGCACGAGCTTTGTCGAAGACATCTCGGACGTTTGCCTCAGACTCTCCGAACCACATAGTAAGAAGTTCTGGACCCTTAATAGAGATAAAGTTAGCCTGGCACTCGTTGGCGATAGCCTTGGCAAGCAAGGTCTTTCCGGTTCCCGGCGGACCGTAGAAAAGAACACCCTTGGAAGGAGACATTCCGTATTTGAGGAACTTTTCGGGGTGCTCGACAGGGTACTGAACAGTCTCCTGCAACTCCTGTTTGACCTTCTCCAACCCTCCGATATCATCCCACTTGACATTGGGAACCTCGACCACAGTCTCTCGAAGAGCAGAGGGGTTGGAAACACCAAGAGCAAATCGGAAGTTTTCCATAGTAACACCAAGGGAGTCAAGGACTTCAGCGTCGATAGTATCCCTAGAACAAACATATAAAATCTGGTGAGAGTCTGACATCTTGTAATTATAAGCACCATCATGGAGACTCACTCATCCAAATCAATGAGATCCATCTTCTCTCGAATCTGCTGCATAGCAGCTTCAGAGCAAAGAGAGGCCATATCCGCTCCAACATAGCCGTGAGTATCGGCGGCAATCTAGGATAAATGAAGACTATCAGCGTCGAGATAGGAATCAACGAAACTTGGATGAGCGAGCCTTGACTCACTTGTTCAAGATCAACATCATCGCCAAGCTTCATATTCTTAGTGTGAATTCGAAGGATCTCAAGTCGTCCAGTGGGATCAGGGATTCCAATATCAACCTCTCGATCGAATCGACCGAATCGTCGGAGAGCAGGATCTATAGAGTTGGGTCGGTTGGTAGCAGCCATGACGACAACGTTGGATCGGGCCTTGAGTCCGTCCATAAGGGTGAGCAGCTGAGACACAACTCGTCGCTCGACTTCTCCGTTGGTCTGATGAAGATGACGTAGGTGAACAATTGTAAGGATGTCAGTTGCAATCTATGTTTATGCCAACTTGATCAGAATGTGATCGCACCTTGTCTCGCTTAGGTGCAATAGAATCGATCTCATCAATGAAGATGATAGCCGGGCTGTTCTTCTCGGCCTCCTCGAAAGCCTTCCTCAAATTACTTTCAGACTCTCCAGCCATCTTCGACATGATTTCTGGACCGTTGATCAAAAAGAAGAAAGCTCCAGTCTCGTTGGCAACAGCTCGCGCCATGAGCGTTTTACCCGTTCCTGGAGGTCCAAACATAAGGATACCTCGTGGGGGCTTGATACCGATTGACTTGAAAAGCTGAGGGTGTCGAAGGGGAAGCTCGACAAGCTCTCGAATTTGAGCCATCTAGGAACAAGATGTAAGGAGTAAGATTAATAATCGAGACAATAGCATGATTGACATAGATCAAAGATTACCAACCTGCTTTCGGCAACCTCCAATATCGTCATAACCAACATCGGCCAAGTTGTTCTCCTCGTCCTCACGCTTTACAGGCTCTCCCTCTAAAACCCGTGCAAGTTGAGCGTAAAGAATTAGTCAGTTTGTCCAGCACGACATGAAATCGACTCTCTATACAGGCATAAGACACATACCAGTGTGAATGACGGTATCCTGAGCGACGATACAAAACTCAGAGGGATCGGTCTCGATGACCTTGAACTCAACAGTTCGCATACCTCCTCGAACGAGGAAAGTGTCTCCCTTTCGAACAGGTCGGTAGGCTAGTAGGGTACACAGATATCAGATATGGTTGTAGATACTACAGCGTGCCAGAAATATGACTTACCCTCAAGGAAGTAAGGCTTGAGATAAACCTCGAACAAGTTTCCAGTGAGACCTGAGGAGGAAGAAGCAGTATATGGTTTTAACTGATAGACCCGAGATGATCTCAAAACACGACAAAGAATACATACCCTCAACCGAGTCATCGAACGGAAGGATGTGAACACGCTTTCCGTACTTGATGTCAAGGCACGCGTGAACGTTGCAGAGATCTCCAAGCTTAACTCGGAGGTTGTTTCGGGCGACTGTAAGAAAGAATTCGAAGGTAAGAATGAGGCCTACTTAGAAAACAACACACGTCATTGATTCAGGTCTTACCCTTGTTCATCTGGATCTTTCCCTCATCAACATCTTCGCTCGAGAGACAAATAAGAACGGTATCCTTGCGCTTCTTTCCCCGAACGATGACAGTGTCTCCTCGGAAGAACCCAAGGGTTTCCATAGTGGCGGGGTTTAGTGTGCAGACAGAGCTAGAGACAACCATGGAATCAGCTAGTTTCTTTTACTTATATTTACCCAAATAGGCGTCTAACTCACTTATCATCGCCTAAAAAGAAGGGAGAACAGAAAGCCAACCTATCAATCAGTACATGCAAGAAGAGAAAGATGGAAAAGAAAGCAGTTGAGATCGAAACCCCGAGAAAAAAATGCACCTGTCGATTCTTGGACAATCAATCGGTTAGGGCTAACACGCCAAACAACAAGCAAAACCACACGTCAAGACGTTCAGCAATTTTTACTCGTTGGAAACAAATTTGTTGAGAAGTTTGAGCCGACCTCTTTTTGGGTCGCAAGATAGAAGTGGCGAGGTCATCTGCGTTCTGGGCGGCGGCAGCGTCAGCCATGATATAGATAGAGATGGGGGGTTGGGTAGGTTTCTGTTTTTGGTATCTAATTGGGTTCTTTGTTTCGCGTACGAAGAAGGATGTCTAACTCTCAAAGCTGAGCAGCCAAAATACGACAAAGACAAGGCAGAGGAAGAAGTGATGGGTGGTGGTGAGGAGGAGGAGAGGAAGGAAAGGAAGAAGTGTTCTGTTCTTTGATGAGCAGAGATGAGATCGACGCCTTCCACGTCGAGACTGGGAGGATTACATAATCGTTGTGATCACGTGTTTATGGCTGTGTTCGATCGCAACCTGAAGTAGCCTCGATCGTCATCAACCAAATGAAGCCTTCTGAGAAAAGAACTCGAGAGTTCATCTATCGGGATATAAAATCGGCCAGGCAGTTGATGAGATTTGAATGTTAGGTCGAATGGCTGACGATATATCTCATTCATTTGTTCTTTTGGGACTTTCGACCTCTAGAAACTCTGTTATTCAGTCTTGCGCTCGCGGACTGAATTTTCATCTTAAAAAGCATTTTCTTGCACGTCCCCTTTGAACGTGCGCTGCTCTACCCTTCACTGTCCTCTTAGTTTCTCTTATTTGTAAGAATAGGTCTCAGGTAGGTTTGTGTTGTTCTTTTCAGGTTAACAGTTTTGTAGACCTGAGCAGCTTATGTACCGGCAGACGTCCTTCTAGTCTTCTTCTAGTTGTTCTTCCTCCCTTCTAGGTTTCTCACGACATCTGTCAAAATCATATCATCGTTTCCTCTGGCACACCATGAGCGGCGCGTATGACTATATGTTCGTTAATTATCATGGTTTGCTGGCCAAATTTTTATGATCTGTCCATCGGGAGCAATCTAGACGACATTGGGGAATTACATAATCAGTCATTCCGTCATTATCAGACTTTATCTAGTCCGATTGACCGTCCGCTCTACTCCCTTTATTTGTATCTGTTCTGTCTGCTCACATCTACACCAGAGAAAAACATAAACACAACCTCCTACGATTTGAACAGCTTTTTCGCTTAACTGCGAAGAGTGGAGTGGATGGAGAGGTCGGAGAAGAACAGAAGGCAGCAGAGCTGCTAGAGTTCCCTTGACGGTCGTTTGTCGTTGTCTTATCTTATCTATGAATAGGCTCTTGTATTGACCCATCCCTTGTCCATACCATGCTTCTTCTCATCGTCTTGGCCAGGAACCCTCTATCGAGAGTGTCTTTTTTGCTGATAAAACTAAGCTCAATAGCACAAAATCTCGGGTGTATACAGTCTTGTTCAACAAAATGATAACGACAAAAGAGATCAAACAAAGCATTGATCTTCTCTCTGCCGAGTCGAGTTTTAATCTCGCTATCCATGTGATATTCGTTTGATGGTTGAACAGCGCTCGACCCTTGTTCTCTATTTATCTTTTCGATCCTATCCATCCTGTCAACCCCTGTTCCACATTGCTGCACCATGTTTGTGCTCGAGAGGCTTCTTATATAACGTGGTCTTGGAACATCATGATCGCCTGCGTCGCAGCTCTCCTTTGGTGTATCTTCATTCCTTGACAAAAACACTTGTCCGTCTTTCGGGCTGGAAGCTGAAAACCGACGCAACTCAAGACTGTAGCCGCTCTACATCAACAAATACTTGTGTTCTGTGGGGTAAAAATTGGCGCATTGTCGTCTTGTAAGACCGGAATATTCCTCTCCTTCGTACGTTGAGGAGGCTTCGAAAGAGCGGTCGAGCCTCCCGTTTGCTCGGCAGCGCTTCCATTCTAATCCTTCCTCAAGATTTCCACATAGCGGTGTCAAAGATAAGCACAGAGCTGGCTTCCGGATTGATCATCCTGGCTGATGCTGTCGGACTCGAAAGCCGATGATTGTAGATTTCTACCGAGTTTCATGCGGACTTTTCGCTTGGACAAGTGAGAAATAGACATTGCACCATACTTTGTACGGAAACACTATCCAGCACAATATAAGTACAGGAAGTCACGTAAGCAGGTTATAGGGTGATAACGCAACTTCAGAGTCGGTCCAATGTACAGAAGAAACAGCGATGGAGCTAGAGTACACGACATCCACAAGTACAACAAGAAAGCTAGAACGGAATGGGAATGTGTTCCTACGGTTGAAATGGACTGGTTGATAAGGAAAATGACAACTGCGACATGTTCAAGGGGAGAGAAAACATATCCCCATCAGGTGAATTGATAGAGAACTGGAGATCAGAAGGACTTGCGTGAGTTTGTAGTGTTTATCTCGAGAGTGTATACAGATAAACAGAGACTAGATGAAAATAGGCAGCAAACGAACCTTTTCTGACAAGCCCACTGAGATCACGTTCACCCCATCGAGCCCGGTCACACAACATAGCCATCGCGAGTGCAGCTAGTAGCCCATCTTCAAACGGGATGTACCTCGGCACGCCTGGTTTCGATCGAAGGGAGATATACATGGAGGATAGACCTCTGGGCAGAACGTACAGCGCCAATTCAGGTCGACGGCCCTGGACGAAGGAATTGAACAGAGAAAACAAAATGCAGCGGAGACTTGTTCAGAACAGGTAATCACAACGGAAACGATATGAATCTGCTCACCTTTTTCTCAAAGAGAAGAGAGAAGTGTGTCAAGAAGCCGGCCAGCCAGAAGTACCGTTTGGAGTTGATAAATCGGCGCGACCAGCCTTTCGTATATGGATATACGACCGGCTGCAAACAAATTACACCTGGTTGACGAACAACAGGTTTGAATTGATCATCATGTCGTGATTGGAAGGTGAGTCAATTGACGAGCTATCATGAGGCCATGTCTGCTCTAGCTGTGACAGAGACTGACCATGGTATATAACGACAAACATAGAGAGAAATGTTCCACTACGCATGGTTCCCTGGAGGTAAAGATTGAAGGAGAGCCCTTCAGATCAGTTGGTTGGGCGGTGAAACAACAGAGAGACGTAGTTAGAAATATACCTTGACTCCTCTCCAAAGCGTTAAGCCCACCTCCCTCCAGTTGATACCAGGCTTTCTTCGCTCCTTAATGGCGTACCTCTCCTTCTCCTTCTCTCCGTTCCATCCGTCTTTCTCGGGCAGAATTTCCAATGTAGGAGTTGCGCTGACTTGGAACAACTGGGCTCGCTTAAGGATCAGCGGAGGAATCAGATGCAAGGCAGAGTATATCGGGAGCATATGTTGGAACACCATGAAGAATCGGTTCACAAGCATAGGAGTACAATGATCGTTCATCGGATGGAGGATTGCTCTGTGGTTTAAAGGATTTAACACTAGTGCTGCGTCAAGGATCTGAGAATAACGGAAGAAGGGTGAGATTAAAATGGTCGGACGAACGCAGGCATGCAACTTCCCATTTCTCCTTGAACAACCCCGTTCGTAGCCTTCTCAAGCAGTTCCTCGATCGTCTTTCTTGCCAAAGGTGTCAACCCTTTGCGTCTGGCTAACAATTTGTGTAGTTGATCCGCTGGGATAGTCCCTGTATTAACGAGAGAGCCTTGAATAATCCGAGCCTCGACAGGACCTTGGAATGCGCCGTTGATGAAGGATACGTATGAACGGGGAAGCCGTTCAGGTGAAACCTAAGGTTTGTCAAAGTGGTAGAATAGATGGCACACATTAAAAGATTGATACTTCAAAATAACAAAAGTAGTGACGCACGATCCAGTTTTGCATAATCTGTCCCGCACACAATCTATCGGACAAAGTTGAAATATCAATATGGTAATTCAGACTCACAGAATTGGCATGTTTGTCAGGGATATGACTTACCCGAAAAGAATCAATTCACCTCCTGGAACCTTTATTCCAAAACGTCTGCTGACGCCGTTCCAAACTCCTTCTAGACCTCGAACCAGTATTTGCCTTCGTGAGGTAATGCCGAGATACGAGAGCGTTCTCTGTCAGTTGATTCTTTCAAGAAGACTATCTCGAAGGGTTTGGCAGGAAATATGTACATACTCAATCACACTTCTCCGCTCCCGCTCTTTCCTTTCCAACCAGTAGATTGCAAAACCAGCCCCGACTGCTCCAGCAAATGCGGCATGCCATCTTCGCTCTCCAGCCCAATCATCATAAGCTATCTCCGGTGGGCCAAAACCAGGCTCGTCGCTCACCAAAGTGTCTAGCCCATCCTCTAACATCTCGAGGTAAGACTCCGATCGACTAGTGGATCGGCGCAGCGAACGAAGAGAGTGGGCGAAACGTTTCTTCAAGTAGGATGCTGGGGGAGATAGTCGGAGGGTGTGAAGAATGAGTGTATGAAGAAGAGTGAAGGTTGAGAAAAGTAGAGAAAGTCGGAGAGCAGGTTTGTAAAACAAGGAACGAATTAAGAGGGAAGGTTGAAATTTTCTGCAGAGCGTTGATGGAACGGCCGGCCAACCAACCGACCAACCAACCAACAGACAGTCTAGTTTAGTGTCTGAAGGATCTCCAGCGAAACAAGGATTGGAGCTAGGCTTTCAAACAGACCTTGTTCGTAAGCATCTGAATAGATACAGAATCAAGTTTACTCCAGCTCTAAGCCCATAGGCGGACAGGAAGCTACCTGATCACCCTCGTTTCCCCAAGGGCCAAAGGACGAGGATCAGAGATGACCAAGACAAGGCTTTTGAACGAGACAGAGTGGTTGCGCTCACGGATAGACAGTCTGACGCTCAACACCATCACTCTTTCCCAATCTCCTGGTCTTTTTGGGCCTTCTCCAGCTGGCCTCCAGACAACCCCAGTGACACCTTGAAGCAACTCCTTTGCCTCACTTCGCCTTTGTTCGATCCGAAGCATTCGGTCGCGCGCTCTGATTTCAGCCAAGCGAGCATCTGCTTCCTGCTCTGCGTTCAAGACCAAAGATGATGAGAGAGCAGAGTATTCTAGGACAGGAGATGATAGAGTTGAGGGATCGTTCGAGGGAGGGGAGGATGCTAGAGAGAAGACTGATTGTTTAGCAGTGGAGCTCGAAGTAGAAGCTAGAGGAGTAGAAGTCTTTGTGAACGAATATGCCGATGGCGACGGAAGAGCTGCCAGCGAGAGAAAAGTGTCAAGAGATGCCAAAGATAATGTTCGTCGTATATGAGCAGCAGCTCTGAAAGGAGAAAACTCCAGATCAAGTCAACTTCTAGATGAAATTTTACCCAACCGACGGCCAATGATCTACAACTCACTCGGATAGGTTGGGCGTTCCCGGGTCTGATTTACCTCCTTGAGCTTCGTAATCCCATTTTGCTTGTTCATTCTCCTCGTATCTATAGCGCGTTGCATCATCACAAGAGGCAAATGTTTAGGCGAGTCATTCGATCATGAGAGAACCCTTCAAAAACGGACGACTGACGAAATAGGTTTGAGTGGAGTAAGACCGAGGGTGCTGAACCTGACTCTAGAGGGTGACCTCCGAGGGGGAGGAATTTCAGAGTTTTCTGGAGGTGCCATAGGAATCTGAATGGACCATTCACCAGAGGAATCTTACTACCCAGACGTGTAGAAAAGACAGATGCCAAAGTAGGCAAGAAAGATTGAATAGATCGTTGTTGGTAGAAAGTTGTTTGTTATCATCGGATCAGTCCGGGTGAGAGTATAACCGAGACTGTATTTTGTGGGGAAGTCTTGGTTGGGGTAAATCACCATGGTAACGTCCAGAAACACCGTCGCTCTGTAGCCTATGTGTATATGCTTATATGCATCATCATCATCATCATCAGCCATACAAATACAAAAACACAACTAGACGATATTCATTCTAGAAAGGATGCTGTTCCATTTGATGTTGACCAAAATATGAGGGAGAGAATATAATATACCAAAGAGCGGAGGACAAAAAAAGGAGTGAAATCCTGAATCGATCATTCTAGTGTCCCATCTCTATGCGATCGTTTGTCTGATTAAGCTCTGCCGAACGTCCTCTGCATAAACTCCTTTCTGAATGCTTCCTTACCGGTGGTCTCGACAACGACCTCGATGCCGCTCTGAGAAACATCAGACTTAATCTCATCAGACGACTTTGGCTTGATCCCTCCGTGTGTTCTGATCGCTAGATCGGCCTCCTCCGTCCCTCTGTAGCAAGTAAAAGTGAGAAAGATAACAACATACAAAACAGAGCATTAGATGAACGACCCGCTTTGTCATGTAATCAAGAGTAGGTCAAAGGAAATCCCAATAACAGACTGACCGTCGATCGATCACACACATCCCTCTGGTCCACTCTCCTTTTCGCTCAACCTCAAACTTTCTTCTTCGAACGCTAAATCCGCTGTCTCCTCTGGCAAGCGCTACCGCAACCCAAACGACCATTGGGTCATGCATCTCCATCTCGTCCGGCAAGCCTAGGCTACTATAGATCTCCTTGACTCGAGGAAGGAATGCCGAGGTATACACGTCCACCGGAGATTCAGGCGAAGGTAGGAGTAATTCCGGGAAAGGGACCGCGTGAGGAGTTGTGACGTCGAGAGGAAGAATTGTGAGGTGGAAAGGATGAGAAGACCGGGAAGGAGAAGAGGCGTCAAAAATGTATGCTCCGGCATACGGATCAGCGTAAAGATTGAATTCGGCCGAAGGAGAGGTGTCTTTGGTGGAGATGAAGAAGCTAATGTTAGTTGTCTGGATAGAAAAAGATGGCAGAGAAAGTCATTTCTTCATGACTCACTTCCAGGAACGTCCAAAGCGGCTCCCATCCATACGACTTGCTTGACCTTCGTAAAGATCTCCGGGTTGGCCTTGTGTGCCAATGCCAGGTTGGTCACTGTTCATACAGCAAGAGCATGTCAATCTCTGATCGAAGACTTTGGACATAATTATACGTAGATACGTAGACTCAATAGATTAGGAGAACAAGACAGAGAAGTCATAGCTTACAAGGCCCAAGAGCTACAATAGTGACCGTGTTAGCGACTTCCTTCTCCAAGACCTCGAGGATAAGGTCCGAGGAAGCCTTAGATGATAGCTCGAGAGAAGCGGGGAAGTATGACGGAGGAGGTATAAGCTCTGGGCGAATCTCGGAGATGTTGGAGAGTCCATCTGGTCCATGCTGCGAGATAAAGTGTGCGTATAAATTATAAAGAACACAGCGACCAAGAGGAACGATAAATGACCTGAAAGTCAGCTCCAGTGATCACTTTCCATCTTCTGACATAGATCTCCGTGCGACTTACAAAGTAGGAGGCGGTGGCAAACTCTCCGTCAATAGGAAGTCGTGCTCCTTCCTTCGATACCTGGATCTTTTGACGCTGAGCTCGAACGAGTCCAGGCCATCTGGTTTCCCTCAAAGTCGGCTCGACGGTCTCTAGTTGCCGCTCCATCACATGGAACGTCTTGATCAAATTTTTGTATACATGTTCGATCGTTGTGTTTCCGAACACGGGTGTTAAAGCGAGAATGTCGAGTTCAGAAGAGGCAAGTGCGTAGATGAGAGCAAGTGCGTCATCCACTCCGATATCGCTAGATAATCACGTATAAAAGGAGAGATAGGTAAGCTATGGCTCTGTATGTGTGTGTCTAGACATGAGATCTTGACGGGGAAAAAGAGAGAGAAACATCTCTTACAGATCAATGATAGTCTTTGACATGGTAAGGGAAGAAAAACGATATGAAAATAGCAGATAGCAGATGGTAGATGGGTGATCAGAAGCAATGAAAGGAGATGAAAGAGAGTGTGAGAGACGAGAAGGTGAGAATAGATAACGGATTCCTTCTTTACGCCAAAGTTGTTACACTTTAATCGGTCACACCCCCGCACGTCCGGTTGACAAATCTCCGCCGAACTTCTCGCTCTGTTTTCTCATCCCTCCGTGATCCACGGAGGACAACATCTAAGGGCTGATCATTTGGAAATCATGAAGACAAGACAAGACAACATGTGATAGAGCTAGTATGATCCATACTATGACCAACAAGGGAGAGAATAAAATCGATCGGCTCTGTTAGATGAGCTGTTTGGAAGTTTTACACTATTCTATGTGTCTTTTCTTGATCGCCTACAAAGTGAACACAACACGGATCTAGTTAGGTCGAGCACTGATTGTAAACAAGACCTCCTTTCCTTTTCCTTTTTTCTTTCCTCCGGACATCGGCGGAGGCGTCACGCTCACGTCCGGCGTGTTGCTTCCAGAGCCTGTCGGCGACGATCCCCAGGACGACACTGGTGCAGATTTCTCTCCGGTGATTCGCTTGATTGTTTCTGCCCGGGCACTTGGGTTCGAAAACAGAGCCTTCTTCCGTGCGGCCAGCTCGGCAGCAGCCGAGTTGGTCTGCAACGACGGGAACGCAGCGTGTGAGACCGGCTTGGGGGCTTTGGCCGGTGTTCGGGAGCCCGTGCCAGACGTCGAAGACGCATAGTTTACAGAGACGGGCGCAGGTCGGGATGAAGATGCTGACGAGGCCACGGGAGGTGGTAACGCAGGGAATCTATCTGAAGACGTCGATGATTTTTGGCTACTGGCCCATGCGGTTGAACCAGGCACAGTCTTTGCATTCGTTGGCGTCGGCCGTGCTCGAGAAGCGGACAGGTTGCTAGCCAGGCTTGGCGGGTTACCCGCTGAGGGCCGAGAGTTAGAGGACAAAGCCTGTGGGGCAGGGAAGTCGGACGCATAATTAATTGCTCCAGGCTTGATCACCTGTCGTTTCGGAGCAGCCGGAGGTCGTAGAGTGGCTTCTGCGCTCTCGACTCGATCCCAGACCTGTCGAGACGAATGACTTGCAGTGTTCTGCTTGACTTTGAGAGCCTTAGCGTTGACGTTGCCGTTAACGGCATGGGTACGGTAGCTTGAACCGGAGCCACCCATAGGCTGATCGATTGAGGGGAAATCTCGGGAGTACTACGGGTTTGAACGCAAAGAATGTTAGTGTGAGCTGCAAAGCTTTCTGGAAGCAAGAACTGCATGACACCCTAGAGACTGACCTCGTTACCCCATAGTTGAATCTCTTTGTTCAGGGTCTTTTGCCGATCCTCGTCGGTTGAGAGGAGTAAGGACGCAACCCCGCTAGCAATATCCATTGTCAGACTGACATCCCTATCAAGAATGTTGAAGATTGTGTCTAGTACGTCTCGGGGTCCAGCCTGGCCGGTTTTGTAGGCCTGTACAGATGAAGTGAACGCTGCGTTTTTAGCGTCCGATCGACCCACCAAGTTGTACACCCTGGTCATGAAAGTAGAGTGTTTCCTGTGTATATTGATACATTATTATTATGGTTGTTTGCAAATATTTCACAGGCAGTAGAAAGGTAATATATTGTCAGTTGAGCAACCAAATGGGACGTCCCACTGTCTCGTCCGAGCACGCTACTTGTGAATTTACGCTGATAGCGGAAAAGAGATATATATGATAGCCCGTACCTTTCAGCTTCGCTCATCGCACCTCCTCCATTGGAAGAGGACCCAGCACCGGCCTCGCCCCCAGTCAGATCGGCGCCAAACCCAGCCCTTCTAGACGACTTGTTGTTTGGCACACCGGCCGTTCCATCGAAAGTTCCTGGATCGTAGAGCGCCCGTCCACTGGCATCCGGTCCATTTCCACGACCGCCTCTGGATCCGTTTCGACCGCCACCTCGACCTCCTCGGCCGTTGGAGCCGTTGGAACCAGAGTGGGACGACCGAGGGTCCTCGAAGGACATTGAGACTTGGATGCGACGAGCCAAGGCAAGATCCCGAGAAGTCATTTGAGAGGCATGCTGATGACAGTCGGCAGGGAGCGCGTCAACCTTTGTTCTTCGTCTTGGATGAACAACAGCAAGAATGGTTGACAGCTAGACTAACCTCTGAGACCTGATGAACTTTGAGATCCATCTCTGAAGCGAACACAACAAATTTCTTCTCCTGACACTGAGGATCATAACAGGGATAGTGTTGAGTGCTGTGGTCGAAGTGAGATTCCAGAAAGAAGAACGATTGCATCAGGAGATCGCATCCAGTGAAGAAAAAAAAAGCTGATCGAACAAGTGATGCATACACAAAGTGCTGTTCGAGTTTATCATATGTTTGGAAACTGAGAGAATTGAGATAAGAACATCAGGGCCGAAAGCACTCGGCGTGAGTAGCTTGAACGGACAGAATTTGACCGAATGATGGGAAAAAGAGAGAGAGGGCTGACTATTGATCCCTGATACCAGCCTGTTTGCACAAGAAGCAGTCCTCATGGTTTTCCTTCAAATGTTTCAACAGATCATCTCCCGCAAAGAAGCACTCGTGACAAAACTCGCACATCGGATGAACACCCATTTCTCCAGTGATTTCCATTCCCTGGGGCAGCTGGGGAGGTTTCATCCGACGGGGAACTCTAGAAGGCAGATGATGGGCCAACAAAGCTGGCGGGTAGATCTCTTGCTCATGAGCAAACACCTTCTTGTGCTTGACACATACGTCGCTACACAGTTGAGGCACAGATTTCCAAATCAGCTTTTGTGTTTACAACTCTGAGAGGCTTATGCAGCGTTTCAAAAGGAGAAAACAACGATGAGCGGAACTAACCATAAGAGGTATCCGTTGTGCGTCTTGTCGACGTGTCGACGAAGATCCATCCATCCTTTCGCGATATAATCGCATGACTCTGACGGACAGTTGAATCTCAGGAGAAGCAAGGACTCTTCCATCTGGTGAATACCACGGCAGACGATAAGAGATCGTCAGTTACCGTGTCTCGGTCCGATGCACATCTAGGTACTTTGTGGAAGGGAGGAGGGGGAGAATGAGAAGAAACACTGACTACTTCGTCGTCTGAGAAATAGATCCTCAGCTTGTCATCTCTGAATTCGGTTCGAGACATCTTCTCGAACAACGTATCGGGAGACCGTGTGAAAAATACATCTGGGTTATCTGCCTATATCATGAGCATACATATAACACGAGTGTCAGCTTGACCAGCTGGAAACTAAAAAGATCACTAATCAAGTCCCTCTGCCTCGAATTTGTATGGGAAAGAGCAGCATACGTCGCGCAGATCGCCACGAACGAAGGGAAAGCTTTGGGAAGGAGATACATAGCAAGTAGGCCGGCGTACCTTGCAGTAGGTGCATTCAGTCTTTTTGTACAGTGCCCTCAGTCGGAGAGAGCAAACATGACACGTTCTCTACAAACATGATACAGGTTCGTCCAAGTGTTCCGTCAAGTGTTTCCGTTGACAACCACGATTGAGTTGAATAACGAAACCCCCCGAAATAGATAAGTTGCTATTGTTCAGTACGAAGCTTTACAGAATGGCTGGTTGAGGTTACAGCATAAATAGACGATCAAACGAAAAGACAAACATGGTTGCAAACTCCGACCGCATAGTATTTGAAAGGTTCGGCACAGATAAAGCAGAGGTCTTCGTCTCTCTCGACGCTCCCATTCGAGGATTCGACCTGTTGTTGAGCGGGAAGACTCGACTCAACGGAGGAAACCGATGATGAGGTGTATGAAGGAGAGGGAGAAGGAAGGTCTGGCCGACGGAGCGAGGCTTGCGAGGGAGCAGCCGTGTTGGTGTTCTCGTCCGTCAAAGTGCGGTTTGAGCTTCCGGAGGATGTGAGCTTTCCGGAGAAATTGTATCGTCTAGAGGAAGCCATCGTCTAAGAGTTTTCGCGTGTGGGTTTTTTTCTCCTTCTTTTCAGAGTATATTTCGAGGATGATTTCTTGAAGACTGTCCTACAAAAAGACGGTTATGATATCGAGAGTTTTTCAACCAGAAGAAACGATCTAAGGACGCCGAAAGAGGTAGCTGAAAGCGAGGGCTGAAGATGAAGAGTGTTCGGAGCGATCGATGAACTCGAGAAGGAGAAAGATAGAAGAAGAAAAAAAGAAAAAGAAGGTGAGGAGAAAGAAATACTAAAGAAATTTGGTGGAAGTCATTAGAGAAAGTTTGAAGAGGCATTAGGGAAATCGCTTGAGAATTCTATTACCCAGAATTGTATTCGTCATCGTTCGCTCTTGCTATAGAATGAGCAGGACAGACTGATTGGAATTCATCGATGGGTTGGATCAGATCATGATAGCTTGTTGGAGCTCGCTATGACCTGCTGTGGCTCTTCGTGGCTGTCGATAGGATACGTAGTTGATGAGTTCAGACGCACATACGTACAGAAATCAACTGTTGTCAAGCATTCATGATCTTCTCTTCAAGGTCTCTGATACAACCAGGGAAGCATAGAACGACAGAGAGAAGTACCGAGAAAAAAAAAGGTAGAGAATAACGGAAAGGAAAGAAAAAGTCGAACAAAATCCCACTTCTCTAAATGCCTTCAATTAACTCTTGGAACTCGCCCGAGGCAACCATTTCCTTGAGAATGTCCAACCCGCCGATCAGCTCTCCTTTGACAATGATCTGAGGGAAAGCTGTCAAGTTGAGAGAAAGAGATATATTTAACCATGAGAACTGCGTTTCTATCACAGCCAAGCGCACGCAACAGGCAGAATGGGCTAGTTCTAGACTCACTGGGCCAGTCGTTCTTCTTCTTCATTCCTTCCCGGACCTCGTTGTCTGAAAAGATATCGAACCATCCGAATTCGACACCCTCTCCTCTTAACACCGCGGTAGCCTGTCTAGAGAACCCACACTGGGGAGCGTCCGGGTTTCCCTTCATGAACAGCATCACCGGCGACCGGTTCATGAGCATCGTCAGCTTCTCGTCCAACGACTGGGGAGCCTGCGGGGACACCGTCGTTGTGCTCAGCGGAGCAGATGGAGAAGAGGATGCATGGGTGGATAGAGCAGCAGTCAAAGCGGGTGCAACCGAACCCGAGTGTCGGGAGAGTAAAGAGTGACCCTATGGTGACCGAAGAATGAACGCGCTCATCACAGTCAGTCCAGTGGAGTTGAGAGTTTGAGAAAAGTGACCAAGGCAGGAGGAAACCCGGCAAGGCTTACTCGTAGCAGAAGGAACGTAGGAACGGCCTCGATATCAAACGACTCGGAGATATCAGGCTGCTCTTCGGCCTCGATATTGAGGACCAAGACCTGGGGATAATTTTCTGCTAACGATTTGACAACCTGCGAAGAAACATACCGAAAAGACGGGTAAGCGTATCAGGTGAGTCCGATAAATCATCTGATTTGTCTTGCTAATACTGCGAGAAAGGCACTAGAAACACATGTCTCGCGAGATTCAAAACGACGTACTTCATTCATCTCTTTGCAAACATCAGCCCATGGAGCCCAAAAGTTGAGAAGTGAGACCCGGTTAAGATCAGCCGAAAGGAGATCCTTGAAGTGATCAGGCGAGGTGACGTCAATGAGACTGAAGAAGGGCAATGCAAGGTGAGTTGGACGAGCACAAAGGCAGAAACAGTCGTCAAAAACCCCTAGGTTAGCACCCAAAGACCAGACTTGATACAATTAACAGATGAGACCCTCACTTTTGAGACGAAGACATGGCTACCAAGATATGTTATCGATACAAAGCGATGGTTTGTGGTGAAAGCAGAATGAAAAAGATGGCGGATTTGAATCTGATTAGAAAGATGAGGTGATTTTTTATTTATTTTTATTTTATTTTTATTTTTTTTTATTTTTTCATTATTTTATCATATCGACAATTTTGTAATAAACCGACTACAAGAAAATCTGGTAATACCCTCAACCCCCAACATATACTCAACTCACACAGACTTCATTTACAAACTCACAGAATGGCAAAGAAACCAAGTCTGAAGAGCGCTCTCGCAGGTCGAAAGGTTCACGAGCAGAAGATTCAGGCGAAAGAGGCCAAGGAGCAGGTAAGATATCTCATGAACTGGGCTCCATCCATCCATCCAACCAACCATCCATCCGTTGAACGGTATGGCTCATACTCACTCCAAGTCTGGGGAACTTTCTCTTTTTTTTTGACACTCTCCGTCACGTTGAACCACTTTAGAGAATATCAGATGCGCAGGCTGCAGCTGAGAAACGAGCAAAACTCAAAGCCAAAAAGACCATGCCATTCGAGGCAGACGACTCTATCCTTCTTGTTGGAGAAGGTATGCCTGCTCCCGCGTCGTCTCCCTACACCCATGCGCAGATGCGTTAACAATCTATTCCTCTGCTTTCTTCTTGTACATAGGCAATTTTTCGTTCACTCTAGGTCTTCTCAACCAGCATGTGTTTATCGACAAGTCAAATCAAATTCTCGCCACTTCGTTCGACTCTGAAACCACGTGCTACGAGAAGTACCCGGATGCATCCGCCATCGTCAGCGCCATCCGAGCGCATGGCGTACCTGTTCTCTTCTCTGTCGACGCAACCGATCTAGAAGCCACATCAGAGATCAAATCTCGACCTGGCGGTTGGACTCGAGTCGTGTTCAACTTTCCTCATCTTGGAACAGGCGAAAAGGACCAGGCGAGAAACGTTCAGTTGAACCAGGTCATGCTTGCAAAGTTTCTTCGTTCTGTCGCGCCGTTCTTGAGCAAAGGACCGAGTCGAATTCCTGTTGTCGAGCCTGGACATGGAAAAGGAAAGGTGAAAGCAAAGAAGGTGAAGGAAAAGGATGAAGATGAGTTGGAGGGTGTCAGTGATTTCGAGGAACTAGGAGAAGGAGAGGAAGGCGATGAGGCCTACGCAATCCCGGTCGAGAAGGCAAGCTGGAAAGTTCAGAAGGGTACAGTGCTGGTCACTCTGAGAGATGCAGTTCCGTATACTCTTTGGTATGTTCTTTCTGTCACCCTCGTTGGATTTGCGCTCCATTCCCATTGTCCTCCCACTTGGAGAATGATTGTCAGTTAACCAGATGTGCCCTTTGCTCTTGCTCTCACCCTCTTATCCTTCCTGGAAACATCCTTCCATTCAAACAGGGATCTACCCCGACTGTTGACTAAACCGAAGCCTCTTCCTCCGCTTCACATGATTCCTCCCTCCCAACGACCCCCGCCCAACACGACGCTTCCCGCTACTCAACCTCAATACCGAATCCTTCGCTCTTTCGCTTTCCACCCTACTCTCTATCCTGGTTACTCTCACCGACGAACCATCGGCTTCAAAGAGGGTCTTTCGGCCTCAGCCAACGAAGAGATTGAGGACCGTGGAGGAGGTAGAACATGGGAGGCTGAAGTAGTCGAGGAGAGCTTGAACAAGAAGCCAACGGGCACAGACGAAGAAGAGGCAAGAGAGAGAAAAGAGCGTGTCGAGAAGAGAAGAGAAGAGCTCAGAGAGGAGAAGGACAAAAAGAAGAGCAGAAGAGGAAACGGTTACAAAGATCACAGGCCAAAGTGGAGCGCCCCAGGACAAGGTGATGAAGGATGGCAGACCTGATTTCATAACGTTGTCTCCTTACATATTTGTCTCAACTCGTGTCGGAAAAGAAGAAAAGTCAAGAGGAAAGCAAAAACACACACGTCTGTGCACACGTCACTATATACACTGTGAAACACCCAACTGGAACAAATTTTGTGATAACAAGGCTATAGCTACAGGCATTTAAAATGGAAAGAGACGTTCTGTAGATCATTCCTCTCTAGCGCATTCCTTCTCCCAATCCAACGGAGTCACCTTCTCTACTGCTTTTTGGAATGCCTCGAACGTACATAACTCTGGGACACCCGTCAAATGGTTCTCGGGCTGAGCGCAGGCCGGGAGAGCAAGCGGCTTGTTCTGGTATCTGAATCGAACATCTGAAACACAGAAAGCACGCACATTCAGAAAACGAGATGAAACACAAACATGTTCAGCGCCTTAGCCTTTCTCGAGCGGTAGCCAGGGAAACTTACAATGACGAGGAGGCGTGGGTTTAGTCCAGCGAGAGAATAATGTCGTAGGCTCAGGAGGGGTCGAGAACAACTCGACAGACACATGAGCGGTGAAGTCTTTCAAACAGAACAAAGAAGTAAATTAGCCTCCATACAGGCGCAGAAGCAAGCGCAGGATGGCATGAGCAATCGTATAGATCGGTCACTCACCAGGCCATCTAGCATTTTGTATGGGATATAGAAATCAAATAAGAGAGAACAGCAGTCGTCATCAAGCTTTGCTCTTGCCTAAAAGGGAAAAAGAACAATTCGCTATGTAGGCAGCCGATATAAAGCGCACCTATTGTCAAACACTCCCAAGGTAGCCAACATACTAGCTAGCGTTGTATCATGGCAAGCCAGCACAGCCATCTTGACGCTATCCTTCTTTCCTGCTACTTTGTCAGCCATCTCGTGTTGGAGATCTGATAGTAATCGCTAGATAGATAGATAGATAGATACAAGAAATTAAGCCTGGTTATAAGCTGACATTCTGGAAAAAGACCGCGTAACTTACTCCTGATGCTAATGTTCGAACTTCGTTAGAGGTCAATACTCCGCCAAACCATTCTGAGACTATGGCACGCTCCTGAGAGATCCTCAACATATCGGTTAATCACAAGTTTCACCATAGGTAAGAGAAGATGTGTCTTACCAAGGTGTCTCGAACATCAGGATCGTTGAACTCCGCAGGTATCTTCAACCCGTTTGCCTCTGCCGCTCGGATTGAATCCATAATTCCTGAAGCGGACGGGTTGCTGTCCTACAGCATTGCAAGAAAGATGTTGATCGCCGAACGCTCAGACATATTAGTTATTAAAACATCAAAAAAAAGTCCTCAGAACGCAAAAAATACAATGAAAGAAAACCTACCACTCTGATTTCTTTTCCTCCGACATGCTTGCCAATCTTCTTATCCAAAGGCTTCAGAGTGTCATTGTAAGCGAGCGCTGCCGCTCTAGAGAACTGCTTGTCTAGATCTCGGAGTCGTGCGCATGAAAACGTATTCGGATAGAGCGATTCCTCGGTAGGGTTCCGGATATGAACGTCCGGTCGCCAGGATCCTCGAGTGCTGGACGGGTAAAGCCCAGTAGTGATCTGCTGAAGGGTTTCGATCGTCCTAGACATGGAGGTGCTCCTGTTTGATTATATTCGACAAACATCAACCAAGTATATAGAACCCCTGGTTAGCCATTTACATGAATAAGATAAAGTCATGAGATTGATTATTAAACCATAAGTCTAACCTCAAGAACAAGTCGGCTGCGTTAGGAGAAGAAGGCAGGAAGCCCAGTCTGTTCGTTTGTCGACAGACCAAGAACCATAAGTTAATGTTGCCATTTGATCTGCACGAGGGACTACAAGCAGGAGAGGTTCGACGTACTCATCGACATATAACTTTCTGAGCGATTGACCAAGAGCTAACGACGTCTTTCTACCAATATCTGTCAGCTCTCCTAACAGACTGTATCACCAACAGACAGATGTGATGAAGGACATATACACATGCCGGACAGATTGGTCAAATCTCTACGCAAAGTAGACAAAGAGGGACGAAGATATCCAAACAAATCGGAGAAGACAATGGGAGCAAGGACATACCAGTCCCCATCTTTTGCCACCTCCTTCGTGGGTCCCCTAGGCACGTCAACCTTTCGGTTGACCCTCAAGATCCCAGACGACCCGGTCTCTTCCAAGACAGCAGCATCGAACTCTCTACCGACGTGACACATGTTCCACCGGATGGGAAACAAGTTTGTCATTCTGACTCGGACAGGAGTTCGTTCTCCTGTAGAAGGTTTTTTTTTTTTGGAAATCAGACGTTGCAAGTAACAAGCATGATCATGGCGGTGACGATATAAAAAGGCAAGGAAGGAAGGAACAAGATTCAAAGTGCAAGACCAGGATAATCAGCGTTCATATTAGAGCATGCATAGCCAGAAACATAATAAGCAAAGAGGACGAAGAAGAACAGCAAAAGGAGCAAACCATGTCTGGAAAAGATGTGAACTTGTTCAAGTTTCAAGTTGGAACCAGGAAAGAATGCCGATTGGACTGTAGGGTGAATAGCCTCAAAAGCGGTCGGTGGTACCGAGGGAGATGATGTGCTCGACATGCTATACGGATGTGTATATGTGTTTACGAGAAGTGATTCAAGAAGTTGGAGTTCGTCCTCCGTAGGAACGATGGAGATGGATGGACGATGAAGGGTGAAAGGTGAGGCTGATCGGATGGAATTGTTAACATCGACGTAGTTCCCGGCCAAGGACGATCGAGGACCAACAAGATCATTGATAATCCTCTTTTGCTCTCATTCGCCATTCATGACATTGCTCAATCTTACTCGAATAGATCATCCATTGAACATATGGAATGATTAAGGAAGATATGTGTTTATAGTTCTATGTACAATTACAATCTTTGCGGCCTCCTTCTACTTCTCTTGCTGATAGAAACCATCAGTCTTTCTACACCGTTCGGACCCTTGCCCTCACCTCTCGCAGTCGCTTAGATTGCGGACAGTCGTGTTTCGAAGGAAAGACCTTTCTTAAGCACCTGCCGGTCGGACAACGGATCCCACCCTCGGGTCGGTAAAGATCTTTTTGCAGCTCGTACACACAAGGAAGACCGTCATCCTCGTCTGTAGAATGGTCAACAAAATGGTTGGTTTCAGACCTCTTGATCTTCTCTCTTCTTCTAGATATCTCTTATTTTTCCCAAAAACTGGTTTGGATCTTACCTCGTGACGCTTGGACTGATCTTGATAGAAGACAGCTCTATCGAACCAAAACAGTGGCACGACAACAATTGAAACTCCGTTAGTCTTGCCTTCATATTGATGCGCTCAGTGTACGACTAGAATGGGCGTTACGAACTCTGGATGGTGACAGTGAGGACAAGGAACTTCTGACCGTCTCGGCTATGACAAGAGAGCGATAGCGTTGGTTCATGATCAACACGATAAACCACAGAGGTTGCCTCTACCATCCGGTAGAAGGGTGACAAATAGATGAGCATACCAGTGTCGGATCTGTCTCAATGTCTTGAATGACTCCCGGTTGCTCTCTAAACACGATATAGAGTACAAAGGCAACAGTCAGTAAGAACTCTCTAGCTGCAACTGACTTGATTGTGGATGCTGCGACAGAAAAGGCTCGAAACACGACGGGCATAGCAAACTTCCCTCTATATGAATCATCCTCTCAACCCACACCCTGTCTGTCCTCCAGCACCTCCTCTCTTCCGGTTTGCACGGAATCCTCTCCTCTTATAGATAGTAAACAAGATGATAGAACAAGACCCATTGACAGACTCACTTTGTGATCGTTAATAGATCATTTCTATAAACAAGCGCCGCGTCGGCTTCTTCCTCATACTGGCAATTGCGACAGGCTCTCAGTAAGATCCTTCGGTGCACATCGGCCTAGAAGAAGTGAAGAGAGGGTAGAACAGGCAGATATTTCTCAGTATAAGATGGATAGAACATTCGGACGCGTCTAGAACGAGAAAAGAATCAAAAGAAACCGGACACACGAACTTTTGGGTAAAGTAGATTATTGCTATCCAAATCCCAAGTCCCAACCCAGCCCGGTATCAGATCAAGACCCAGAGTTCAAGATGTTTTGGTTCATCAGAAAATTAAGCTTGATTAGTTTTCCTTTCTTAAGATAAAATGAAAGCGACCATTCAAGAACCCCCTCGGGTGATAGTCGTCCATCCTGATCAGATGAGGGTATCACATGAACTAAACCTCTTCTCAATCATCCTGGCTTTCCTTCATTTGTCGGAACTGCTCGTGGTTTCCAGGTAGACGGAAGAAGAGGCTTGGCTTGAAAAAGATGCACAAAGAGGTAAAGACCAACCATTCTCTGCAATACTTGTAGACTGATTTTGGAGGTGCCATCTAGAAACACTTTTGTAGGGTATAGAATAGGCTGTCGGCAAGAGAACGTGGAAGGGGAAAGTCGGGGTATCTGACAGGACTGATTCAAACAGATGCGTGTCCTTCTTTTGGTTCCTTCTGGTCTTGCTTCGTTTCAACTTGGATTGCTTTGCAAGGTCGAGCAAAGACGAAACAGAGACAAAGGAAGGTGATGGTTTGACTTGCTTTGGTCATCAAGCCTAGTTCGACAAATGGACGAGCGAGGCGTCGAGTGTGTGGCGGCTGTGTCAAATGCTGTGCACAACCTCTGGATCAAGGCAGACGACCCAGTTGATCAACATTCATCCATTCAGTATCAAATGAGGATCGCATACAGGACGGGACTCGGAGAGCGTAACAACCAAATAGGTTTACTCATGTGGGCAATGAATAGAAGAACAAGAAAACAGTAGAACGTCACGCAGACCCGTCTTATTTCGAGGTTAAATCTCCTTCTTTTCCTCTCCAGATCCATTCTCATCCTCCAGCCAGTGTGTATCTGCTAACTCTCCGGCAGCACCTTTGATGATCCTCGCTCCTGCATCCCTCAAGAAGGTCACAACTTCCTTTCCTAGCCTCTCTCCATTACCACCCTGCTTTCCGCCAACGATATCGAACGACGAGCCCAACGAACCGGTCGAGTCAGATGACGAGGCTGAAGCTGAAGCCGAGGGCGAGAGGGCCTGCTCATTGACAGGATCAGTGATGAATGAGGTGGCTAGATAAGCGGAGGCAGGTACTTTGTCATCTCCAGACTCAAGACTAAGTAGATAACTCTCCAGGCTCTTAGAGGCCTTGAGTCGGGCACGGAGAACCTGTCGAACGAGTCGCCTGGAAGGGATCCGAGTTGGGTTTGGCTCATACGGAGGAGGCAGTGGGGACGTCGGTCGAGGAGATGTGGGAGATGAAATAGTGGCATCAGTTGAGGAAGAAGAGCTCGCCTGAGACGGCGGAGTAAGGATGATATCCCAAGAAGGCGGGCACCAAATCCCAAGCAAGATCCGGAATGTGGCCACCAGCTTCCGAGCGCTATTCAATCAGATGGATACAAACACAGTGAAAGAAGATTCTGAGATGAGAACCTAACTTGAGAAAGAAAAGGTACAAAAGAACAGGGACTGACTGGTCATAGTTATCGTCAATCAATGTCAGATGATAATTGATGAGTCCAAAGACCAACGCCCCCGCGACGCCCAGGCCGACTATTCCTCCAACCCAGGTCCCACTGAACGCAACTTTGTAGAGCGCGATTGCACAGGCCGGGTAGATCATTGCGCTGACTAGCAGTCCAAACACCAGCTTCATCTGCGCCTTGGTCTCCTCCTCATCCTCAACTAGCTTCGCGCCGTACCTGCCGACCAGATACACCGGCACGTTGACCAAGAATGGGAGCGCAAAGAACGGTAGTCGGATCAGAGACGACACGAGATCCTTTAGGAACAGTGCCAGGGTAGAGAATCGAGTAGGAAGAGGAGTTGGCCGAGAAGGATCGAGCGTGGATGGGAGAGGAATCTGTGACAGCGAGCTGTGGGATAGACGAGCAGTCTGCAGGTAAAAGTGGTAGGACAAGAGGGCTTCTTTGAGGAGAGATAAGTTGCTCGAAGGAGGAGGGTTGGCGAGCAGATCGATCAACCTGTTGAAAACAAAGCTCAATGTATATCAGTTTCATGAAGCTTCTGAGAACCTCCTGAGACTTCGAAAGACTACAGAAACTGACGTTTGGGTAACTTCTCTGAAGTTTTCCATCCTTAGATCCTTCTCGTTGGCCCACAACAACTGTCTGGCCAAGATGGCTGCGTTCAACGTATCCCTGAGTGAAAAGAAAAATATGATTGTGAACAGAGTCAATGTTTCTTCCAAAAATATTTAGTGACTTTTCGGACCACCTGGACAAAAGAGACAAACCAATCAGGAGCGTTGACTGTGAGCTCGATCATTGCATCCTCTACCGATTTCGTTAGCCGTTTGACGGCACTCTTGGCTTCAACCTCCTCGGTCGAGAGGAACTGTTCAGAATATTCATCCACGGTGATTGGTGTGCCGAATCTGTTACATGGTTCAGATCAGATTTTTCGTTGACGATTGAAGGCCTGTATGGAGCTCACGGCCTTTTTTCAAGAGAAGTGAAAAGAAGTGGAGAATTCTGTAAGGGACGTACTCGATCGCGACTCGACTTCGGTATTTTGTCTTGTCACTGTACGTAATTCCTACCGGGATGACTATCGCAGGTCGGACAGAGTTCTTCTCCCCGTCGGAAGTTGAGCTGGCGCGCTGGTCCTCTAGGTATTTGACATACTCGAGTGCCGTCCAGCCAACGCCATCCTTGACGGGCATAAGTCTTGAATGAGTGTGCGAAGTTCCCTCGGGAAACACGCCGATGACCTCATCTCTGACCAGAGCTGAAAGTTTGAACAGTAGGAGGGTTTAGTATCTCTGATCACTTTGGTCTTGGAGAGGAGTAGATCAGGAGGAGTAAGCGATGGAACGGTTGGAACCACGAACCTTCGAATGTTCCTTTGAAAAGGACTTGGTTGTTCTTGGTCTTTCGGTCGACTGGGATGTTTCCTGCGTTGAGTAACAACGCTCCGAGAGCCGGGTTCTTGAAGAGTGAGTCCTTGACCTACATTCACATACATTCGTCGATCATGATTTGACACCCAGTGTACGAACAAGCACACAGTCATGAGCGATGGTTGAGGACTCTTAAACTGTAGAGCAGTACAAGTGCAGGAGGACTAACCCAGTAGTGAATGTATCGTTTCTTGACCGACTTGGTAGCTTCGATAACGGCATATGAGAGACAGGCCGGATCCTATTATTTGCCCCATGATCAGAAGGACGAATGAGCGAAGGGGACGAGAAGACCGTGAGCATGATACATTATAGGACTAGGACATGAGATTCAAAAGAGAACGAACAATGGCTAGAAGAGATTATGAGGATTGTTAAGGTAAGTGGAATAATAAGAGGATCAGCCTTGAGAGAATAAGAGACGAGATTGAAGTCCTAGCTGGGAAGACATCCTCACCCATGTTTAGATGAGAGCAAGCGCTAAGACAGTTACCAAGTATTTGCACGAGTTCATCCGGCAGTCCAACAATGTGTCAGTTCTGAGCGGGCATCAGGCTCGCATATCCTCTCCAATCAGGCTGATCGGAAGAATTTGAGAACGAGAGTGTGAAGAAAGCTGGAGACGACTAACAAGACGACACCTCCTTGGGCAGGCACATTCTCCGTGCCAAGTACTTTGACTTCAGAAAAGAACGAGTCGACGGCAAAGTTGGATATGTTGACCAGGATTGTGTGGGAGATTCCGAATCCGGATGGTTCCTTGGTTGATGCTGGTGTTACTGTGGACATTTCTCTCTGTATCTAAGTCTTTCTGGGTTTCTCTATCAGATGGAGGAGAGGTGTAGAACGAGATAGAGAAGAGAGATGAGAAATGGAGTGGCCGGACCGGTGGTAGAATCGAGCGGTATGTTAGGGTTATCTTATAACTGCCGACCAGTTCACGAATCTACATGGGTATATGCTACATGGGTATATGCGCTCTTTCTATTTGAGGGCAGCCAAGGCTATATCCTTGCTTATTGAAGCATTCTAACCGACGAGTTGGTAGTTGGTAACACCCTGTATGTAGCATTAGGAAGAGTTGAAAAGGGAGAGAGAGGGAGCCAGGTGAGGTTATTGTTGAGAGAATGAATAAGCAAAAAGACTGATAAAAAGCAGATAGATACGAACGCCTTCGTTGATCTTGACGACAACTTTTTTTCCAACCAGAGCGATTAAACAACGGTTCACCTTGATCTGCGGCAAATCAGATTTGACAAGATCTGCCACTATTTGTTGTTTTTCAGAGGGAATGTCAAAAACACACTCGCAGGGGCTAATGTATAAAAAGCAGAAGGAAACAAAACAAGGAGACCTACTCTTCAGGCCAGTCGGACTGTTCATTAACGATGAGATCACGCGCTCCATCGCTTGAGTCAGAGCCTGGGTAGTACCGAGTCGTTAGACAACTTTCTGCGTGAAGCGTGAGGTAGGCAGAAAGAAGATAAAAAGAATCAAGGACTAGAACATACCGGTTGAGAACCTCTGAACTCGAGAGGTAGAGTATCCATCATTGAGCTAATCTTTGCCTGGGTGCACACATATGCATGTCAACTATAAGCTCTGAGGCAGTGGAAGACAGAAGAATAGTAAGAAAGAGAGACTCACTTCCCTGAGCTTCCTCGCTGCCGCTCCTCCGGTCGAGGTTCCTCCTCTACCTCTACCTCTAGCTCCTCTGCCTCTAGCTCCGGCAGAGGTTGTACCTCTGGCTCCACTCTGACCTCCTCTCGTATTTCCTCCAGCTGCCGCTCGGGCCTTGACGTTGTCGAGTGCTTCCTCCTCGTTTGCGAACGAGTACTGAGAGTGCTGGGTCATGTATGTCATGTCTGCCGGATGAGCTGGGTTCTTAGCGACTGGTGAACCAAACCGGGATGGAGAAGCCGGGTTAGGAGATGAGGGAGCGGGAGCAGTCGAGTGAGCCATCGGTCTGTTAGCATGCATCTCGTACGAAAGATCAGAGGGAGCCTGAGTTAACGAGTGGGCAGAGTGAGAGTAAGCATGAAGAGCCGGCGTTCGAAAATGAGGATAAAGCAAAGAATAGGCTGACCTGAGGAAACTCGACGCTGAACGCGTTCATCCTAAGACCAAAGAGGAAGCCAGCAAAGCCTTCGTTGAACTCTGCGAGACTTCTACTGAGAGCCACCATGGAACAATTGTTCTGGTGAAGGGTATCTAGCTCGTCTGTTAGCTCTGCAAACGAGCTAGCGAGGTGATCGAGCCCAAGGGTAGCCGTCTCGAGTGAGGGATGGGAGAGCGGAAGCGAGGTTTGATTTGATGTGGAGTATCTGGACATATGGCCATGATTGGAGCCTGATGATGACAGATAGGACTGTCTGAGCGATCCTTGGGAGATCCGACGAAGGGGAGTATGGTGAGTAGTAGGCATGGCTTCAGTCAGATGTGTGTTGTATGAGATGACGGATTGGATGTAAGTGGCAGTTGTGTTTGTCGCGACGCGTCGGAATGAATGATTTTTGACGCGTCGAGCACTAGAGAAAAGCATTCTAAAAGCATTGGAAAAGCATTAGGAAAGACATTATGAGAGCATCAGAAAAAAGACTAGGAAAAGATCAGACAAAGACTAGGAAAGACACTAGAGAAACTATCAAAAAAGATTAGGAGAAAGAATTTCAATCTTTTCCTTCTCCCATATCATCCATCCATTCATCCATCAACCAGCAAGGATCCCCAAGTCCATCGATCAGCACCCATCGCTGTCCTTCTTGCTTATACTTCCTGTCTCCATATGAGGTTCGCGCCACCTTCGAGCTCATCTGGCAGGTACGGCCTTACTCTTGCTCTGGCTTCGTCCATAGACTATCCAGCGTCCTCTGACGAAGATGATGTCGACGAAAGTGATCTCTCGTCGGACGAACTCCTAGACTCCTCTTCCTCTGCTTCTTTCTCCTCGTCTTCAGTCTCTTCAGACGAACAACATACGAGCAAGCCTCAGGGCTACAAGAGAAAGACTAAGGATACTACTACTACGACGAATAGAGCGGATACCATCCCTAAATCCGCCTTGGGAACCCCTGCACATGCCGACGAACTTGAACTCTATAACGCTCGGTCAAAGACAGCCGCATGGAGGACATCCCATCAACATGCCCAGGCTAGATCCGACGCGCTTAATCTTATGCTCAGCAAGCCAGACAGAATGAAGAAGGCAAGGAAAGAAGCAGATGATGACCTAGATGCTATCAGAGGCTTGCTTGAAGGTCTCAAGATGGAACGTGCGGAAGAGGAAAGGAGAGAACGTGAAGAGTTTGATAACCGAAATCAGAAACTATGGGAGGTTCGTCTATCCTTCATCCTCGTTTCCTTTTCTTTGCCTTTTCGTTGAGGTCTATATCCAAACACATATCTAAATAAGAAACTAGTTTCTCCTACATCTCTCAGTCTATAGAGCATACCATCAGAGAAACCGAGGAGCTTCATCTGAAAGCTCTGCAGGCAAAGAATCAAGAGGCAGAGCGGCTCGCTTCCGCACTCCGTGCGTCCGAGGAGGCTAAGCGAAGAGCAGAAGTTGAACGAAACCAGGCCGAGCAAGCCCGCCAACAGGCTGAAGTTGAGAGGAAGAATGCGGAGGAAACGCAAGGAAGGAAGCTGAAAGAAAAGGAGGAAAAGAAAAAAGCAGGCGAAATCTGGGGCTCAAAAGCAAAAGCGAATGAGTGGGACAGCTGGGTGGGCAAGATGCAGGTCGGTCGCCATCTTCCTCTATCCCATCGCCTATTTTTCATTTGTGCCTGACCTGCTTTGCCTCTCACTATAGAACATCAAACAAAACATCTTACCCAAGGTGAACGCATCACCAGAATGGCGCAAGAAGTGCAACGCAGTCAAACGTCAGATCACCCCGAAAGTTGGACAGATCACCAACTCCCAATCTCACATTCTCTCCATCGTTCGTTATCTCTCCCTTTATCTTTTCGCGCCATCAGACTCAAGCTTTTGCATCCTTTGCTAACATTCAACCTCTTTTCTCATATTGATCTAGACCTCTGAGATCTCACTCATTCTACACTCTGCCCGTTCAGCCTCACCAGAAATATACACCTGGATCCTCAACCATTTTTCCAAGATTCTCATCAAACAAGCAGAAACAGAAATCACTGCTAAACCCTCTGCCGCCTTTCCTCTCGCTAGGCTTGTTGTTGCACTCATGCTGATGGGACACGCCGATGGACTGGGAGAGGTGTTAGCGAGTAGACTTGTTAAGAAGTCTTGCTGGGTCGTTCCGTTCTGGCCAGCAAGGAAACAGGTCAATCATCTCTCTTCTTATCTGTTTCTTTTTTCTTCTCGATTGTTATGTATGCTGAACAGGGTCTGTACTATATTGTTAAAATGTATACAGGGTCAATCTGAGGCAGATTACGATAAATCCACCGGCCGACTTTCTTCTCCAGAAACAACGCTTCAATACACGCTCCGTCAAACCGGTATTCTTACCCTGTATTTCACCATCCTCCACACCCTACCTTCACCATCACTTCTCCCTCCACTTCCTCCGTCTCATCCACCGTATCCTCCGTTCGACCCTTCAACCATTCCCTCGTTCTTCATTCTTCCTTCAGGGTGGCTCTGGGTTGCTAGCTTGTTGAAACCCGCACTTTGGGCATGGGAGGGTACGCCAACGTTTTTGGGTGCTTTCATGGATGTCTGCGCTTCGAGGATGGAATCTATGTATGGAAGACAGATGAGTAAACTTTTGAGAACCGTGAAGAGAGAAGTTGATCGGGAACGAGCGGCGATAGCGTCGGGTAGTAGTGGAGGTGGAGTAGGAGACAAAGATGGAGGCTCAAAAAGGTTGGGGTTAGAGAGACTGGCTCTTCGGCTAGATGAGTGGGAAAGGATAGGGGCTTGGCAAGATGTAGACGGTGGATTCAAGTTGGATCCATAAGGGTTTCACTTCCTTGCTTCCTCCTCCCTTTTCTACCTCCCTTGTCCTCCTTCTTTCTCTTGGGATTGCCGTGTATGATTTTTGACCGACCAGCCATAACCAATGTACTATCATCAACACCTACATATACATGCATTCATCCATCTCGGCTTCATCAGAGAAGAGTCATCCTGCTTTCAACCTACAATTATCTGTCGCGAGGCAGGATAACCTTCGTCAACCATCATGCCTATTACTGAATATATCTCTTGAATGAGATATACGTGGTGCGTATTTAATAAGAAAATTAGAATAGGGGATTAGGATTATGTATATGTGTAACACATTCTAAAAATTGAAACAAAGCCTTAAAAAGGGGACAGAATAGAAAAGAAAAAGGTCTATAAGGACTGAAACAACCTGGGATATAATAGGATGAGAGTGAAAAGTATTCCTATAGGCTGAGGTCACGTTGAGGTTGTATAGAACTAGATTAAGAAAGAAAGAAAGAAAGAGAAAGAGTTGTAAAATATCAAGTCGAGTTGTTTTGGTTATTTCTCCTAGGCCCTCCAAAGTTCTCGGACCTGCAAGAAGAGAAGAGAGGAACCCCAATTGCAGAGTATGAGTAGGCATTCTATTCAAATTCTTAGACTTAGCCTATGATTCTCAGAGACTCGGTAGAAACGACTTACATATTTGTTGGGTATGAATATATGCAGACTATCATATCCATATCAGAGACACAGAAAAGCGCACAGACGATCAGTAAGGCAAGAAGAAAGAAGGAATAGAAAAAGATCGACCGACCTCGCCCTATCTTCTGCGGTTGGCTTCTTTGCTTCCCATATAGAATTAATGTAGTCGTTTCCAGTCCGGTCGGCTATCTGAACATCCTCCAGCTTCCAATTATCAAGATCCACACCTAATGATCAAAACATGACGTTGTTCAAAAGGAAACAAATGGAGGCAGAATTATACCATCGCAAGACGTCAATTCATCGCGTACTAGGCAGACAAGAATAGAACATGAATAAAGTTCTCTCTTACTTCGGATCTTGCTTATGTGGGATCCTAGCGATCTGTGCACTCCTGAACCTGTTTTTGCAGACACGAATTAAAACGAAACGATCAGCCGTGATGCTTTATTGAGCATACGGTCAAGCGGAGTGAGACTCACATTCAATGCACATAAACCCGATCATCTTGCTGTCATAGAGTGCAATAGTGGCCCAACGAGGATCTTTGCAAGAGAAGAAAAGATCAGAATTTAGAGAAAGGAACTTGCAGCTCTGGCAGAGATCTGATGATGAAACTTACTGGCTCTACGACAGTCTAAACAGGTACTATTTTCCTTCCTCTTGGAGATACCCAAAATGGAAAGCGCAACATTTGCTTCTCTTTCACTTTCCGACTCAGCTCCCTCTCCAATCCAGTCGATCGGACGCTGACTTCCCTCACTGTGTGTTCTTCTTTGAGAGGCTGGGCCTTGCCTCGTGACAGATAGCCCTAGGTCAGGAGAAGATGCTCCATTTAGCCCTTGGACCGAATGGTTATAATCTCCGCCGCCAAGACCGCCTCCTGCACTGCTGTGACAGGAGAGACGTCTAACGGAGAAATCCAAGGAGTGTCTGGAGGATGAGGAGGAGAGGGGCGGAGAGGACAATGAGCCGTCCGGTTGAAGCTGAGAAGATACCGACGGCGTAGTCACGTGGAAGCTCGGTCTACTCAAGAAGTTTGCTCGCGAGAATCTGGACGAGATTCCATCCATAGAAACTGTGGGAAGAGATTGATCCATGCTTCGCCTCTGGAAGGGACTACTAGGACGTCTGATCGATCCTGAGGGTTGACTGCCCCCGAAGAGACCAGACGTTCCTTCCGAGGGGCTGTGTCCGTGGCTAGACTTCCGGCTCCTTGTCAGAGAAATCTTTCGAGCAATCGGGTTTCCCCAGTTACGGATCCCAGGAAAGGGCGAGGAACTCTCAGGGAAGGGGGCTGAGGCTCGACCTGAACTAGATTGAGTTTTGGAGTTCTTGAGGAGACCAAGATCGTCTACCGATGTTGAGGACGGGCTAGCCGTTCCGAACCCGCCACGTACAGAGGCCGTGCCATTTATAGAGGCTTCGATAGCATTTCTTAATCAACGATAAATACATACCAAGCCCATCGTCAGGTTTAGAAAGGAACAACATCTTCAGCGCGTAAACACATCAAAGCAATTACTAACCCAAGAGCAGCAACCCATTGGTGCATCTCAATCTCACTGGTCGCCTGATATCTTCTCGTCGATTTACTTGTCACAAGCTCAAACTATATGTTTTTCGATGTCAGATATCAAACACATGTCAGGTTCTCACCCTCTTCAAGATGCTTGCAAAGAACAGAGACAAAACTTACAACAAACCTACGGTCTGACTTTCTGGGTTCGCGCGCCTTATGAGAGCGAAATCAGCAGAAGGGTTCAAACGATCTGATAAGTCTCTAGCATTCAGATGCGTGCATACATCGCCAGGGCACTTACCGAAGCAAACATCAGATCCGTCGAACAAGGAGCGAAGATTCCGTCGGTATTGATTCGGTGCTACAGGAGAATACCACAAAATAAGCATTAGATTTCTGTTAGATACAGACGTTGTCTTCAAAACGAATAGATTGATTGATCTGCGGGAATGTACACACCTCCAGTAAGTACGATTGACTGACTTCGCACCAGCACACTATTTGCGGTCAAAGAATACATTGGCTTGTCAGTGTCATCACCAACATATGCGTGTGAACTGGAAGAAAAGGAACAGTCAACACCCACTCTCCCAATTGCCACCCTTCACAGCATCCCCACTACCCTTCCTATCGCCCGCACACCACAGCCAGCCTTGCTTCTTTCGTCCTTGTCTCTCCTTCAGATCGATCCAAGCTGGATCCGTTCTTCCTGTACTCAATCCATTCGGTTTGCCAGTTGAAGCGTAGTTGAAGGACGAGTAGGATTTTGGAAGAACCTGAATCGAATGACGAGCTGATCTGGGTTTGATCTCGTTGGCGAGAACGGGGGATTGTGGTGGTGATATTGCCTTATGCGCTAAGGGCGCAGGTTTAGGCGAGGGACCTCCGAATCCTTGAGCTTGCTCGGGATTACTAGATAAGGAGGACCTGTTGATGACTTTGAAACGAGGCGGGGGTGGAGGGATAACATCCCTGGACTGATAACTGCTTCCAAGGCTAGAACCAAACGTCGAGCCCAGAGGGGCAGTCATAGAAGGTAGACTACTGAACACTCCTCGAATCTTGCTACCTAGTCTATCTCGTTTCCTCTCTCCGTTCGCTAAGGGTGCGTCAGGAATTGATCCTATATGAAGTTCTCCATCCGCTGATCCGTCTCGATCATCGTCAAGTATAGCGGAACCAGCGCCATTGGAAAGTTCAAGAGCAAGCTGTCGTTCGGTTGACATCCGTCGATTAGGCCAGTTCTGAACAGCCCAGTGTCGGTCATTGGCGATTGAGAGTCCATCGGCTACATATTGACAGCTCACAGGACTAACGGGGACGTTGTCCTGATTGAACAGTTGGGAAGGGAACGTCAGAAGTCGAGTAAACAAAGTGGTAAACTGAGGTCCAAACGTCAAGTCTAAGAGTTGTGTCTGTATTTGGAATTGAGTTAGTCTGTGAAGATTCGCCAGATGAAAAGAGAAATAAAAACATAACAAGGATCAGTCTGGTATCTTTTTCTTTCAAGTCTACTAGATGAAATGTATTATACAACAACGTACTCTGATTCTCGACATCTTCTCTCGTACGCAATATCTAACCTGGGACTATCCCGGCTGACAGGAGTCGCGAGATATCTGGCCGTATAAGTCTGAAGCGCTCTGGTCTCCTCCTGTTCAGTAGTACAGATCAACGTTCAGCGCTGACCTCGAGGAAGAAAGAAGACTAGAACAGCACGATAAAACAAGAACAAGAGGAAGAGACTCACATCAAATCCGCTAGCTTTCTTGCCTAGCTTATCCTTTTCTGCCTCTTTAACGGCGTCCGACCAGGCCCCTAAAGGCTCTATCACCGACTTCTCTAGAAAGACTTTCTCCTCTCTTCGCTGTCTCCTCCTTTTTCCAACTACGCCCTCGTCTTTCCAAACTTTTGCTAGAGCGCCCTCCGGTATCTCCTCCATCACATCTCCCAGTGCTTCTATTCCTACCGCCAACCGCTCTTCCGCTTCTGACAGTGCAGCAAGTAAGCCAGCGACGTCGGCCGCCAGTGTTTTGACTAACTTGACATGAGGCTTCAGGAGACTTAAACGTTTCGTCAGGCTATGCATATGTGATCTGAATCGAGGGGTGTCTGGCGTGGGCTCTACCGGGAGTAAAGGAGACAATCCTACTTGAGTTGGAACAGGAGGAAGAGGACCAGATACCACTCTATCCGAGTTTGTCCTTTTGGCTGTCGTTGGCGTCTCTGTTGTCTTCGTCATTGGTTTTGTAGGCGTCTTGTTCATCAAGTCAAGTGAAGAAGAAAAAGTCGTAGGTGAATGATCCATATTCGGCATGAGCGAGCCAAGATTCGGCGTGCTCGACGTCGAACCCATGCTCGTCCGACTCGAGTCAATGGACCCTCGAGAACTCGTAGTCTCCACAGAAATTGAGCTCGTTCGCAAGAAATTCAAATCTCCTCCGCGGATCGGAATTTGGTGTTGGTATTGGTTCTGATTCGAGTCTAACAAATGTGTTCCCTGTGGGGTGGAAGCCCGGGCCGAAGAGGGTGGTGACATGACTGGAACCGTTAGGCTCGAGGATCTCTTCACAGAAGGACGGCGGGCAACGATAGCTGGGTTGTCGTCTTTGGGGCTCACTGACCGGGCATCACTGGACAGAGATGCTAGATTCGAATTCAAAGACAAAGAACGAAACAGAGGAGAAGAAAAGATCAGATTCTGAAGGAACAGGAACTTTAATTCAAAAAACAGCCTGAACAGATCCCAACCAAGAGAAGCTATCTAACGGGTCAAGGAAGCATCTTGAACAGACCAGTCATGTACATACTTTTTCTGGACGTAGTTGAAGTAGCATCTACTCTTGCGAATCCTCTCTCTGGAAGTGAGTTGTCCAGCTCGGCGGTCGAGGTGTGTGTGTCGCCTTGTGGATAGATACCAACATTGGTGGCAGTGGCAGTGGTAGCAGAAGAGAAAGGAGCCCCGACGCCTGGGTATGGAGGAAGAGGAAGAGGACGGGGACCGTTCATTTACCGTGACGCAGAGCTGGATCCAGGAAGGATAAGAAAGAACCCTGAGCGACCAGAACAAGAGAAGAAGACGAAGAAGATGAAGAAGATGCGAGTGGTCGTCTCGAGGTGATGAGCAACGGTCTGGTCGTGGGATTCGAAAAGGTTACAACAACACCCAAACAATGAGAACTTTTCACTTTCCTCATTTCTATCTTTTTAGCTTTCTTTCGTTTCGAATCAGAGTACTCGACTTCAAGAAGGATAGGCAGCATACATAGCTTGGCTCTTGAGCAGATTGATATCCAAAGTTTGCCAAGTAGGAAAAAAATAACATATCATCATCTGCAACCCAATTACAAGATAGAACAGGTTTTCTTGTTCTTTATTCTCTCTTTGATCGACAAGAGCGGAGAAAGTGGGAAGTTGTTTTAACTCTATCGATATAGATATAAATGGTAATTGAACATGACACGAAACAAGGTATTGTGACAAGAGAGGGGGGGGGTTGTTGCGTGAGGTTGGAGAGAGAGAGGAGAAGAAGGAGATCGGAGGAACAAGCTAGCAAACTCGGAAAAGAAACCTCTAAGGAGAACGAGGAGACATGACGACCTAGAGTCGGAGAGCGAGCTCGTACACACTATACGACATCAAACACACGCACCAAGCGCGAGATTAGCTTAGGATGTCTCTGACACTTCGAAGAAAAAGTATTAGAAACGCACCTGTACATCGCAGCGGCATTGGGCACAACCCGCATCATGTGCGCTGTCAATCCACTGTATAGACTTCTCACTCCTTCTTCGGCAAGAATAAGCTTGAACGTCTGGACCAAATTTCGGTATTTTGGAACAGTGGCACCTGCAGGGATTGGTTGCCTTAGTCGAGTTCGCAGAACCTATGGGAAACGAGAGAACAATATGTGTCAGGGAGCGAGTGCAATTTGAGTTGATTCTCTTTCCTTGTATTGAGAAAAATTGATGAATTGTAAGCGTACCTCGTGAGGGTAGGTGATCAGAGCAGCCAACATCTTGGCTCCTCCAGCAGCACCGAGCACACCTGTCCATTCTCCAAGTTTGCCACCCTTCTCAGAGATACCCATTCTCTTAAACCTCTATAGAATGATATATTGAAATGAACAAGAAATTTGCACGATCAGCCCCCTAGGTTCCTTCCTCATTTCGTGATGTTATCCTCAGTAGTTGAACTTCGGGAGAATACTCACCTCGTAGACGACCCACTGGATGATAAGCTCGCTAACGCCCAACATACTGGCACTCAAACCCTTGTAAAGACCTTTGACACCCTCCGTCCGGACGATGTAGGTAGTGCAGTTCCAAGCGTTGGTGAACGGAGGTTTCGACAGCGAACCGCTCGCCGAGGACGACGCGGCCGAAGCCAATCCTAAAGGAGTTGTGATGGATGAAGCAGAGGTCGAAGTGGCTGCTGGTATGGGAGAGACAGTAGAGAGGATTTGGGAAGAATAAGCGGATGCATGTGCCGCTCTAGCTGCAGAAGTAGCGGCACCGAGGTGAGACAATGAAGCAGTAGGCTTGACAGCTGATGCGGCAACGGCTGCAGCTTGTTTTGCTTGATTTCTTGATGAAGCTGAGAGTTGCAGTCGAGTCTTGACGACCCAGATCGGATTCGTTGCCATACCTGTGGCGATTCCGGCGTTGGCGGCGGCGATCAAGTGAACCCACGGGGCTTCTTTTCCATCGTTGAACTTTTCGGCAAGGATGAGTTTTAAGTTTCCATACGTGAAGAACTGGATCGATCTGGAGGAAAGAGTGATGGTGATGATGGAGACAAATGTTTGTGGAGAAGAAACGAGATCAGCTTGACCGGACAGCATTTCGCGTAAGTCCAAACCCAAGAGCTAGCGATCGTACCGAGCTGGCACCGCGCCTACCAAAGTAGGCCCGATTCCTTTCCATAGAGCGGGTACTCCTTCAGATCTGGCGATATCTCTATGATTGGTATTATCCAAGTGAATTTACGCTCGTCAAGCTTCAGCCTATACTTCTTAAAAACGATGCTGATCTGAAACAGGCAGATGTATGACCACGTAGACGAACCTGAGTAACTGTCCGGTCTCGACAAAGTTCCAAAGCAAGCTCGTCGTCGGTTTCGGTGGCTTAAGAGCTGATCCTTTGGTCGTGTTCAATACGCCTTGGACGTTTTCAGGCAATGGCACGGACTTGAGAGAGATCGGTGAAGGTTTCAGTGTGGACGATGACGCGGCGGCAGACGGGAGCGGTTGAGCAGAGTAAGGTATCGATTTGAGGTCGGACGTGGGATGGCTGTTGAAGAGAGACGATTGTAATCTGGTCTATTGGTCGGAGAAAAAGACGAGAAGAACGCAGGGGATGTGTGAGCTCTGGTGGTGAGAAGGAAAGAAGAAGCTATCCTGGTTCGGCACGCACCTTGACGACATCCAAAGGCGCGGTGATGGTTGCACCCGTCATCCCACCAATACTATGTGAGCGTTTAGTTGCGGGCAGCGGTAGCAAGAAACGACGTTTTCAGTTGTTTCAAAAACCCCAAAGGAAACATTTTGATGATTCAGTATTTGAGCAACCTCTGATACGTCAACTCGAAGCACCCGTTCCAGAAGAGACACGCTTCGTGGGCTGGATTGGATGTCAAGAGAGGGAGAGGACCAAGAATATATACGCACGCTCCGGCGGCCATATGCCTCCAACTCTTCTTAGGGTCCCATTGGACTGTCGGAGTAGGTTCCGACTTAACGTTTGCCGGATGGACGATGGCTGCTGAACCAGACATGATGTTTTTTTTTATAAGAGCACTGTGAGTTGTTCGGTAGGGAGCGACGAGGACGGTAGTGGTGGTGTTGGTGGTGAAAAGTCGGGTGTTCTCTCTAAAGATTCCTGTGTTGATTTCTACCGTTTGATTCCTTGCCTTATCACTCTGAATGCTAATCTTCTTCCGGGAACAGGAAACAAACCAGACTGCCTGATGGAGAAGGATCGAGCTGCTGCCGTTGCTGTTGATGCTGCTGGAGTCAAGTTCAGATCGAAATATGAAGAAAATTAAAATATTTGTCGGCTATGCTCTTGGATGGTTACAGAAGGTGTGACCATGCTCTTGACTCCCACATGCCTTCTCTCCATCCCTCTTGCTGTCCTTTGAGTCTCTGGTGGGTGTATGAGTATCTGTTGCGCTTAATTATATTACTGGGAAGTAGAGATATAGATGGGTATGAGTCTTGCGCTTGAATTGGATGTTTTCTAGGAGAACGTCCGTAGAGTTGATCGTGTAACCACCAAAGGCAAGGAAAGAACACAGACGACATCAACCCAAAGGAAGACGTTCGACTACCACGCAAAAACACATACACTCTCACTCGATGGATATCCCTACACCTTCTCTGGATCATCTCTCCAAGGACGATTATGAGATCATCTATGATCCAGCAGGCAAGTCTTTACTCGTGAGCACATGCAGAGAAGGGATGTATCACACGGTCGACCGGTTCTCAAGTACCCTCCTTTCGTATCCATCACCTAGAGGACTCGTTCATCCTTCTCGACGCGTTAGAACAGGATGCTTTGGAACTACAGGCTGGACCTTCAGGAAGGTGTTGTCTCGAGATTGGGTGAGTAACGTTCTCTTGTCTGCTTGTCATGAATTAATTCGGCGCTGAATTGGTTGCATTGGTTGGGATGATGTAGATCCGGGTCGGGCATTGTGTCTAGCTTTATGGGAACTATCCTGGGTCCTAGTTCTACCCGTGGGTCTGCTTCCTTGTTCAACTCTTTGTTCACTCACCTGAATATGTCAAGCTCAGCTTGCCCTCTTCCTTTCCATAATTTTTTTGATCATTCTCCCAAAGTATACATATCTACGGACATCAATCCCCACGCCGCTAAATGTACCTTTGAAACTGGCAAGCACAACGGAGTACGCCTTCTTTTGCGCTTCTTCATACCTGCCTGTTTCGTGATGTGTATATGTGTGTGTGTGTTTGTGTGCGCGCGCTGATAGAATTACTTTACACTCTAGATCCCAATAGATCCAATCTTAGCAACACTTTACACCTCACTTCTCCCTAGGATGTATAGAAAGATAGACATCCTGCTGTTCAACCCACCATACGTCCCAACATCCTTAGACGAGTAAGTATTAGCATTTCTCTCTTCCCTTTACCTTTCTAGACGGCTGCAAGTCGAACTGTACTGACCGATATTTGCCGTTCTCTGTGAATGATAGATTGGATGACACGCAGACGCAGCCTGGCATCGGATCCACTTGGGCCGGAGGACTTGACGGGATGGGACTCACACAGACCTTGCTGACTCGTTTAGAGGTATACCTACCTCTCGTTCTCTCTCTCCCTCTGTCATTCAATCGTCTTGTTTCGACCCGTCTGAAACGTTGAATGGTGTATCAGGATCTCTTGTCTCCCATCGGAGTATTCTACCTGGTAGCGATCAAACAGAACAAGCCACTCGAGATCATTCAGAACATCGAAACGACCACTGAAGGCCGGATAAGCGGCAAGGTATGTGTCTGTCTTTCTTCGCTTCCACTTTGTGAGGAAAAGAACTTGGCTCCCTTTGGTCTCTTTCCAAGTCTTTCGGCGCGATTCGATATTGACTCTGATTGCCGGGGCTTGTCTATTTCTTCTCTCGAACGAATTAGGTCGCGCTCAACAGAAAAGCGGGTGGAGAGAATCTTTTTGTGCTCAAGTTCTGGAAAACTTCTAAAGATACGATATCTCCTTGATGGTTTTAACCGTGGGTACATCTGGAAGAGCAAGCCTTTGTCAAATCAATTGTACGCTCGTCACTGAGTATATTTTCAGAAGAGAGGAAAATCAAAGCACAAGCTAGAATTGAATCGACGGGGGAAAAATCATTTCAAGATAAAGATGATGAAGGAGCCGCTGAATCAGTCTTCCTAGGTGGCAGCCCGATCCTCTCATCCAATTCTCCACTCTTTATCCTTTCATCCAACCCAGCACCCTCGAGACCGAAGAACGTCCGCCACCATGGCTTCTTCTCGTTTCGCTGAGCTCGATCGATAGCGTCTCCAATTCGGTAGTAGTATGCCGGTTTGTACGATGGAACGAGTGTCTTTCGGGAGAACGGGTACTGTTTCAGAAGACACGTCACATATGGGCACAGAACGGTATGTTCAGTATCACCAGTGAAATCGATCACGTACAAGAGACATGGACAAGAAAAAGCAAGACAAACCTTCTTCCTCCAGTGATTACTCTCCAGCTTGTCCAAACCCTGAGTCAACCCTTCCAGAACTCTCACATCGTCATCTTTCCAGCCACCGGAGATTTCTCCACTCTCGACCGATCTTGATCGCTCTTCCACAAGCTTTGTGAGAACCGAACCAAATTGGACATTGGGACGGAGCGGATCCTTGGGAATCCGAGAGGTTTGAGACAGAATTCGAGATCGAAGTGTCTGAGCGAGTTGAGCGGGAGGCATGTTGGGCTGAAGCTAGTTTTGGTCTTGAATATGTGTCGCTCTCTGTCTGTTCTTGTGGAAACGAATAAAGATCCTGCCTCTTGTCTTTGAATGGAAGGTAGTGGTGGTTGATGGCAACACAGTATCGATTAAATGCGACTCGCCGATTGGCGAAATCGTTGACCTCGCCGGTTAGGGTTACACTTTGCCTGTTCTCTGTTCTCTTTCTACAAGCACACAAGCGTTGCGCCTTCTATCAGACTCTTTCATTTAATCCTCTGGATCACTTCCTTCGTCGTCGTCGCCGCCTTCCTCAGCGCCTAAACCACCGGCAGCAGAGCCCTTTCTCTTTCTTCTTCTCTTCTTTTTCTTCCTCCCGCTCTCTCCATCCGGTCCTGCCCCAAGCTCACTATCGCCACCTCCTATGACGTTGACGGCCACCGGCTCATCAGAGCCTTTGTCATCTTCGCCTTCGGCTCTCTCCTCGTCTCCTCCACTCGGTCGTTTCCTCTTTTCACCCGTGTTCGCGTTCGTCCCGTTCACTTTAGATTTCCCCTTGGAGCCCGCTGCCGAGGGAGGAGGAGGCGCGGCCTTTTTCTTCTTCACACTCAACGGGTTTGGCTGTTTCGGTCCTTTTCGCTTCTTTGGCGGGGGAGGCTGGGTGGCTGTGACGCTCTTTGAGCTGGCTTCATCGGTCGAAGAAGAGGGGAGGCCAATGATATCGACCAGAGAGGTTGGGGGGAGAGGAAGGACCGATGTAGGCATCGATGCTTTCAGCGCGGATTCTTCCATCTAGTTTCAAGGTCGTCCAAAGGAGAAGAGAGAGGAGTGGGAACGTGAAGAAACAATTGGATTCGTCAATCGGTCGGTTAGATCACACAAGCATACCGTGTGGCGCAACAGAAGAAACTGATAAAAAAAAAGAGAATGAGAAAGACAAACCTCGTTCTTCTTTCCCTTGGTGGTCTCACTCATAGGTTCCATCACCACAACACTCCTCTTATCATGCATGATCGGTACGGCGGGTACGTTCTTTCGGATGTAGTTCCTGAGTTCTTCCGACTGAGTGGCTAGCACATATCGATGTTTGTTTGTCTCGCCTGTGTGTAAGACAAAAGGTAGCACAGAAAGATCAGGTGGCTGTTAAGCGCGGATGACCACAGTCATAGGACATATTAAGAGGAGGAACGAACCGATGACAGACGTCAAGCATTCATCTCCAGGGATTGGCTCTCGGTGGTTGCATTTCCTTCGCTCGAACGTCTTGGCCAGGTCTACTACGTATTGGCTATCGCGTCCGAGGTCGTATAGCTCCTGCATACAGCATTGAGTGATCACTAAAGGAGTTTACACCAAATCGACAGCACAAGAACAGCAACAGGATAGTATAGAACAACAAGAATTGAGAACCGTGCTCAAACACAAACGACACAACCTGAACACCGAAGAGTCTACACGTACTAGGTTTACATTTACCCTGAAGGACGGTTTCGAATTGCTTCTCGACGTCGATACCTGACTTTGCGATGTTTTTGCAAAACTGTGCGTCGACTGAGTGGAAGGGAGATATCATAGAATTATGAGCACTCGAGATCAGCCAGCCCCAAAAAGAACAAAAAGATCACGAAACGGACCAAGAGTTTGATAAGGTTGCCTGAACCCAAACGTCAAGCAGTACTATGAACAGAATGAACACGGACGAGCCCAATGGTCAAGACGCTATCAGCAGGCAACCACCAAACCCAACCTAACGAAACACGACTCAACGAGACTCACCGACTGCATCAGTCTCTTGTAGGCCTTTGCTCTTTTCTGTCTCATTGTGAATGCCTAGATAGAAGTGAGTCGAAGAGAGAGAGAGAGAGGTGTACGTTAGGAAAGAGTATGGGAGAACGGGAATCTTGAAAATCGTCTGTTAGGGCGGGCGGAGGTGTAACCAAGTGGGATCACGTGACTTCAACACGTGCTCCCGGGGTTAACTTGAAATATCTCTCTTTTCTCCTTCTCTTCTCTTTCGTCTGCGTTCATCGTTCTTCGTTCTCCGTTCTCACAGTCGTTCCACTCTGCTTCGTGGACATAGGACGGTCGAGTGAATGTACAAAAAAGGACTCACTGCCTCACTACTTCGTCGATTCCCAGTCAAAGACGCGAAGAATCTCCCGACCGCAAAGGCAGCCAAAGAACTTCGAAAAACACTAACTCACGATCCACTTAACCCTCATAGGCCCTCTCTCGCTTCATCTCAGTTCTCATACAATCCAAACGGTTTTAGTCCCTTTCCTACCAGTGTTCCCCCTCCCTTATCCCACGTCGCTCCTAGGATCAATCCGACTGCATTCATGACACCCTTTGCCTCGAAGAACCAGATGATCAAGTCAATCGTTACCCCAAAGGTCATCGAGCCATCTTTCAAGAAGAAACTGATTGCAGCAGATGGCCCGTTGGTATGGATAGACTGTGAGATGACAGGACTAGACTTGGAGAATGACAGGATCATCGAGGTTCGTTCCTGCGTGTCTGCTTGAGAAATTATCTATACAGATCATGCTGACGCTGATCGGGCTCATCCACCTGGTTGGAAACCGTAGATAGCAGTGATCATCACCGACGGAGAGCTCCGAGCGGTAGACGAAGGCATTTCGTTCATTGTCCAAACCCCAAAAGAGGTCCTTGATAAGATGGGAGAGTGGTGTACTGAACAACATGGCAAGGTATGTGTGTCATCCCATGTACTCTACATTCAGAAGAATAGTCTTTACTGAATGGTGCCTCTGACTACCCTCACTTTGTGTTGATTTGCTCTCTAGACCGGGTTGACTCAGGCATGCATCGACTCTCCTCATACACACGAATACGTCGAAGCCGAAGTGCTCAAGTATATCAAAGAGCGAATTCCTGAGAAGAGAACTGGAGTGTTGGCAGGCAGCTCAGTCCATGCTGATGCAGCATTCTTAAGACGACCGAACGGCGGAATGAGCAGCATAATAGATTGGTTGCACTACGTTCGTATCCATATCAAATTTCTGTGATCTCGAAAGGTCTATTCAATTGACTCCTAAATTCTCGCTGTCTTTCTCACCGTGGTCAATGTTCCTATAGCGTATAGTAGATGTGTCTACAATCAAAGAATGCGTCTCGAGGTGGTATCGTATGTCGTCTGACCATCCCTGTTCGACTTTGACTTGATCGCTTAAGAGCTGACCTTTAATCAATTGTACCACTTTGACTCTTGTCTAAATCCAACCCCAAACTCACAGCGACCCTGGTTCCTATCTTCCGCCGAGCGCGGGATGCCGACCGGGAGATCGCGCACCGAGCGCTGGATGATATCCAACAGTCTATCCTTGAGCTAGCTCAATACAAAGCAACTGTATTTGTCCCTCCGGTCATGATCGACAGCTCCCTACAAGCCAATTCGGTCTCATCGACATCGTCCAAGCCGAAGCACCCGAGATCGGATGAGAAAATCCAGGTGGACGATAACTTGAAATGGAATACCTCGACGAGTCCGAAACGATGGGAGACGGAAGATGAGTATTTGAGCACGAAACAGACGAGTGACCAGACTGAGTCGACGAATATCAAGGGTACGAGTCTGACGAAAGGAAGACAGGCCATACCTGTAGAGCCTTCTCAAGAGCTGGCTGAATAATGTAGAGGAAAGAATGTCCACGATGTACTAGTATCTGATCCATGTATCATCATCACGTTGCTCGGTCGAAATTTATCTGCATGGTCGTCTAGTCGCGTCTCACGACTCCTCAAAACCTTCTTTCATCGTGTACAATATGTTCTGCCAGTAAAATCTCTTCTTTCTATGGAAACAAATGGAACGATGAGAGAAGCGAGCGTGCTCGAAGAACGAAAAAGCATTTAACGCGCTTCCGCCGGTGGCGTCATTGGACGGCTCTCGCCGATGTATAAAGATCCCATCCCGTTTGCACTATCTTCGATTCTTACTTCAATCTTGATCTTGCCATCAAAGAACACACAGAAGGACAGCTGTTAACATCATGTCTTTGCCAACAGCTACCCTTCCACCTTTATCCAAAGTTGCAGTCATCGGAGCCGGAAGTCTCGGGCTTGCCCAGGTCAAACAGTTGATCGACAGAGGAGTTCAGAAGAAAGACATCGTCGTCTATGAAGCTAGAGACGACGTCGGAGGGATCTGGTAAGACCATATACTCTCCTTAGCCGTTCGAGCGGTGGTGAACTGATCAACATGGAAGAACTCATCGAACGTCAGGCGCTTCGAAGAGGATGCAGAGGATCCCTCAGTCTACTACACACAGGCCGGACAACCTCTTTATCTCACATCGGCAGGGCTGAATAATCCTCATTCTATTCCGCCTTCCCCAATGTATAAGTCTTTGCGAACGAACCTTCCAAACTATGTGTAGGCCATCTTATTTGATATCTTTGTTCGTTACATGCGTGTTTAGAGACTCACTTCTAATTGAAACATCGTTCTGCAGCATGGCATTTAGAGATAACCCGTTTGATAAAGGAACAGACATCTTTCCAGCTCATCATCGGATTCAAGACTATCTTCGTCGATTCGGAGAAGTTCATGGGTTAGCTCAAAAGTGCTCAGGTTAGATCGAAATTAATATATCCGGTTGCTGACTGATAATCGTTCTTTCCCGACCGATAAACATCCCATCAGGTTGAAGAGTTGTATCCGATTCTCAACTTCAGTTCACCGACTATTCCATACGCCGAGCCCTGCTTCAGACGCAGAGCGATGGACTATCCAGAGCGAGACAGATGGTCAACCCTTTGAAGAGAAGTTTTCTCACGTCGGTAAGTCTATCATCTGGTTTCCGATATTTTGTTCGAACGCACCAATTGATTGATCAGATACATACCTGTGGGGTTGGTATTGTTTTGTTCTATAGTAATTGCCAATGGACATTACAACCAGCCATTCATTCCCTACATACCAGGTCTTTGGAATTTCAAGGGCAAGATCGCACACAGGTCCGTTTCCACAATGTTACAGTCTTCAGTTTGTTTGAATTTACTGTGCTTATCAAGCTATGTGCTTAATTCTCACACGGAACGCACCCAGCCAATCTTGGCGCTCGGCAGCCGAGTATCAGGGGAAGAAACTACTGATCGTAGGGGCGAAAAGTTCTGTAGGTCACCTCTTGATATCATTCCCACAACCGCTCGCGCGCTACTGACAGTTATTAACTGTGTGATCTTCCTCACCTGAATCAGGGATCCGATATCGCACACGATCTATCTCTTGCCAACTTAGCGCTTCCTGACAGTTCCAACAAGAGCAAGATTTATCTTTCTACCCGAACTATCCCTGCAGAAGTCTTTCCCGAACCTCTTGAGCAATGGACGAAACAAGTTCAGATTGTTCCTTCACTACGATCAGTCTCTTCCTCGGGGGTCATCACCTTTTCGGATGGAATGACGCTTGGGCCAGAAGAATTAGATGTCGTTCTCTTTGCTACGGGCTATAACTTTGCGTACTCGTTTATCGATCAGACGAAGGATGAACCGTGGAAGAGTCATTCGGTGGTCAGTCCCCGACTGGCTGTTAGTCGAGAGGGCGACGCGGAGAGGCCTCCGCCAGAGAAGGTTCAGCCAGGGTTGGAAGGCCGAGTCGGAGGTTCGGCTGTCCATCATCTGGATGGGAGCTGTGAGATGTTCTATCTACCTGATCCGACTATCGCCTTCATCGGTTTAGGTGAATACATCGTTTTGTTTTCGGTTGTTTTCGTTGTCTCGAGGAAGAGTGATTGAACAACTCCCTCGCTTTCGTCGTTCTTTCTCATATAGCATACTGGGTCGTCCCCTTCCGATTATCAGAGGTCCAATCGCGCGTCATCGCTTATGCCTGGACACAAGCCCGCCAGATACCCGCTGAACTTCCACCTATTCAGAAATCGGAAGAATTGGAAGGTAACCCCCATGCGATCGGTATGCCAGCTGAGTGGTTGAACACTAACGGCTGGTTGAAAGCTATCGGAGAAGGCGGCCAGGTCGGTTGAGATTTCTTCCTTCTCTTTCTCTTGTTTTGTGAGAGTGAAGGGCCATTCGAAAAGCGAGTCCTGACTGAGATGGTTGTCCGTGTGTTTGGTCTTATTTCAAAACAGGACGGACCTGGTTGGCACGAAGCTACTGAAGAATGGATACAACAGAGAACGACGGCAAAGGCGTTTAGAAAAGAGTTGTATGGATACTAGATTGATCTCTTTATCTTACTTCAACCTTTTCTTCTCTAAATTATCATTTGTTCCCTTGTTCTCTTCTTTTGCTTTGCATAGATCTGTTCATAGACATGTTCCTCTACAACTATAGTGTGATTGGCAAACTGAGCCAAAAGTATTTAACATTCTATAGATTACCTTCCATAAGTGAATACGCTCGAGCTCGAGGCTGATGTTGTGTATTTCATCCCGATTTCTTCTTTTCAAGGCCCACCTAGTGGTGGGAAAGCAGATTTGGCAGAGAGAACGACGATTTGATGACCATGAGAGATATATCCTTTGACGTAACCCTATAAGAATGAAGAAACGTATAGGTGATATATGTCAGAAGAGCAGGGTCAGTTGGTCAAATCTCCCGGTTTGGCCTCTCCGCTTTCGGCCAAAGCAAGGGGAAAGATAGTAGAAGATGAGAGAAGGATGTAACGAACCTTGTAAATCATGTTGGCAATTAGACATTCGACTTCTGCAGGATCCGCGTACTCTTCCTCGTCTTCAAGATCTCCAAATGAGCCATCTTCTACTCTCGAAGGTATTGGTGTCGGTGTTGATGCTGATAATGATGAAGAGCCGGAAGCGAGTTGAAGACCTATTTGGAATGTCTTGATTGGTATTCTCGAGAGTTTGTTCTGAGCCAACCAACTATCATCATATGTCCAAAGAGAAAAGAAAAGAAAGATTCCGAACCAATCCCAATCAGTCGATTGATCATCTTTCTGAGTCAAAAGGCTCTGTTAAGAAAGACGAGGGCACGTACATTTTCTTCAGCCGACCTCTGACGACGACCTCTCTTCCCTTTTCCATAGCCGTCCAGATCCCACCGCCACCACCGCCACCGCCGCCGCTCAGACTCAACAGCTTCCCCCGAAGAGCCCGAAGCGCGATGTCGTAAGCTCTGATATCGGATCGTCTGAGGGCTTGAATAAAGGGAAGATATGTATCGGAAAGTACTGGAAATTGAGAAAGAAGGATTGGGGATGGAAGGAGACCGCGAAGAAGTCGGAGAGGGAGAAGATAAAATAGGATTTGTCTTCAGTCCAGGCAGAGAAGAGAGCGAAACAAAACAAACAGAACAAAAGTCATCAGTACACCAATACTATTTCGGTAAGAGAATAACAAAGACGATCTCAAGAGAGGAACAGACTTACTCCAGATTTCGTTTCGCAAGCCAACTACAGCCTTTGAAAGCCTCCCAGAAAAGATCTTCCGCAGTCTTGTACTCCTCTTCCAAGAAAGCTAACATGCCCATGTAGTACCTCCATGTGACTTGGTGGGCTATAGGGAATGAGTCGAGTGGTTGGGGGTTTGAGGACGAACCAATGGCGCGGATGATATTCTTACACAACGTCGGTCGGTTAACCTATATCCAAAGGGGAAAAAATGTCAGATCCTCATATCGAGGTTAAGAGGAAAAACATGAAAAAAGAATGAGACTGACTTTAAAGTAACATTTTATTGAAAGACCAGCGATATAATAAATTCCCCTCTGACGAGCTTCTACACCTTTGTTCATTCTATCGGTAGCGACGATTGTGAAAGCTTTATTGATGTGTCTGGCGGTATCTTCTAACGAAACCGGTGTTTTTTGAAGACCTGATGAGATTGAATATTCATCCGCCTGTTCGATGGAGTTTGTGCACGAAGATTAAGGGTGTGAATATATAACGGAACGAAAGGACGTTGACAACGAAGAGTAAGAACAAGCTCAGACGGACCTTCTCCCCTAGATCTCGAAGATCTCTACACAGTTGATAAAGCACCGGAAGAGGCCATGATGTTTGATTGATTAAGAACTGGTTCATAAACAACCTATATAGATTTTGAGAAAGACACGTTAGAACCAACGCGTTTGTCTGGATCCCTCTGTATCAGACAAGTCGGGAAGCATTCCCTCATCGAAGGACGCGAAAGAGAAGGAGAAAGACCGCCATGAAAGAGAACACGCACGAAAGACACTGAACCTGCTCCTTATAAGCACCGACCCAACTGGCTCCTTCTGTCTCTCCTAGGCTCGAGCTAGCTTGCTTAGAGAGGACGAGCACTTGAATATGACTGATGACGATCTCAGAGAACGGGCTGGGCAACTTGAGCGTGTGCGGTACGAGCAAGTTTCGCTAGATGCACAAATACGAACGAGGGAAGATGATCAATGTCCCAGAACAACTCCCGTAGAACCAATACTACACCTGTCCTTAGCAAATGAAACTCATTGCTAGAAGAGAGAACCAAAACAAAGGAAAGGGCAGAGAACGAACATGAGACCCAGCTAGACCAAGAATGATCCTCTCTCCAATTTCCTGCTGATCGTTAGCCAAGAGGACCGCTAATGTCTCTCCATCACGCTCTCTGAGAGCTTTTTGAACGATCTGACAATACTTGGGAAACGGAAGCGGGATGGCCTGGGTTTGCATGGATTGCATCGTGAGCGTATGACGAAGAACCAGACGAAGCAAGATGGGAAGTTTGGGTGAATGGGTTCGTTCTTCCTTCTATCCTCACCCGGGTTGAGCACAGCCTTGAGATCATGTGTACACCATGAGAGTATCTTCTTTGCCCACATCAACATCATCAGAATTTCATGAGACGAGATGATCAAGGTATAAATATATATGTATGTGTATGTGTATATATGAGAGCATTGCAAAACCAGCAGTATGCAGAGAAATTTGTGCGCAGAACCATCCAAAGAATTGGAAACAAGGAAGAAGAAGGATGTATACAGTGAACTGCACGCGACGTCTAAAATCACAATCGGTCAAAGTCGGTCAAAGACGAATGAGAGCCATAGCCAGGTCGGCCGGTCGGTTATTTTATCAAAAGGTAGACTCGTCTGCTTATCTGTCCAAAAGAGGGAAATTAGAAGAGGAGATCCTTCCTCAAGAGTCCTATGAGAAGCCAAGCGGTCCGTCTTGCGAGCTCGACTTTATCGACCTCAGGCGCTGTCCTGCTCTCTCCTGTTCCCGTGTCCGTCGCCGTCGATATTGATGCAGGACTGTCAAACGAGACCCCAATATCCACCCAATTCTCGTCTGTCGATAAAGAATACTTCAAATCAGGTAACGGAGGAAGGAGAGAGACAAGAAACGCTTGGAGTTCGACGAATGTAGGTGAAGGGATAGCATTTGGGTAGAGAAGTGGAAGAAGGGATGTGGACGAAGGCATATGATGTTCGACCTGTATAAATGAATAGCGATACACGACTGATGTCAGGATCTTTAATTCTTCTCGGAACTGATCTCGCTTGAAAGAGAGAAGGCGAAAGATAAAAGTCGACAGACCTCTATAAGGACACCTTTGGAAGTTCCACCAGCTCCGCTGATCCCTCCGACTTTGACGACCCATTCGACCTCTCTCTCCCCCGTCCAGCTTGTCCCGTTGGAAGACGTCACTCCATAGGGAATCTCGAACGTCTGTCCATCCACTTTAAGTGCTGTACTTTGGTTACGCGTTCGAGATAGAGAGGATGTTCCCATATCGACCTGAGAAGGAGAAACGAGCACAAAGTCCATCAACCGTACCAGTGAGATTGTGATGTCGCTTTTACATTTGAGCGAAGAGAGACAGCCTGGAGAAGAAAGGAAAGAAAAGAAAAGAAAAGGAAAAAGAAAAAAAGAAACAAACGTACACCTTCCGTCCGTTGTTTCCCAATTCCAGCTCCAGCTCCTGGATCATTTACAACAAACCCACTCTTCACAGCTGCCAACAACTGATGGAGACTTCCTGGCGGCGTAAGACTCAGCATCGTTTGTTTTTTCTTGCTACTCGGCGGCAGATCTGCCTTTGTCGCCGAACCCGTAGCAGGGTTGGAAGCATGAGTAGATGAAGAGTTAGGGACGGATTCTTCGATCAACGCATGGATGTAGGGAGACGAATGAGCGACAACGGTATGTAATGACCGGGTTGACAATCCCGGCGAGTGAGACGGCCCTGCTGTATCTGTGGGCGTAGGGAAAGAAGCCCGATGGGAGTTCAAACTGAGAAGAAATTTCGTCGTTGGCTGAGCCTGTATGGGTTGAACACAAGTGATCAGGTCTTTTCACAAGATAGTAGAAGGGATGGTGATGAAAATAGAACGAACTAGATACTGCTTCGACAGAACATCAGCGATCAACTCGACTGCTCCAGCAGCCTTGTTTCGAGACGATTAAACCCGCGAGAAAGAAAAGAAAACAGAACAACGGTGAGCGTAGGATAGCAAGAGAACGAGATAAGTGTTCTAGTTGGATTATCACATACCGGTGGGTTCTGCCATCTGAGCCAGCATGTACTGTGGGACATCCGAGAGTGAGGAGGAAGGATAAGAGAAAGATGGATAGTCAAGAAGTGAGAAATCGATTAGAAGGCAATTGAAGAGTAATAGGAGAAATGATTAGAGAGTATTAGAATGAACGCACGACAGAGTCACTGCAGTATTCACTCATCTCTTCGATTGCTGGCTTTTGCGAGAGAAACAACATATATCTGAATGGATTAAGCTTTTTTCCTTCTAGAACAAGAAAGAGAGTTTAGAGGCGTTATGGGTGATATAATGAAACATCCGGTAAAAGAGAACAGTATAGGGGAATAAATTCAGAGGCAGGAGGCATCGCGGAAGAGATGGGAATCCAAAGTAGGAGAAATGAGATGAGACTAGAAATACTACAAGATCAATGCGATCTATACGAACTATATGGAAGAAGGAAAACAAAAAGTCGTGAAGACATCTTTCGCGGGAATAATGGGATCAAGTGACCATCAAGGAGAAACAACAAAAATGGTTGGCAGAGGGGGGAAATGAAAGCAGAGGATGGGAACAAGAGCAAGGAGATCTGAACTTAGATAGCGCCCTGCATTCGTCTACTTTGTAAGAGCGGCTCGATAATCTCCATTGCGTCATCTACATCCCTTACGTCTTGAAGAATCCCATTGCCAGTCAGTCTGGCCCACTGGTGAGAATCTAGCTTGACGGTTCGGTCCATGTCAAGCGCTTTGATGATTCGCCGTCTAAAGATTCAACAAAGAGAGACACAAAGACGTCAGAGAAGAGAATATAATGATGAGGAAAGAGGCGGAAGACACGTACTGGACGGTAGACGGTTTCCATGCGTATTGTACATCGTTCGCAGAGCCTCCTCTCGGTTGCGAAGCGCTGCCGAAGGAAAGAAAAGAAAGGCGACGTGAAGCAATCCAAAGGGACGATCAATCGCCAGCTCATCAAGATAATGAGACACACCGCTCCCTCTATATATCGTGGCTCAGAACTCACCGGAGGACCTCGCTATCCCGACCAATCTGTGCCAATGTTGCACCTTTCAGGAACAAGTTCAGCGCTACCACATCCGCTATTGTCGGCGAGTAACCAGGCCGGTATATTTTTGGTTTCTTGGGTTCTTTTTGAAGAAAGGAAAGAAATGAAATGAAAAGGCTAATCAGTAAGGATGACAGGAGAACAGAGAGAAAACTACAAGACACAAAATTCACCAGGAGCAACTTCCACCATGTCTTCTAGCTCGATCTTTAATTGTCCAGATCGAACTTCCGAGGGTTTTCTCTTTGCTTGGCCGGCGTTCTTGTGATTTGTTCGCTTCTCTACATTCATTGGGACGCTTGCTAAAGATGATTTCCCGTTCGAGCTTGGAAGCGTTCTCCACTCCTGAAGAGGTGCCATCTCGAGAGTAGAATGGCTAGGTCTGGTGTCTGTCGATGGTGTGAACGATTTGGATTTAAATCTGGACTCGGGTCGAGGTTGAGGTTTAGATACAGGCTCAGGCGTTGCAGGGGTCATCGGCCATGTGGACGTCGATACATTCGATTGTACTTCCTCCGGCTTGACGAAAGTTGCAGATGTCTCCTCCGGGTCGACGTCACCATGAAGGATCTCCCTAACGAACTCATCTTCCTCCATAGCTTCTTCCTCTTCTGCCTCTCTGATTGCCTGGCTGATCTCTTCTTCTTCCGAGTCTTCTTCCTCCACCAACTCATCGGTATCGTTCGAGATTGACGCAGACTGAGCCCTACCAACTCCATATGGGACGTCCACGTTGACACCTACGGCTGGCGGTGTACTAGTACCCAGAACGGGAGGCAGCCGATCGAGAATCCTTTCGGTCTCGTAGTCGAATATTCTTACCTTCTCAAGGTCTCGAGTGTGGAGATGCCATGTTTTGGAAAGCACCCCGGAGAGCGCTTGTTGACGAAGAACATGGTAGGCTTGAAGCCCTGAAAGTGCATCACTGGCAGCATCTGGAAAGAGGGAAGGCCAAGAAGGACGAGGGCAGGAAATAACGAAGAGAGAGGGTGAGCCGGGGGCAAGAAGGGTAAGGATCAAATTAGAAGCAGCGAAGAGCGAACGTACAAGAGATCTGTTCGGGTGATAGTCTCCTGTTATTCCATTTTGATTTAACAACGCTCGGTGGCTTCGACAGGGATCGACCTAATAGCTTGCCAATGAATTTTGCTAGACTTCGAGGCTGAGAGTGAGGAGTGCGCGAATTTGATCGTCAGTCATCATAAGACCTTCGTTCATTGTCTGATGATGAAAGAAAAACGAGGAGGAGAACGCTTACACCTGAATGGTTGGATTCCTTGAGCGATATTTGATTTAGGTCGACTACTCCTTGAACAGAAGTGCCCAGATCCTTGTCAATCTTACAAGCGTCCTCTGGAGGAACGATTACCATTGATAAGCATGACCCAATCTTTCAAGCGGTTAGCATGTATGTATATCTGCTTTTAAAAGTCAACTTGGAAAAGAGACTCACGTCGAATACCGACGCCTACTTTGACAAAACTTTCGTCTTCCAGCAGCTTGCACAGTTCCTCCGGCGGCCGGCTCATCTTGACCAAATGGACCTAAAAAAGAGATATCAGAGTGAGCTTCCGATATAGACGACCGAGTTAAGAACATAAAGATTAATATAGACATACGAGCAAGATAAGCTTATTGTCTGCTAGCTGAACCAGGGCTGTCGGGGAGGGCGAGACGCCTTTCCGATAGCTTGGCGTCCATTCGATATCCAGCCCGATAGGCCTGTTTCACGGAAGGGAAGAGTCGGATGAGAACCCATTAAGCGAACAAGATTTCATTTCACATCCATCAAAAGCACACAGATATAGGACGTACGAAGTGAGCCGTCCGATGGCAGCATTGGCTTCTTCGATTGTGTTGACGAAGAGGACTTCTGGTGGATCATGACCGTCTGGCAAGAAGTCCATGTGGTTGTAAGCTGGCAGGTCGGCGAATGCGTTCACCTTCTTCTTTTTGGGCTTTCTCTCTTTTGCCGCGGCCTTCATCTTTTGAAGTTCTGCTTTTTCAAACAGACGGAAATGACTCTTGCCATCTTTATCGAAGAACGACTCTCTATTTAACAAGAGATGATGAATGTTTGGTGGTTGATGAGTGACAACAAGGGTGAAAATAAGAGAGTGGGAATGAGGAACAATGACAATGAAGGCTGACAGGGGATGAGTGATAAAGCTCAAAGACAAAGGAGAGACGAGTAGGAATCATAAGATGAAATGAACGAGAGACCGACCCAATCTTTTTAAAAGGAGGAGGCATCCTAGGAGACTTAGCAGTGAATCCCCAAACTCTTCTGATGACGTTGGTGTTCGGAATGTTGGATGAGAAAGATCTGTGAACGATCACGGACGGGCGGCTCGACGAAGAAGGCCTAAAGATCAGTCTCCCTGGTACTGGACCATGAGAAACAGATCGTGCCGAGTACACGACATGGGCAAACATTGCTTTCTGAACAAAAGCACAAAAAAGGTGGCAAGACGAGCCAACGAGCTGGGTGAGAATCCGACGTTAGAGATGATCCACCCAGACGAACGGATAGATGGGATGGGATGGGATGGGATGGAGACAATGTAGACTCGATTAGGAAGGAAAGAGGAAATTCAGAGACATCACGCAGAGGCACGTCAGCGGTTACATTCAATGGGTTAGTAACCAGGATTACCGTAATCACGTCGTTGGGCCAAGGTGCTCTGCCGGCGCCCAGCACAGACCAAGTGTTCTCCACCAAGATCCCCAAACAGAGCGTATCCATCTAGGTTGTCGAGGCAGAGTGTGCCTCAAGAGATGTTGAGCAGAGCACCTTTCCATCAGAAATGACCGTTCGAGTACACTCCCGTCAAGACTACTTACTGTGCAGAGTACGACTGATCAGAAAACGCCCGATGTAACAATTAGAATCACGTGATTCATTGGGCTTACCTAATCGTAACCAGTCCCCCTTCAAGCCCCCCTTGTTCCCCCCTTCCCGCTCTGTTTCCTTCCCGGCTGCTCGTTTCCACTCCCACTTCTTTTTTTTCCTTTTCCGTCCTGTTTTGTCTATCTAATCAGTTTGATCATCTCCAACACCATCTATTTATTCGTTCTTCATCCCATCACCCATCTTTCTTCCGTCTTCCTCACTCTGATGCCTCGGTCAAGGCATTCGACATCAACACCTCTACAGACGGTCGTGTCAAAGTCTCCTTCGCCAGCGTCTAGTCCGGGAAATTATCCACCGGCACTTGCACCGGCTCCTCCTTCGCCTCTTGTTACCAGGCTTCGTCAAGATGCTATGTGGGCTGCCGTCAGTCAGTTTTGTGCGATGTGGCTTCCCACTCTCGGTGGAATCGATTGGGATCCAGAAGTACGTCCTATCACGTTCTCTTTTCTTCTTATCCTCTATCTCTCCTTTTTTTTCTTTTCTCTCGTTCCCGTTTCCTCTTCCCCGTCGCGTCCTTCGTGTTTCTCAAACTGACGATCTTCTCCTTTACCCTCTTCTTGTTCTTCTCCTCTTTCTCCTCATCGTCACTCACTTTTCATCTCGTACCTTCTCTTTAGAGGATCGAGTCTGATTTTGACAACACCGAGGATAGATACATCGCTCCCATGATGACTCAGCTTCTCACTTCTCTTACCTTGGATAAACGTATAGAGTGAGTGGACGTCGTCTGTTTCGCTTCCTCCTTCCGATCATCCCTCCTACCCTCTTCCGATGTTTGTTCGGATGTCACCCGCCTTCAGATTTTCTTTCAAACCGGACTGAAACATCTCGGACTAACACGGATGCTTCTTCTCTTTCCACATCAAACTTTTGACGTGACTAGTAAGACCAACTGGGTTCGCCATCTCCGCTTACAGTACCTCTCCCGTTCACCAGAAACGAACGCGTTAGGTACAGAGGAGGAGCCAAGAGACTGGCCTGAACTTGGGTTAGGTGACAAGGTTTGTTTCAGACGTGATTCGTTCATCCCTCCATTCGGATGCAAGTTCTGACAGAAGTCGATCTATATGAACGCGTCTCTCTCTGTTTCTCTGTTTCTTAGCTTCGAGCAATGCACGATTTGTGCGAGTGGCAGCTGGTCGACTGTGAACGATTCCGAGGACTCGTTCTCAACGGCGAGCCCGACGAGGAAATCAGCTGGGTTCGTTCTCCCATCTTTTCCTCCCCGTTCTCTGCTCTCTTTCCCCAAAACTCTTGCTCAAGCGCGTCATCTTTTCTCACTTTCCGCGCTCTCAACTCATACAGAGGATCCATCCGGTCGGCTGGGACGCCAAAGGCAACACTTTCTGGCTGTTTGATGACAGCAGACTCTGGGTCCAGCACCCGATCCCTCCTAAACCAATCAAGATGGTCACCCGGCGGATCAAGGTACCTCGTGAGAAGGTCGTGGCAAGACCAAGAGGACGGAGGCAGAGAGGCAAAGCTGCTGCTCCTACTCCTGCTCCTGCTCTTGTTGAGAGTAGCCCTCAAAAATCATCGAGGACGAAACGCTCGGCTCCGCTGTCACCGCCGGCACCAGCTCCTCCGCCAGTAAAGAAGGCTAGATCGACCAGGGCTTCACTCCGAGCATCATTAACGCTTCCTGAATGGGAAGAGATTCCTAAAGAGTGGCTTGATCCGCTCCAGCCGGAAGCGGGAGCAGGCCCGGAACCATCTTCCTCATCCTCATCAGCAGCAGCTGTCAAGACGGAAGGATCGAAACAGGACGCCACCGGTTCAATAGATAGACGCGCGCTGAAAGGGACCGGTCTCTTGTCAGACGATGACGAGAGCGATCTGAGCGAGATTAGTGATGTCGAGGAAAAAGAGGAAGGTGAAGGTGTCGATTGGGACTGGGCAGAAATCGAGGAGGAAGAGGAAGAAGAACCAGATCCAAGAGACGAAATTGTCAAGATGAAAGAGACCTTGGCTGGGTTTACAGAATGGGAAGCCGTCAGTCCTCTCGCATCCTTCTTTCATTTCAAGCGCTTTTTTTTTCTCGCGCTAGAATCTTGATGTACAAAGACTAAACTCTCCTGTTTTCCCACCTCCCGTATAGGTCTGTGTGTGCAGGTTCGATTGGGAAAACTTTCCAAAACAATTTGAGAATTCAGAAGATACGGACGAACAAATGTTTTACGAGTATATCGTAGAGACCGTCGCTCCTCAGGTGACTGCCGCTTTCAGAGTCAGTGCTTCCTTTCTCTTGCCTCCCTTCGATGACGAAGATTTTTCTCATTTCGCCACCTGACGTGTCCTGTCTCGTTCTGTTATGCTCTGCTCTGTTCTGTTTATTCCCAAACGCGTATGCATATATGCGCGTACAAAAGGAAATCGAACACCAAAAGAAGCTTCAAGAGGCGATTAGAAATAGGAAACGTTCTTCCCGGATCCAACATCTTGAGGAATCCAAAGCTGAACAAGAACGACTTGCTCTTGCCCGACAGTCGACCGAGGCGCGGATGGAAAAGGTCCGGAAGGAGGAAGCCGCCCGGGCTCTTGAACTTAGAGAGAAACAGGCCGTCGAGAAAGCCAGGGAGGATCGATTGAAGGAGAGGGAAGGTAGACTTTGGCAGAGGGAGGAAGCCGTCAGGCTCGCAAAGGAGAGAATCGAGGAGGAAAAGGCGGAAGAGATGAGGAGGAGGGAGGAAAGGTACAAGATTCGGATCGGAGAGCTTGATCCTACCCAGATCGAAGGCGGCCAGAATGGTTCATTCTCTTCGTCCGACCTTAATCCAGCCGGGTTGGAGACTCCTCGAAATGGGAAGGGCTCGAGCGGGAAAAAGAAAAATTCAGTGTTCGCCAAAAAGGCAGGAGTGGAGATCGGCGGCAACAAAGTCGAGGCTCTGTTGTTCCCCGACCCTGGTCAAAACAAGCTAGGAAGACGAAAACTATCCGCCTCGGGTTCGAGTAATGCTGGTTTGGGCAGAAAAGGTTCTCTCAATGGGAGCGCAAAGAAGAAGGTCTCGCCCACAAAGAAGAAGGACAAAGACTGGACGCTTCGATGCGAGGTCTGCAACCTCTACGCGGTCAACCCGTTAGAGTTTGGTCCGATTATCTGTTGCGGAAAGTGTGGAGAGTGGCAGCATGAAGATTGTTTGGATCAAAGGGATGCAAAGCAAGGTATCCCCAAACGTAACTGGAAGAAAGTTGATTTCAAGGTAAGTCTCTTTGCGCTCTTTCAAAGACGGTTCACGCGACGAATCTAGTTCTCTGACCCACTCTGTTGACATGTTTCCCATTCTTTCTTCATCCTCGTAGTGTTCATCTTGTCAGAAGAAACAGGCCGAGAAAGCCCTCCGACGGAAATCTAGTCAACAGAACATTCAAGGTTCACCTCTCTCGAGTCCCGCTCAACCTGGAAACACTCAAACTTTACCACCGTCAACCATGACGTCAACATCATCGCTACCCTCCGCGCCTGTTCCTCTCCTGCCTAATGGAATTTCCCACCCCGGGTTCTTCTCACATAGCGTGATGTCTCCCCAACAGCAACTTCAACTCCAACAGCTTCAGCTTCAAGCTCAGCAAGCTCAGGTTCAACACCAGCCTCAACGCCAGCAACAGCGTCAACATGCGGTTCAACACATCGGTCTTCCTCCCTATCAGAGCTCATCCAACGGATCCTATCCTGTAGCTGTAAACAACAGAGTGCCCTACTCATCCTCCCCACACACCCAACCTGGTGTGCCGACATCACATCCTCAGTCACATTCTCAGCCCCACCTTCAACCTCAAGGTCAGGCCCAGGTTCACATTCGATCCCCAATATATGCCACCTCCCAAGTTCAGCCCCAACCTCAATCGATAACTCACTCTCAGACATCGCTTCAGTCTCAATCCCAGCGCCCTGTTTCGACCGGCGATGTGGATGTTGGAGGGCATCAGCCGTATAGAGGTGCAGAGTCGTATTCTATCTCTTCACCTAGTGCTCAGCAACAACGACCCATCCACCCTCAGGTGACATATCCGCAAACACAAGTTTCAAATCAAGGTCAAAATCTACAGACGCAAGTCCAAGCCCAAGCGCAAGGACAGGCTCAATATTCTATTCCCTACACCCAATATCAACAGTTCCCACCTGCTCAGTCTCATCTCGCAGGATATCAACGATCTCCTCAACAGCTCCCTCATCAGGTCTTCCAGCAGCAACAGTACCAGCAGCAGCATCAACGCTATCAGAACGTTCAACAACCTCAGCAACAGCAACACGTCGCTCACAATCCTACACCTCCGGCGACTGCTTACCACCAGCAATATCCGACACATCAGACACATAACCCTCAATCCAATTCGTTCTCTCATCCTCTTCCAATGTCCCAGCAGTCTCAGCCACAGATGCCAGCGCAGGGCCAGGTACAACCTCAGCTATCTCACCAATCACAGCAGAGACCGCAATAGTGGTAGTGATGACAATTTCGAATGGGCCTAGGAATTCAAAATCTGATTCTCTCCACTCGCTCTCGCTCATCTTGTCTTCTTCTCTCTCTCTTTCTTGTCTGGTCCTTTTCTTTGTTTCTTATGATATTCTTTCACCCCTCCTCCCTTGATTCCCCATTTCATTCTGTCTTGTCTCAGCATTCTTGTTCCCCCTACATTCTTCCTCTTCTGTTTTTCACTGTTGGTTTTCCATTCAACGCTTGTATCAGCAAAATTCATTCGCTGTTCCACATATCCCTTCTCTCTTTACTACCTTTTCCTTCACCCTTTTCGTTTTTGCTTATTTGATCCGGACTGTGATAGCCTGCCATTCAAGGCATATCTCTGTCTTCGCTCTTTCTTTTTGATTTTTAGTATATATCGTACAGATATGAATATGGTCTAGGATGGGGCCGAATCTCGAAGAGTCACATTTAACTTAGGAAGCTAAAGACTGAATTTGGTGGCACTCCATATATAGAGTCAACCGTCTGAAGGGTTTCCAACGAGCAAACAGATTAAATAGCGAAGATATAGACAAAGAAAGGTAATTAAAGAAAAAAAGAACGAATCCGAGACTCTCGTGTTCAAGCCGACAAAGCCTTCTCGATCCCCTTCAACAAGATACCGACTCCGTGCGCTCCGGGGTCGGGTACGTTGGCCTTACTGAGTTCTTCTCTACCTACGTAAGCAGCTCTGCCAGCTTTAGCCTGAATCTTTGAAGTCTCAGCTGCTGCGTCGACCGCTTGACGAACTGCGCTCGAGAAATCATTAGGGGCAGAGGAGAACTGGGTCTGGAAAACCTCGAGAGGATCGACCAGGGTTCTAGATGGGGCTCGGGCTACAGTGAGATGATTAGACAACCATTGAGTTAGATTTCTAGACTGAGGAATATCAAGGTCTCAAAGAAGAGGGAAAGGAAAGGAGGACAAAGACAAACCTCGAGTGTATTCGTACAACGTGTTCTTGGCGAACGATACAGCCGCCGCCCATACTTCAGCCGTAGCAGCCTGAGTTTTCTGAGCTTCCGAAGCTTTTCGGAGACCTGAAGCGAGGGCATTGAAGAAGATGGAGTACAAGGCTCCGCTCGTTCCGTCCATATCCCTCTCGATCTGTTTGTCCCGGGAAGAGTTAGAAGATGAAAATAAGCATCATAGTCTTGGCGTTGAAGCAAAAAGAACGATACTCACGTTCTCAGCCAACGTCAAGACAGCAGAAATCACATCCGTTTCGTCGATCTCTCCTGCCTTGAGAGCGTTCAATACTCCCTCCCCTCCTGACTTCAAGCAAGTTCCACAGTCTCCGTCACCCGCGATTGTATCGTATCTAGTGATCTCTGGTTCAGCAGCGATAACGTCCTCGCAAGCTTGCTTGATAGCTGCCAAGAAAACAGAAGACGAGGTAGCTGATAGATGTAATTTGAAAAAGAAAAGAAAAACTTAGTCATGATGTTCTCAATAGAAGAGGTAGAGCAACCGGAAGGCCACTTACGAGGCAGAGGAGATCCATTGTTCTTGACAGCCTTTTCTTCACTCGAAGCTTCCTTTGTGTCGACGTGAACAACAGGCTCGCTAGCGGCGTTCCACTAAAGAGAGAAGTATATTCATCAGTCTTCGAAACAAAGAAGCCAAAGCACACGAATGGAAAAAAGAGATTCTCACAGCCCAACCAGGAGCATCTCCCGGAGCGTCAACATAGGAGAGAAGCTGATCAGCTGTGTAAGCACTCTCTCCTTCTCTAGGTAAGAGGAAAAGAGAGACTGAGAATCCAGGCATGTCAAGCGAGGTCTAGGAAACGATAGTGATCGTAGTAAGCGCACTAGAGATTAACCGCGTGTTAAAGTACTCTAAGTGTTGACATACCATGTAGGTACCGGCAAGTACTCGTCGGACCTTGAGACCTTTCTCTGATGCTACCTCAATGGCATGTCCAACGATGCCACTCAACTCGAGCTGGCTGATTCCTCCCAGGTTGTTGATCATCAAGACAACCTCGTCCTTTCCGTCGCCTTTGAAAGGAACGAATGACCTATCCGGGTCAGAGGTCGAAATGGAGAAGGTGATCATTTGGTTCAAGAGATCCCTCGTCTTGGGTAGGGTAATCTTTTCGAGACCTGGCTCATTATGAATACCCATACCACTAAGAGATGTACATGTCCGTAAGTCAAGGTGACGAATGTCAGGGACGGTCGAAATAGTCAGCGTTGATATAGTCAGATACATACAGTTCCATCTCATCTGCCTTCAGATGTGACTCTGTGCTGGTTGATCCGGGTAACTACAAAGTAGTGTATAAAGAATAAGAATGGGAACAGGACAACAGAACACGATTGAATGCTTGTTATTGACAGGTAGACATCAGAGAATAGTAAGAACTTACGCTACAGTGCTCGAGCCCGACTCCCAAGGTTGCCGTTCTATCGGCCACGTACTTTCCAAGATCATAGACCTCGTCAATCTCTGCCCCTTCCTTTGCCAGCGCTCCGGCAATTTTGTAAACAAGAACAGTTCCCGCCATACCCCTGCGACCGACCATTTTACCCTGCTCTCGACCGACCGAGACATCTTCTCCGACGGCAAGGAGTCGGATTTTGGATGATGGGTTTTGGGCGGTAAACTGCTCTTTCGCGAGTCCAAAGTGGAGGACATCGCCAGTGTACTGCATGATGACGATCAAAGTTCTGCGCCGGTAGCAAGGAGAAACGATGTGAGATTGAGAAGACAAAGTGGAACGAGGTTGCTGAAGGATGTATGGATGTGGAAAGACTAACCCCTTGTCATTGTTTACAATCTCAAGAGCCTTCTTGACTTGGTTGGTGTTGGGTGCTAGAAAATGAAAGCAGCGTCTTTGAGTACTAAGAGCAGACTCTGGCCGGATATAAAGACAACTTACAAGCGAATACATTGCCAGATCTAAAGGATAAGTAGGTCAGAGTTCAGTTCTTAACACGTGGCATAAAATGACATGTTGTACATACACTGCAGCACTCAAAAGACCAGCTCCAACGAACCCCGCATGGGAAGGCCTGAATTAATTATCATCGGTTAGTTTCTTGAAAACAGCGACAGATTGCCAGCTAGTCAGATATGTTTGAATTGAGAACATGTACTGACTCATGACCGCTTCCTCCCTATTTTTGTTGATTTTTTTTCCGACAGAAGGAAAAGGCAGGCTACAGATCAGCTTCAGAATCTCCTTTCTTGTGTCGGATACCGAAATCATACGTACCCCAGAGATGATGGAAACCTGGTGAGGAACTTTGGCCAAATGGATAACTACATTTCCCAGGTATATTGAGTTTAGAATGTACGAATCTACCTTGGCAGCAGCAGAAGATCCAAGCAGAAAAGGAGACACTTTTGACCATACCTTTGTATTCTTCGTTAAGCTTTACATTAGGGTTAAGAGCTACGACTCCCTTCAGAGCGTCGAGTACGATAGCCTTGGGGTCGTTGACGATGTGTTTTGCTATGGATAGGAAGAACATGTACCGTAAGAACCGGACGAAAAGGAAAGATATCAGCACAAACCCCTCTTGCTCCAAGATAGATGAGAATAAAGACGCACAAGATACCATGATAGTTCTACTAGGTATGAGATGAGATGAGTGGAGAAGATAGAGAGTAGGATGGAACAGGAAGAAGAAAGTAGACAAACAGAATCGAGGCGACAGTTAAAAAAGTGAAGTTCCGGATCGGATGACCGGGATGACGTTCGGCAAACGACGGATCTCAGATCTGTGCAACAGATCACGTGATCAACAAGCTGCTTAATCACCTATCAAAGCATCTCTTATCTCTTAACAACATCTCACTTTCGCTAGGAAGGGTACATACGCAACATTCAGGCAATCACACAATGTCTACATTCGCACAGAACACGTTCAACGCAGCGAAGTATCTTTCGTTTCGACCTACTTATCCGGCTTCGTTCTACGATATCGTATACAGTTACCATCGTCATCGAGGAGGTTCATTCGGGAAAGCAGTCGATCTCGGTTGCGGCCCGTAGGTTTCAACTGAATTCTTTTGCCTTGAAAGAATCGTTTGGAGTCAACGCTTTTGATGAGGTGCTGACTCTCTTTCATCTTTTGGACTCTTATGCATCTGGATTTATAGAGGTTTCATCGCTCAGAACTTGTCAACCAAGTTCTCGACCGTCATAGGGATTGACCCATCCCAGAAAATGATTGATTCGGCTCTACAACCGGAGAAAGCCGAAGATGCCAGGATTGAATATCATGTGGGATTTGCAGAGAATCTCTCAAGCTTCGTACAGAACGAGAGCGTCGACCTGCTGATTGTCGGTCAGGTGAGTTTTAGAGATTTGATATCTGCAGCTTTAATAGGTAGAATATTATTGACCAAATCGTATCTATCATCTCCTGATGATGTTTGCTCTCAGGCATGTCATTGTTAGTACAGTCTCACGCATGTTCAATCGAAGCATACACACTGATCGCTTCCTGAATACCAACACAGGGTTCGACTTTGATAAAGTTTGGCCAGAGTTTACAAGAATTCTGAAACCCAAGGGAACGGTGGCTTTCTTCGTAGGTATCTCTTTATCGCTCCATACTTTGTGGACCTAAGGATGCGAGTTAATCGAATCTTGCGCTTCTGATACGTCTTCATAGGGGTATGGAGGTTTGTTCCTCGCTGAATCTCTACTCTCCATCTTGGTCCCTATCTTCTAAAAAGCTGCTTCATACCATCTTAACCACAGAATTTCACCTTCCAAAACATCCCTCGCAAGGCCCGTTGATCAGCAACTACTCCAACAGTCCGTCCTCCCTTGGTCCATACTGGCAACAACCTGGACGGTCCATCGTCGAAGGTCTCCTCGATGCCGTTCCGTTCCCTACACCCATATCTCCCTACGCTCCTACTGAAAGCTCTTTGAGAGGATGGGAGAGGGATCCGGCTGCACTCGTTCCGCCAAATGGTATATTAGACCCGGAACCGGCTTCGCCGAAAACATTATCATCGGTTGAAGCCTCCACATGGGATCCATCTTCTTTCCTCCGGCTGAAACAATTCCCGACATTGGTCACGAAGCCGATCGCAGGCACACCTCAAGCGGATATTGCCGAAGGGCAAGTATCAATCAAAAAGACATTGACTTGGGATCAGTTGGAAGCGTACTTCCGAACATGGTCTTCCCTGCACACATTCCATCAGACCCATCCAGAAGATAAAGCTCTTGAGAGAGATATCGCATCGAGGCTTATCTACAGGTTGAGACAAGGCGTCAGACACGATCTCGGAAGAGCACAATCTGGAGATGCGGTGGAGGTTGAATGGCCTTCGTTATTGTTCCTTGCTGGCAAGAAATGAAGTTTTCAGATTATGTTCTGTCTTGCGCTTAATCGAATGCGTTAGTTCAGCTCATCAGAAGGAAAGAGAAAGAGGAAAGTGGCCGTTCTCGTCATCGATCTTCGTAGATATGAGAAAGAAAAAAAGGGAGTTACAGAAGTTTTTTTTTGTTTCTTTGTCGCAGAGAGTTAGAGACGAAGAAGAGAACACTAAAAGAACATATGGACGTATCCAACGTTGAAAGAGAAAGCGCAACTAGACGCGACAAAGCACGACAACAAAGCAAACGACGGGGCAAAGCCAAGCGGGATGAGACAAAAGAGAAAGCCAGTTTTGAGCATGGAAAAAAGGTAATGAAACGAAAACGAAGGAAACAGTAGTATTGAGATGAGAAAAAATGCTTGACTGTGGAATGCGTGCTCGTTTATTGTAGCACACAGCAAGGTAGAGAAATTGAGAATGAGGAGTCAATGCAGAAGAGTGATGATGAGAAAAGTTGTGAAGTACAGAAATGATTTGAGACGGTAAAGAGAGGAGGGAAAGAATCAAAGACTAGACTGCAAGAAACATGCTCCAATTTGAAAAGGCGAGCAATGATGCAAAACTCAAGGGAAAACAAACCCATAATCAAGAGGAATGACTTGAGAAGGACCGAATGATAAGGGAAAATAAAACCACGCAAAGACCTTGCAAGAAGGAGAATAGGATTACCGCATGATTCTTCTGTTTCTCTCTATCGGCTGGCCTGGTCTAATTCAGACAATCCCAAGCCCACATTCTCAAACTGCCTCAGCCCTAGAGAGTTCCACCCAGAAGATCCCAGGCCTGACCTCAAGCCCTGGCTACTGTACTCGACGTGAGGAGGCGATCGAGTATATGCATGCACATCAGGTGAGATGTGAGAAGGCGATGTGGGATTATTCGTCCATGCTTGGAGCAACAATCGCCCGACGTCTGGTTCGACCTGATGATTTTGAAAGAAAAAAAACGCATTAAAGAACGGTTAGGTTAGAGGTCTCATGGCTGGTCTGAAGAGTGACTTGACGTACTTCAGTTCCATCTCGGCTGACTTTCTGTCAATGGTTAGATATCGTTCATAACCAAGATGTTGTGATCAGCTGATGAGCAAAGGAAAATATCGCGCCGAAGGAACCGAAAAGAAATTGCCAGACTCACGATCTCTCGATCACTGTTCCAAGGGTTTCGAAGATGTCGAATTCGCTGGAACGGTAATCTTTTTGTTTGAATCCACTCGATTTTAAAGGGAGTTCCCCAGGTTCCTACTCCCGTATCCTTAGGACTCTTCTCATCCTTCGAGTCAACGGCCGTTCCTGTTTCGGGGTTGACTGCCTTGGGAGAAGTAGCCGACAGAATGTTAGGTGAGGGTGGGAGATGGAGATTAGGGAAGTAGAATCCGCCGGTGAGTCGAGAGGAGGATGTGTCGAGGGAAGAACCAGTAAACACGCTAGGAGCCGAGCCTGAGGAGACTCCTTCAGATGAAGAGGGAACAACCGATTCAAGCTGATCTTTTCGTTTTATTCCGTTCTCATCCTCGCTGTTGTCATCGCCATCTGGATTGATGTTCGGACTGGTCTCATCAAGATGAAGGTGAGGCTTGTCTCTACTTAACGAGGACGATCTTAGATGATCAGGCGACCTTGACGGAGAGGTATCGGGTGATACTCTCGAACAGCCTGCCTTAGCAACCTCCTCGATGATTGCGTTGGTCTCGACTTTTGTCAACGGTCGGAACACCTCTGATGGATCAGCGATTGGCACGTGTGCCGGGCTGGACGCCTGTTCGAGCTCAGCAGGCGCGCTTGATTGATGGAACACTGGTTCCCGGTACGCTTCTTGAGAAAGTGTTGAGCTTCTAAACGGAGGGATATCGAGTCGACCAGAAGCGTACTTCTTTTCCTCCCCTGGCGTCAATTCTGCTGGAGAAGTGCTCACATCAGGCAAAATCTGACTCGGGAGTTTCATCCCTGCGGCCTTCATCGAGGGAGTTAGCTTTGAGTGGCCTGGGCGATTTCCAGATCGTTTGCCGCCCAAAGGCTTATGGGGCGCCGTGGCTGCTCGACCGACTGTTTGAGTATCATTTGCTTCTTCCTCCGCAGTCTCCGCGATACGATCAGGAGCCGATCGCTGATGATGAGGGTGGACATTAACAGAGCCCGGACCAGAGGATGAGGTCGAGTGCGCAGAACCAATCGATCCTCGAGAGGCCCAAGAGACACGGGTGGTCTCCTTGTTGATCGGTCCGGCCATTCTGTGTACGTCAAGATCATTTGTGGTGTAGTCAGACTCGATGTTTATCTATGTCAGCCCCAGATCTTGAAGGAGTGTGAGGAAAACGTACCGAGCATAGCCATAGAATTCACCCGTCTGATTTGCTCCAAAGATCAAGAAAACATCTTTAGATGTCCGGAAGGCTTGATCGAGGACCTGCTCGTTATGCGGCTGAGTTGCCCACAAGCCTTTCTCTGTTGACGTATCCAGATCGGTCTGTAGGTGGTGATATTCAGTCGAATTCGTCAGCATAGTGATAAAGATGAAGAAAACGATAGGATATAACTTACCGAGGTCAGACTTTTGAGAATAAAGTAACGGACAGGAAAGTACCGTGCAAGGACTGTAACATCAGGATAGTAGATGTTAAAGTTAGTCATGTTAATCCTCTTGGTACTGAGGAGAAAGCATATATGCAAGAATATGGCTCTCACAACTCGAATCGGTAGACGCCTGAGAAGACATCGTTCGAAGACTGGCTGTACTCAATCCTTTTTCGGGCCGGTGAGGTTCCCAATCTGGCGCTTGTCCCTCTTTGACTTCATCTACCCGTGGCCCTTCTGGTTGATTCTTATCTTCTTCGTGATAGGATGCCACAGGTATCGTCGTCGTCATCGTCTGAATATCTGTTCCCGCCTCCTCTCCTTTTGCCCATTTGCTCTTTACCCAACCGGTATGAACTCCCCTGCCTCTCTGTCCTCCTACACCGGCCTTGAGCTGGTCTTCCTTGTTTCTGATACGACATACTAAACGAGGACTCCTTGCCCCTTCTGCCGGCCGAATCGGTTGGTTATTAAAGAACGCAACGGCCTGAAGAAGAGTGGGTTCGTCATAATAATTGATGAAGCAGCAGTTTGACCGGGCAATTGGAAATATTGAGGACACGACTGGATGCTGTCGGGAGGGTGGGGTACTTGTATCAGTCACGGTCAAAGAAGGAGACTGGGGTCGGACTACATTTGAATCGGGAGAGGGCGAAGATCCCTCCAAAGAGTTAGGAAGCGGCGTAGTGAAGAACCTCCAGAGTTCTTCTTCAGTTGCATCTGAAGGCTAAAGTTAGAGTAATGGATGATGCCTTGATTAGTGTTGGTTCGACGATGGAAGTGCTGGAAAACAGCAAAAGTACGAACCATGTTCCCGACCCACATCACAAACTCGCTTCTGGAACAGAATTGATACGAAAAGATGGTTTAAAAAAAATTGAACAATAAGAGAAGAAAAAAGTGAGACTGATGGGGACTTGAGTGAGATTACAACGGTTGTAACACACCTTGTAGCGGCAGAGACAGGATGCCAAGCCTTTCGTTCCAGCGTCCGGGAAATTTCTTTCAATCTTGGATGTCGCCTGGGGTGGGGTTGCTGAGCGGGAGATGCCGAAGACCCAATCACTTGTTTCCCCGGTCTTGCAGGTGCAGACCCTACCACCTGTTGACCTGAAGAGATCGATGGAGGCGGAGGTGGCTGGGAATATACCGGAGAGATATTGACCGGGCTGTAGCCTGGTGGACCGGGATAAGCCGTAGGGTTAGGATATCCATAAGGCGATTGTTGGGAAACGTAAGGCGATATCGTTCTCGTCGCCGATGAAGCCTGAGTTGATGCTGTAACTGTATTGAGAGGCGAAGAATACGGAGCTGAGCCTGGACTATGCTTGAGTGAGTGTGCCTCGTAATAACCTCCAACTGAGGGCATGACCGGAAAGTACATCCATGTCTGACCATCGGGGCCTTGAATTGTCTGAGGAGAAGGAGAAGGTCCATAGATCGTGCTCGCTTGACTGCTGTTCGGGGACGCCGGCTGAGAGACTCCACCATAAGACGAGCTGGATGGGGGACCATTGAACCCTCTGGGAGGGATGGGCGGAGGGTAGTAGTTATGGGAGACGTTCGGATAGTAAGGCGCATAGGTTGAGGGCGTAGTGGAATGGACGGATGATTGGGATGCCATCGATGGAGATGGAGATGGCAAGCGCTGCTGCTGAAGACCGTGCCTATGAGGAGGCATCGGGAGAGGACTGGCAGGAAGAGAAGATGCGTAATAACCGCCGAATGCTTGATAAGGTGAGCCTGGGGGGATTCCGTAGGCAAATGAAGGAGCTCCAAAGGATGACATTGGAGGAGGATGATGTTGCTCGGGATAAGATGTCCAGTTGTTCGATCGACTAGACTTCCCACCATTATTTGGCCCGTTATAACTGTGGGATGGATAGAATATCGGAGGCCCGGGCCGACCTACGAAGAGAAAGCGAGAGAAGCGTAGGTGAGCATAGGAGCTAATGCCTACTTCCAAAAGAATGGCACGACTAACCATTTGGCAGTTGCATGTTCTGTCCAGTGCCAAAAGTCGGTCTCTGTTGAGAACCTCCAGAGGATGTCGCCGGCTGACCGGCACCGCGTCCGTTCTGAGCGGGAACAAGATGGGACACCCTTTGAGAAGCACCGCTCGATGCCGTCATTGTCTTAGAAGGAATAGAACGGAAGAGGTGATGGAGTCCGTCGAAAATTCCTAGCGTAAAGGCTTAGATTCATTTACATGTCAAGAGGCCAGACGATAGTGAGCAGATTGAAGCTGTTATTTGCGTCCGTCTTGATATCCCTCATTCAGAACTTACCAAGCTTGTTGTCAGAGGAAACGGATGATGGAACGGGATGGACTTGATCGCTATATTTCTCCCTCTGCCTGCTTGAAGATTCTTTGGCCTTTTCTTTTTTGATCCTTTCTTTCTCTACCTGGTTGTTAAAGATTTCAAGAGAGAATCTTTCTCTGGATGGGTTTGGCCTTTTTTTCTGAGCCAGTATTCTTATTCATGACGTCACTCATGACGATCAGCCTGGGCAGGGAAGGTATTTCGAAGAGGCGGCTTATGTAGCTTATATTCCACGTGATGGTCGGGAAATTCTCCGATGACGTCATCATCAACTCACGTGCGACCCTTTTTTTCCTTTTGCTTATTCTTAAGGGTCTATTTTCGATCAGCATGGCATCGCTCTTACAGAAAGAGTTATATGCTGGCTGTAAGATCGATGGATGAGTGCCTTATGTGTGATACATGTGCGAAGACTGAATGTGATTTGTTCTGATGCTGCTATGTGTGTTCGACGGAGTGTCTCTATAAATGCTCAAAATCGGATGTTTACGAGGCCAATCTGATATGGAGGGAGAGAGAAGATTAGGAAGAAGACGTTCAACACATATGTACACACACACACAGTCTTTCTCTCTCTCCCTCCCTCTCTGCACACAAATGTATCGAGAAGGTGACCAAAGTGCCCTGGAGTGATGCTGACTAATAACCCTAGCAAACAATGTTTAGCCCCAGGCTGGCGTAAGTACTGGCCGCGTCATCTAAGTTAATGGATAGTCGTCCTTCTTCAGTTGAAGGGGCTGACGACACTCTCTACTCAAACGTCTACAAGTTCATCCCCAAAGACTCAGCTCCTAGTCGTCTTTTCTTTTGTTCGTTCTCCTCCTAGGTTGTATTCTACATCGTCTTGATTTATCAAAGCCAGATCGGAGAGGTTGCCATAAAGTCTAGGTATGTGTGCTTTCTCTCGATATGCTGTCTCTGTATATAGCATCTCATATCCAGGACTTACTCCATCACCTCTCGATTCTTGAACCTTCATAGCTCGCCTCTTTCAATCCAATCATAATTTCTCTTCCACTTGAATTGCTCAAAATCCTTAGAAAGACCAACAAGCAAGAGAAAAAAGAAATCTCATTACCCTATCATCATCACCACAAATACTATGTCTCAGTCAGAGTCTGACGCAGGCCGACTTCATCGGCCAAACGATTTAGAGGGCATGCATCGTGACTTTGGATCGGTTAGTACTGGTTACTATATCATCAAATCCTTTCGGTTCCTTGACGTGCCCAAAACCAACACTGACATATTCCATCACCAACATAGGTCCGAGCCGGAACACAATCGTGAGTATTCGAAGTGATGACTGTACCTTCTTTGCTCTGGGCAACATCTCTTGATACCTCGACGCTTGACTGACACCTCTTCTTCCTCTGCCACTCCGCTGCATAATTTCCTCATCGTCCACTCCTTTTCAAAACAGTCTGGTTCAAGCCATGTCTGCTGTGCCCTGGGATGATGCTGACGACTCAGACTCCTCCGGATCAGATGACGAGGGCGAAACGGTCTCCGTCGAGGAAAGAAGGACAGGCAGTGCTACCTATGCACCTCAATCAGATCCAGCTTTTGGGTCCGGCCAGGCTGTCCATGAAAAGACTAACCCGAGTAAGCCCTCTCCCACGCGGCCTGAATATCACTGTATCTCCATTCCTCATCCACTTGAGGTTTGACTGATATATGATGCACTCTAATTGTCCACATAGTGCGCCCAACTCATTCGTCGAGGATGTCTTCATCCATTCATACCATTCACCGACCAGTTGCCTACTCTCGAGCGATCTCTGAATCTCGAACACCCATGCTGGAGAGAAATAAACCGTCATTCTCCGGTCACACTGATGCTTCCGGCTTCAAAAAAGATCATACCCTTCCCTCTTTCCACCATACCGACCCTTATCTTTCGCACACAGTCAACCCTGGACAACATTCCAACCAGAATTTGGACAAGGTCCTTTTTAGCCATAGAGAGAACGGCGTCGAAAAGTTTCAGGCAGACAATCCCACTGCGGACGAACAAGACTACGAACACCAGACTTCAGATAAATCCATCCTACACGGCACCCGAGAAGGTGAGAACGTTGAGAAGGAAGAAGCCGATGGAGACAGAGCCGAGGAAGAGCTCGTTAAAGGAGATTCCATCCAGGACGAATCCCACGAGCAGGAAGCACGAAGCCTGATGTCCCGAAGGCACCCAGACAAGAATGCCAATACCGATGAGCATAGTTCAATCGGACGAAGGAAAAGAAAGCAGAAGTTAGCCGAGAAGCTCAGGGACGTATTCAACCTGCCCGACGTGGAACCGGTCCTTGGTGAACTACCCTGCTGGCTCCTGAGGAGTATCTGTTCGTATCACTCTATACCAATCGTCTTCGGTTATGTGGGTATATGCAAGCGATACTGACTTAGGTCTCGGTTTGATGTGTTTGGCTATCTCGTCTTAGTGTTGCAGGGATACATGTATCTCACCACTGGCCATCTCTGCTTTTATGCTGCTCTGCCTAACAACGCAGAGGTTAGTGCACCCAATCCTGATCTCTTTACCTCTTCTCGCGCACCTTCTACGTCGTACGCTTCCAATGTCATTTTTCTCGTCAACCACATACAGCACAAGGTCATCAAAAGCGGACCTCTGATCAAGAAATCTCGCAAGAGTTTGCGGGCAAACAAGTACTGGTTTGTATTGAAGAACGGTGTCTTGAGTTGGTACACTAGCTCTGCTGTATGTACCTATTTTTCCGAAAGCCATCTCACAACCTCATCTTTTCCATTTGATTCACATGCTCGCTTGAGCCCTAAGATCATTGCCACTGACGAGAGTATCTCACTTGCATCTTGGTCACCGAAAGGATCCGTATTTCCCTCAAGGAAACGTCGACTTGCAGTACGCTGTAGAATGTGAACCCTTCGGAGAGAAGGCTCTGAAGTTAAGCACAAACAGGAAGACCTTACAATTCTCATCGGAAACTGTTGCCGGCAGAGATGAGGTATGTTTATCTGAGTTTCTGTCTTTCGTACCAACTACCCCTTGGGCTCTCGACTTTCCTATGGCATATGCGTCCTGACAGGCTTGTTATGGTGTCCTGTCTCTTCTAGTGGGTCAAAGCTCTGCAGAAGGTCATCTTCAGGACCCAGCACGAAGGTGAAAATGTCAAGGTATGTTCCATCGGCAACGGTTACATTGAGTTTCTTTCCTCTGGTAGAAAGGTTTATGTTCATCATGCTTATCTGCGTCTGTCAATTTACGTTTTCAGATCGCGATTCCGTTGCAGGCAATTGTCGATGTAGACAAATCGTCTAACATGGACTTTGCCGAGACGATCGAGGTCAAGGTTGCCGAGGGAGACGTTACGTTGGCTGTCGATTCATACTTTTTCGCTTACTTCTCTGATCTAGAAGGATCTCTCCGGTAAGTACATTCCTATTCATCTCTATGATGAGATTTGCCCTGCCCATCATTGACAATTCTCTTTGTTCATCGTAAACAAAAGAAAAATCCGGGAGGTAGTTAGCTCTTACCATTCGCCAGATGCTCGGGTGGACTTACGGGGCACGATAGACTCCAACCGAGAGCATGTGTTTGACTCCATTTCTGAGGCTGCCCAAAAGAAGCGTTCCATCTCTCAGAACTATCCTGATCCAACCGAGAAGTCTCCTTCGACGCTATCGAGTATCAAATCCGCGCTTCTCCACCCATTTGGGTCAGACAAGTCGAAAAACAATGACGCTGAGCCTCTGACGTCTGGTATCTCCCCTCGACCGTCAAGTACGGGGAGTGACCTTTTGCTGTCCACTTCTCCTCTGTCTTCTGTCATTTCTTCCCGGTCAAGTTCTAGTGTTGGAGTCGGAATCACTCGAGTTGGATCTAAAGATGAACACGTTTTGAGTGAACCTTTTACCGGAACACCAGGGATGATCGACCGATCGGTCACCCCAACCCCGGCCGACAGCCACCGATACCCACCAATCCCCGTTCAATCTGATTTGAAACAGACTCCTACAAGCTCGTCTGTGTCTTCGTCTTGGAGCGCTTCTAATCTACTTAATCGGTCCTCTACCAAATCCTCATCTACTACAGTGTCGTCCACAAAGACAAAGACATCGTCTAACCCGATTGTTAGCCTCTTTGGCGCTGTCAAAACTAGTAGATTCAAACCATTCTCTACTTCTGCCCGTCAGGAGGATCTTACGACCGGACACGAGGCGCAAGGTCTGTACGAGACGGTTTCTCCTAAAGTAGAGATTGAGGGTGATATGACCGGCCGGGCCTCGGAGGACAGCTCAAACGAGGACACAGCAGACTATTCATTGATGGAGAAGTCAGAGACTGCCGATCAGCAGGCGGAGGATGTCTCGAAAGCATTCCATGAATATTTCGCATTGGACAAGAACGAAGTTCTAATTGAACGTTCGTATTTGTCATCTAGTTCATCCCTCTATTCATTAGGCTGACTGAAGGATACTTGTCTGATTTAAAAATGAAAAAAAAACTCGTCCGTTTACACTGATTCAAACAGACCTTCCTGGATTCTTGTTTAGAGTCGTTCCAGTTTCTGGACAGGTCTACATCTCGTCTTATCACTTCTGCTTCCGTTCAACTCAGATGTTGTCCAAAACTCGGGTGAGATTATGCCCAACACATCATCTTGCCTTGTGAGCAACAAAACTGACAGTCTTGTCTTGTGGAAACTGTAGATGATTATCCCACTTCAGGATATCATCTCCATTCAACCTCAGAAAGCTTTCAGGTTCAGTCACCAAGGTCTAGCGATCATTATCAAAGGTCATGAAGAGCTCTTCCTCGAATTTTCATCTACCAAGAAACGAGATCTATGCAAGCGCCTGTTGGACAAACAGATTGAAGAGGTTAAGACCGGCCGAGTGCCTAAGCCTGCTCATGAAGGTCCTTCAGCCGCGATGAAACGAGAGGCCAAAGTGCTTTCGGATCTAGACGCGAAAGACATGAACTCCCCAACAGATTCAAACTCGGCTTCTACCTCGCTGGAGACGACAGATAACCTTCCGCCCGTTATGTTCACTTCGGCTTCTTCGACGTTCTTAAATTTCAAGCCAAAGAAGAGCCTTCATATCACTTGTCTAACTATCGGATCTAGGGGTGATGTTCAGCCTTGTGAGTATACCTTTTCTGGGCTACTTCTTATAATTTCGATAAATGGCAAGAACGAGATGGCTGACGAATGAAGTGTATGACTGCCTCTTCTTGGTAAAGACATTGCGCTCTGCAAAGGACTCAAAGCTGAGGGTCATCGCGTCCGGATCGCTTCTCAGTGAGTTGTCCATCTTGCAACGTATTTTCTACACATCTTCTCGCTACAGGTAGAGGAGGCTAAACATGAACTTCGTTTGATAGCGGTGAATACAAGGACTGGATTGAAGGCGTGAGTTAGGATATATCGAAAACCATTTGTAAGACCAAAACACTTATCAGAATCCGTTCATCTTTTGTCTTTCACAGCACGGAATTGAATTTGGATATGTTGGTGGAGATCCTGCGGAGCTGTATGTTCTTCCATCGATTCTGGCTGTCGAAGAAAGAGTACTAATCTGTTAATTGGGTCATAGGATGAGGATTTGTGTTGAGAATGGTAAGCGCTAATTCTTTCGTCATACATATACATTTGCAATGAAAGTTGGAACACGATACTGACTCGAAATTATCTTTGACCTTTAGGCATGTTCTCTGTCTCATTCATCAAAGAGGGACTCGAGAACGTGAGTACAACCGTATGCGCCTGATCTTGCTCAAGATTCATCGCTCACTTTACTTCTTCGTACACTCGCCATATCAGTTCCGAGACTGGATTGACGATCTACTCCAGACATCCTGGAAGGCCTGCCAAAACACAGACCTTCTGATCGAAAGTCCTAGTGCCATGGGCGGAATCCATATTGCTGAGGGACTAGGAATCCCTTATTATCGAGCATTGTGCGTCTTCTCCTCTGCTCGCTACATCGTCATCTACTGGAGGAAGAAAGGCTCTTATCTGATCTTATTGTTTATCGTATTTCTTGTTTTAGCACAATGCCTTGGACTCGAACCCGAGCGTACCCACATGCGTTTGCCGTTCCCGATCACCACGTGAGCTTGATCGTTAGATTCTGAGCAATTTATCCAGTACGGAAGGCACTTACAGTCTGTTCTATTTGGCACAGCGAGGAGGGTCCTACAACTTTATGGTCAGTCTCGGTTGATCTGGTAGCACTTGCCATGTTTCGCTAGTTTACTAACGATGCGTATCCTCCCCTGCTATTTTCGACGACCAGACCTATACCATGGTGTGTGTCGTCTTTAGAACCATGCTCTAAAGATTCTATCTGACAACTGTCGTTCCTTGGTTGCTGTAGTTTGATCAAGTATTCTGGAGGGCTATCTCCGGTCAGGTTAATAGGTGGAGAAAGAAGACGATCGGGATCAGCTCGACCACGTTGGAGAAGCTTGAGCCTCACAAGGCTCCGTTCTTGTACAACTTCAGTCCAACGGTCGTCCCCCCGCCTCTTGACTGGTACGAATGGATCAGAGTAACCGGTCAGTGATTTCTTCTTTGTTTTCACGGAGAATTTATCGTACTGAACTCACATATGTCTTTCCCTTTTCTAGGCTACTGGTTCTTGGATGATCCCGAAGATTCATCGGAGAAAAAGTGGTCGCCTCCAGATGGTCTTTTAGAGTTTATTGATAAAGCACACGAGGATGGCAAGAGAGTGGTCTACATTGGTTTCGGCTCTATCGGTATGTGTCTTCAACTCGATCATCTGGGGAACAAGCTTGAGAATCCATCGAGTGACAGACTTTTGACAACTCATATTATCCCCTAATAGTTGTTTCTGATCCTGACGCTATGACTAAATGCGTCATCGAAGCTGTGCTTGACTCTGACGTCCGATGTATCCTTTCCAAAGGCTGGTCCGACCGACTGAGCGCAAAGGAGGATGATACTCAAAAGAGCGAGAAACAGAAGGAGAAGGAAAAGAAGGAAAAGGAAGAAAAGGCAAAGAAGGAGGCAGCGTCGTACCCACCAGAGATCTTCTCTCTCTCAAGTGTCCCTCATGATTGGCTATTCCCTAGGATCGACGCCGCTTGCCATCACGGAGGAGCTGGAACGACCGGGGCGAGTTTACGAGCCGGTATTCCTACTATCATCAAGCCCTTCTTTGGAGACCAGTACTTCTGGGCTGATCGTGTCGAAGTACTTGGTGTTGGTTCGTCCGTTCGAAAACTCAATAAGGAGCATTTTACCGCCGCTCTCAAAACGGCGACTCAGAGCGAGAAGCAGATCGAGAAAGCTCGTGAATTGGGGAAAGAAATCCGAGCTGAAAGTGGTGTAGCTAATGCGATCCAGGCGATCTACAGAGATCTCGAGTACGCCCGTTCGCTCATAAAGGGTCCAACCAGACAGACCCCTCCCGATGCTTCGAGTTCATCCAGCCCAGAGTCCTCACCATCAAATTCACCAAGAAGTGGTCCCCATGAACTTCCGTCTGTATCTTTAGACGACACGCCTGATGACTCTGACAACGAAGTCGTCTTCCGTCCTGCTTCCTCCACCACAAGCGCTGGCAACTCGGCTAAGACGTCTTCCAAGATGACCAGTGGGACTGGCTTCGCTCCTGCAGACGCACATGTCAGCGGCTCTTCCACGGGCGAAGAAAACAGTGACGATTCGTGGGACATGGTTCACAACGATGGTTCCCATTCCCGTTCGAACACCACAAGACTGGCAATGCAAAGCGAAGGAAACGAAAGTGGAAGGACGACTTTGAATTCCCTTGGGCTCGGAGCAGTGGTGAACATGTTCAACAAGTAGATAGGATAGAGACTCTCTCTTTCTTTTTCAGACTTGTCAATATTTGCCCCTTCTCTTCTTCTCTTCTTCCTCTTCTTTCTATTTGTATCACAATTTCTAAACACTCTCTGTGGTTACTCCTGTTCCATATTCTCTACTGTTCTTGGTTGTGCTCGAGGACCGTCATGAGATATTCACAGGACTGCCGATACTCTTGCTACTCTTCTCAACTTGTCTTTAATCTAATCAGACTGTAGCACTAATTTTTATTCTTAAATCTTGACTCGTTTCTTTCCTCTTTCCTCTGCAATCGTACCGTTGTACAAATGTCGCTTTGGATCATATCGTGTCTTCTACGACCTAACAAGAGACGAGCATAGAACAACAAAGATAAAGCACGCAGAAAGATAAGAAGAGAGATGAGAAACAGTATGGAGACATAAAAGTAGTAACGAGAAGAACCAATGAATGGAGTGTTCAAGAGTCGAACGATTGACAATCTAGATATATAAGGAAAGAGATCGATAGACAACAAGAAGATGTTCTACTGAAAAGAGGCTCAAAATCAGGTTGATTGGAAAGCGTGAAAGATGATTTAAATGTGGAGGCGTATGAGAATTGTCGTCGAAAACGAGCTGATCAGATGTTCTCCTGAACGCCTTCGTGGATCTCCTTTCCAAGCTGCGAGCAATCAAAACAAACACAATAAATTCTTTGTATTAGTACATCATTCAGTTTAGTCAGATTATCTGGAAAGTCTACCTCTTGTCCCAAGGCAGTGATCTAAGGGTAAGAAAGATCAGCAAGAAATGATGTTAGCGTGCGTTGTTATTTTCTCAAATCTCGACGCAAGTGATGGTCAACTCACATCGGTCTCTTGAGCCTTATCTTGCACTTTGTCCACGGCTTCTTTTCCCTGTGTATGATGAAAAGAAGGCGAATGGATCAGTGCCTCGTTTATAGACCAAACAGGGACCGGCCTTGCTACAGTGACCCAGGTCTTACCTCCTCTGCAGTAGCATGAATGACTTCAGAGGCTTTGTCAAGAACAGGCTGAAGAGTGGTCTGTGACGATAACCGGAAAGACATTAGATCGGTACGTCAACATGAAAACTGTTTTGGCATGCTGATAAAAGCGCAAGATGGACTGACTTGAACATAGGAGACTAGCTCCTTTGTCTTCTTTCCCACCGGCTTATCCTTGGCCAAGAGTAGGGTAGAGAGATCTCGGTAGGCCTTGGTGATATTCTCTCGAGCCTGAGCCGGAATGTTGTTTCCCTCTTTCTGCTCGTGCAAAGTCAGGTATAGATGGAGACCCAGTCAACGGGTGGTTTCAATGAGAAACAAAATGAATGGGCACACTAACTTGGAACTGGCCCAGCTGCTCGACTAAGATCTGACTCAGACGGTGAACCTTAGCCTGAGCATCTCCGGAGATGTCATGAACGAACTGGACGCCTGACGAGTAGGTAGTTGTGATCTGTAAACTGTGTAATGACAGAGTCAGAACGAAACCGTTGAACCTTCCGAGATTGGCATGTTTTATCTTACTTGATGTTGGAGATGGTATCAATCGCCTTTTGGCTTTTAAAGATCGATTGTGCTTCGAAGGTCAGTACTAAACAATAATGCAGTCACTGAAACTGACTTACACAACCGCGTGAGCTTGAACTCCGATTCTCTGTTGACGAAGAATCATCACCGCCGGTCATCAGTTCAGCATGTTCTCACAAGGAAAGAGATCGCCTGGCGTACATAAGCAAGACTAACGTTATCGTAAACATTCTTGACGACCTCGAAAGCCTGATCGGCCGGCTTCCGGGCGTCAGACTGGAGCAACCAGATACAAATATAAAAAAAGTTAGTCTTGTTGATGTATTTTTCAACTTTAATTCAGATAGTACCAACAATGATCTGGTCAGTCTTGGTCTGGAAGGCGTACGGGAAGTTCTTTTCGGCCAAGTCGAGTCTAGAACGCAGCACCAGTATGTTTAGAATCTAGTTTAAGACCATAAGAGCTTATAAAAGAAAAACCGTTTACCCTTTGTTGGCCAATCCGTCTGCGCCCTCGATAACAGGTCTTCCATACCTAGAGAAGGACCAGGACTAGATTAGTGGGCGAGCAGCGTCTAACGGGCTTGTCCGATTAAAGTGACTAACCCCAAGATAGGCGAGACAGCGTTGTAACTGGATTTCACTACACCCTCAGCCAGGTGGTAGGCCTTATCAGTGAGCGGTCTGGATGTTACGACAGCGAGTAGTTGGTCGATGGAATCAGACTGTTACACCCGTAATTAGCAGGTAAGAAAAGGAGACGATAAGCATGACGGGTTAGTAGCCGTCGATTTTTGCTCACCCTCTGATGCGCGAGATGAGGACGACTTACCACAAGAGGAATTGCGGTCTATCAAACGAGGCGAGACCGGTGGTTGAATGGCGTTTCAATTAGAACCAATGAAGTTCATCAGGAAGGTTCACAAGATTGTGACCGATGCCATCAAAGGGAACAAGGTAGGTCGAAGCGTTGGGGAGTAAGACGTCATCAGGGCACATTTGTGAGCAAAGGACACCGAGCAAATGACCAACGCAAGACAGACAAATTCGAGTTGATCTCTCTTCAGCATCTCTCATGACTACCGAGCAAGAAACGATGGGAGCGTGAAGCAAGAGTTACAAAGGACATACGACTCTGTTGACAGAAGTCAAAGTGGGCACCCCGTTGGTCTTGGGAGATTCGGTTATGGTCTCGGACATGATATCTTTTCTTTCTTCCACATACCAAGAAAGAGAAGTTTGAGATACGTCTGAAAGCGAACGAAGCTATCGGACTGGAATCAAAATGTGAACGAGGGAGAATAAAGACGAACGGTATGTGTTGAAGATCGACGTAGAAACTGTCAAGAGAGATCAAAGTAGATCGAGGGAGATGTGGTTGGAGAAGAAGAGAAAAGAAAGAAGGAACAAAAGAAACGGAAGGTGCCGGCTCATTTTGCTCGTGAAAGCGGTCAGTGGAGATATATATACATGTTCCTGTGTGTATGTGTGTGTCTGTGTGCCTGTGTGCTTGTGCCTACGAGATTGGACACTTGAGGGGTCCATGCGCCGCCGTACGTGTGTGCTCTCGCTCGCCTCTTTTCTTCCTGTACTCCCCAATCGCTCGTGTTTTCTTCCCCAACCAAGAGTTCTCTCTTATTCAAGGATCGAGAGAGCAATGTACCGAGCGAGCGCCCTTCCATGAGATGCCGAGAGAACGGGGAAGGACCGTGCGTGGCGTCCAAAGAGAGGAGTTGAAATCTGATCCGGGATGTTTTTCACGTGAAGAATCACTCGAGCACAAACTTTATCAGTTGTTGACTGAATGCACATATATCTTGAAACAATCACAGCCAACGATTGGAAAAACAAGGAAAGAGACAAAACTCATGCTGATAGGATGATATATAATAGGCCAGACCGGCCGACAAGATATGGCTTTGATCCTGATTGAAACAAAGAAGAGTAAAAGAAAAAGTAGATAGAAGGGTATATAGGGAGACGGTTGGGCTCGAGTCTGAAAACACTTGGTAGGTAATCACGACGTAGGCTTAAATCTAAGCCGTTCATTCAGAAAACAACAAACATGAATATCAGGATACGCCTGATTCTGGCCCCTCAATTAAACAAGCACAGAGGATAGGAAACACACCTGAACGCATTCAATCGGCTCCTGGCGCTAGTCCCAATTCTATCACTCTCCTCACCATCTGCACTTCCACTCCTACTACTCCCGCTCCTGCTACTATCGCTACTCATTGGCAGCCATTCTCTCCGCTTCGACCTCCCGTCTCTGTCTCTATCTCTATGCTCATCGGTTCCAGCCTCGATTTCACCTCCGTCGTCCTGCTCGCCAGGGAAGCCGAGGCTCTTCCTCTTGATCGGTCTCCTCGAGATTCTCTCGACAAGAATGTCTTTCCCGATTTCTGTCTGCAGTGCTATGTTTCCGCTGACTGACCGCCTGGTTATGAGCGACGCCAAAGGTGTTCCGATCACGGTCGTCTCTGTAGTAGTCACGGATGCGGATGGAAGATCAAAACGTGGAGGAATGATTGCTGAACGTGGGGTCGATTTAGAAACATTTGATTTTGAGCGAGCGTTTATCGATGGTCTGTCGACAGACGGCACTGGCGTTTGGTAAACGTTTGATGAACCATGCCGCGCCAAACCGCGGCCTGTTCCCACGGACGCTGACGCTAATTGAGCTGCCTGAGTGGGCTTAGGCGTTTCATTAGATGTATGGAATGAGAGGCGGGAGATTGTTGGAGTCCTTGCAGTGAAAGGCTAAATCAGAAAGAGAAGAGATAGCCTGAGTTGATTATTGTTCTCCCTGATAACTCAGTCCAGAGTCGAAACGCTTACCGGACTCTCCGAGGCGCTCCGTCTATCTCCAAATCCAACTCTTTTCAAGCTGAACCTCTCCCTCCAGCCAACGGCAATCCTCTCCATTCGTTTCTCTGTTCCGTGTTCCTCCTCATCTACCTCTATCTCTCCTCCACTGATCCCACTTCCAATGTCACTTCCATCAGATATACCGCTGCAGATACTCTCTGATCTTGTTCCTCCGTCTGTCCTATCATCTCCCAGGCCATCTGCCTCAGCTGGATCCGCACAGTGCGCCCATAGATCAACACCGCCTTTCTCTTGGATCGTCGATTCATCCACCAGAGACTGCGTGGTTTTTGATCGAGGCTTCGCAGACGACGGCAAATCGGATGGAAACCGAGGGGGACTACTAGAGATGTATCCTTCGTCCGGGGAACCACCGTCCAGAGATGATACCTGTGCTCCCTCAAGAGACGATGGCGTAGGCGACGAAACGCCGTGGGACTCGACATTGGATGGCGTCAAGAGGTATGAGCTGACACGGGATGGGCTGCCTGCTCTAGAGGAAGACACTCCTGGAGAAAGTGAATACACCGATGAACTTCCCTCGTAGATGTCCTCGGCGATTTGTCTAGAGATAGAGGAGGACGAAACGTTATCTCTTGTCAGATCTGACAACGGAGGCTCGCTCAGCTCGACTGTTGCTTCCTTCCTTGCCTCATTCGCTGGCTTCTTCCTCCTCTTATCACCGCCGCTGCCACCGTTGAAGAAAAATTTGCTTTGCTCTTCTATAATTTCCACGGGTTCAATGAACTCCGTCATCTCGACTGCCCGCATCTTTCCTTTCGCAACAGCAGACAGCCCAGTTGCGCGCGAAGATGGGGTAAGCTCGGATAACGTTCGCTTTCCACTCAACGGTGTTGGACCGAAAGCGAGCTTGTGGGGTTGTTGAGGAAGTGATACTGTTCGTCGGATCATCGATGGTGAGCCGACCTTTAGGGAAGAAGTGGCTTTACCTATTGTTTTTAGCACAAAGTGGATCAATAAGACAGAGAGAAAGAAAGTTCATGTCAGTTAGCAAGAAGACAAGACATGTAGTTCTCATGTTTAGGCAGACATACTAAACATCTCATTGATCTTTGGTTGACGCTGTATAGAGATCGTGAAAATAAATAAGCGTCCTGTTCTCAACCGGGGCTTTAATTGACAACTAGATGAGAGACAAATAAACAGTTCTCACATTGACAAACGTCTTGAGTCCAGTCGGACTGAAATCTGGCCAGGGGTCCACGATTCGTTTCTTTGTCACTGGGTTCCATTCCCCTCTCGAGATGCCTCTCGCCAGCTCCAAATCCTGGATATCTGGTCCGATGAACCGGTCTTCCTCTTCGCCAAACCCTTCCTCAGGAAACGGGTTCAAAGGGACGAGTGATCGGCTTTCAGGATCGAACACTCGTTGATGGAGGAACGTGAGTTCCGCTAGACGGAATGATGTCGGATAATCCGGAGGGATCGTCTTTCCTTCCAAGCGCAAGTGTTGCACAACCTAGAGATTTTTTTTCCGAAACAGTTTTCCCAGGAGAAATAAGAACTTGAGAATTTACGCGGTGATGAACGTGATCCAAGAAACGAAGCTCGTCAGGCTTACCTTTTCCACAGACTTGTATTTTCTCAGCAGTTTATGGGCTGTCTTGATGCCTATTCCTTGGATAGAATTGATGTAGTCACATCCAGAGAGAATCTGTGAACGTCATTTCGTGAGCAGACCTACCGTTGAGTTTCTGTCTTACGAAAAGCCAAGAAGAGTGAGAGAAATAAGAGAATGATATGATACGACTGACGGCCATGTGTCTGAATTCTCCATCACCCCAACCGTCGAATCTCCATTCTCCCCCTGCTCCTCCAGATCCGTCTTCGAAACCAAGAGTTTCCCTTCTGATTTCACAGCATTTCCCCTCTCCATCCAACTTGAACAAGATCTTTCTGCATCCGAATACGAGTAGATCAGAATCCTCGGTGATGATACCATCAACGTATCCGTGAAGCTCAAGGTAGGCGAGCTGCGCATCTGCTTCATAAGGGGCAACGATATACGAAACGTCTTCCGCTTGAAGAGCCTATGTACGTTGACAGAGGCAAAAGGAACGGAGACGGCAGCAAGCTTTTAAGTAAAGGAAGGACACAGCACAACATCGTTTGGAGAAAAGAAAAAAGGACTAAACATACTTTGATAAACTGAAAAGCCATCTCAGGGGTCACATCAACACATTTAGTAAACATTTCACGGGCATCTTTCAATCGGCCCTGACTTCGGAAAGATTTGGCCTTCTCTAAATTATCTCGTCGACGTCTAATGTTATTGGTAGAATATCACGAAGACCAAAGCTTCCTTCTTTGTTAGTGACATCCTACAAGATAGAAACAATTCGGCCAAGGGGAAGATCCTGATAATCATCCCTGAGTCTGCAGCTTACTTTTCTCTCTCAACCTCGGTTCCGGCCTTTGCTGGTAGGTATCCTCCGTCAAATACAAGGTACGGTTTGATTCCATGATACTTCAGGAGTCGAACTTTATGCATACAATAATCGACGAATCTAGATGAACAGTAAAGTCGAACAACCAACCCAAAGAAAAGGACGGTTGATCGTTAGTGCGTGGACGTCAATGATATCTGTCCAGTAATTACGGAGTAAATCTGGATGAATAGACAGAGAACTGACTTTGTGGTCTTTCGGCCGAGCACAAGGTCTTCAGCGCATCCGAACGCTCCTTTGTGCAGCCAGACATATCCCTGATGTATTAGTCAATAAGACTCAAGATCAGAATACTTTTCAGCAGTCAAAGTCGTGTGTGTGTCGAGAAGGGGACAAACATCTACAGCTAGACTGATCTCGATAAGGCGCCAGAGAGGTCGATGAGAATGAAACGGTCATTACATCTAGCTTGGAGATCGAGATTTAAAGAAATAAGGGCTTACGTTTGTCCATGGTAGTCTGAAAGGTCTCTCCATGTATGAGCGGTTTTGAGCAACTGAACGAATGATGATCGAACAAATGTACGCGATCAATCTTCACCGGTCAGCACCAAGGTTTTCTATCCAAACAAACCAGCCGAACTTACAGGGAGGAGACCTTGAATCCCCATGGTATTGTGTTATTGACTCTATCAACCAAGGACTGATGGACCTGAAACAAGACCTTGTACGTTCTCAATCGTCCTCTTTCCTTCTTTCTTTCTTTCTTTCTTTAATATCAATCTCTTGGACGCGTCAACGCGTAGGCTTACATCCATTACGTGAACCGCGAGGAAATCCATACAAATTCGAACCCTGGGATTTTCATCTAACACCACGATATCACGACATTACGTAACAATTGATGAAAATCGAATCGAATATATGAAATTCACTGAAATTCAGATTCGTTCTCTTCGTGAGCGAAATCTTCTGGCAAACCCCACCGTTTCAACCACTCTCACTCACCTTTCAACCTTTTGAACTTTCTTTCTAGAGTGAGTTCTTTTCATTGGATATGAAGACGAGGAGATGGCCATTTGATGGAAAGGAGTGAATCTTTACGGTCGGGATGACTAACCATATACCTCTAATCTTGTAATTCTCCTCACTCACCTCACTGTCAAGAGCTTTCGAAAAGATGAGGTTTTACGTCGACAAGTACCCCGAGGTGGACGACCTCGTCATGGTTCAGGTTAAGCAGATCGCCGAGATGGGAGCTTACGTCAAGCTTGTAAGTGACCGCTTCTATATCTGGAGTTGATCAAGTCATGTACATTGGGCAATCAAGACTAGAGCTGCATAAAGAAGAAGGCCGTGTTGAAAGATCGTTACAGCATATAATGGAGCGAGGGAGGAGGTGCTTGAACGATACACAAGTGTGCTTGAAAAAGAGGGAGACATATGCTGATAAATCTTTTTCTTGAATCCATCTCAGCTCGAATACGACGGTATTGAGGGAATGATCTTGCTCTCCGAGCTTTCCAGAAGACGTATCCGATCTATCCAGAAGCTTATCCGAGTTGGTCGAAATGAAGTTGTTGTCGTTCTTAGAGTGGATAAGGAGAAGGGTATGTATGATATTGCATCTTTTCAAACTACATGAGTCGCTGCGAGTTGTATGCCAGGTGTATAAGAGTGCTTCAGAGCTGACTGGTTTTTTCTCTCACTTTCTGATCTTCAACTTTTTTCCCCATCATCAGGATACATTGATTTGTCCAAGCGACGAGTGTCCGCTGAGGATGTGGAAAAGTGCGAGGAGAAGTTCGAGAAGGGAAAACTTGTCAACTCTGTTCTTACTCACGTTGCTGGAAAGCTCGAGATGGAAGTCGAGACGTTGTATGCCGAGTGCGGCTGGCCTTTGGGTTCCAAGTTCGGACACACCTACGATGCTTTCAAGCTTTCCATCACGTAAGTGTATTCCCCTTCCTTCTATCCATCAGTCATCATTTCGTTGCGGTCAAAGTGTCTTCACAAGTTATTTGCGACTCGGTGAGATTGCTAACGCCTGGACCTTTCTGTTGTCGTCTCTGACAGTGAGCCTGAAAAGGTTTTCGAGGGAATCAACCTCCCTGCTGCTACCCTCGAGACTCTTCGGGAGAACATCGCTCGACGACTCACACCTAAACCGGTCAAGATCCGATCCGATATTGAGGTTAAATGCTTCGCCTATGAAGGTATTGACGCCATCAAGGCCGCTCTTAAGGCCGGAGAGGCTCTCTCGACAGAGTCTATACCGATAAAGATCAGGCTGGTTGCCCCTCCTCTCTACGTCGTCACCACAAACTCGACTGACAAGAGTGGAGGAGTTGAATTGATGGAGAAGGCATTGCAGGTCATCGACGAAAAGATTACAGAGGCTGGCGGAGAGATGAGCGTGAAGATGAAGGTATGTTTTTATTTCTTTTGGTAACACATCTAATTTCTTTCAAACTCAAGATTACATGACTAAACCCCTACTCTTCCATTTGTGCTTTGTTTCATCTTTCTACTAACGATCAGCCCAAAGCTGTTTCCGAGGCTGAGGATCAGGAGTTGGCTGCTCTTATGGCTAAGGTTGAGCGAGAGAACACCGAGGTATCTGGAGATGAGGGAGATAGCGAGGAGGATGAGTAAATTGGGGCCAATTGTTGTCTGAATGAAGCAAGAAGATTTGGATGCTGGGGAACAAACGGAAAAGGCGGCTCTTCTCTAGCTTGGAGAGTTGGCGGAGCGCTCTCTGTCCTGTTTTAGAATACTACTATGTAGCTGGTTTTGCCTCTTTTTAAAAAATCAATGTGATATTCTCTCTGCCTCTGCCCCTCTGTCTTGGTCTCTATACTGATACTGGTAAGGTCTACTGACGGACGAACAGTCTTCAGGGAAGAAGGTTAAGTGAACACTGAGCGTTTGAGGCGCACCAAGAGCGCAGCAACGTAGGAAGGAAAAACAAAGCAAGCTCCCTCCGTGTTTGTTATGATGAACTCCATCAGACAAACCTCATTTTTCAACCTCACCTCTCGTTCTCTTTCTTTGTCCTCTTTCTTTGTTGCCATTTCTTCTTTCCCGGCCTAGACCGAACAGTCTCTCGACGACCTCCGGTCTTGGCCTCTCAGCAGACACAAGTATCGGTTCAGCGTCAAACAAATACTAACTTCAAACTTCGTTACCCTTGGATCATCGTTCATCCTCTGCGATCATACCTGGTTTACCAACAGATACCCTTCCCTTCTAGCAGTCCTTATATATCGACATCATGGACGATCAACAGAGCTCATCCGACTCTGCCCGACCGTCTTCCGCTCTACCAGCATACCAAGCTAGACTCCTTGACCCGAAGTCTCCCTCTCGTTCCGGTTCCAGCTTATCCCTCCGAAATTCATTTTTCTCCCAATCGCCAACGAAAACTGATTTGTCTTCAACGGCCAGATTTGGTTCACCTGTTCCTCTGTCTCCATCAACTGTCAGGCTGAACACTTTCACGATAGGAGGAAACACAGAGAGGGAAGGTATACGAAGTATGCACCGGTCTGGGAGCAAGAGCATGGATGCCACTAGAGGATTTTGGGTAGACCAAGAGAAGGCTGCTGCATCTGAGGCCAGAGAGTTTGATCAACAGGCCGCTCAGTTGAAAGGTAACCTCCACGGCCTTGGTCTCAGCAGGAAACCTAGCTTCATACGCTCTCAACAAACCGGGAACAGCGAGTCAAACGCTTCTCTATCGTCACGACAACAGGCGCTCGAGTCTCATCCAGCGGATTCCTTCATCGTATCGACCCCACCAAGTCCTTCCTCTCTATCGAATAATCATCGATCGAGATTCGAGTCGACTTCCTCTTCCTCAAGAAGCGATAGCGCTAGACCGGACAGTCCTCAGTACATTCGATCCGGTTCCCCTGCGTTATCGTCCTCGACTCAGCACATTCCTTCAACAGCAACCTCTAACAGTCCCGCTCATACAACTCGAAAATTACACCGTAGGGCCAATTCAGCCCAACCATTTACTTTCCAACCTTCGAACCCTTCTGCGTCTGCTATGTCTCCCTCTCCGTCTTCCTTCGCCATAGCTAGCTCAAACAAGGTTCCTGTTCTGACCAGACAGCTTACTGGAGACTCTGAAAGCCGGTTCTTCTCGCCGACTCTGGCGGCTTCGGCTACCTCTCCTTTAACCAGCAGAGCGCATAGTTTTGATGCGTCTGCCTCAAATCCGACTGAAACTTCGGATTTGACTACCTCCAACTCCAACATCAGTTCGACATCTATCTCCAAGGGCGCAAGAACCAGACCACATTCGTTCCATCAGGACTTATCCGCACCCCTTCAGTCCTCATCCTTTGGCCTCTCTTCGCCTTCCGTCGAGTCGCCTTCCATCCTGCCCCCTACGACCAATTCTTATTCAACCATGCCGGTCCTGCGGTCTTCATACGCCCGGGCGAAAACGTCTTCCCAAACATCTCTTCATTCGACTTTTGTTACTTCTCGACCGGAATCTCCTTCTATCGAACAGCCTGTCATTCCAGCCTCGCCTATAATACCTTCTATCAGGGAGCCTCTTGGTCCGAGACGAGGACCCGCCTCAAGGTTAGGACGACATATGCCTAGAATTGCTAGTGGAGATGCGTTTGGATCGGACGACCAGCAAGGCAACGAAACTGAAGAAGCCGTCCCCAGAAATAGAGATACCCTTAAAGTTGATACCCCGAAGAGATCGCAGTGGGCGGATAAGGACGTAGGAAGCATACGGAGTGTAGGCGAAGGAGACGAAGTCATCGGTTTGTCCGGCTCTTCTCCTTTCGTATCCTGGCAGATCGAAAGTGTCAGCCACTAATCTCAGTTGGCGTTTGTTTAACAGGAATGAAAGGTCGTCGGAGACTCCCTCTAACGTCCTCCTTATTGAACAGCGGTTCGACTTACTCTTTGAGAATATCGACCGCTACGATTGAGCGAACCCGGAAGGAGGTCATCGCCGAGGAATATTTAACGCGCGTTGGAGAGGCTCTTCAGTGGGTTGAAGGTGTCTTACAAAAGGATCTTGGATTCGGAATTGTTGAGTTCGAGGACAATTTGAGGGATGGTGTCGTCTTGGCTCGTATGGCAGAATGTCTGGGCGCCAAAGGCTCGATTTTTGAGGTATGTCTCTTCAACCATGAGTTGTTAGTCTATTACGGCACGGTGAACGTGATGATTCTAATGTATGCTCACGTCGAACTAACTTTTGATTCGATTCGATTTAAACAGCATCCTAGACTTCAATGGAGACATTCAGACAACATCATCATGTTTCTTAATTTTGCAAAATCGCCTATGGTTGGGCTCCCCACGAGTTTTACTTTTGAGACGATCGATTTGTACGAAAAAAAGAACCTTCCAAAAGTGATCTTCTGTATCCATTCTCTCAGGTCAGTCTACTCAACTATTGCCTGTTTCCCCTTCTGCCAATCCCTCTTCTTCTGAGATTTACATGTTCTAAACTCTTGAATCATAAACAGTCACATTCTGGCCAATCGAGGTTTAGTGGAAAAGATCGGAAATTTGAAGGGAAAGCTGAACTTCTCAGGCAAGTCTTACCTCCAATATCTGATCTTACCTCAATATCATGTTGCTCACCATGTATATTGGTCTCATGTGTTGGCCTGCAGAGGCTCAACTTCAGCATGCCTCAAAGGGGTTGAATGGTCAAGCCATGCCGAACTTTGCCAATATAGGAAAAGATTTGGCGCGAGAAATGAATGTCGAGCCCCCAAAGGAAACCGAAGAAGAAAGTAAGTCGACTCGCACATGTTGTTCTTCAATCTACTATATTTAGCTCTCATTTGGTCGTTGCTCGTCTATTTTCAGTCCAAGATCGACTCCTAGATGAAGCTTCTTCATCAATCGAAGCTCTTCAGGCTCATGCCATCGGACGACTCGCTCGACTCGACTATCATGACTTTCTATCAACCGTCCATGCCTGCTCTCGATCCACATCCACTCTTCAAGCTCATCTCCGAGGATCTTTGGCTCGTGTGCGGTTTGCAAAATCTTTGTCTGCTCGAGGGTCCCAACTAGAGCCTCTCGTTCCCACCATTACCCTGTTTCAAGCGTCTGCATCTGGTGCTCTGTCAAGAAAAAGGATCGACGCATGCCGTAAACAGTTCGCCGCTTGCGATAGTTCAGTCAAACTACTTCAAGCCCATCTGGTGGGTGTGCAAACTCGAAAGGGCTTTCACGAATCGAAATCGACAGTCCGACAACAGAGTCAAATTCTCAGACAATTTGTGGCTCGAGCTCAGGGGGCGCTCGTTCGATCCCGACGAGCGACCAATGCTTCTTCTTTGAATCAGATAGATATCTCATCCTTCATTGCTCACTCCAAGGGTGTTCTCGCTCGAAATCGATTCTACGACCAGATGGATCTCCTCGACGCTATCGATATTGCTGGTTTCGTGGCTCATGCCCGTGGAGCATTGATCCGAAAGACCCAGATAGCCAAGAAGAACGCTCTCAGTAGCGTCAGTATAAGCCAGGGCCTGGTCGGGTTCAGCGCGGTTGCTCGTGCAAAGTTGGCTCGAAAGCAGGTTCAAGCCGTTCAGGCAGATTTGACTGTAGTTGTTCCTTTGATCTCAAACTTCCAGTCGCACGCGAAGGCTCTTCTTGTCCGTCGAAACCATCAGCAGCTAGCTTCTGCTCTCGCCAACGTTTCCACTGTTTCATCGGCCACCGGTACCCAATCCATTCTTCGAGCGGCCCTCTCTAGAGCTAGGAAAGGAGAGCAGAAGAAAGAAGTTGAGTTCGTCTTGCCGAACTTTGTGAGCTTCCAAGCGATGGCCAGAAGGGCATACCAGAAGGGAGAGTATGAGTGGTGGAGGGACCACATCCGTGGTGCAGATATAGTTGCTGTTCGGCTACAGAGCTTGTTGAGAGGAGCCATTGTCCGTCGAGATTTTTATGGTCGACTATCCCACTTCTATCGAAATACAGCCGCCATTGTCCGATTGCAGGCCATTTGGAGAGGAAAAGGTCCTCGAGAAGGCTTCATTGGAATCCGGCTGGGAAAGAATGTCAAGGTCTCTACTGTCAAGAATTTCGGGCATCTTTTGGACGACAACGATAGTGAAGTTCAGGATGAGGCTCGACTCAAGACTTTGAAGATAAATGTATCGGAAACCTACCGGGAAACTCAGACCCTTGAGATCGAAGCCGAAGAACTCGATCAGAGCATCGGTTTGTTTGCTAAGAACATTGCTAATCTTCAAAGTCGAGGACGGTCGAGTTTGGAGATTCGGCCGGTTCCTACGTTTGCCGATCAAAGCGCCTCAAAAGAAGCCGATTATTACAGCGCAATGCTTTTAGATCCGGAGGCCGAGTTGAAAGCTGAATGGGCGAGAGCGAAGAGATTGATTCTGGCTGTTCTCCGAATTCAGCCGGACAAGGACATCCTGGCTTCGTTGATCGCACCAGTAGAGGACGAACATCTAGACATGTGGCATGAAATCTCTCAACAAAACGCGCATGTCTTGCCTCCTCGCCCTGGTGAGGAACCGGGTTACAACCTGAATGATATTAAGAAGTAAGTCAACTCTTCCCTCTTTACCTTCTTGCAGTCTTAATCTTTCGTTTCCCATAGTCTTCACTGATTCACAAATCTTGTTTCATATCGCTACATCAGTCTTCCATACGACGAAGTCAAATTCCAGGCTCTAAGCGTTTGTCAGCAACTCGAAGGAGAAGGTATTATCACCCGGGCCGATGGCTATCAGGCAATTCTTAATTCAATCGCTTACGACATCCGAACGAAGAATCGAAGACAAATTCAGAGAACCCACGAGTTGAAATCGATGGAAGAAATTTTTCAGAAGCTGGATACTCGAAAGAAAGATCTGGAGGAACAGATTGAGATTTACAACGCGCACAATGCTCAGAGTATTTCAAACCTGCAGTCAAAGAGGTTAGTTTAGCTTGACATGTTTGTTTTCTTTCTTTTCGCGCTGACATGTTCTCTTGATACGGTTGTTTGCCATACTCGATTCTTGACTTATGTCAGCAAACGAGGCTCTGTCATCCCGTTAGGTAAACAGTACTGGCACCGAAGAAGCTTGCAACAGAGTGGGCTCATGCCTCGATATGGTTCATGGGTGTATGAGGCCAAAGTACTCGTACGTCGCTACATCTCGATCTCCTTGACTACGAACTTCTTTCTTCTTTTCGCGCTTACTTCTCTTTCATTCTTACGCTCTCTTCTTGATATTTTTTTAGTACGGCCGAGGTCTCCTCCTTTCAGTCGATCAGTTCTCGCCAACTCAGTATGATCGGCTGGAACTAGTTTTCTCGTCTGACACGGCTGGTAGTTTCAATATTGAGATCTTATTTTCACCACCCGGTCATCCGAAGTCAACCGTCGGAAAATCAACCGTGACGATGCAAGATGTAAGATTTTGTTCTTTGGAGTTGATGAGTCATATCTTCCAATCGGTTTCAACCTGACAAATGTGTCCCATTTTTCATTTCCGACATGGTGATTAGTTGCTGCACAAACAACGAGAGCAGAAGAAGAGCATCGCCTTGGGCCTAGGTGAATACAATGTGAACCTGCTGGTTGCTCAGTTGAATAAAAGTATGTTCTTGATATCCATCTCCGTTCTTGCCCTTCTGTTTACGATACGTTGTATATACCTCATTCATCGTGACGGTATGTGATTAATCGAGCATACGCTAACCATTCATATGATGTTTATCACCGCCAATAACAGAGTTTTATAAGAACTGAGAACCTTGAGGCCCGCTTCTTCCCATAGCTTGTTTGCCCTCTATACCAGTCATCTTCCTTGCACGCGTTTATTTGTTCCTTCTCTTCGCTCATCTTGTTCCTACATGATCTCTTTTTCCAACTCTCTTAGTGCTAGAATAACCCCAGCGTTTGTTTCATTAACCCTTCTAATGACGTTCCTCTTTTTTTTCTCTTCTCTCTGTATCTTCTGTTTGTCCTCTTCGAGTTATCGTACTTACTGACTGTCCGTCTTCCATTGCTCTTCCGTCTGTTTTCCTCCTTTTTCCTTCTTACATTTTCCTTGATAGATAAACCTAAAGACATTATACCTTCTTCTTCTTCATGTCTCGTAGCCTTTGCCGTTCGATCCGGTCTGATGTGATCAAACTTTATTATTTGACACCCAAAAGAGAAGCAGAAGCAACTTCTAGAGAAGCAACCATGAGAAGGAAGAGGGAACAGAGACAAGCAGCTCATTTTATCTTTGAAAGAGTCTCCTCGATTGCCTTTAACATCTTCGGTTCTTACGCAGTCGCCTGTCGAGCCTGTCGAGCCTCCAACCGAGAGAGCTCTCGCTCCTTCTTGAAAACCTTTTTCTCTGCCTTCAACGTTGCGAGGAAGTCTTTTTCTTTGACGTTGAAGTTCTCACCCACCACCGGTCCGCCTGCCCGCCTAGCATCTCTTCCAGCCTCCCAAGCGTCTTTACTCTGATCAAGTTCCTTTCGTAGGGCGACGATCTCCGATCCTTTATGCTCCCAGAATGCCTCGGCCTCCTCAGTCCACCGTCTGAATCGAATGGTGCTGTTCACTCTCGATCGCTGTCGTCGTCTGTTAAGGTTCGAGTACTTCTTGAGATCGAGTGCGATCTGAGCCCTTTCGGGAAGAGCCGGTCGCTTATCCATCGATGGCAGGCCAAACTTCCCAGGAATCATTGGTTTGACCTTTCCGGCCGAGGTGGGCAAAGGATTGGAAGCCCACTTGTGAATGGTCTTGGCCAAAGTGACCGAACGGGTTTCGCCTAACCTTGTGGTTCGGAGCCGGTCCCATTCTTCAGGCATATTCTGAGGAAGACCGTCCTCATCTACTCCTCTTGAAGGAAGCAAGTTTCCCTTGATGTTGAGTGTTTTCAGTTTGATGAACTGAGGAACAGTAGGGAATGGTATGGCGGGAACAGGCACATTAGGGTGGAATTTCCAGTAGTGTTCGGATTTGCCGTCGGAAGCGCGCTCGCCCTTCTTAACAAGGATGTTCTTGATCACGGTACTCTTGATCACGCCCGCTCGCTCCAAGTATGGGAGAAGATCGTTTTTGAGGAAGCTACAAGAACAAAAGGGATCGTTATACAGCAGAAGAGAGCGACCGAAAGGGAGAGATTTTTCCCCGTAAAGCAGAGTTCCAAGTTTAGAAATCCATGAACAATCACGGAGAGGATGCAATGGAGAAAAAAAAGAGAGAGAGAGAAGATACTGACTTCTTCGAAGGAACAGGATGGCCCGCATACGGAGCAGGATTCATAATCGGCGGCAATCTGATTCCATGGAGCTTCCTGGGCTTCTTCTCCCTCCTGACTCGTGCCGCAACCAGTTTCTTACTGATCGGGTAGAGCTTGTGGATGGTCTCATAGAGGTCCTGGGCTGTCGGTCTAGCCTCTGCTCGAAGCCGAAGAGCCTCAAATACCATTCGAGATGGATGAGGGTATTTCATAGGAGTAAGCATGGCTATGTGCTGGGTAACAGGAGGAGGGACAACCGTTTAGAATAAGAGCTGCCAACAGATACGATCGATGGGCTCCTCGTCGTCGTTGTCGTCGTTGTCGTAAGTATTAAGAGTTGGAAGAGACGACGAGAAGAGAGGGATATTTGAAATATATTAGACTTAAATAGCTAGTTAAGTGTCAGTTGAGCCCTCCTCGTTTTTGCCTTCTCTCTCAACCACTCAAACACTCATCGTCTCCTTCCAGCTCTGCTTCGTTCCATCGGTCATCGTTCTATCCAAAGCCAACATGTCTTTCGTGAGTGGCCGCCTGTTTTATCCAGTGTATCAGCTACTCTTTTGAAAAGAAAACCAGCTGTTTCAGTGGGAGAGAATCGCCGGGACTAGCTTGTTGCTTATTGCGGCTCCTTTTTTTTCTCTCTTTCCCTCTTTTCTTCGTATCCTTCTAAACCGACGACAATGATCCTCTGCAGACCCAGCCTCTCCGAATCTTGGCTCGTTCGTCCGTGTGCCGAAAGCCTGCTTTGCCTCTTGCACGATGGTAAGCTTTTTATACTCCTCGGACGCATTCCCTGACGGCTTGTTTTCCTCTACAGCCGTGATCGGTGATCGGTTGAATGGCTGCACCTGCTCGTTTAAGCCAAAATGCTGAAGATCGATATTTACTCATGTTATTGTTGTTATTGTATCATGAATCCATGGGTTTCGCAGCGTTCGATCCCTTTCAACCACTGCTCCTCGAGCCTCGACATCCAAGATTGACAGCATTGTCGACAACATCTCGTCGCTAACCCTTCTCGAGGCCGCCGATCTTGTTTCTGCCCTCAAGGTTCGTGCCAGAAGTCTACCAAGGTGGTCTATGCACGCAGGGACCTAACGACAGTACTGATCACTTTGAACCATTCTGTTGATCGCCTCGACTTGATACTAACAGACAAAGCTCAACATCACGGAGATTGCTATGCCCGCCGCCGCCGCCGCTGCCCCTGCTGCTGGAGGAGCCGCCGCCGCCGAGGCTGAGCCTGAAGTTCGTTTCCACTTGTCTCTGAGTTTTCAAACTGTTTTCTGAATGCTAAGCATTTGAAACCTCGGTAACTTTTGTAGGAGAAGCCCAAGGAGAAGACTCTGTTCAACGTCAAGCTCGAGAAGTTCGACCCTGCAGCCAAGGCTAAGGTTATCAGGGAGGTCAAGTCGGTGATGCCCAACATGAACTTGGTGGAGGTTCGTCTTGTCCCTAGTTTATATCCGAAAGAACATGGAAGAATTGTGAAGGAGAGAAATTCCGAATGGCATATTGAATTGGACACATTGCCTTGGTGCTAATTTTAACATTTTACTGACGTGTTGCTCTTTTTTTTGTCATTGCATCGACACCTCCTGTCATATCCTGGATTATCTCCCTAAACATCACCTATCGGTACTTTGCTCTCGTAGGCTAAGAAGTTTGTCGAGTCTGTGCCTCAGGTGCTCAAGGAGAACTTGTCCAAGGAGGAGGCTGAGGCTTTACAGAAGAAGTTGGTGGAGTTGGGCTGCACTGTTGCTCTTGAGTAATTGGGAAGGCTTGTTGAAATTATAAAAGTAGCAAGTTGTTAGGGAACCCAGCTGAGCGCGTAGAACGAAGGCTATGTGCAAGAGAAAGAAAGGCATATTTTATATTATTCTGTTTGTCTCGAACTGATGTGGGTCAGAATATTCTTCTGAACAGCGGTCCTACTCGAAGAAGACTTGCAATCGAGCGCGTCCGTCAAAAGCAATCGTCAATATAGCAACAAAGAGAGCGTGTTAGAAAGAGAAACGAATGGCTTGGAAGAGGAAAACGCTCCGCTCGAGAGCTGTATACGAGACAAAGTCTTGGACTCATACCCTCCTCCACTCGGCCTCATCTTTCTCTGCACCGTTAGGTGTTCAAACGTTCGGTCCTTCTTCTAAATTCTCTTCATAGACCCTCTGAATGATATAGCGCATATGCCAAGTGATCTTCAACGCTTGAGAGCTCAGACATACATGCTAGCTTCAACCCAACACATGAAGGCGGCCTCCGGCGATGCATACATATGTGATCCAAGAGGCTCAGCGGTTACTCACCCAAAATCGTTCAACCTAGCCAAGAGAAGGAAAGTCGTCTGTCCTTCCGGTCCAAGTTCCATCTTACCTTGACCCAAGATATGTTGCTCAGAGCAACCAGAGCGCTTGCTCGCCTCCATCGCGCGCCCAGACCATCTTGTAGCTCGGCAATCCTATCGAGATCGCTTTGGACAAGTTCATCTAACTCTACAGTCGCTGGTAACCCCCTTCCGAAACACACGGACCACGCATGGTCTCCTACAACCCTTGCGGAACATTTTGACCGTCCGGTTTCGTCTTCTCAGTCTACGTCTTCATCAACTCTTGAACCTACTGGGATTTTCAATCAGCACCTGCTCAAAAATCCTGCTGGTCTCCATCAAGCCGCTCAACACGTTCACCAAAGAGCTGTCTTGCTCCTCCACCGGATTCATCGAGCACCTGAGGCAGGGCTTGGTGAGCTCCGTCTGGTTGTCAAGAATTTTGATCGGCTGAGCGACCTATTATGTGGGATCATCGACATGTGCGAGGTCATCTGGACGGTTCATCCCGAAGGAGAATGGAGAAATGCGGCTGAGGAGGTCTATGGTGGGCTTTGTAGGCTGATGAACGAAATGAATGTCGACACGCAACTCTATGGCGTAAGTGCTTATATTCACTATCTTCAGAGTTCATTGTGCGGGCTGAATGACCGAATGGTGTTGATCAAAATATCCATCTCTTTCCGTTTACGTTTCGTTTATACCTCCTTCCTTTTTGTATGCACAGGCACTCAAACAAGCTGTGGAGACGCCGTCAATCGCCGCTTCTTTTACTCCTGAAGAACGGCGCACTGCACAAGTGTTTCTACATGATTTCTATAAGTCTGGGATCCACCTTGAGCCTGCGTCGCGTGCAAAGTTTGTCAATCTGAGTGACCGACTCATCAATCTTGGCCGGCAATTCACGACATCACTCTCTAATCCCTCATCTCCTGCTATCCTGCCAAATGCAGAGATGCTCCGATCTGGTCTGGGTGAATCATTCGTCAGAAGGGTGAAACCTCGGTTTGGTCGAGGAGGTGGCAAAGTCAAAATTCAACCTGGAACATGGGAGGCCGGAATGATATTAACCCGGGCGGAAGACGAGGAAGCGAGAAAGTTGGTTTGGATGGCAGGAGTGAAGAGTGAACCAGAAAGAGTAGAGCTGCTGGAGGACCTCTTGAGAGTCAGGGCGGAGACCGCTGGTTTGGTTGGTAAGGCAAACTGGGGAGAGGTAGATGCAGAGATGAAGATGGCTGGAGGACCAGGTTTGTTCTCTTTCTTTCCCTCTACAATGTCTTCAGATATGATCTTGACGAACTATGTTCTCTCTCACTCGTTTGTTGTCGCTCATAGACCAAGTCACGAGTTTCTTAGAGAACCTTCTCCGCGCAAATCGAGCAAGAATGACTTCCGAGCTTCGCCAGCTTCAACTTCTTAAAGCTAAGCATCTTGCATCCTCAACCACACCGTCTCTCCAGCCATGGGACCGAGAGTTCTATATCAACCAGCACCAGAGCCAGGTAGTAGAGCGTGCTCCGGCATTGGAATCCCTATCGCCTTATTTCTCTGTAGGTACTTTGATGGCTGGTCTATCGAAACTGTTTGATAGCCTGTACGGGATTAGGCTAGAGCCAGCGTCGATAGCGCCTGGCGAGGTCTGGCACCCTGGCGTTCGGAAGCTACATGTCGTCGATCACGCAGACGAAGCGGGCGCCGTGATCGGAACGATTTACTGTGACTTGTTTGCTCGACAGGGCAAGACTGGAAATGCCGCGCATTATACCGTTCGCTGTTCCCGACGGGTGGATGATGATGATCTCCAGGGAGATCTTCCGCCTGGTCAGACAGATTGGACTTTTGATCCAAGAGGTGGGCTGAACGTCCAGCCGGCAGCAAGTCGGAGAAGAGAGGGATTGTTTCAGCTGCCGGTTGTCGTGCTAAATTGCGATTTCGGTGAGGAATCGAATTCCTCGGGTGGATTGACCTTATTGGCATGGCAGGAGGTTGAGACATTATTCCACGAGATGGGACATGCCATGCATTGTATGTCGTTCATCTCATCTTCTTTTCTGTTGTGAATCCAAAGCTGAGGACCGTTTCTTTGATCCTCCTCCTAAGCTATGATTGGTCGGACATCCCTTCACAATGTTTCTGGTACCCGGGTACCTACCGACTTGGCTGAATTCCCCTCAATCTTCATGGAATCCTTCTTTTCCTCTCCACTCATTCTTCCCTCGCTTGTCACCCACCATAGTACCGGTCTTCCGCCACCATCCTCGCTCGTCCGAGCTCATCGGGCTCAACGCACCCAGTTCCCCTCGCTTGAGACTGCCACTCAGATCCACATGGCTCTTCTCGACCAGCGACTTCATTCAATCACTCCTTCTTCTGACAGGTCTGCTGTTGATTCAACAAAGATTTACCATGATGTCACTCAAAAGGTCGATTTGATACCTTCTGTGCCTGGAACGGCGCCACAAGCCCAATTCGGTCATCTGCACGGATATGGATCTTCGTATTACGCCTATCTTTTTGATAGAGCTATTGCAGGAAGAGTGTGGGACCAGGTGTTTGCCCAAGGTGGACAGGGGATCGATGGCTTGAAGGAAGGCGGAGAAAGAATGAAGAGAGAGTTATTGATGTGGGGTGGTGGAAGAGATCCTTGGGAGATGGTCGGTGGGTTGCTAGGAGATGAAGAGATCAAACAGGGTGGAAAGGAAGCGGTTGAGAAAGTTGGCAGGTGGGGAGTGTCGGATGAAAGATGACCTTTTTCTCTGCCATCTTTTCTTTCTTTTGTGTTCTGGTTCAGTCTTTCTCTCTTGCGCAGGTCTGGTGGAACACTCAGATAAGAATAGATTCTAAGAAATTCGATAGCAAAACATACAACTAACGGCGATAAACGCTTTGCTCTTCCACTCGACGCTCAGTCTACAACTTGGCTGACTGGGTTGTCTTGCCCATCTACCTCAATAAATATGGAGTTCTCAAAGAAAATGATCAGCCATTGTCGAGGGAAAAAACGGAAAAACAGAAAAGCCTCCGTTCAAGAAAGCAAAAGGAAAGAACAAAGTGAGTTCTTGCACTAACATGGGGCTCTCGAAGAGCGGCTACACATGTAATCTCCACATCCGTTCCCTGTGGCAGATCCTTGATCTAAGTGAAGAAAAGCAGCTTTTGATCAGAATTTCGACTAGCCGGAATTAAGAAAGAGAACAGGCGTTCAGAGTGAGTGAGAATTGGCACTTACACCGATGCATGTTCTCGAAGGTGGATCCGTTGGAAAAAACGGGGTGTACTAAATTAGTATGACATGAGATTTCCGGAGATACCATCACAGGTAGATGATCAGTGAGTGGAAGACGTATGTTTTTTTTTTTTAGCTACGGAAGAAGGAATATAAGATCGACTACGGAACTGACAGCTTTATTCATGGCACCGAAATCTTCCACATAGTTACTCAGGTAGATTGTGGATGACACCACTGATGAAATCACTCCCATGTAAAGCACGTCAGCGCATTCGACAGAGATGAGAACCCCTCCAAGTCTCTTGACGCATCAGGAGAGAGAGAATGGAGCTCACCATCAGAAAGACCAAGTCCTACTTCAACGAGTCTAGTCTTGATGTTCTCCAGAGCGGCTCTGGCTATCAACATGTCGAACAGGATTAGATGTCGATCGCTCGGGATTGTAACGTGAATGAGGTAAGGGTGACTTACTTCGATCAGACACAGTACCATCTGTACCTACGCCAGTTGTTCCCGATAGGTAGTAGAGTTTCGCTTTAGGAGCCAAAATGTTGGACGAAAGGAACGGAGGGACTGCGCCTAGAGAGGGGACCTTCAACACTCATTTAATTATAAGGGTAAATCATAAATATCAGTTCTTGTTTGATTCGTTTTCTTCTTGATGACAGGAGACATCGATGTACGTTGATGGGAACCCTAACGCGCTGTCCAGAACCATCATTCCGCTTCGCTGCGATGCTACGGATCGATTTGTTAGTAGAATGGAATAGAAAGAGAAACTATGAGCTTATATCTCGATCTTCATATTAAGCTTGATCATTTGATGCTAGGTCCATTTCAAGATATGTATCGACGTACCAGGTAATCTCGACGTCTGTTCCGCCAGGAAGTCGCTCGAGCCCGATGCAAGTCCGAGTAGGGAAGGGAGATCCAGTGGTGAATGCTTGAATGTACGCTTGATTCATCATGTTCTGTGTTGATTTCCGAGTTGTAAAGAGTTTGAGTTAAGAAGAGCTCAACATCAAGCAGGCAGTAAGGAATCATATTGATAGTTGATAGAAACCACACTTACGAAATCTTCCTTGTATTTTGTTAGATATACCGTCGAGCTTATTACGTCCTCCAATCCTAGACCGGCTTGCTTTAGTAACACTCTGACGTTCCCTAAGGCCGACTTCGTCCGATCGTTTACAGTATGGGCAGAGGATCCTCCATCCTCGGCACATTGACCAGAAACAAACACGAGATCTTGGATGCTTAAAGCCGGAGATAGGAATGGAAGTGTGTCCGGAAGTTCGGGACTCTATTTTTGTTTAGAAACCAACGGGGAGTTGAACATTGATATCTGAGGTATGAGTCGACTTGGCCTGTACAAATTGCACAGGGCGCTGTTATAGCGATAAGTAGAGTAACTGGGCGCACGGTGATCTTTTGAATCGGCCCGTGAGACTTCTCAACAGCGATGCTACATCATAGAGACACAGTGCAAGAAGAAAAGTTCCGAGTGAGTCATTCGAGACTCAAGCACTGATGCGAAATTATGGAGTTCATACCAGGTAATCTCGACATCTGTTCCACTAGGAAGGGCAGAGGCCCCTACGCAAGTCCTAGTAGGCTTGATATCTTGGGGAAATGCTTGGAGATACTAATGACAGAGGATAACGAATGAGCTTGGAGGGATAAACATGAGAAACATAAACAACTTTGTCACTGACTGCTTCATTCAGAGAATCGTAATCCTGTACGTATTTTGAGAGATAGACGGTCGAGGAAACCACTGAAGGTTTATCGATGTGTCAGCGGAGCGAGAAGAAAACACAAGAATGAGATCGAAGATGTAATGGACGGCGTCAAAGACGATATACAGAGTACGAACCATCTTCCATTCCTAGGCCTCTTGCCTGAAGCAGACTCTGTATCCTCTTCAACGCCACGGTTGCTCTATCCTTTACGTCACCCTGGACAAACACCCCTTGTTCGACCCCACAGCTACCAGAGACGAACACCAGACCAGATGCGGCGATAGCCGAGCTGAGGAAGGAAGGCGCCTGACCAGCATACGAAGTCTTCCAAACCAGGAAATAAAGACGCACGTTGAGCGAGACACGAGCAGACTGTGGGTTTAAACATAGAACTGGAATCCTTACTGAGAACGATATCTTGTTTGGCATATTGGATGATTGGTTGCGATGTGTGCTCTGGTACATGCTCTCTGGGAGCATCTAAGAATCGCTGGGGGTTACACACCTCGCCGTGGTTACGCAGCAAACCACGGCGTAATTCCAGTCGGCTAGATCCGGCGATGTTTCGGCCCGGTCTAAACGCCAGTCTAACGTCAGGCTTCGGAGCTGTCTCAAACATTCATCTTTGGAATTTACCTGCCTCTTTTGGTTTCTTTTTCGTTGTTCTTCTCGTTTTCGTTTCATTCTTGTCTGCTCTGGCTTCTTTCTTCTTCCGTTTCTATAACTACCTCACTCTCATTTGGTTTTCTTGTCGCTCTCATTCTCCTTTTACCATCTCACGGTTTTTTTTCTCTCTCGTTTCTCAAGATGCGCACCCCTCTTTCCTTGGTTCTCAGCCTCCTCATGGCCGTTACTTTTGCCTCTGCATTCTCCCTTCACCCACGAACCGGTCGGCCACACCAAGGCGCAAATATTCGAGAGCTGACCAGCAACATCCGAGCGCGGGACGCTCATGTTGTTCCCGATAGAGATAGTTTCAACACTGCAGGTCCAGTTAGAAGGGTCCGCAAAAGGGCTATCTGCAACACATCTTCTTCGTCCTCTTCTTCGGTCTCCAGGTCTACGTCTACGCTTTCCTCGTCCTCTTCCTCTTCCTCTTCCCCGGCCTCAACCTCTATCAAACCCAGTTCTTCTTCTTCATCGACGTCCTCGTCCTCTAGCTTTACTTCCACCGTCAAGTCTTCGTCTGCCGCTGCTACCACTACTTCTACTTCTACTCCTTCCTCGTCTTCTTCTTCTTCGCCCACACCTGTCTCAACTTCTACTTCAAAATCCAGTTCATCATCTGCAACCGCAACCCCAACCTCTACCTCAAGCTTCATCACGTCATCATCGTCTTCCACTTCCCGAACTACCTCTACCTCTACCTCCGTGTCTAGCGCGACGAAAACCACGACTTCCACAAGCTCGGTATACATTGCGACTGACGTCGCGTCTGTCATCGCTGTATGGCCCACTGTTACTCAGTCAGGAAGCAGCCCTTCAGCTACTGTAACTTCCAAAGCTGGTTCGTATCTCTCGCATATTCTTCACTCTGCGTTCTTGCCCGCTCTCTGCTTATGCCCATATATGCCGATGCCAATAATTTGTGTCGACACTGGGCCTGGTCTCTTATTTGTTTCACAGATCCATACGCACAGTCACTTTCATACGCGCTCAATAATTCTGGGAACACCTTGTTCACGAATAAGCGAACAGCTGGAGATCTCACATACTAGTTTGTTTTCTCTTGAGCTTTTTTTTGGTATTCTATGATCTAGATGCTGCAACTAACCGCCAACCTCTCTCCTTTGCTTTCTTAGTGAGCAAGGTCAGACATCTTGTGGATCTGTCTATGATGATACTACGTTTACCGCTGCGGTTTCCTCACTCCTCTACGACGCCTGGTTTGTCGTTCTTACTCTTCATCCATGTGTTCCTCAACATATCAACTAAAAGTCCCCTCTTGTCTATTCTTTCTCAATCTGAACTCCATCAGGCCTGGGGCCTCATCCAACACGAATCGAAACCCGATCTGCGGCCCGTTCTCTCCTGGGAGGCTTGACTTGTCATCCAATGTCAAGGTCGCGTCCGCTTATGGCAGTGTGATGATTGGTGGAGATGGTCTGCTTAACTGTGTATCTAGTTCGATGTGCCGTGAGTCCTCCTTTGCTTATCCACCCTTCGCTATCCTATGTCTTCTTTTTTTCCTCAAGAAGAATAAGCGCCGTTATATCTGACCATTGCTTTGACCGATGTGCTATATAGATATTCCACTAACCGCCACGTTGACATATAGCGGGAAATCCGCAAAAGTCCTCATCGTTGACCGATGTGAAGGATGCGCTGTAGATGATGTTCGTCATTACCTTTTCCCTTTCCTCTAAGAATTTCACTTGACCGTCCTGGATCAATCGCTCACTTGCTCATCTGATCAATTTTCTTTCATACTTGATGGCACATCAGATTGATGTCACGCCAGCTGTGTTCAAATACCTCACTGGAAGCCTCGATATCGGTCGGGTTTATGGAACGTCCGGAACGTTCTCTTGGTCTTTCGATACTGCTGAATAGATAAAACCCCTCATCGTTCCCTTTCTCCTTTTCTCTCTGTAGATGCCTCTGTGAGGTACTCAACTCGCCCCTGTCCTACTGCTTTCTCTTTCTTTTCTTCAGGATCTGGCTTATCCTATCTTATCTTCACCTTGATCTCAATCTATCTATATACCAAGCAGAAAGAAACTTGATGTTCTTCTGTCGCCTTCTGTATGCTCAACGAATATTCATTTAATAATCTATAAACACAAGGGTATGGATAAAATGCGCCTATCACATATCTATCGTCTCCGATCTGGTTCGTCGCGATCCATTATGTCTTACGAGCTTTTCTCATCCTTCGTCGAGGGTGATGATGGTGATGAAGGAGAACTAGCCAGTCCATCCAGCTGTTTCTTACCGACAGAGTATTTTCCAATCTTTGCCAGACTGTACGCTAGGCTTTTCATCGGTCCGGCGGTGATGATACCCTTGATGGATTGTAAGAGTGCTGGATATCGAGTGATCTGGGATGTTTCTGTTAAACGAATCTTAATCTATCAGAAAAAGGGGGCAAAGAAAAGTTCGGAAAAGTCATAGAGGAGACAACGCTAAACGTACGTTTGAGCAACTCGGCGGCCAACGTCTCGTCCCCTCCAATCTTCAGCCAAAGTTGCTTCTCTTCTTCCGTACTAGAGGATTCTCTAGGCTGACTGGCATACTTAGTTCGGATGGCCTGCTTTAATACCTTGGGTAGTTTCCGGGCTAGAGACGCCCGGTGTTCCGGCGAGGTATCTTGCTGTATTTCCCATTCCGAAAAGATGTGCCGAACATTTTTAGTCAATCCTCTGTCGATTCTGATGGATAGGCTTTATGCTTCACACAAAAGTAAATGCCTTTAAAACTCACCTGAAGGACATCGCCCGAGGATCCGGAAACGGCAAGGGAACCAAGCTCGACCAGTAGACGGCCATAGATTCCTTGGAAACGGTCCATCTGTGCCTCGACGATGTTGACCACTTTCCGAGGGTTCTCTGCACCGGGTATCATCATCCTAGGATCACCTGATGAACGCGCGCATAAGCCAGTTGTTTAAGAGATGACAACAAGACGGCGGAAACACAACTTGAGTTGGGTATATTCAGCCTCGAGTTTAGAACATCAAGGAAGAACACACCTCCGTAACTGAGCCCGGCAATTCTCTCAAATAGTTCTCGCTTCTCAAACTTCTCAGGAAGAGTGAGCAGCGCAACACGCAAAGCCGAACATAGATTGACCTGATGAGCTAGTTTGACTCTCGGGTCATTTCGGATGATACGAATCTATTTATAAGATGGATATCAAATGAAAAGAAGATTGAGTCTTGAATTCCGGGCGGTGGTCGAAAGAAAGGACGATAGGATCGGAGACTGACGGGCTTGTGCATCCGACCGGAACAGTACAACGTGTCCCAGTTGATGAGGTCTTCGCACAACTTGTCGACACTGATTACTCCATATTTGATGGTCTAAGAAATATTCCCCCTCGCCCGAAAGAATAAACAGTCGTTAGGAAGATCAGCTTTCGTCCTGGAGATCACTCTTCGCTGACAGAATAGAAGGGAAACGTTTCTCATGGATCAGAAAGAAGACGTAAGGCGAGTGAAACTCACGACCCCTTCGACTTCAACGTACGCATTGTACCACACGCCAGCGCCGCCCTTCTCCTGTAACCATGTGACAGCGTTGGACCCCAAAAGCCTCATGTAAGCTGGGTAATGGCTTGGGTTCTGCTGCATATTGATGCTGTGAAAGTGATCCGGATGCGTCGTTGCAAACACAAAATCAAGCATCGGTTTTTTCTCTGTAGACTTCCTTGCTTCGGCGGTACCTTCAACCTGGATATTGCTGTCCATACTAGCTGTTCCAGGGCTGCCATTCGATTGAGGAAATATTCCGGAGCCATAGGCGAATGCGTACCGAATAGGGGCCCTGAAAGACCCGACGATGGACGAGAGAACGGTCAGCGTAGAGTCTGGAAGGGAGACCATCTGATTGGACCCAAAGTTTGCCGGAAGTCTGGTGGATGATCTATCCGGTTGATATAGAGAATACCGGGGCTGGGTTCTCGAGTTGGGCTCTGCATTGGAGATGCGGCTCGGGCTGGGTTTCAAATGAGTTTCGGTTTTGCTGAAGAAGCGGTATTGTGAGGGAAAGGAGGTCGAGGGCGAGGAAATAACCCCAGAAGAAATCAGACGGCAGGGCCTGAGTGTGTTTCCGGGCGACAAAAGATGCTTGGATCTGAGCAGCATGGTGTAAGTACGATGAGATGGAAGTTGGAGAGACCGAGATATCAAAAAGAGAAAGAAGATGGGGAACGAGTGAACGGCGTTCTTTCCATTTTTATTTTTATTCTATTTATTTTATTTGCGATTTTCACTTATGCTCTTTTCTCCGCTCGGCCGGAAGCATGTCGGCCGTAAGTTCAACAGACCCCTCATTCCGAGTCCGTTCATCACTAGGCCAAAGAAATTGGTACGCATTCGATACATTCACAGAACAGCTAACATACCTCGAGCTGGTCGAGAAGTACTGTGAGATATACCTCACAACAGGCAGAAGGTGTCATCCTAGATCTCTGCCTCCACCTCACTCCTCCCTTTACCTCCGATGGCTCCTCCTAACTTGTATCCACTGACCTTATCCCAATCAACTTTCTGACGAGTAACAGGGAGAGCTCGTCGCAGCCTGGTTCAATAACATATCACACAAGTCGAAGAGATTCCATATTAGTACGATCAACTATAGTGGTATGCCATAAGAGTCAGAATAGTTGACGAGAAGAGATTAGGACAAACGATTTGAAGGTCTTGTCTCCTAGCTCCTCCAGACGCTCATTGGCTCCCTCCTGGGAGAGACGCTCGACCTTGCTGATCTCAGATATGATGGCCGCGGCTTGCGACGGCCCGACCGGCGGAAGCGCGATGGTAGGTGTTTGGACTGTTCGCAATTGGACCTGTAATTTCGAGAGTTAGGTCGTCAGCCTGGAAGTGCAGTCAGCGACATGAAGAAGAGGTTCGCACGTTTCCTTGCTCATAATAGTGAACAACTGCCTGGATTTGGCCAATGAATGACTCTTTCTTTAGGTCAATGTCATAAGACGAGCGCCAACGACCAGTCCTAAGTATCAAGAGGAAAAGTGACGATAATGCAAGCGCAAATTAGTCAACACAGATACAGTTGGTTAAGCAACAGAACATTCAGGCTTTCGCACTGGCGACTTATGAGCAAGACATACCAGAAATTTGTGGGGGAGTACCGGTGACCGGATGTGACGATGGTAAATTTACCTTCATCAACGCCTACCGAACGACCCGCTGGAACAATTTTGACTGGGACAGCAGATGATTCTTCCTTGTCTAAAGCAGCTACTGGAACATCAGGCCCCTCATCGGCCACGTCAGTGGTGTTGGTCTCCTCCTCTTGATTCACCTGTTGCTCTTCCTTCACTTCTTCTTTCTCCTCTGCCTTCTCCTCTTTGACTTCCTTTGTCGCTTCTGGCTCTTCAGGGTCGACAGACTCCGATACCTCTTCTCCAACCCCGCTCGTCTCCAAGACACTCTTCACGCCGCTAACGACTGCGTCCTTCAAAGTTTCTACCAACCCTGGCTCGGCCTCCTCGGTAACCTCTGCCTTGTCGTTCTGTCCGTCCAAGATATCTTCAACTTTTTCAGATGCTTCCTGTGACGACGAGGGAATCTGGAATTCTGGTGTAGATTCTAAAACTGGCGTAGACTCAGGCGCAGAGGTTGCTGGAATCGGGGTTGGATCTGGAACCGGTTCGTTCAACACGAGCGAAGGAAAGATGCAGCCTGCTCCGTTACTGTAATGATTGGATATATAGGTCTGGAGAGGCTTTTCGAATGATGCGCTAATATCATCAAAAACGAAATATTAAGAGGTTTACTCATGACACACTATACAATATCACCAACGATGAATGAATAGAAAAGACACACATGAAGGAGGTTGTATCTTTGGGTAGATCTAGAGGCTGCAAATCTGAAGCGGTCTTGATGTAAACGATTCAAGAGACAACACTTAGTTTTTCTATTCAGATGTTCACTCAAAAAAGTTTGAGAAAACTGAGATGCTCACCAAAGAGATGTGATCGAACTCAAAGCTCTGCCCACTTCTCGGTTCGTAGTACCGAGATGGCTCGCCAGGTACAAGCGCCGCTGGAGCGACCAAGGTCTATAGGTAAGGGAGAACAGTTAGTGAAATAAATAAGTACCCTATATTTACGGATCCCAGGAAGCAACATTGACCAAAGTGGTCGTGAGTTGAGTCTAAAGAACCTGAAGGAAGGAGAAACTCACCTTGTATGATAAACCTGGAACATCAAACGCCACGAACTGATCGTGGTTGTAGCTTTTGACGGCTGGTCCAACGGCTTCGTCGAAAGCCTTGTCATCTTGAAGCAAAAGTCGAGCATCTGTTCGCATCGATGATACCACCACGGTAATATAGGATGCATACAATAACGACAGGATCAATACAAGCTCATCTTGGCTGACCCGGTGATGGCCAGATCAGAGTCTAGATTCAGAGGCAGATGTGAATGAGAACGGACCGTTGATGACATCGTTGATCTCACCCGGTGGAGCTTGTCGGATGAGGTTAGAAACCAGAGCGACTCGCTCCACGACAGAGAGTTGAGGGACGTCTTCTTCTTCGTACATAGATTTTGATGGGAGTGATGCGATACGGCTAAACAAGGTGTTAAGTGGTTGATGGCTGTAGCGATGCTGGTGATGGAAAGATGGCGATCGGTAATTGTACTTTGATTCGTAGCCGCTTCTTTCTGTATAACCACAACATCGGTGCTCTCTCCCTTACTCTTCTAGTTCTTCAGCTCTCTCGTGAGCTCGTTCAGCTCTCTCGCTCGACCACTGCTGTCAGTTATGGCCAACATTGAGCAATGGTAAGAACCGTCTTACTATCTGTCACTGGTCAAGTTGTTAATCTCGCGCTAATCGACCGTTTCAGGGTGATGGAAATCCCTCCTATAACTAGGTTGGTTTGATATACACATACCTGTTACCTCTATGCCAGCATTTATCTGACGATCAAACATCTGTTTTGTTCTAGAGCATGGATCATAGCTTCGGTGGCGATCAGTGTTGGAGTGGTCAGTCAATCCGTATCGAATTCGAGTGTATGACTCCACTCTAAGCTAAACCTCATTGTTATGCGCCGGCTGCCAGCAATGTCAAGTGGTCTCGCCTTTTCATCTATACTTCTCTTGGAAAGCAACGTTCGGACACCTTCAGGTGCGTCCAGTCTTATTTCGTGACTCGGATATTCCTGGAAGAGGACCTACTGATGATGAAATACTCCTTTTGTAAAAAGTTATGGAGGCTGATCAGCACCTTCATATACTTTGGCCCATTATCAATCAAGTGAGCAAATCACATATGTATTCTTTTGTGTTCCTACTAGACGATTTCTGATACTGCTTCCTCTCGGTATGGCTAGCTTCGTGATGCGCCTCTTTTTCATGTGCGTAAATGTCTGTGAGATTTGCTACACGAAATAGAAGCTATCGCCAACGTCTTGTCCATGTTCTCTTTTTGTAGAATGCGTTACTCTCGTTTGTTAGAGGAGAATTCATATGCGAACCGTAAAGCAGACTATCTCTGGCTGTTGATCGTGTGTAGTTTGTTCCTACTCGTGAGTATATGTATCCTTATGTTTGCGAATCTGCAGAAACTGCTCATCTACGTTCTGACGACATTTCTCGTTTTGTAGCTCATCTCTCCTTTATTCACCATACCAATCTTGTCCGGTTCATTAGGTATGTAAAATAAGGGATGAAGCATAAGATGAATTTGTATTGATATTTCTTCCAATGAGTAGCCTTCGCGCTAGTCTATATTTGGGCCAAACGGAACCCAAATGTCAGAATGAGTATGTTAGGGGTCATCACGTAAGTTTTTTCATCCTTTTGGCTACTATCATTATATACCTGTAGACGTCTTGGAGGCACGATCTGATCAAGAACTATCTACACATGCAGTATTCCGGCACCTTATGTGCCTCTTTGCCTCGTTGGCATCTCGTGGATTTTGTACGGAGGAAGCAGCGTTGTTGTAGTGGCTGATGGAGTAAGACCCTGTTAAACAATTTCCTTGGTCTATTCACTTTCCAGATCACTTACTGACATACAGCTATCTCATTCGAAACCTATGGTTCTCAGCTTGGACTTCTGGTTGGCCATATCTACTACTTTGGTCAGGACGTTTGGCCAATGGAGATGTCGAGCTCAGGGAAGGGGCTATTTGAGACACCCAATCTGCTGTATGTCTCACTGTGTAATTCTTTCTACCTTCATAGGCATCAACTAACATGGGATCACTATCCCGATGGCCCAATCTCACAGAAGCGCATTGGTAGACGGCCCGAGAACACAGAACTAGCGAACGTATCGTACCGTATGCCGATCTATGTAATTGTTTGACAACGAGTATTGAGAGTGAGGTGTGGTACAAATGACGTGGCAGTTGATATTAGGGTTAATGTCACTAGGCAACCGATTTAATCTCCTGGTCTTTCTCTCCATCTTGTTTGCTCTGACGAACGTATGAGTTATTCGTCAACCATCACTGTCCCTTTTCTCTCTCTTCTCGATTGAAAGACAGTCATGTCACCTATTATAGAGTTTCTGGCAACCACTGTGCCGGGCAAGCTCCGGGACTTGGCCTCAAATCCGTCTACCAACTACAAAGGATTTGTACTTTGGTTCAGCTTTGCTATGTGGGCATTTGAAACTTACTTGATGTATGTCTCCTGATTTGTTCTTAATTCGCACGGTCTTGCTTGAGTGGAGCAGTTGTTTGCATGTAGAGGCTGAAAACTCACGCTAATACTTCCTTGTGATCGATTGGTCGCCTGTTTTTCGATACCTCTGGTAAATTAAAAAAAAGTCTTCGACAACTCCCTCTATACTCGAAGCCTCCCCCTCCTCATGCTGCTGATCTCACTCCGGAAGAAATCAAAAAATCCCAGGACTACGGCCGAGACAAGGCATGGCTGTCGCTCTTTAGTCTCGCCTGGAGTCAAGGCACTGGCGCAGCGTTGGTCTACTTTGACGGGTTTGCGAAGTTCTGGGAACTCTCGACCTCTATCGTGGGTCCTCAAAGAGAATTCAGCGTGAGTTTCCCCTTCTCCCTCTAAGCGGGGATCATTTGAGGCTGATTTCATCAGAATGAAGAGTTACGACAATCGTACTAAACAATTCCGAATATGATCGACTCGAACTAGATCATCAATTCACTTCTTTATCCGACCATTCTGACGGTGGCAATGACGCTACCATCGATCCCGCTCAGTCTGTATTCGACCTTTGTCGTCGAGCAGCGCCATGGTTTCAACAAGTCGACATACACTCTCTTCTTCACCGACTTGTTGAAATCACAAATCTTGACTGCCGCCATCGGTCTCCCTCTCCTGGCCGGATTCCTCAAAATTGTCGATTGGGCAGGGGATGGGTTTGTCAAGTGGCTCATGATCTTTTTGTACGTGATCATCATACCTTGCTTCATATGTGTGCAAACCACAATTGCGTCAAGTCTCATCCGGGTTTCCTTATTTCTTTAAAATAATCACAGGATCATTGTCCAGCTGTTCCTAGCAACCATCTTCCCTACGTTCATCCAGCCGTTGTTCAACAAGTTCACTCCTCTTCCTGAAGGTCCGATCCGAGAGAAGGTCGAGGCGCTCGCTCATAAGCTCAAGTTCCCACTTACTCATCTATATGAGATCGATGGAAGCAAACGAAGTAGTCACTCGAACGCGTACTTCTTTGGTCTCCCATGGTCGAAGCAGATCGTGATCTACGACACATTGATTCAGAAGAGTTCCGCTGAAGAGGTAGAAGCTGTCCTGGCTCACGAGCTCGGCCACTGGGCGATGGCTCACCCATCGAAACTCTTGGTGATGACCCAGTTCCACCTGTTGCTCACTCTATCCCTGCTCCATCTGTTCCTCTACAACCCGCATTTGCTTCGATCGTTCAACTTCCCTGAATCCACTCTATCAAACCCACCTGTGGTCGTGTCGTTCTTGCTTTCTCAGTTGATCATGTCACCATTGGATCAAGTGTTCCAGTTGGTGGTCAATATTGTCACTAGAAAATTCGAATACGACGCCGACAAGTTCGCTTGTCATATCGGAGGAGAAGAGATGGGTGAACAGTTGAAGACTGCGTTGAAGAAACTCCATGTGACGAATTCTGCTACGCTGAATAACGATTGGCTGTAAGTCTGTTGAACAGCCTTGTTTCTCTTGATCGACCGTTGCTAAAGTATCTGGGCGCTTCTTTGCTTCTACTGGGCCTATACATGATCGATCATAGATACTCTGCATACCACCACAACCACCCAACGCTTCCTGAACGACTCGACGCAATGGACGCTCACATGAACGAGTATTTTGCCCAGGACCGACACCTGAGGCTTAAGCAGGAGTCTGGCACAAAGTCAGAGTTGTAAAGAGAAAGAAGGGTGAGACGACTATAGATGGGGGTTGTGAGCGAACGTAAGGTGCTTCTTTGTAAGAAGGAACGAGAAAGATATGCATGATAGACTTATACAACCGCGCTGTGTGTTTAGACGACATCACCCCATAGCAGGCAAGCGGAAACAGAAGAACAGACTACAACTTGATGAAACAGATATTAAGAGCAAGCGAACGATCCGGAAATAAAGGAATAGAGAGATTCTCATTGCTTGCTCTTTCCGGCGTTGGCAAGAGGTCCTTCGACACTGTGAGGTCGCAAGATCAGAGAAGTGGATCACATGGTTGAGTATGTCTAGCTCCACACTCGAGTACAGTAGATACAATGAGATCGAAGAAGCTTGACTGACGTTTCTTTGGTCTCGTTGCTGCTTCTGGCCTGGGAATCGACATTGGCACTACCAGACTCATTCGTCATTTCTCCCTGCTTGCCTCCTTGTCCAGGGAGGGCGCCCAGTCCTTCGGGTGCAACCTCCGTCTGTTTCATCATAACCACCCGCATCCAACCATCAGTCTGGTCAGTTTCTAGACAAACGACGGATATCAGTTTCCGAAGAGCCAAGGATACGAACGGTGTAATCAGCTGGCTGGTACGGTCCTGCCTGGTTGCTATCAGTGCGATCAGCTGTAGATGCAGATACGTTCTGCTTTGCAGGTGGCTTAGAGGCGTATGATCGGGAGGCGGCCGCCTCGATCGCAGGGACTCGCCCGAGAGAAGCGAAGAGTGATCGTGAGAATGTTCGGAGAGACATGATGAGAACGGATGTATTCAAGACGGATTGTGTATGAGATGCGGGACGCTAAGAGATTCAAGTGGAGGAGAAAAGGAAGTGTGATAAAATTGCGCTCTCCTGAAACGGAGCTAGCTTTATACATTTTATCGATCGCTTCCTAACGGCTATGATGATGAGTGGCAGCAGCAAGCGTCATTGGGTGTAATCTAATAAGAGTATTTGATTGTTATCTAAGATTACCTATGGTGTACGGTGATCCCGCAGTCAGACACAGATCTCACCAGGATCTCGCTTGTCGTTCAACCTCTTCTGGATAGATCTACTCTTTCCCAGTCTCTCTCGTTCTCTTTCAGTCTTCCTTGACGTTTAAACCTTTGTCTGTTACTTGAATACATATTGGAGATGAGTTGGTGAGTCTGGTTTCTAGTTCTTCTTTCCTTATCTCTTTGTGTTTGTGATGGCGTTTGCTGATGTACGGTGCTGCTGGTTCTGTTCATGTAGGAACGGGTAAGCAGAATTCTAGTCTGGTCGTGACTATCGACACCCTCCTAATCCTTTTTGGTTCATGCTTCATGTGTGCCTCTTGGGGAACAAAAGATTGAAGAAGAGCTTGTAAGTGTGCAACATTCATTTTCCTAATTATATCCTAATTCTCTCTTTAGCTGACACTGACCGCGACTTTGGAAACTGTATCGGTCGTTCTTAGTAACCGAGCTGGAACGACGTTGATGCAGAAGACGGGTCAGGTTGATCGAACTGTTGATAACGAATTTGATAGTGAAGTTGCAAAGTACCGAGTGTAAGTCCTATCCATATCTGGCTTCTCCAGTGTAGATAAGACTGATGGAGGTCTCGTTGGCTTTGGCTGGGAATCCTATCAGGCTCGAGAAGGAGCTCAACTCTTTACACAAGGATGCCAAGTCTTACTTGGATGCTATGCGAGGTTTGTGCTCTTCCCCCTTGATTTGCGTAGCATTCTGTTGATTATCCGAGTGACTGAATCTCACACGTCGTGTTTGAGAAACGCTAGCGATGACCTCGTCCGAAGCTCGACTGGCCGAGACGATCGAGCTATTTTACTCTGCTGCAGAACTCACGTCGGATGGAGCGATGGCCGGGCACGCTTATAAACGAGCGGTCGATGAGCTTGACACTGGTGTCGGTAGAGACCTTGTTAGTCCTTTATATCATACCTGGTTTCATACTCGACCCAGCGGATGTATGAAGCTGACTGGTTCGGTTGGATGGATATCCACTGATGGTACTTTATCTTGGATCCCACTCATGTTCAGGATCAACCATATCGACACACAGTGCTCGAGCCTATTGGTAGATTCTGTTCGTATTTCCAAATGGTCAATGCCGCCATTGAGAAGAGGAACAAGAAGGTACGTCTGGAGAGTTGGTTCGAATGTGATTCTTCATCGGAGACGTACTTGACTGACTGACTTTCCTTTTCTTCTTCTTGTTCACGTAGCTTTTGGACTATGACGCCGCCCGTACACGGATGCGTAAGCTAGCAGAGAAGGGGAACGACGATGTCACCAAGCTACCACGTGTATGTGACTTATCCTGTCGACTTTTTGTACTTGAGCTTTGGGAGGAGGACGTCTTCAGTTAGAAGCTCAAAACCGATTTCAACCTTTTCTTTCCCTATAATCCTTCCCTTAGGCCCAACAAGAGAATGACGAGGCCGAGGCGGTGTACGAGGTGATGAACTCGACGTTGCTCGAGGGATTACCCCAGATGGTGGAACTTCGGGTACCTTATTTGGACCCGAGCTTTGAGTCGATGGTTCGGTGTCAGTTGAAGTTTGCAGAAGAAGGTTACGAAAAGATGAGCGGCGTGCAACGGTTAGTTTGCTTTGTTTCGTCTGGATGGGGAGAAAAAGAGGAAGGAGAAACACTAGATGCAAGAGAATGGAAGAAAAATGGCTGATGGGATGTTCGTCTTTGTGGCCTATTAGATACTTTGCGGACAACGTTAGAGATGAATACGCGTCTGGAATGTTAGATTCTCAGGTGGAGACTGTGTTGGCCGAGATGAAGGATCTCTCGATCTACGGAAGTGGTTAATCCAGGAGTATTGTGGTGTATTTTTTTTTGGGCTCCATCCTGTTCAGCCGTGCGTGTTGTCTTATGTGTTGTCGGCCCAAGTGTCTTTTGTCTTTTGTGATTTATGTTTCGCCCACTCTACGCTCGCGACACGTGAATCTGTTCTTTTTTCTTTATGTTTCACAATCTTATCGTTTGGTTGAGCATCGCAGTGCGAAAAAAGTATGCTTAGATAGACAACTGATAAGCAAGGGCAGCAAAGAAGACAGGAGTCGGGAAAGAAGACATGAAGAAAAGACAAGAGAGGAAGAGAAAAGTAACTGAGTGGTTCTTAGGACCCAACGGACACGGGCGCGTATTGCTGTCTAGTTTCTGGCTGGATGGCTGATCTGCTTGGGATGACGTCCTGTTTTGATGGTTGGGATCAAAATTGTCCATAGGAAGCTTGACGGTCAGTCCATCTCTCTCTTACGAACAGCATCAAGACCAACACAAAGAGGAAAAAAGATGAGGAGCATACCTTCCAACTGCTGAATCCTCTACCAAAACTCCAACCCAACCTTTCCATCCTAGGTCTTGCGAAAGCGACGAGTACAAGGCCAAATATTATGATTATGAAGATCGTAAGGATGGCTTGATCTCTTGGCGAGCCTCTCTCTGTAGTGTGGGTGAAGGTTGTAGCAGGGAGAGAGCAAAGAGGCCTAATCAGGATCTGCCTGGATTCGAGCTTGAGGACGAAAGTAAAAGGAGTAGAAGCGCATGAGGAACGAACTGAAACATCTGGCCTCGACATCACCTTCGGTACCGGAGGTGATGTCAAGGTTAATGTGACCTAGGGAAGCGTCTTTACAAATCGGCAGTTTCTGGTCCTGTAGCAGTTGTAAGCCAGATAGGACTGTGTTAGATTATAATTGACGTTCACTTTGAAGTAAGAGAGAAGAGAGAGAAGGAAAAGCAGATGAGAGAAGGTCAGATCGACTGACGAGACAGAATGCTTTTGTACAACTAGCACAGGGGTGTTTTCGATCGTTCGGTAGGTAGAGAGGGATGATTGTCGAGTTTTGGAAGCAGATACATTTACAGTATGTCAGTTCCAACTGAGTTGTTGAGGCTGCATTCACTGGTTGGACGAGCTATATGAGAAGTGTGTCTGATTAGTTTCGAAACGGATCTGTAACCAAGCAAGAGAGAACAGGCTAACGAGTGAAAACGACAGAAAGAGAAAGACGACAAGGGCGAGTGGTCTACTCAGCATGATCAGCGAGAGTATGTTAGTTTGCAAAGTGAGGTATCTAAGGTATCTCTTTCCTTCCTGGGAACCAAGAGATCAACCAAGGATGTAAACGGCTCAAGCCAGAGTCGGGCTAGCCCGCTCATGTGTACGTAAGTGAAGTGGTTACGATTACAACCCCAATTACATGCACAGCTCCAAACCCCGTGTAAAAAATTTGGAGATTTTCGATCGGATTCTTTCGCGTTCTTTCAGCAGAAGAAAAAGAAGGCGATGGAAAAAAAATAATTAAAATAAAAAATCACTCGAGGTAATTCTGTAGTGTCAAGTTCCAGTCAGTCTAATACAGTCGACTATCAATCGCACCCTCATATACCCCGACACCCACCCACCAACACATACCTACCACCCACCCCATCTATCCCTCCTTTTCCTTTCTTTCTTTTCCCTTTCTCTTTCTTTCTTAGACTATACAAAAATAATGGTATGTCGTCCGGGTTCTCTTGAGTTTGATGTTCTCGTGCTGTTTCGTTCTTTGGGCCCTGTCTGTTCAGAGACGACCGGTTGTGTTCCTATCAGGGCTGATTTTTTTCCCTTCTCCTTCTCTCTTTCCTGGTATTCTCCTTTCCCCGTTGTGCGTTTTTCTCTTATTCGGTCAACCAATTGTTGGGTGTATGCTATCGCCAACTAGGCTTCCGTCGTCGGTCTTGATCTTGGAAACGCTTCCTCCAAAGTATGTTGTGTCCAAGCTTCTAGTGTATGGGTTTACTGCAAAATTCGGAATACTTAAATTCAATATCTGCCTTGCGTTTCTTTCATCCTCTTGTCTAGATTGGAGTTGCTCGAAGAGGGTCCGTGCTTTCAGAGCTGTTCTCATGTCCTTTCGTGGTCTGATCCACAGCTTAAGGAACAAGGAATTTTGACTGACGTGTTTACCTTGCTTTGTTCAATCTCTCATAATTAAAATCCTATAGAGGAATTGACATCATTGTAAGTTCTGCCACGTCGGCGCTTTTTTTTTTCCTTCCTTGATCTCTTTTGCCCCACTATCTATCCCCGTGCCGACTCGAGGCGCTTTCAAATGCAAAGAAAGAACATAACATCTAATGGACACGCTTCGTTTTCTCTTGCTCACAGGTCAATGAAGTCTCCAACCGAGCTACTCCGTTCGTATTATTTCTTACTCTTTTCTCTTTTGTTTTCAAGCTTCTAGCTAACGTCTTGTTGTTTCTTATGCCATTCACAGTTCTCTTATCTCATTCACCCCCCGACAGCGATACATCGGTGAGGCCGCCAAGACTGCCGAGACTTCCAACTTCAAGAACACCATTGGATCCCTCAAGCGATTGATTGGACGAAAGTTCGACGACCCTGGTTCGTTCTCGTAGTTTTATATTTCTCACTCTTTGTCGTCTGTTTTCTGACCAAAATACAAACCACAACACGCTTGTACCCTCAATCTCTTCCTCGTGCACACAGAGATCCAGGAGATCGAGAAGAAGTTCATCAACGCTGAGCTTGTTGACGTCGACGGAACAGTCGGAGTGAAGGTTTGTAGAAATCGCAACCAACTTGAATCCTACACAAATATATATCGAATTGACACGACATTTTCTTCCTCATACAGGTCCAGTACCTTGGGGAGCCCACCACGTTCTCTGCCACCCAGCTCGTTGCCATGTACCTTGGACGACTTCGAGACCAGGCCTCGGCCGAGCTTGGATCTGCCGTTTCTGACGTCGTCATCGCCGTCCCCGGATGGTTCACTGACATCCAGCGACGAGCCATGCTCAACGCCGCTGAGATCGCCGGCTTGAACTCCCTCCGATTGATCAACGACTTGACCGCTGTCGCCCTCGGATGGGGAATCACCAAGACCGACCTCCCTGAGTCGACTGATGCCGCCAAGAACGTTGTCTTCATCGACGTCGGACACTCCAACTTCTCCGTCGCTGTCGCCGCCTTCTCCAAGGGTCAGCTCCGAATCCTTTCTTCCGCTTACGACCGACACTTCGGAGGACGAGATCTCGACTTCGCCCTTGTCCAGCACTTCGCTAAGGAGTTCCAGACCAAGTACAAGATTGATGTCCTCTCCTCCCCTAAGGCTATCTTCCGACTTGCCGCCGGTTGCGAGAAGCTCAAGAAGGTTCTCTCCGCCAACCCCGAGGCCCCCATCAACGTCGAGTCCATCATGAACGACGTCGACGCCGCCTCGAAGTTGACCCGAACCGAGTTCGAGGGACTTGTTTCCGACGTGCTTTCCCGAGTTCAGGCCCCCATTTTGTCCGCCCTTAAGGACGCTGGTGTGACCGCCGAGGAGATCGACTCTGTTGAGCTCGTCGGAGGATCTTCTCGAGTTCCCGCCATCAAGGAGCGAATCGCCGAGCTCTTCCCCGGTAAGACCCTCGGAGCCACCCTCAACCAGGATGAGGCCATCGCCCGAGGAGCCACCTTCGCCTGCGCTACTCTCTCCCCTGTCTTCAAGGTCCGAGAGTTCGCCGTTCACGATATCAACTCTTACCCTATCAAGGTCACCTGGGCCAAGGATGACGTCGTTGCCCCCGGAGACGATGACACCGAGCTTTTGGTCTTCCCTGCTCTCAACGGTATTCCTTCCACCAAGGTCCTCACCTTCTCCCGAACCGGACCATTCGATCTTGAAGCCTCCTACGCCGAGCCGGAGAACCTGCCCGGAAAGATCAACCCCTGGGTTGGCCGAGCTTCGTTCAAGAACATCAAGCCCGGACCCGACGGTGAGCCCGCTACCGTCAAGGTCAAGGCCAGATTGAACCTCCACGGTATCCTCTCCTTTGAGGGCGCCTACACCACCGAGGAGATCGAGAAGGAGGACACCTCCGCCCCGGTCCCCATGGACACTGACGCCGCCCCCGCTGTTGACGGAGCCGAGGCCGCCCCCGAGGAGCCCAAGAAGAAGAAGGTTGTCATCAAGAAGACCGATGTCTCGGTTGTCTCTGGTTACGCCGGACTTGAGGAGAAGGCCGTGAACGAGTTCAGGGAGAAGGAGGGCCAGATGGGTGCCTCCGACAAGCTCGTTATCGAGACCGAGGAGCGAAAGAACGCTTTGGAGGAGTACGTCTACGACATGCGAGGAAAGCTTGAGGACCGATACGCCGCCTACGTTCAGGCCGAGGAGAAGGAGAAGCTCCTCTCCATGCTCCAGGACGCTGAAGACTGGCTCTACACTGAGGAGGGTGAGGACGCCACCAAGTCTGCTTACGTCGCCAAGTTGGATACCGTCAAGGCTGTCGGAAACCCTGTTGCTCTCAGGTACACTGAGTCTGAGGCCAGGCCTAAGGCCGCTTCCGCTTTGAGGGAGGTCACCAATGACTTCTTGCAGAAGGCTCAGAGCGGAGACGAGAAGTACGCTCACATCGATGCCAAGGACATCGAGGCCGTCATTGAGAAGAACGCTCTTGCCGCCTCGTGGTTGGATAACAACATGGCTAAGCAGGCCGAGCGAGCGAAGAACGTCAACCCAGCGATGACTTCTGAGGAGATTCTCAAGCGACGAGATGAGGTTATGTACTTCTCCGCCGGTATCCTCAACCGACCCAAGCCCCGAACCACCGTCCCTCCCAAGACTGAGACTCCCCCACCGACCAAGGAGAAGACCGACGGGGAGCCGGAGGCCGTTGTCGAGGAGATGGACGCTGATGAGCTTGATTAAATAATTCAAAGAAGAAAAAAACCCTCATCGGGCTCCGCCGCTCCTGTGCTTTCGCATCTTGTCCCATCTATTGAATGTTTTGTGTATCCCTTACATACAGACCCTCCTTAACCCTTTCTACCTTCATCTCACACCGCTTTTATTTCGACAGATTTGTGTCTCGTTATATTTTCTTGTTTTCCGCTATCTTTCTCCGACTTGTTTTTTGATGTATCTAGATGATGCCTTGTTTGTCAGAAGGGAGCAAAACGAAGCGAACAGACATGAGAGTTTCTTCTGGAATTGTTTAACAGGATAAACACGTCGAGAAGAAATATACAAAAACTCATGTAAATCTGAAGCAAGAGCGAGAGGAGCTAAAAGAGAGATTGTACTCAAAAGAGAAGACAAGCAAATGATACAAGACAAGACAAAAAAAAGACGCAAAGGAACTCAACCTAACAATCTTAAAGCTTCTCTCAACTCTTTCCTAGCGGTGTCGCCGTCTTCGTAATTAAGCGCGCTGATCGCCCACCTCGCGTGCTTCTGAGCACGTTCGATCAACTCGATCGTTAATTCTACTGGTTCGGTTGCAGTTGGCGGCGGCGGCGGCGGCGGTGGTGGTGGTGGTGGTGGTGGTGGTGGAGGTGCGGGTGTACGAATGGGGGGAAGAGAAGCAGGGACGTGTCTAGATTCGCGCGTGATAGGAGCAGAAGGAGGTGCAGAAGGAGGGAGAGGAGAAGAGGTAGGAGAGATCGAGAAATCAGGTGGTTGAGGGGGAGCAGATAGATCTGAAGGAGGAAGTGGAGATATTTGGATCGAATGAGGTTTATCGGGTGAGATCGGTTGGATCGGTGGCGGAGCTAGACCGGAAGCCGAAGGGAATAATGCGGATGTAGAAGGAGGGGACGGGGAGGGAGTCCGAGAGCGTTCAAACGGAGGCGCAGATGGCGCAGATAGGTCTGCATTTCCGTCTGCGTTCGTTGGCTCGGAACCGAACGGTTGAGGTGGAGAAGGAAGTCTGGGGAGGTCACCGTCAATGTCTTCGTGGTCGACAACGACGGGTGCGGTGGAAGATTCTTCTGATTCCTCCCTTTCTTCGTTCTCCTGCTTCTTCTCAGCCTCATCATCCTCGTCACCTTCGGCGAACCGGACTTTGAGATTACTGGAGTCTCTTCGTTTTCTCGCAAAGAACCCACCGGTCGGGGGCAGTTCCCCACCCAAAGCCTTCTCCACGTCCTTTCTCTCTCCAGCCTCGGTGTCATCGTCAACGATCACAATGTCATTCGAACCTAGGGATTTGTCCGACTCATCAATCCCTGGAGAAGCGGCATTACTCCAGCTCGTAAGGTGTCTCGCTTGAGATTCCTCTTCTTCTGTCTGGTCTATCACAGGTGGTAAGATTGGTGGGGACGGAGGAGGAACAGGGAAGGTTGACTCGACGGCCGTCTCAGTTGATGTCGGAGGTGGGCCGGGTTGAGGAGTGATGCCTGCTTTGAATGCTTTCGATAAAGAAGCAGCTTTAAATCGGGCATACTTCAGCTTTGCCTCCATCTATGTCGACAAAGGAGAAACGAGAATGGGTAAGTGTGAAGGATACTCAACGGATGAGTGCGAGGGAAGATGGAGCTTACTTCCGCATCTAGTTCGCCGTCTCCAAACGACTTGCCAACCTCGATGAATGTAGCAGCCGCTAGGAATGATCTCACAGTGGCCCTAGGTTTGAGTGGAAACAATGAATAACAGATATCACTCTTAGCATTTGCTGGTCTTTTCAAGTTTGAGGAGAAGAGGACGAGTGACTCACGGGGTTGCTTTGCCTTCTCTGTCTTGATCGTCTGCGGTGGCGAATACCTTGAGCGCAAAGTTTTCTACGTAGGCCTGGCCGGCAATCTCATTCGTCACCGCATCATTGTCTTTCATCAAATTCTTCATCTAAGGAAAGAACGGTGTATGAACGGAAAGTTAGATTTGGGTGTCCTTGATTGAAGCAGGCTCGGAGAACATCACACTTACACCTTCGAGCGCGTCCAGCAAATCAAGCAGAGCCAATGTTCCTTCTTTGGTTCTCTTATCAGCAACTCCGACCTGAGCAGCTCTGTAGCAGCCTGGCAGTCAAATAACACATCACATACCAAGCGCGTCGTACCCTTCGATCAGCAATCTATATCAGCTGCAAAGAGCAAGCAATGGAGAGAGGGGTGCATACACCAGTAACACATCACAGGGTCATGCGTCTTGAGTTCTTTTGCCCGTTTCAGCAGAAGATCCGCCGCTTTGAGTTCGGCCGGTAGAGATTCTGGTAGCTTGATCCCCTGCATGACGTCTATCAGTCGAGAATAAGTGTTGTATGAAAAAAACACAGCGATGGGGATGAGACTTGATAAGAGATTGGATGGAGATGGCCAGCCGGGGGCGAGGCAAGTGGGTGTGAGTGTGAGTGTGAGGTGGGTAACCATGGGTTACCGAAGATCACGTGATGACTCAATCGATCGAAGTCATTACATCATCGATCGGTTCCTGGTTCCTTGTTCCTTGTTCCTTATTTTCCATATCGTCCCTTTTTTCTGTACTTTTTCCATCTCCTTCCCAACTTCCACCTCATACTCTTCTCGTTCATCTCAAGCAACCATCTCGTTCTTGTTCTTGTCCTTGTCGTTCTGTTAACTTTTATATTTAACTCTCCTCAACATGTCTGTGCGTGCGCTCTCTATCCGCTCATCATCTGTTCTCATCTCCAAACCATCCATATCACCTCTCACATCGTTTCTCGTTCGGTCTCTCGCATCGTCTTGCTCTAACCGACCTACGTTTGCTCACCCGCATCGATGCTTGTCAATCACCCGTCCAATCGCGTCCACACAGGCTGGCCAAGATCCTTACACCGCTGTCAACAACGACGACCCTAACGTCAAGCAGTCAGTGGTTGTTTTGTCTCGGCGAGAGGCCTACATCAAAGTCAATCGAAGAAACCAATGCTGATTTGTTTGTTTCTCTTTCTCTTGATCTTGTCTGCAACAGGAAAGTTGACGGACTTTTGGGTGTTATCAAGTCTGTCGGAGTGAGTCGGTTAAACTGTATTGACTGGTATCGGTAGCAACTTGCACACACAAGCTAATTCTCTTTCTTTTTTGAGTAAAGACTGCTATGCTTACAACCCGAGCGCCCGATTCGGAGGAACTTCATTCACGAGCCATGTACCCTTGTACGTATCGTCATGCGGCACTCATTTGTTTTTATATGTGGTCAAGGAAAGCTTTGTCTCACGTTTATCTCTATCAATCTTCCTCCTCAGCCTCTATCGACCACCTGAAGTTTACTTTCTTCGGCAACGTTGAGAGTGGCAAGTTTGATGGAATCGAGAAAGACAAGGTGTGTATCTAGACATCACCAATGACATCTTTATATATTGAGGCTTTCCAACTGACAATCGGATCCGACCAACAAACGTCAGCACGTCAACATCTCATACTACAACTCAGATAACACTTCTTGGGTCTCGATCGCTGGTGTTGCCAACATCTCTAATGACAGAGAGAGAATCAAGGAGCTTTACTCCCCTCACCTCAAGGTGCGCCATCTTTCTCATCTTGTTACATCAGGTACGACCGAAGCGTGCTAATGAAGTAGCTTACATACGACTGCTCAGGCCTGGTTTGGTGATCTCGGAGATGGCAAGCACACCGGAGAGGCTGACGACCCAAGAATCGAACTAATTGAGGGTACGTTCCATACGTAGTCCCAACCTTGTTGAATAGATAGGCGCTTACCTCTCCGTGTCATTCAATATAGTCACCCCAAAAGAGATCCGATACTTTGTCGAGCAGAAAAACATTGTGACCAAGTCGATCGATATCGTCACTTCTGCCGTCACTGGCTCTGTCGCTCAGGTTCGTGTTCGGTTTCGTACAGCCTTGCGGCGTTCGACGCGGAAAGACGGCTGACCTGACACCTCATCTTCCTTTCTTGTAGCCCGGAAAGCTTGTCGTTCTTAACGGTCACGAGCTTGAAACTGCCAAGAAGATTGTTGGGGCCACCGTGAAGGTATAAGAAACTCTGAAAGCCAACACCGACATAAACCTGTCGCCATCAGCCTTGTGTTCAATCGTTCATCCCTCTGTATCGATATCAATTCTCGTATGCATTTGCACTCTGTGTGAGATTTAAAATCCGACCGATCTAAGCAAAAGTCAATACTGTAGAGTTGCTGAGTAAGAAGCAGGGACATATTGATATTTGTATTAAAGCTTTTTGCATTGAGATGAGGAAAAAGAGGGGTTTTATCTATTCCTTGTCATTCAACAGATGTGTAAGGACGGAACAGGATATGTGTTCACATTTACAAGTCAAAGAACGACTGTATCTTAGTACACTCCAGGAATAAACTTGTACTTGACGACTGTGCAAACAAACCGATACCAGGCGGTCAGTTTTGTTTTGATCTGTTTCCAACCCTGATCCTTCGCAGAAAGAGAGACCAAACGCAACGAAAGGAAAGGACTCACCGGCCATGTAACGATCCCAATCCTTTCCGTACTTGGCTGCACACTTCTCAAAGTCTCGACCGCATCGGTGAACGAGGACGATGATGAACCAGACAGGGTAGAACTGTTTTTCGGTTGATCGAACGAATCGACATTCGGTGCGCCCCCATCAAAAAGAAAGGAAAGAGGAAGATGAAAACCATTAGGTCAGTTGTCACGTTTGCGTGAATTTTCGTGAGATGTTTGTAAACAAATTGTCTAAGTAAACGCAAAGACGTACGTAAGCGATAGGGGTGGATAGACCGGTAGAGAGACCCCAAGTCAAGGATTGGATTCTGGAATTTGAGAGAAAAAAAGGAGGAGAGATAGCAAAGAGAGCGGTGGTCAGGAATAAGAGAATCAAGAAAAGCTTGGCCAACGGAAGAACTGGCATGGACTTACAGATCGGCAGTGTAGTGCTAATTTATCAAATATATATTCATTCAAGCTCTTAGTTCGAAATCCTGAGAAAGAGAGGATATTCGAGACTATCGAAAAGTACGTACAGGCTTGACGGCGAATCTGATTACCAAAACCAGCGCAGCACAACACAATTCCACCACAATGATTTCGATCAACAAAATGGACGTTAAAGAAGAGGAACTCAGGACGGATGACGAAAAGAAAAACTGACTTGTACCAGCCGGAAGTAAGAAGCTTGCTACCATGCTGAGTCTGGATGAAAGTCGGGTTGTTCACCCGTCTCCAAGGTAGTTGGGGGAACGCTTTTCGAGGGACGTAGTCTGCGTTCTGCTCCATCCGGAAGATAGATTTCTGGGAGTTTGCTAGATGGAAAATAAAGCGACGTGGTAGGGATCAAAGTAGGATTAAAAGGGTTAGACTTGATACGATTCAGATATGCAAAGTAACAGAAATCAAGGAAACATACCGGTATCGAAAATGTAGTAGGATAAAAGAAGCAAACTGAAATTCGTGAAGGAGACAGAGAATGGAAGACAATCGCTTCAGACACAACAGTACTGACATGTTCAAAAAATAGAGAGAAGGAAACACAAACCCAAAGAGACCGAAAGTAGCAGGAGTTGACATCTTGTAGACCTCAGGGTTGGTTCGATGAAGATAAAGGATCGAGTACGAGTATGTGAAAGGACTGTTTGGGCGAACGAATAAGGAGAAGCCAAACAGTACATGATGTCAGACCAACGTATTTTGCCTAGTCTTCTTCAGCTACGTTCAACTAGGACATACACTCCTGTGAAGGATACAAAGGAAGAGGGGGGGAAAGAGAAAACGATGAGCGTCAATTTTGAACCTCGCCAGAGGCAAAAAGATAGGTAAGAAAATAAAAACGTACCGGCAAAGTTCCAGAAGGTCAGCATGAATCCATCCTTCTCGTGAATCATATCCATCGTAGTGGGGATCATCTCCTCTCCTTTAGCACACGCGTTTATATACAGCGCGGTGGCCAAAAGCATGAAGGCCATGTTCTGTTTGGTTATCATCACAAATGAAAGCAGGAAAGGAGCAGGTATCCTGGTTATACGTAGTCGTCGATGTGCAGCCTAGTGGAATAGTGAGAGAACGTACGGCAGTGACATAGCCGATTTCTCGATATTGCTCAAGCGTGGCAGAGAGAGCAATGAGGAAGAGAAGAACCCAAGGGATTCGGACTTCCTGCCACATCTTGAGGTCAACCGAGCCGATTCGAGGGTTGAGTGCAGCTAGAGAAACAAGTCAAGAATCACACACGAACAAAGAGTTAGTCAAAGAGGGTCAAGAAACGTCGTATAGAGAAGAGATTGTACATACCTCCCATGAAATAATCGTAGAAAAAGTTTCCGCTCATCCGGATGGGCTGTCCTCCCCAGCCCAAGAAAACAGAACCAAAGTACACAGCGGTCGTCAAGGCAAATCCAACGATCATGGCAACAGTCATAAGTGGCCCAAAGTTGTCGATCACAGTCGTCAGATCGAAAATGTCAAAGTAGTGGACTATCCCGGCGGTGACCAGGGTAATGTACCAACAGCCGATGGCATTGCAGTGGTAGACCAAAGTTTTGTAATTAAGCGACGCAACGGGAAGACCTGGAATTTTTTTGACAAGCGATATGATATGAGCTAATAGTATAGGATTGAGACTTGGAGAACATCCCTAACCATTCTGCTTTTTGCCGGGAACAATGAAGGCGAGTATGAGCTGGAAAGCCATGAGTCCGAGGTATGACTTGACCGCCCAAGCAGTAGGGTACGCATCCTAATGAGTCGTCATCGTCGAGTATAGTAACGATGCGAAGGACGACACCAGAAGAATGGAGAACGGTTGAAATCGAAAGAGTGAGCCAAGAAGTGTTATTCAGTTAACGTGGTCAAAGATTCGTGGAACAACGCGCCGCAACACGTTCTTATATCAAAAAGTATCGAAAGGAAAATGACAATGATGAACATACCTCTCGGACATGCGCCGCCATAGTTCGGAGGAAAGGCTTGATGTCTTCCACGGAAGAAGGATGGACGAATTTTCCCTGGTAGAACCAGAGACAAGCCCAGAGGTAGTCTGTTGTCCATAGACCGATGTTGAACCGAAGCGCGTACCCAATTGTTATTAAACGCGAACCGAAGAAGAAAAAAACAACAGAGCGACAATAACCAGTTCATGCCGTCACGAAGAGGAGAGCCAGTAAAGATCGAGATGAAGCTCATCAGTTCTCTTATCCGCACAAACACGCATCTAATAAAGTCACAAAAGGAACGCACACATCAACATGGGGAATCCGACCATCATCCCGATCACTCCGGGCGGTCCTCCGAACTCGTACTTGTGGTGGGTATCTCCTTCGATGTCCTTCTTTCTGCCTGCCTCGGTCGGAACGAAACGCCCATTCGAATTGGAGACCTGGCCATTTGACGATCCGTTTGCCTGCTTGCGCTGCCTGACTTCTGAAGGAGATCCTGCCATCTTGTAAAGGAGAGGATCGAGTACAAGTTAAGAGTCAAAAGTAAAAAAAAAGGCATCAACCCCAATCGGAGGGAGGAAAGTTAAGGTACGATGGCTGGGCGGGGTCTGTTGCTTATGTAAGCTTAAAATCACTTGGCCGATAGGGTCACTAACCGTAAATTACATTGTAACCACCATCCCTCCGTCTTGTAACCTTTGTCCTCCCTGGATGCTTCCTACCTTCTCCTTCTACCCTTGCATCCCATCGACCTTCACTCACACTCTGCGTTTCCCAGACAAAGATGAACAGGCTATCATCTCGTCTACGAGCACCGAAGCTCCCGAGTGTTCATGATCTGCCGGTCATCACTTCGCCGAATAAACACATCGTCACCTTCAAGAAGCAATACCCATCCGGTCCTCAGATCCAGCAGGTCCGACTGAAATACCCGTACATGTCCGCTCAGACATTGGCCGATTCAGTCTCGTTGCATTGTCAGACGAACAAGTCCTCGCAGGTTCTGGCTGGTCTGACCCAGGCATTGGGGAACGTTGCGACAGGAAAGTTGGCTAGACCGGTGACGGGAATCAAGATCACGATCGGAGGAGTGACCCATGTCGAGAAGGTTCGTTGGCGCTTCTTTCCTTCCTTTTTTGCTAGTTTCTTCTGCTCTTCAGCCTTTTCTCTTCATGATGATCGTCACTTGATTTGAACTGACTGATCCTCTTTTTCTTTCGTATTCTTTTTTTTCTCTCATTCACTCATCATTATACCTCAGAATAAAACAACAGTCGTTCAGTTCATGCGAGGCAGTCTCGCCCTGGGAAACCGAGATAAAAAGAAGACGACCAGACACGGCAAGATGGGTATCCGAACCACGCAGGTCACACTCTGTTCGGCCGCTTTCCCCTTCTAGTTTACGCACTTCAAGAGGCTGAAGGATTAGAGAGTATCAGGGGAAAAAGAACATGGTGGGTAGACTTTGATGGGATTGAAGTCAAATACGGGTGGGAAATATAGTATGATCCTTGTACAAGATCTTGGTACTTTCGGTCAAATCCAAGTCCGATGGGTGTGCTGTCCGAGCTTATTAAACATCTTGAACTGAAGACTGACCTCTCATGCAGAAACAGAGACTTGACATGGTGGTTTCTCTCATTCCAGGCAAGCAACCCATTCAGATTGACCGTTTCCTGTTCCCCTTGTCTCTCCAATCACGACTTGTAACCAGACTATCGGCCATTTCGAGAAAGCGTATAGCCAAACAATCACTGCCCAAACATCTATTCTTTACTAGGCCGTTTACTATGAAGATTTCGAAGTCTTGATATCCAGTTTACACGTACAAACAGAAGAAGGAGATAGATGAAGAAGGAAACTAAACTTTCGCGCGAAAAGAGCACAGGAGAAGAAAAACTACGAGATCTACTCTTCCATAGCGTTCGCCTCCGCGGCAGGAGCAGGCGCAGAAGCAGTAGCAGGCTTATAGACAGACGCAACCAAAAGAAGAAAAGAAACTGGTAGTTAGATGAAGAATGGATAGAATCAAAGATCAACAGAAACGGATACGAACAGCGTCACTCTTCATGAAAGCCTCAAGTTCCTTGTCCAATGCATCCTGGTTGACCGGCCCCCTCTTTGAACCCTTTCCTCTTCCTCCTCCTCCTCCTCCTCCTCCTCCTCGTCCACCCCGGGCTTCTCTACCCCCTCTTCCAGCTCCACCCACTCGAGGAGCGGAAGGTCCATCAGTTCCCTTGGGGTTAGCCGTTCGCGGTCCCCTACTTTCTCTACCTCGACTGTATTTCGATAATCCCCCAGCAAACCAGTCGGTCCAATGAGTACAGTCGGTCCTATGAACTCTATGAAGCACGTGATTCGTACAAGAGAAGAAGAAAAAAAAACACATAAAACGTACGTAGCAGCGGGCGCATCAGTCCCTCCGACTAAGCCTCCGAGTCGGCCAAACAGGGGTTTCCCCTCAGCCGGTCCGGTGGCTCGGACAGTTCCAGGTCGGGGCAGTCTGACAGGCGCGTAGGTGATCTTGATCGGTTCGCCTGTCCGGACAAAGAAAAGAGATCAGTTTGGATCATAGATCCTGTATCAGTTGATGATGATACGTACCGTTGGCCTTTTGGCCATCAAGCTTTTCAAATGCAAGCTTGGCGTCGGAAATGGCGGCGTAAGTCACGTAAGCAACTCCGGTAGACCGGCCTGATCGATCGTACTAGATGTCAAGTCGAAGTCAAACAACGATGGTATTTTTCTTTCGTCAGAACCAAGTCCACGAACGAAGACGAAAGAGTGTCTAGCGAGGCTCACCTGATGACGCAGAAATTTAAAGTAAGAACTTGCGTCACTTTAAAAAGGTTCTTTCTTTTCTCTCTGGGATTCCCATCTTTTGTTCTTTAAATTCTTGCCCGAGATCCAACGCAACAGCCAGCACCCGACGCGTATGTGATGAGAAGAACTGAGAAAAGCCGACACAGGACCAGGTCCACTCTCTAGACGACAGGACGAAAGAGGCCCGTAATGTCTTATCTCACAATAGAGTGAACCAGTTTGAAGACACATGGCGAAATGACAAGAGAAGGAAATGGTAGGAGGCAGAAAGTGGGGATAGCTGCTGGTGCTGGTGCTGAGTTGGATCTCGACTGGTCAAAAGTGGGGGGAACTAAGTTCTTACTACTATCGATGGTCCTTCGGCGATCTTGCCTGCCTGTGCAAAGATTTTCTGTAAGGGTTGGGATAACCGACAAAGAACGTTTCGAATAGATGTATCATATGAGCCTACGACGCGTTAAATCCGAGGGAAGTAGGAACATACGAGGACATACCTCGAGCTGAAAGTTTTGAATCTCATAGTGAAGGCCCTCGATCTTAAGCTTAGCGGAGGGGTTAGTCTGTGAATCAGAACCGATCTGACCGCCTTGTCGGCCACCTTTTCCTCCGAACATATCATGTCGCCACGGGGCGTCGGTCGAGGCGGGAGGAGGACGCTTGAACGAGAGATATCCAGCAAGACAGGTAAAATTCGGGTGATGAAAAGATAATTATAGAACACAACGGTGACAAGGAGTTCAATCAACCTGGATGCCAACTGTGAAAAGCGAAAGGAACATACAGTGTATGGAGCACTACCGGCCGCTCTATCGGCTCCTCTGCCAGCGCCTCCTCTGCCGGAAACAGTTCGATCTCTTCTAGCTGGACCTCCTCGAGCAGAGGTGTTGGATGTTTTCTTGTTCTTGGACGCGAGGTCGTCGAGGGACATGTCGATATCCATGGCTGCTGTATTTATAATTGGGATAGAAACGAGAGCACAAGGAGGAGGAAAGGATGAAGGAAGAGATGGGTTTCGATGATGGTTGATGGTGAACAACAAAGTGAGGGTTTTCCCGCCTTGGGATTTGTCTATTAGAAATTTTTGTAGTCTTTTTGTCATTTGTTCTAATGCTCATCTGTAGTCTTCACCAGACTTGTTCAGAGCAAACGTAGCAGAACACCCACGACCTGTTCCTCGCATCCCCACGTTCATCTCGACATGTATCTGTTCCAGGATAGCAAGGATAATCGAACATGATAATGCTGATAGGCTGGATAGGGAAAGCTTCCATAGAATCGCTAATTCTCTCTCATCTGCCTTGCTATGTTCACGTCTTTGTAATCACCTCCATTTCTCACAAAGTTTCTCTGATTACTCTTCATCAATCAGTTCACTCGATGGCTGCTCTGCCTGATCATATACTCATGTCCTCCCCGCTAGCGCTTGTTGCCAAACTCATGTATCCTATGATTCATACCATCATGACTTAGCCCCGAGGCAACACAATGCTTTGGGCTCAGGCGTCCGCCGGGTTAGTAACCCGTTGGGTAAACAGTCTGCATGTGTCCCTCGATCTCTTCACCTTCCCTTCTCTTTCGGCTCGTCCTTCGACAGCATCCCGAGTTATCCATCAAGGAAGAAGGACAAAGGATGAAACATCTTGCTCTGAGCCAAACAAAGAAGCAGACCCTTCATGAACATGTTAGGTTCATTCTTGTCGCCGAGTTTGATATTGATCAAGGCTCGATCATCAAGCATCAGTACCCTTATCCAGTAACCCAGGCCGACAACCAGTGCGTCCTCTGTATTCTCTTGAATTCGTTATTCTAAGGACTTTTCTTGCTCTGTTCTTGCATCATGACACTTGGCACGTCGGGATGAGCTCATTTATGTCTCCCTCTTCTTTACTCTTAGTGTGCTAGCTGAGCTGATGCTTCCAGACGGAGCTCATCTGCACAAGGAGGACCATACCGTGTTTTACCTGAATCAAGTCCCAGCCAACACTGTCAGAGATACTGCTCAGGAAGCTCTCAGTAGTCTGGGTGAGCAGACCAACACCTCTGAAGAATCCAGTGATGAGTCTAGAAGATCGGTCTTCGCTGTCGAAGGAATGGAGAAGAAGGAGATTCTTTACGTGCTGAACGCTGTCATGATGAAGGAGGACAAGGCACTCAGAAGGTTAGACTGTGTTCCTCCTTCCCTTCCTCTCCCTTTTTCTTGTACAATAGACTCATTTTGTCCTCTCATTCTCCGCATCCACATCAACAGAGGAGCAGAAGTCAAAGCGATTGCCATTTGTACACCTCATCCATGGATTCAAGCTTACCAGGTCAGTATGTCTCGTTCTCTCTCAATCACACACGTATATGTTGACCATATACCATCTGTAATATATAAACATCTACTTCCCATCCACCCCTCAGCGCCTGCTAATTCTTTCCCTTGAAGACTACTTCAAGTCACCCTCGGTCGATGTTCTCGAGAAACTGTTTGACGCGCTCAATGGGATCGATACCTGTGGGATGCCTACATTCTCGAGAGACGAAAAACTCATCCTGCGCGCGAGTGAACGTAGAAATTTGTTGGTCGACAAATTTAGAGAAGCACAGTGGGATAGTGAGAGAGGAGATCTCTTGGATAAAATAGACCAAGCCGAGGCCAAAGATCTGTCGACCATATGTGTAGCCTCCACCTCTGCCTCTGAAGCGGAACAAGACAACCCTAAGCGGAAGTCGAACGCTTCCGCTGCTTCTCCTCCTAGAATCAGTACCCCGTTATCTAGAGGAGATCGTTCACCTACCGCCTCAAGCTTTACATCAAATCATTCGCCTTTAAACTCTGTGGCTTCGGGATCTCGGTTTTCCATCTCGTCCTTATCTAGTTCGACCGACTTGATTTTTGGCTTGTCACTTCCGACAGGGTCTTCTTCCAAACGGACGGATGTACTGACGACCGATTTTTTGACCCTCGGCCTGCCGTTCACAGGAGCTGATGGCGTGAGCTCGCCCTTACCGACTGCTGTGGACAGAACAAAAAAAGGGACTCCAAAAGATACAAGGTTTTTTGAGACGTCGGCAAGACTGGACGGAATGTTTGTTCCGTTCCCGATACAGATCCCACTCACCCTTTTCGAAGAGGAAGTTGGCGAAGTTGGTCCCTGTTTTGTGAACTTCTCTTATCTAGATCTTGTTCTTAGACTAAGCAACGTTGTCTCATCTTTGTTAAAAACGATCTCAGTTCTCTCTCATTGCCCTCATCAAAAAGTTTTCCCCGCCAGCCCAAGGTAATGGCAACTTTCCCGCCCCATTCATCCCGTCTCTTCATACATCTGGCCCAACAACTCATCCGGTCATCCTCCTCTTCAACGCGCTCATCACCCAACGTCGAATCATCTTTCTGGGGCATGGTAGAGAGGCCGGCGCAGTCGCTACGATGGTTCACGCTGCCTGTGCGTTAGGCAGCGGTAGTGGCAGTGTTCTCAGAGGGTTTGCCGCTAGGTGTTTCCCGTATGCAAATTTGGCCGGATTGGATATGCTCGAACAAGTGTAAGAGTTTTTTTTTGTACGTGAATGTTCAATGTAGGCCAAGCTAACACATATTACCATCAATTTCATAGTCCTGGCTTCATAGCAGGTGTGACCAATCCCCGATTCGAAGACCTTCATTCCAGATGGGACATTCTCTGCAACATCGATACGGGTCGAATCACTGTGTCAAAGGACATCAAACCGGACGGCCCTTTCCCCAGTCCGAATCCGTCCTCGTTCACCACTGGTAACTTGGGGCAACAGGCAGGAGGTAGCTCGCCGATGTTCAGTCCTTTATCTGTGGGATCCGCTGTAACAGAAGAAGAAGCAATCGAATCGAGCCAGATAAGATCTCAGTCGGAAGAACCATCATCGCCACAGTCGATGGCAACACCTCCGATGCCAACGATGGCGACGATGGTAACAGGTAATTTCTTCACTGCTTCAGAATTTGGCATGGTAGGCACAGATGCAGGGATGTCGACCGTGACGGAGAAAGGGAAAGGAAGACAAGGAAGAAGTGATTCAGTCGTCAGCGGATCAGGAGCAGCGGGGAAGAGCAACCTGATGGGGGCCTGGGGAGATACGGATGCGATTTTTATGGAAGAGGCAAGTGAATCTCTTCTCCTCTCAAACCACGGAAATTCTGGTCTACACTATATCTAACTGGTCCACTCCCGCATACTCCAGATCACTTCACTTATCAGTAATCATTACGGAGAGTCTATCATCCGAGCTCGATTTGCCGAATATATTCACCGATTCATTCGCTTAGCTTCCCGATATGAGGAAGAGACATACGCGCCTTCCTCAGGCGCCCGAATTTGGTACCCGTCCGTACCCTGTGATCCTCTGAAAGGTCGGCTTGGTTCGGGGGCTATTCTCTGGGAAGGAGAATCATCTGCTTCACACCCCGATCTTGGGTATCACACGGGTGGGCTTGCCTCATCAACTATAACGGCAGCAACGGTGACAGGGAAGAAAAGGGAGAGTGGCGGAGTAGGAGCAGCGGAGAGGAGGATGGTGAAGACGTTTGTCGGCATACATGGTGTACGAAGGATCGAGGGTTGGAGAGCTACTAAGAGTTACGAGCTTTGGAAGCAGGTTCGATCATCTCCCTCTCTTTGTTCTTTCCAACTGTGTTGATGGACAGCTTGATCCTGCAAACATACTGATAGAACCGGTCCCCATCTGGCCTTCTATCTAGGACTTTGATCAACATGTTTCATCGAGCACGCTTCAGTTTGATCTGAATCATCAGCTCTCCCGACTTCGGAACGCACGGTCCATGTCTACTGGCGAGGCGGAGCTGATTTTCCGATCGTTAGGAGAAAACGTCAAGACATATGACCAGGTCGTCGAGGTTTGTCTGAACATTTGCTTTGTTTCTTATGATGATAGGCTGATAATGTGCTTTACAACGTTGGGGCTTAAGGTGCTGGCACAAACGCCGATGAGCATGGGAGGTCTGGTTCCATTCGCCTCCGGGTTGTTTCACAAGAGCAACCATGTTAAGGCGTACACGCTAGATTTCTTTGATACCCTCCAACAATACCCTGTATGTCGCGATTCTCTTCTTTGTGGAGTTTTCTCTACTTCCTCATGACATGAGTATATCAACATCAGAGCTGACCTACTGATACGTACTTTGCAGATTGGTCGAGCATTCCTCCTGCAACTTAATGCTTTCCCAAGACTTGCATACGCTCGTCTTTCTAGTGAGAGGAGAGAAGCTGTTGAGGCAGCGCTAAGTCGTCAACCTAAGGGTTGAGTGATGGTGATGTTGGCGTATCCACTGTGTCTAGAATCCCTTGATTCAAGTCGTGGTGGTGTGCACGTTCATGTTTAGTTTCCTTCCCCCTGCACACTGTCTTCACACATATCCGTTGTACATTCTTCTTCTTGCCTCTCTCCATTAATAACATACTTGTACATATATCCATCCATAGATATTCATAAAGATACCATGGTTCCACAACGATGCACAGACTGATTAGATAAAAATTGCGGCATTGATTGTTTGCTCTTGTATTACGTCACTGATACTCGTCACTCATCACGCTCGACTTTCCAGCCCTACTTAAGGCCACCGAGGAGTTCGTCTTCTGTGTGTGTCCCCAACATCATCCATTGAGCTTAACATCATCAGATCAATTCTGCTACAAACTCCCTAACATCAGTTTATCAATAACAAAACAATGTCTACTTCCCAGATCGGAGCTCACGCTGAATGTGAGTTTCGTCCTCCTCTCTTCCATCGTTCGATCTATCGCTCCCGTCGTTTTTCTTCTCCATGCTCTTCTCCTGATGGACCGTGATCCTGATATAAGAAATATTCTTTTTCATGTTTTATTTTCCATTTCTGAATATATGAAACTGGTATCAGACATCAAGGGTGCGACCGTGGAAGCGATCGGTTCCTTGACGGGTTCAAAAGAATGGACCGAGTCTGGAGCTGATACCAAAGAGCACGCGATCGGTGTATGTCGTCCCCTACTTCCATCTATGGGAACACTACGATTCTCACCCATTTATTTGACTGGTCATCTCACGCAATAATTACAGGATATGCGGTCTGCCGCTTCGTCCTCCCCTCACGGAGAGCCCCACTCGTCCACCATCGGTTCGATCGAAAAGAAAGCAGGCGAGCTCGTTGGTTGTGAAGGTATGGTTGACGAAGGTCAGCGAGCAACTGCCACGACCGGAGACGATGCTGTCGCTGCTCCTCATTCGGTCGCCGGAGAGACTACTGTGCCTGGAACGAGCACATTGACCAACGAGGCATTCGATCACTCAAAGCAGGTCTAGAAGTAGGAAGCGGGGTGTGATGAAGGACGCTCACGACAATATATCCACCGAAAGGAATGTCTTTGTATGCCTATGTGTATTTAAAAGAACAATGGATCAACTTTTTTGATACTACCACGGATGCAAGCAACGGCAAACCGATAGACGGTTGCAAGATGAAGAGCGAGTTTATGTGGGTATGATGAGATGAAGGCCGACAAACCTCAGACGATTATCCCCACAGCCGTTATAAACTTGGCACACATACAACACACTAGTTCTTATACAATGAGCGCCAACGGACCTGACATCTTTATTTGCTCTTAACATTGTTGGTGATGGGTACCCGCAGCTTTTACTATCATCTCCATATCTGTTCTCTAGTTTATGATGATCTTCAAGACATGTGTTCCAGAATGTCGGAGAAGTCGGACGCCATTCACAATATCACGCCGATGAAGATGAGATTCTGGGAATTTGGGAATCTGGAACCTGTGCAATCAGAGGAATAGCAACAACAGCAAGATACGGGGCATCTATCCAACGTCCTCTGATGATAGAAAACAGCTTAGAGATCAAAGGATGAAAGAGATCGTTTGGATTGCCAATACGAGTCTCAGTGTTATCCAATGATTTGCCAGTCTCGTTTCTGAGAACCCCTCAAGTCAGCACCCCATATTGTAAGCTCACAAATGAGCTCTTTCTTTGGCGTGCGTTGCTCATTCAAACCTTCAAGTGTCTTTGATCTATTTGGACATGATGGAACTTATAGTGAACCATCCTGTGACTTGTGAGACCTTGTTTGCAGCCCCTTGTGTACTTGTCTGCGTCGTTGTCATCAGTCGAGACTGACTTTCTCGGTTCTCTCATATGACGGTATGGGGTCGTTCGTGATTTCCCCCAAAAGATCTTGATATCCTTCTGGCATTCTGTTTTATACTCATCGACGTCTTTCTGTCCTACCTGTTCAGGCTTGGGGTAGGATCTAGCTTGGTAATCGCCGCTGGTCGTTGTGTGGCTCAGCTCTCGTTGTTGAGCTTGATATTGGATAGTGTGTTCGATTGGGGAAACATATGGGCGGTCGCAGCGATCAGCCTTTGGCTGAACATCGTGGGCGCATGGGAGACTGGTTCGTCAAATCTCTCTCATCCCCTTTTGATGTGTTCTCTTTGCCTATCTGAAACTGAGATAGACTGGCGAGCTCACTCCTGTTTTTGAGTTGTGCAGTATATAACAAATCCCAACAGAGAGTCATCTGGATGTTCCCTATCGTGCTCTTGGCGCTTATCGCAAGTAGTACACCGATATGCATCGCCGGAAGTGTAGCCATGCAGAGAAATCCTATCTGGAATCCAAAGCAATATGGTACTTCCATTGGAGTCTTTACTAGGAATAAAGTCACAAGAGATAACCAAGATCTTTGAGTTATATTAGTTCCCGTGTTGGGATTAATCTTGGGATCTATCATCGCAACTGTTAGTTTGAGTGTGTCGTTTGTCTTGGTTCGTCCACTTCCTTCAGAATTGTGTATCTTTCTTTCTCCTTTCCTTCTTTCTGGAGCTTTAGTGATTCCATCGGAACTGAACAACGAGAAAAAATAATGCAGAAAGAGTTTACCCTCTATCGAGATCGGATACAGACCAAGCTCGCAATGGGAGCTTCCCGATTTGAGATTTCTCTTCCTGTTGCTAGGTCGGCTTTGAAACTTGCTCTCTTTCCGACTATCAACGATATGAGGTCGGTCAGATGGTTTCGTCTTGCCTTCCTTCGCGTGCATTGATTGCCATTGTTTGAGACGTTCTGAGAGTTGACTTTTTCTTTGCGCGCACATATGCACACGTCTCATTTTTTTCTCAAGTATGATTGGTTTGGTAGCCATCCCAGGAACGATGACGGGTTCTCTACTAGGAGGTATACCGATAGATCAAGCTGCCAAACTCCAGAGTATGTGTCCAGACCGTGCATATTCGAACTAGATCTGGGTTGTTGAAATCGTTTCTCTTTTGCCCTTTGTGTTCATCTAGTGATTCTGATGTTCAGTTCAGTTCCATTTCACCGCCTTTCGCCCACATGTCTTTCCTTGAAGTTGCAACTGATTCATCGTATTACTTTCTCGATTCCATCCCTCCCCCCCATGTTATCCGTCCTCAGTGATCGCAGGCGCATGTGGCTTGTCTGCGTTTCTTGTAGTCATCCTGACATGTATGGTCCTGATCGACTCTGATCATCGGGTCCGACCGGAAAGGACATTCTACCAAGCGAGCATCATCAGTGGAAGTCTTGGATTGATTCCTTCATGGATGTCGAGTATGAGGCAGAAGATATGGGTGAGGGGGGAATGATGTACAAGAAGGGCCTGACATCGTTCTGTCTAAAGTCCTTCGCTTGCCGACGTGTCGTTTTCGTTTTCTTCTTCCTTGATCGGCACCGCTTTAACCATCGATCCCCCGAAGACCTCTCCCCCACATCTCAAACAATCCCAGCCTTTCTCTTGCCGAACTTTCAACTCACTGCTCCCTTCTCCTGAAACCATCGCCATACTGAGTTCGGATCGGGAAGATTCTAGAAGCGCCCCTCCGAGACACGCATAACAGTATATACAGCCGGCCCAGCAATCTGCGCGAACTGGTATATGGACTGCTACCGACTCATCCTCTTCCTCCTCTTCCTCCTCTTCTTTCGGTTTCTCTTCCTCTAAAGTTGAGCCGAAAGACGGATTCGATGAGTCCGCTGATTGTGCCAACGGAGAAAGCTGAGGAATTAATGGCATAGAAGGGATCGGACCAGGCGCACATGGCCCATTCCCACCGGTCTTGTCCGAACGGGAGTAACACAGCGGACAGGCCCGCCTATCGATCTTGCTGTATATCCCTTCGTGTGGTCGATGACTCGAGCTGGACTGAAAGAGAGAAGAATCCGAGTTGGGTGGTGCTGTTTGTGAGTTCATATCCGAGCGTGGTTTCAGGGAGAGAGATGAGGGATATATCGGAAGGGGATCGGTCAATGTAGATAGTGTAGAAGTGAGGCCATGTTGTATCCGAGAAAGAGGGCCAAGGACATATGGAGCCAACGGAAGGATATGAGGCATGAATTGCTGTCATCAAAAGGAGTTCATCGTCAGTGAAGAGCCCAAGAAACAGATATGCAAGCCATGCGAGTGAATTCGAAGAGCATACCGATAACGATCCCCAGACGAGTTGACGGTTCATGAATTCATACGACACCATTCGTGTCAGCTTGGACGAAGAAGGGACAAGCCTGAGCCCCAGCAGTCTGGTCAAAAGTGATGGGTAGCTTTTCACAGGACGAGAGGAAATCGGACATACATCAGCAAACGCATCTGACCGAGAGAGACAACTGAAGAGACTTACCGTCCATCGTAGAGGAACCACAGCAGCCCCGCCAATTCGCCTGCCCGGCCGAGGTCTTCAAGTTTGTTCACACCATCCCAGATCCGTTTCCGCAAGCTCCGACGAGGAAGATCAGGCCATGATCTGGAGAGAGCATACTGCTTGAATCGCTGAAGGATGTACCGGGGGAACATTTGTGGAGACAGAAATAAGTGTAGAAGTAGTAGAGTTCGTACTAGAATAATCAATTCGATATCTACCGTCAGTATTGGACGAAACTCTCCTAGAAAAGAGGATACAGAGGAAGAGTACGAACGACGATGCTTGGATGACCCGCCGTTCCATCGTTCAGGCTTGTACTTGAGGTTTTCCAGCTGAGACCCAGGAGTGACAAGGCGATCCCACATACAGTACTTGTAAGTGATCAAACTGATGAGCAGATACAACTCTGGCTGGAACGTGAGCTTGTAAGAAGACTGTCCATGTGCACCAATATGATGCATTCAGTCTGTCGTTACGTGAGAGAAGCGATCCATGTTTTGAGAGTATACGAAAGAACGAACGCCAAAGTTATCTAGAGAAGAAGCGAGACCTCCTCCAAGCATATTGACCAAAGCGTCATCCAACTCAGCGGCATCCAGCTGGCCTACCCTGAGAACGTTTGGAAGGACCGAACGATCTGCCATGGGACGATGGGAGTGTGTGCGTATGTGTGTGTGTGTGATGAGCAGCTGATGGCTGGATGGACGGACGAAGGAAGAAGGTGATGGGCAAGTAAGATACAACTTCGGTTAAACCGGATAAAATCGTTCCGGCCAGAACTTTCATCCTTTCATCGTCCATCCCATCTGATGGTTTCGGGGTTGGTTCGTGCTTCTTTGTTCTTGCTTGCTTCCGCTTAGAGTGTTTGGTTGTTGCTGCTGTTCACATGTCACCTCACGTCACCGCTCACAGGTTGGATTAGTGTCAAGTTCTCATATCAGATCCACCGGTCGCTGCACTAGGGGCTCTGCATCTAGCAACCAACCGTCCAAGACGTGCATTCAACCCAACTAGATCAACCTTCCTTACTCCTCTCGATGCTCTTTGTTCTTCGCCTAGTCCACCCATCAGACTCTCCAACCCGTCCATCTCACCACTCTCTCCTTGGACTTCCCATTCCTTCTCTCCTCCGTGCGCTTTGGCATGCTCTTCCGCCTGAGGGTCTACCGGAACGACTTCAGACATACGGACGTTCGACAGATCACGAAGCAAGTCCCGGACATCCTCAACGATGGACGCACGATCGGAGGGTGACATGACAGAGATCATCCTTGGTTCGCACGTTTGGAGATGAGAAGACGAGGGAGGACAAAGCGAAGCGAGAAGAGAGGATGCATACCCCCGAATGAAGCCTAGCGTCCGAGAAGAAGGCATAGATTGGGCGAGGCCTTGATCGAATCCGGTCTGGATGGTAGAGAGCTTGCCGCTCGAGATACCTTCCTTGTACCCTACCTAGATATGACCCACGCCAGGTATCAAGCACACAGTCGGATATAAACACATGTAAGCGTAAGGAGAGGGTCCACACTGTCGATGATGAATGAGAATGAGAGTGCTGGCATCCATACATTAGTGAATCTCTCATGTAGGGTAGACCATTCCTGGTTCGAACTAGCCGTGTTGAGGGCGCTCGATATGGCTGGCACCTCGGACAGCCAGTCTTCGTCTTCGTCATCAATGTGGTTGTTGCTACTCGTACTATACATGTTGAATCAAGAATACCCTGGCGAATAGATCAACGCTGAAGAACGAGTGATGATGGTGACGATGATGATGACGACGGTGCATTGCAAAACACAACCAAAGAAACTTCAAAGCCATGTCTTTCTGTTCTCCTCCTTCCATCACCACCATCATCATTGTGTCTGATACCTCGCAGCGTCCTAACGTGGGAAGAGACTCTGTCTTCTTCTCTACTCCCTTTCTCTAACCATCATGTCGGTTGACACGCCGATGCTTCCGAGAAAGAAACAGATTCGTCTGCCGTTTCAACCATCATACCTTCCGAAACACGCCAACAAGTCTCAACCTAGATGCGCCATGTGAGTGTCTCTTCCTCCTTTCTCGCACCTGTGGAGCCTTCAATCAAAACAAACTATTCTCATGAAGCTAGTTCTCGACTGATGTGCTATTCCTGTTTTTACCGAAAACCAACGATGTCAGATGTACAAAACAACAATCAAAATACTTTTGCCCCCGTTGCAACATCCCGTACTGTTCTCTCCCATGCTACCAAAACACATCGAAACACTCCCAATGCTCGGAACCCTTCTACAGACAAGAGATTGAACTCGAGATGAAGGCCGAACGAGGAGAAAAGGGGAGCAAAGAAGTCCAAGAGGCAAAAGGAAAGATGTGGGAAATGTTGAAAAAGTTTGAGGAAGGTATAGGTGGTGATACGCTGGAAGGCCTCGACGGATTCGACCAAGAAAGCGAAGGAGAGGTTGATGATGAAGAGGACGATGGACTAGATGAGCTACAGGCCTTATTGGAAGGATCTAAACTAGGTGGGAACGGTTTTGTTTGTTCCTCCCTTCAGGGTCGTGTACACGAGTTTCTGATACACAAAGCTGATGTCTTTTGGATCATTTGTCTCTCTCCACTCATGTATGTCCATAGACAACTTATCCCCGGAGGAGCTACTTTCCTTGCTTCCCCCTTCACTTCGATCGGAATTCATCTCATCCATCAGTACCAACTCGAACCAGCCATCGGCAGTGATTCAGACATTGTTAGAATCAGAAGAGCTCTCGGCTGACGCGGAGGCGCCCTGGTGGATGCCTGTCGAAGGAGAACGAGTCGGAAAAGTCGAGGGGGACCATGAAGAAGAACAAGGTTTCTTGGAAGGGGCAACGGCCAGGGATAAGAAGAAAGAAACACATGCGGTGCCGGATATGCTCAACGGACCAATTGTCAAACCGACAGAAGCAGCAGCTGAAAACCTGATGTATAACATTCTGGCTATCACCATAGCGTACATCCAGATATCCCTCGTCTATCGGATTTCTCCTTGGACCCTGCCATCGACATCGCTGAAGTCAAATCAACTAGATAGGAAGGAGACGTCTCAACAAGCCTGTGAGGACTTGATGAAACTCGTTCCGTTCTTGGAAGAAGCAGGCTCAACATTACTCTTGAAGTCGGTTGAGGATGCCGAGGTATTTGTCCGATCTTTGGCCGATAGCAATGTACGTATTGCATCTACTCCCTTCTCTGTTTCTACCACCTGCTGCTTAAGCGCTAAACATCAATTGCATTTCCCTCCTCATGGTATTTGGGATTGAACTATATATCTAGACAACGATTCCCTCATCAATTGCCAAAGCTCATCTTCTCCCGCTCCTCGTTCCGCCACCCACGATTGCCGTTCTATCCGACATCAACACGACAGTTGATCCGTCCATTCCTCTAGTCCAACCCATACATCCTCTTCAACGGCTTCTTGCGGATGTTCACCGAACTCTTTCTCAAAGTCTATCCTCACCCTCGGTACACCGTTCAACAGTCGATCGAACCTACAAAGCAAGTTCACTCAAGTCGACATCTTCCACTCGAAAACGAGCTATCAAAAAATTAGAATTCTTAGTAGCTTGTGTAGGTGTCATCCCACGAACGACATGGGTCCGGTTGGGGAATGAGGCTGGTTCGTTCTACAGTACAAAAGAACGTGAGGAGGCTGAGGAGGGAGAAGAGGTCGATAAGGAAACGAACATCTGGCTGATCGCACAAGAAGACCAGGTCCGAGACAAACAGAAAGAGGAACGGCTGCGAGAGAGAGGAATGATCGAGTCGATTGATAAGGATGGAGAAGCTTGCATCGAGACACTAGATGATGAGCAAGATGAAATCGCGGACATTGCGATAAACGAAAGACGAGGGGGAAGGATTCCTTCTGGGAGGGTTATAGAAATTGGATGACCGTTTTTTTTTGTCTTGCTTCTTCTGGTATCCGCTACATATACAACTATCGACCAGCAAGCCCATTCGAGAAGTTGATGATTCAACAGAGGAAGGCTTTGTTTGGTTTGATTTAAATCTCATGTTCATATGATCGTTGATTCGAACCACCCATCTACACTCACATCAACTCGTTCAACCTCCTCCCTCAAAGATTCCTCGGCACTCGACCCCAAAGCTTCTTTGGCTTTTCTCAATCTCAAACAAGCCAAATATACAGACTCAGACAGCGGGTCCAACAATAATACTTGCTTCTCGCCCTCTCTCGAACAAGGAGATTGATCAGAACACCGCTTAGTATCCAATGCCGATTGAATCCTGGAAACCGCGGATTCGAGCCGATCGAGTTTGTTCCGATAGCTGGACAAGGGCTCGGCAGTAGAGGAGAGGTAGGCAGAGGCAACAGTGATATCTAGTTCGGCTTCTCTAAATCGGTTCGGAGGTTCCGTCGCAAAAAGAACGAAAGGCGCTTGGAAGGCTTCGACTAATGAATCTGTTTGACCAGCCAAACGTATTTCTTCAGTCGGGCAGACCAAGGTAGAAAAGAGAGGAAAGGAGAAAATATAAAGACTAGAACAGGGAACGTAAAGACATACTGATAGATCGTTCATCTAGGACTGTATCCCACAACGTCTCTCTCCAGCCAACCATCTCTGCCGCTCGTTGTTTAGAGAATTCCCACCACTTGATCCAGGCCGTCTCTTGCGCCAAAGATACATCACTTGACGGAAGAACGATCCGACCAACGAGATCACTCGCTAAAGAACGGATTTCTTGGTCATCATCTTGTAAGAATCCTCGGATGAGCCGACTCAGAGCCAGAAAGACTTTTGAGGAAACAATACAGGATGTTGGATTGAACAGGACGTCACTAGCAGAGACAAGTGACAAGATTGTAGAGAGTCGAGTCTCTTCCGACTACGAATGTGTGTTTCAGAGAAGTAACAATTCAGTCAATGTTTCGGATACATTGGCAAGAGGGATCAGATAAGGGATCACTAACTTCGTTCTCGTCTGCAGAGCTTTCAAGCAAGGCAATATACTGTGCCGCTTCATCCAGAGTGACATCCTGTTTGTTGGCGAGGATGAAACAACCAAAGATGAGATCAACTCTCTATGAAGCTTGGGGGAGGCCGATAGCTGAACTTTGAAACAACATACGATTTGAATGTTCGCGCCAAGATGTCGCAAAGCAACTTGCCTATCAGGTAGGTTCGATAAACCTTCAAACGCAGCCAGACGTTGAGTGAACGACATCCTTCGATCATCCGTCCTGTTGTCTCCCTTTCCAGAGTGTTCATCGGTCGACTCCGGAGAAGTCTCAGACTTTCGAACATCCTTCCATCGAGCACAAGCCGCTCGATACAGATCATACCCAGGGAAATTTTTCTTCGCCTCCTGATCGTGTTCTCGATCCAAGGTAGCGAAGTTGAAAATTTCTTGGAAGTATCCTATTGGAACATCTGAAGACTTGGTCTCTAGCGCCTGAACGACCTTGATATACATTGCCCTTGTAGGTCCACACGGGTTCATGCTCAGCAGATTCTCTCTTCCATCAAGCACAGAATGGAAGACCTGGGGTGTTGTCAAGAAAGAGATCAAACATCCAGTATTTTCTAGTAGGGCAAGGACCTGGAGGAGGAGACCGTGTGTTTGGTTCTGACTTCTGATACGTTCTTTCCCTAATCCAAGAGATATGATATAATCAGCAACAGCTGACCGGTGTATCAATGCTGGAAGTGCTTGGGATGCCGCCAACCGGATCTGAATAGTCCAACAAACACAACAAAGATTCTTGAGTAAAGAGCCAAGAACATAACAAATGTGTGCGAAAAGAGATATGATCGACGGTGAAAACTCACGTCGAGCTCTTTGCTTTTAGAGAGCGCCTGAATTAGAGGAACAAACGCTAGCTGATCTTTCGTTGCAGGTTCTGATGCCTGCAAGTTCTGAAACACTTGGAGGACAGCAAACACTGAACCTGAACTGACGATCTGATGAAAGGAAGAAAAAAGAAAGAAGCATGCGGGATACCAAATGGGGTTAAGCGGACAGAAATAAAAGGACCATAGGCCGACAATGAAGATCAAGGACGGCAGTACCTGTTCGTTCGACTGTGTAGCTTCCACCAAGACTCTATTGAACAGAGGTAACAACTTGGGATACGAGGCGAACCAGACCGTGAAGTACTCTCGATGTTCGATGGTCATTTCGGCTTGACTTCGACGGTCAAACCCTCTTTTAACGAGACTTCCGAGCAGTTGTAAGCCAACGTTTCGAACTGTTGACGTATCGACAAAACAAACAAGAGCGGGTTAGAAAGCTTCTCGAGTTTTTTTTGTTTGAGGCAAGATAATACCAGGAGCGAAACGAACCTCCCCAGGTTGGTGAAGCCAATGAGTCCATAGCGGTCATCACCGCACGCTCGTAATAAGCCGGAAGGTGAGAAGCAAGCTTCGCATTTAAACACACAACCTATCCTCAAGAAACCCGAACCCGAATAAAGAGGAAATTCCCACGATTTTGGTCAGCTTGAGCACGAGAAATATGTTCGGTATTCCATTGTCCATTCGATCGATCATGACTTACCTGAAGAGTGTTGATAGCGGCGATAACAGTCGTAGGCTGTTGGTCCGATTTCCCCAGTTCAAAGAGCGCCTCGAAAGCGATCGAGACGGTGTTTGGTGCACCCAACATGACGGCCAAGAGACCGTAAGGAAGTCCGGCTGATCGACGACCAGCCGTTCTGTGATCTGCTTTCAACGCGTCTAGGTGATCCTACATAAAGTCGAGTACAAAGACGGTAAGCTCCGGTGGATACTATCCGCCGTTGTTTACATGTCTCAAGAAGAATACAACGACAGAAAGGGAAAGGCAAAAAGGAGGCGACCTACATAGACCCAACCAAGAGGCAACTTTGAGAACCCGTTCTTGACGACCACGCCGACAAGTTCGGAGTAGGCAGGAAATATCGAAAGAAATGCGCCTGGATGTCTGATTTCGCTGAGGAGATCTCTATAGAGCGCGGCAGCTTGAACGATGTAACATTCTTCCCAGATTGGTGAGATTTTGCCAGAAGTATGTGACCGACCGGCTCGAATAAAGAGGATGGAGAGCAGAGTACTTTTGGTGGGAAACGCGAAAACCTTGAGCTGCTACGGAACATCTATGAGTCAAAAAGAGGGCTGTACATACCTGCTCTCCTTCACCGCCCTCCAAGCCCAACTCAAGATCGCACTCTTGATCTCTCCTTTTCCGCCTGCTGTGTTTGTTTTCTCTAGACCATCAGTAGCAGCAGCGGAAGCAGCGACGACGACAGCCCTAGCCTCCTCATGATCTGCCACTCCATCTTCGACTTCTACTGATTCGGACGAAAGAACCCGACGGGTGGTTTGCCATACACGTTCTAGAAGACGAAGCGTCCGGAGAAAGATGGGTTGCCAAGTTGACGATTCGACTTGGTCGATTCGAGGAAAGATCTCTCTTCGTATCAAAGAATGGAAAGTGAACGATACGTGTTTCCATCACCAATCAGTGAAGCACGATAAAGATACAACTCAGAGAAAACAGACAAGGTAACTCACTGAAGAGCTTGGAGTAAACCGTGGACTGGGAACTTTTGAGCGGCTTGTACGATATCCTTTACAGAGATATCTACTCTTTGTTCTAGGTTGTCCAAGATCTTTTCAACAAAAGATACTGTACAATCCCATGATTGACAATCGATGAGTTTTCTTTTGTTCTCGCCATTTTTCTTCTTGCTCCGCGCTTTGGGAGAGCTCACCTTCTTCTTTCTGGCCACCAAGATTAGCTTTGATATGAAAGACTAATCTGATACCAAGAGCGCCCGTGTGCGAATCTGACCCTCTTGGGTTGAACAGGTAGGTCTGTTTTGCTTCTCGCTCGAGTTGGTCTATCAGTTCGGGTGTGTCCAGTCCTGGGGGTGGAGACTCTGTAGAGCCGAGTCTGGGTTGGCACGGATAATGGATTTGAGAAATGCCGAACAAAGCACCTGAAGGAAGGAAAAAGGAGGAAGAACTGACAGATCGCAGGCGGCCTCTCTGATCTCAGCATACGTACTCCCAAAACATCTCAAGATTCTCCTCGTGACTCTCGCACCACCATCAAACAAGCCGACTGCTAGAGGATGATCGTTCGTGGCTTGACTCTGCTTTGAGGAAACGTTTGAGTATTCTACAAAGAACCCGGCGGACCGTATAAGATGAAGTATCTTGAGAGAGAGGATTGTTCGCGGGTAAGTTGATCCTGGTCGAAGATTTGTGATTGTCGTATAAACCATCCACTTTTTTGTTTTTGGGCAGGAGATCAATATATAGATACGAAAAGGTCAGCGGTTTTATACAGGCGCGATGGATGCGAGTCATAAAAAGGAGGGAACACACATCAATCAATTCCCGACTGGTTTTTAAATCCTTTTCAAGTTGTTTAACCTTCTCCTCATCATCCAGCTCTGGCTTTATACTCTCCTTTAGTTCTGTGGACTTGGCTGCACGCGCTCGCTTGGCTAAGAGTTTAGAAAGATCTCTGTGAGTAGCCGAAGTAGACGATTTTATCCGTTTGAGAAGGTCCGCCGTGGATTTTAAGGTTTGTTGTCTCGTTCTGGTCGAAATGAGCGTGTGAGATAGGAGACAAGAGATATGCGTTTGGTCAGGAGCAAAGCAAGATATAAGAAGAGGGCAGAAGTGAGTAAACCTTGGGGATCGAAACAAAAAAGAAAGAAAACAGGAGAAAAGGTCGAAGGAAACAAAAGAGTCAAAACGAGGAAGAATTCAAGAGAGCACCTACCTGCTATCCCACAAGTTCATGGCTCCCTTGAAGAAGAGTCTGACAACATTGGCCTCGGCCTCCGTCAATGGAGTGTTGACCGCAGGTCTCTCCGTGACTAGTCCAAGTACGGCTAGCCTGACGGTATCATTCGAGCTCTGAAGACAAGTCTGAATAAGGTCATGGCTGACGGCCATCTTCCCTTCTTGAGCTGGTTGACCGATAGGTGAGCAGAGTGAGAAGCCGGCTCCGAGAGTGGCAAGTGAGAGATAGACCTCGTCTTTGAGCGGATGGGTTGGATGAGTGTCGAGAAGGATCTGCGCGATAGAGAGAAGGGCATACGGGTTTGACTGAGTCAACGGACGGAGGGTGTGCTGGAGGATGTTGAACCGGATGGTCTCTGTGTCTTGGGTTTCCGTTGGTGGAGAGAGAAGGATTTGAAGAACTTGACCAACCAAGATCTCCCAGGTCCAGTTCGAGGTCGAGGTGGAATCGGATGGGTAGTAGAGGAAGATGATGAAAAGAAGAACGGCAAAGAGATGACCTCTATAGCTTGCAAGGTCTCGCTCGGGCAATAGATCGAGCAGTTCAGTCGGAAGGTCTGGAGCGGAGGCTGAAAGTTGCAGGGAGCAAGAATGAAGGAGGAGTGCAAGAATCTGAAGAGGAGCCTTTGCGATCAACGCTTGGTTTGAAGAAAGACATTTTTCGAGTAACGGTTGAAGGAGAGAATTTTTGCTGATGGTATCGACCGAGGGGAGGGAGGAAAGAAAGGATGCGAGGGACTCGTAATTTTGAATAGCTCCCCAGGCAGCTATACTTTTTGCCTTCTCCTCGCTCGCTGCCGAGCTCGATACTGCCAGCGCTTTCCATACTTTGTCGCCGATAGCTAGCTGTCGGCTAGGCTCGAATAAGGACAGAGCGATCGGTATCGGATCTACTGATGCGTTCGGAGGTGCTCGTAGGAACACGGCGAGCCGCTTGAAGATTGAACTGAGTAGGCCGTATTGGTCCTGAGTGAGCGGTTGGCCGTCGTTCGCGGAAGATGGGTCGAGAGCGAGGTTGAGGTACGTCTCGAGGGTAGCTCTAAAGGAAGGAGAGCAGGATGCAATAGGTTCCCCAATGCAAGTAGGGGTGTAAGAGTGGGTGAGCTTCAGGTAGAATAACCTGTGAAAGAGCTAGAAAGACTGGGCTGACCGGTCGAGGATGTCTTGACCGTCTTTTAGGATGGACAGCCGGAGCTGTCGGACGGTCGAGCTCTGTTCCTGTGAGCGCATAAGATCTTTGAGACTCTTTCTGCTGAAAAGAAAAACAGGACAAGTGTGAACCAGATCAGTAGTGAGTATAATAAAGCTGCTGACGATGGCACATGTAGCTGAACAAACCGACTTGGAAGGTGAGTGAGCGGAGGAAGGTTGAAAGGAGGAACGATGTCCAAAGACGCTCAACATCTGGAGTTGACTAGTGTAGACTTCGGGGTCCTGGTTAGGATATGTGTTCTTTCCTTCTTTCTCGCACCCTCCGTCAGGTATTCTCATGTCTTTTACATAGCTAGCAGAGGATAGAGAACGAGGTGGTCGTTGTCAGAGTATATTTTGGTGTTCCTCTGCCTCATTATCGAGTGCTCTGTGGGATCTCTCAGCTGACGGGGAAACACATCATGCCTTGTCTCTCAGTGTTGGTTGCACTAGGTATTGAGCACGGAGCTGCTTATTTGTTCATGTCCAGTGTGATGCCACAGTAACTTTCTTATACCGAACGAAGCTCCGTCTGTCGTTCGTACGTACATCCAACCATCCACCCATCCACTCTCAGCTCTGTCTATGGGGATGGTGAGCAAGCATGGGTGATGAAAAGACAGGATGGTGACAGCTCGAGAGCGCATATAGTCGACATTGTAATAGGACACCGTGAATTTTCCAATACATATTTTGTAATCTTTCCCAACAGTCCGGCGCCGGTCACTCCATTAGAGAATTCTTACTCACTTCATTAGACAATCCGCCCGATTTTTCCTATCAGCCTTTCTCGCCTTCTCCCTCCCACCCTTCATCATCGGGTCGAAGTTGATAGACAAGCATCAACACATCCAGCTCTCCCTCTCTCACACTCTTCCATACCCTCATTCAATCGTCACCCAGCTACTCATATGGCCGACCTGGTTGCAGACACTTTGGCCCTTAGTCTGGATTCGCCGACAGACAAGAAAGCTGGCAGCTCGCCCCTTCCACCTAGTTCGAACCGTTCGTCCTTTTTCTTGCCAGTGTTTCTTTCTTTTCTTCTCTCTTTTTTTTTCCTCTTTCTTTCTCTCTCGATGCCTTGGATCTCTCTCTCTTTGTCCTCTCTCCTTTTCATTCTCCAAGTTTGTCCCAATGTATGTTCCGAGAAGAGAATAGGAAGGTACAGAAAGAGAACAGGAGAGGGAGAGAACGGTCAACGTCCGACGGCATCGAAGATCGATCAATCTCTGCCCGCTCTCAAGCTGCCCCTCTCATCGATGCCACACGTCTAGTCCTGAGGTCTCTCCGCTCGACCTGTTCCTTCTCTCTCGCTCCCAGTATCGCTTCATCAGCCATTCCAGGTCCAGAACTCAACCAGGAATCCTTCGTCCGCCTCTTCGTCTCTCCTGTCTGCATCTCGTACATGGAGAGACAGAGACAGACAGACACACCCACACATATACGCCACGATCTGACCATCACATCCTTTTCCTTCGTATTTGATCTTGTGTCTTGAATTTGTTCTCACTCTCTCCTCTTTGTTTTTCCCTTCTCATTCGGTTCCTGCCACTTCTTTCTTCGTCCTCGCTCTTCCTATCTCGTACCCTCCACTGTTCGCCTTGGTTCCCTCTAGACTCCACGCCGCCGTCTTTCAGTGCGGCCTCATCCGCACCAAACGTTCCCACTCTTGAATCAACCTCACCCCGTCCGCCCGCTCCGTCCGGCTCGTTGGCAGGAGCGACCTCCGGTCCCCGTCCACCCCCACCATCCATGTCCGCTCGGAGACTAGGCATGAACCCGAACGGACTACCAGCTAGAGGACCCGTCCTCGGAGCGAACGGTCCTCGTCCAGGTGGTGGACCAGCCCTGATGCCACCAGGCCTGGCCGCCAAGCTTGCCGCTCAGTCCGCACAAAGGCAAGCCACCGGAGGTCCGTCCCTTAAAGGACCGATCAATTCGTCCAGTCCGGTACCTCCGTCATTGATGAACAGGCCAGGGATGGGCCAGGCGACTGCTAGCGCCCCCGGTGGTTTGGCAAGCAGGCGAGCTGCCGCGGCTGCCGCTGCCGCCGGGGGTGGCCCAGCAGGCGGAATGGGAAGACCTCCGCCTGGAGGAGGTATTGGAGCGAGGAGGTTCCCCCCAGGAAGAATCCCTGGTGCTGGCGGCTCTGGTGGTATGCCCGGTGGCATGACGTTGAACGGCATGGGTCTCGGTCCAAGAAAGGACGCGTTCTCAAACTTTGGAAAGATCGTGTATGTCTTCATCTTTTTCTCTTGCAATTTTTCGCTTAACCTTAGCATCCTTGCCGACCTCGACCCCGACTTCTTCCCTTTTTTTTTTGGTGGTCATCCTCCAGTGATCCATCAGGTCGATTAAATTTCGCATCCAAAGCGGTCCTCTCGGCGGACGGTGTCGACTTTTCATCCGGTCAGTCTTACAAGATCAACATGTCTGAGCTCACCCTTCAGGACGAGCTTGGCAAGGGTCAGTACGGTACCGTCCAGAAAGTGTTCCATAAACCTACAAAGGTCGTCATGGCCATGAAGGTCGGTCGTTCTTTTCTTTACGATCACTGTGTTCGTTCTCGCACAACCATCTTACTTTTCCTTCCGCGGTTTTGTTCTCCTTCTTTCTTCATAGGAAATCCATCTGGAGCTTGATGATTCCAAGCTTAAAGGGATTCTCATGGAACTTGACATCCTTCACCGAGCGGTTGCGCCCGAGATCGTCGAGTTCTATGGTGCGTTTTTTATCGAATCTTGCGTATACTACTGTATGGAGTACATGGACGCCGGTTCGCTCGACAGAGTTTATGAAGACGGTGTCAGTGAGGAGGATGTCTTGGCCAGGATCACCAGTGGGGTCGTCAAAGGTCTTGGTTTCTTGAAGGACACTTTGCAGATCATGCATCGAGGTTAGTCTCTTCTCGATCATATATTCTTCTTCTCAAAATCATTGTGGAGAGTCGCTGATTACCAGCTCTTCGTAACTGCTCTACTCGCTTCCGATTCAGATGTCAAACCAACAAATATCCTTGTAAACAGGAAAGGACAGATCAAGTTGTGTGATTTCGGAGTGTCCGGCCAGCTAGAAAAGTCACTGGCAAAGACAAACATCGGTTGCGAAACCTACATGGCTGTTTGTCCCCCCATCTGCCTCTACACTTCTTTTTCTCTCGCCTTCGTACTTATGCTTTCATCCTCTCCATCTCGAAATCTTTCAGCCTGAACGAATCTCTGGCGAGTACGCAAACAGCTTAGGCACATACTCTGTTGCCTCTGACGTTTGGTCTCTTGGTCTGTCCATCATTGAGACCGCCATCGGGAGGTACCCGTATCCGCCCGAAGTGTTCTCCAGTCCGCTCGCACAATTACAGGCCATCGTTCATGGAGAACCGCCGACATTGCCAGAGACGTTCAGTACCGAAGCTAGAGACTTCATCGCTTGCTGGTTTGTACCATTCGTCTATACTTCAACCCCTTCTCGATCAGGTTTTGAGGGTTCGTTGTGACTAATGTTTTATTCATCTCTTTCTTTAGTCTTCGAAAAGAACCGACAGCGAGACCTACGTACGCCGAGCTGCTCAGACGTCCATTCCTACTGGCCGACGTCGGTCGAGAAGTAGACATGGTCGGTTGGGTCGCTCGAAATTTGGAAAAACGGGTGGCAAGAGGTGCGCCAATCATGCCTCCGGCCGATTCCGGACCAAAGGAAGGTTCTGCACCGGTGGTCAGTGCTCCTGGAGGAGGACCCAAATGAGAAAACATCAGCACAGATGCCCCAATTCCATTCCCTTTTTTTCAACTCTATATTCATCCTTTTTCATCTTCTTGTCTATCACCCTTCCTTCATCATCAATCCGTTCGATCGTGCGGTAACATTCTGGAACATCTTTCTTCCCAAGTGCCTCTCTGCCCTTTTCTCTTGGATACTCGATTTCTTTCTCTTACATACATGCGATCATCGTGTCTTTCTTCCTCTCGATCCTTCCTCTCCTCTTCTCCCCTCTCCTTACAAGCTTCTGATCCTTACTCGGTTGCCTCTAGTCTTTCCTCTCAGAAACCTCACTCCTTGTCTTCGCTATATTACACCAAATTTCTATTTTTCTTCCATCTATCTCTTTTTCTTTCTTATACATACATCGCCTGTTCTGCCCTATCCCTTTCTTTCATCGGTCCGTTCGTCCGCTCTTGTTAGAGTCTTCTTCTCCTTTCTTCTATTCGCTCTCTTCTCCTTTGTTCATCTGTTCGTCTGTTTCCTCGTTGAGTTGTTCTTTATCGTTATTGATGTATCCTTGATTACTTTCTCTGTCTCTTTTATCTCCTTACCCAGAAAAAGAAAAACACCCTCTCTTGTGTTTTTTTTCTTCCTATTCGAAGACAGAGTTGGATCAACAGAGAGAAGGAGAGGCGAATCGATCGATAGGGATTTCGTTCTACATCTCTTTTTCTTTTCTTTTAAACTTCGATCTTTGTCTCGTTCCTGATACCTTCTGACGGTCTATCGTCCTAGTCGTGCGTCGCACATCGCGCTCTCCATCCGGCACCATCTATCTTCCCCAAAAAACGTATGAACACAAAAAGAACAACGACAAAAATAGAAATAAAAACAAAGAAAGACGAACAAGAAAAGGAAGCAGAAAAAAAAAAAGAAGAGGAAGAGGGATCAAGAACGTAAAGCACAAACGGTGTCATACTCTACTCTACCGAGTCTCCATGGGATCCCGCTTTGTGCGTAGAACTCTCGGGGGTCTTCATCCTACGTTTCATCCCGGGTTGCAAGATGGGGTTCAAAGAAAGCAAACCGGTTTCGAGGACAGAAAGAGTCAAATCGGGAACAGTTGGGTTTGACTGTCAACATGGGGTGGGGAAGACAGGAAGGAAACAGAAAGAGCGACGTACGGGGCCTAGATTCAACACAGTCGAAATCTGTTGCAACCTGATGAATTTCTCTCTCGAGCCTCCAAAAGATGTCTGGGTGGTAAGGAAGTTTGCGATCGATCGTAGATCTCTATCAAACCGTAGTGCGCCGAGCTAGACCCGTGGAATAAAGCACACAAGACAACCCACCCGGAGAGAAGAAAGATACACGGATTGTCAGGATGACGGAAACATGATTTTGAAAGTAGACAAAAGGGGGGGAGAGGGGACAGACCTCGGTGAATTTCATAGTCATTAACAATTTCTCCCATGGTCGGACCAGTACTTCGACGCTCATTAGGAAGAACGCTTGGTAGTTTGCGTCCGTAAATGAGTCCTACCATATTTTCATTCCAGCCCATGTTGAGGTCAAAAGAAGAAACCCCTTGTCAGATTCATATGCACGTTCAGAAATGAAGACAGATGAAAGTCTCACCCTGTAACCCTCGACCAACGCGTCCCATCCTCTAGCAAATCTTTTTCTGACGACGTCTTGGAACTCTGCTTCTGCGTAGCTATCTTCGTCCAATGTATAGGTAACTCCTTTGTAGCAATCTTCAATAAATGCTCGCAGTCTCGGTCGAACGAGTTGGTTGAATAGTTGATCGAGGCTTGCCTGTTTGTGGGCGTGGGTTATCAAGAAGGAAGTGAGCTTGATGTTCGATGGACTAAACTTGATCTCCACATTTTATCTGTCGACGACAGCTCACAAAAAGACGCACCTTGAGAGTCACCCGGAACTTGTCAGCCAATGCATTCAAAGGCGCGAAGGCTGCGATGGCCTTCTCGACCTCTTCCGTCAAGAACGCCTGGGGGATTGCGTCACTCTCCAGAATCTCATGTAGAAGTCGTTCTGTGTGATCAGCCGAAACGTCCAAATCATTTGCGTATACCTGGTACGTTCAATAAAGAACAGATCGTCGATCTATCATCAGAACCCTCTACGAGCATAAAGAATGAGAGAGATAAGGACGAACCACAAACGTTCCTCTCATCTCTCTCTCTAATCTCTCTGCCTCACTTCCCGCCTTCGGTCCACCTCCTCCGGTGGTACCACCCTGAGTGGCTCCGGTCACACCTGCACTTCTCACACCTGCGTACACACCGTCCATCTTCCTCTTCACACCCCCAAGGTAATCAATTTCGATCACTTCTGCCACTCTGGCCGTCATTCTCTCCAACGTACTCAGACTCGATCCGGCAATTAATCGGTACAACACTGATTTGAGCAAATAGAACGTATCGTCCGGTGCGGATGAAAGGTGTGGTCTAGAAGATGTGTCTGAGATGGACAACCGGAGAGCTTTATCGGTCGTATGTCGGAGGAAGAACGTCTCAAGGGGCTCATACACATTTTGAAGGCTTTGATGGAATAGTTGTTGAGAGCCACTGGTCTCGATCAGGTTGGTTCCGTCAGGAGACGACTGGGAAGGTGGGAGTGATGGCGGGAAAAGTGGAGAGTTTGGATTCGCAGAAGGCGGAGGTACTGAACCCGGATCGACGTCCTACGTAGACAAGATTTTAGATGAATCACATTCAAGCCCAGACAAGCACACAGTCCATCAGCTCAACAGAATTCTATCGGTGCCCTGAAAAACAAAACGGACCTGTAATCGGCCCCATAAGAAACGTCGATAGAGTCCCCACCGGCTGGTCATGCCTGTTAGCTCTCTCAACAACTTGTCGATTTCCCTCGGATCTGGTCCTGTGTCTTCGTCAGCCGGATGAGGAGTAGGCGTCGAGCTCGAGGGAGTGACTTTTCTATTGGCGTTATATGTGTTCAGCAGCGAGGTGGCAGCGTTAGGAAGAGAGGATAGGTGAGAACTTGACAGGACACTTTGAGGCGGAGGTGGCGAAAAGGGTGATCTAGCGGCTGTGGTTGCGTTCTTAGTGGCCGACAACTATGTACCGAGCAACAAATGTGATCAATCAAACGAAGAAGAACAGAAGATGCGTTATGAGATGATGGAGGGAACAGACCAATCTGCGAACCCTCCTTTCCTCCTCCCAACCTTCTAGCAAACCTTTGACTACTCGGTCAACCTCTTCCTGTAATCGACCAACAACAGCCTTCATCCTTCCTGATCCGTAATATTTCTCCACTACTGGTTGATGCTGGTCTACTATCAAGCCAATAGACTCGAATAGAGCCGTAAGATGAGCTATATAGTATAACGGAGAGGAAGCTTGGAAGTTTCAGGTGATGTCATCAGACGTATGAGATGAACATATATTTAGTATTGGGTCATCTCACTTGACAAGCGGAATGACGGGATATCTCACTCTTTCCAGCGCTCATGTTTCGGCCTCGAACCAGACCTACGACAAAGTCACCATATGATTCCAGTCCCTCGTTCTGTGAGTCGGTTCACCGTGTCAAGAGCGAGTTATACACGAGTTGAGCCAGAAGACGAATGTGTTCATCAAACCCGTTTTACACAGACAGCTGAGTAGTCTCGCCATAGTTTGACTTACTTCAGCTCCGATCTCTGGCCATAAGCGAAAGAATCGGCTAGTTGCAACCTCATCTCGAGAAGCTGCTGCTATTCCGAATTGACGAGAAAAGATGTGAAGAAGCTGGGATCGAAGGTCATGTAAAGACTGGGAGGGAAGAGATGGATACTCGGATGTAGGCTGAGAATAATTTTGGCGATGATCGATATGCGCAACTTGATTTATATCAGAATCTGGAATTGTAATCGAAGTGGAAGAGGGGATAGAACTTACAACGACCCGAGCTGCAAAGCCGCCTTCCATGATCTCCTGAGGAACGTCCATGGCTCGTCGGCAGGATCTGGCTGCTGTTTCCCAGTCTTGGGATGCGATGGAAGTCCTTAAGATCTCTAAAGAGGTCTATATACACACATATAGTTCGAATGAGAGTGCCAAGTTGGAGAATGAAACGAGTAAACTGATAAGTCTGCACAGTCACTTGGATGTGTTGCCTTCGCTCGTGTGCAGTCTTTGACGAGACATATGAGTAGAGAAGAACGGTGACGAACCTTGAGCTCCATCACTTCATTCAGTCTATCGACTGCTTCCCGAACTCTCTTCAGCTCCAGATCCAGCCCTCTGACCTTTCCGCCGACCCTCTCTGCGATTTCATTAACCACCCCGATCCTCTTTAGCAGGCCTTCCTTCTTCTCTGCGCTCCGTCCGAGTTGTCCACCTCGGCTGGTCCCATCGCCATGCTCGTCACTTCCCACCTCAGCCTCGACCTGCTCAATCCGAGGAAGCAGTTTTTTGATATTTGTATGGGCCGAGTCGATGGTAGTTCGATCTGATAAAAGAGCATGGAGATCCTGAGAGAGTGTAGACTCGAGCGTCTGAAGCGTTGCCAAGTGAGGGAGAAGAGCTGAGGAGAGTAATGTCCTAGGATGAACACGAGAAGGACCCGGTGGCGGATCGACCGAAGGCGTAGCTGCCTGAATGTCCATTCCGAGACGCAAGCTAGTTCTACTGATGAGTACGACGAGTCACTGTTTGAGGTACAGTTGAAAGATGGGAGATGAAATCCAAAGAGCCCCGGAGAATTGAGAGTAGCGTTGGCAGTGAGCCCGTGCGAGGCTGGTTAGGGTTAAATCCCACGTGTTTTGTGCCCTCGCGACGCGTCAAAGAAACGCGTCAGATCGACGCGTCGGTCCAGCTAATTACACAACCTTCTCGGTCACTCTGGCCGTCTTCGTCCTCGCCCTCGTTCTCGACATCATCTCTGTGTCGTTTGGTCTCCTTGGTCTCTTTTCTGTTTCTAATTTCCAACAGCGATAAGTCCCTTCGGAAATTTAGGGGATAATCAAGAAGTTTGATCCAAGTTTTCCTCAGATCGGCCGATTTTTACCCATGCCACGCTCCACTGTCGGCACGACCAAGAAACGTCGGACTTTGTCACACGGCAAAGGAGCGACATCTACATCCTACCAACAAACCTCAGAAGAGGGAGAGGGTGAAGACAGCTCAGATGAGATGCTGGACCTCATAGATATGAGTACCGAGGACGGACAGGACTCATCGACAGTAGATGACGAAGCATCCGAAGCCACACCACAGCCGCCTTCATCGCCGCATCTTCCGACTCCGATACCTGTTCCTGTCCTTGAATCTCGTCGTGCTCAATCAATCAAACGGGCAGCCGCTTTGAGGATCAGAACATCAGATCAAACTCCTCTTAGCTCATCTCCGATCGTGTCCCGAGAGTTGAATCCTCATTCCTCCTCCCTCAGGCGTACATCATCCTCCATGTCATCGCCCAGGCCGCACCCACCTCTTCCAATCCCTCTGGTCTCCTACCTTTGCAGTCAACTGCTTTCACCATCTAAATCTTCTCACCCAGGAAGATCGACCACGCCTCTACCGAACTTGTACATGGCTCTGTCACTGCTTCGAAGCTCTCTAAGTGCTCCAGGAGCGAGCTCTGGCCCGAGAGAAGAAATCGAAATGAGGCTGCTGGAGGGATCTGTCGGAGTAGAAATCGTCAAGCTGTCATTGGGGATGGGAGTTAGAAAACATTTAGATACTCAGGATAACGTCTGGAGAGAACGAGGTAGGATTGAGGCTAAAGAGGTGGAGCGGGGACTGGGCAAAGCGGTGAGTTCGATCAATGGAATACATATCCGTCCGCTTGACTGCCTCTCATTCTTCTTCCTATCGTTGTATGCACATAAGATATCACTCTGTCAAAGGGTGAGTATATATGCCCATTTATCTATTGAAATCTTCTGATTAAACCTCAATCAATTGCCCTTTTTTTTTAAACCTTTCCAGCATCCCTCTCTAGCCTCGCAACATCTTTGGCGCTTGGTCATCCTCCAGACTGATGTCAATGCCTTACTTGTAAGTCGTCTCTGCTTCTCTTGGTCTGACAGTGTTCAGTGGCTGATCGATGGCTGCATGTATTTTAATTATAGGGGAACCACAGGATTGCTATCAAAGCCCTCAAAAAAGCACTGGATTCGCCAACGTTCGTATATTCTTCTCTTTTTCTCTGAGACAAGTGTAGGCAAACTACGTTTGCGTATCTCTCGTATTGATCGAAGCATTCATTGGTGTCTTTATGTACTCAGCCTCTCACTAGCTGCCCGCTTCCAACTTCTCCTCTCTCTTACAAACCACTACATCACCGCTTCGCCTCCTTCTTTGTCTCTCGCTTTGTCTACACTCTCTACTCTCCACTCTCTTGCCACAACGAACGACGAGCCTATATTAGCTCTCCTTTCCTCAATCGCAAAATTAGGTATCCTGGCTCGAGAAGGAAGCTGGCGAGAAGCTCGAAGAGTGATTGATTCCGTTCGGGCCCACCCAGAAGTTCAGCCTTTCTTGTCAGATTCGACCGATCCTTCCAAAACTCCAGCTGATACAGCCCGACCTATAGAGGGCGTGAAGGCAAAGGCATTGGAGAAGCAGTTGCTCATACATTTCTTGGGCTTCGCCGCGCTCGTCTACAATCATCTTGGTGAAGCTCAAGAGGCTAATGCGATGATCAAGGTTCTTCATGTCACCTTGGATGAAGGCAATGAGGGCACCGAGGGACTAGGAGGGGGAGTTTGGGAGGTTAGTTCGAACTTACTGTTTTGGACACTCATATGTGCTGTGAATACGATTAGAGGTTTGCTGAGCGTCCATCTTGTTTGATGCTCCTTCAGATACCCTTGCAACCTACTGCTTTCGGACCATATAGCGATGGATCGATCAGCGTCCCACTTCAAGTCCTGTTGACACCTCCGCATATTCTATACGTCCTTGCATGTCTGATAACATCGCTTTCCAAGAGAGACCCTGCTGTCAAACGGCCTAAGAAACGAGTGTTTGCAGAGGAGGGGATCAGGCAACTCGACCAAGGAATAGAGGCGGCACCGGGAATATCTTATCCACCGTTTGCTACGGTATTGCACGTAAAGGAATGGGAGGTCAAACAAGCTACGATGCATGCTGAGCTTCAGTGTGAGATAATTAGTGTTGCCATCATCCGTTCAGAATTTGAAGAAGCCCAGGAGGTACATAATCTTCTCTTTTATCGGTCTTTCCGACCCCTTTGCTTAACCACGCTAATCTTATATATCTCATCACACCCGAAGAGCATCGATAGTCTAATAGCCTACCTTCGGAGGAAGTCTCTTTTCCCCTCCTTCAGCGCACAAGTAACTCTTCTTCAAGCCCATTTATCTCATTCGACACTTCAAACCGACCGCGCTTTAATACTCTACCGAGTCGCTCATCACACCGCGCTACAGATGTGCACGACGTCGGCGTCGGCTCGAGATCTGGCTTTAGCGGCCAAGTTGGGCGAGATGGGTCTAATGGTCGGGCTCGGTAGATTGGATGAGGTCAGAACAGAATGTGAAAAGATTGCGAAGAAGTCTTGGGGAAATGGATTAGGAGAGACAGGAGCATACGTCGTCCCAGCTGGCTCAGCTACGGTAGGTCAAGGAGGTGAACCAAGGTCTGAAGCTTCGAGTAAAGGAGGGAAGATGAGAGACGTTACAGGGGCTGAGAATGTGGTGTTGAAGGTTTCAGGAGGAATGTTGTTGGCTTTGATGGAGAAGGAGATTCTCAAATCAAAGTACGTGTTCCTCTTCTCTTTCACGATATTGAACTTGAAGGCGCATGTCTCTCAGCTGATCTAGTCGATTATCCTTTTCTTTCCTTCTTCAAGACAACATCTGAGATCCTGTCTTGAGCTAGCTACAACCGCTATAGACAACACTGCCCGGCCCATTATTCTTTCTCTAACGGCTGCTCTCTACTTGGTACGTCTGATTAATAACTCCTTCGTTCATCAGTGCCAACATCTCGTTCTGTCGAGGAATACTGTCCTTAGCTTTGTTCATATGTTGAATTTTTTAATACCTCCTTTATCACGAAACTAGAACACTCGAGCTCAGCAATCGCTAGTGATGCTTCAGACGGCCCTTCATCTATCGCGCCTACTAGGAAAGGACGGTTCTCACGGTCATGCAGCTCTAGGTCTCTGGTTGGGAGAGAAGTATGAGAGTGAGTACCTACACTGTTTCTCTTTGTTCTCATTAGGGTTGTGTGTGACGCACAGAAATTCCTGACCTAGTGGTCATTGGTCGTCTTGGTACGGGTATAGGTGTGCTGAAGAGGAACAAGGATCCAAATGCGGCTGGAGTAGCGAAACTGTAAGTCTCGGGTTTCAAATACGACCAGACGATCTGTGCTCAACCTCGGTCTTGTTTGGTTGCTACAGAAACCAACGACATCGAGAAAAACTCGCCGAGCTTTCTGCGTCCCTCCCCCATCCTAGCCCAATACAGCCGAAAACCGAGCATCAGATGATGGAGTGAATCATGAATCCATCTGTCTTTTGCCTGATTCTCTATTATTCATGCTTTACAATGTTTGATTTCACCTGATATTTTGATCTATACACACCAATCGAAAGACCGATTGGACGTTTCTTCTCTTCTTTTTTTTTTTGCAAGTGACACGCAGGAGGAAAGCATTTCATATCTCAACTTTATCCTTATCCCACGCTCTGGCCTCTCCGCGCTTTGTGTACTGCATCTCCATTACCCCTTTCTCCCTATTCTCCATGTCCTTCAACCACTCGGGTTTCGAAGCTTCTTTCTTCTCTTTTCGTCGTTTCCTTCTTCGCCTCTCGGTAGATGTGTCTGAATCGGATGAAGAAGATGAGCCGAGAACATTCTTTCGAGATTTTCGAGCCGCTTTTCGATCGGCCTTCTCTTGTCTCTTCTTCTCCTATGTTTGTAAAACGAAAGACAAAGACGTAGACCATGAATCAGAAATCATCATTCTCCCCTTCTGGATAGATGGAAAAAGCTAAGGCGGAAAGAAGACAGCAGACTTACCTTCTTGGCCCGCCGTTTAGCCTCCTCCTTTTCCTTCAGTAGATCCAACATTCGTTCCCAACCTTCGCCTACTAAACCCTGTTTGGGCACAGGCGCAACGTCCAACCTAGGGTCGTAGTCTTCTTCGAAATATTTGTCCATCTTGGACGGTTTCGTGCTTTCCGGTAAGGACGATGGTGGCGGCGGGGACGATGCGTTGGGGTCTCTGGCATTTGATTTTATCGGTAGAGGTGATCCAGCATCCCGGCCGTGGACGCGCGGGTAAGTCTTTGAACTTGACATGGAGCCTTCTCTTGATAGAGACGAAGGCGTATGGGTGTAAGGCGCTTTGACGATGGAGGATGGGGGAGGAGCGGGAGATCGAACGAAAGATTGATATCGGTCTGTTCCAGGTGTTTGGTGAGTCATCGGTCCGTCTGGTTCGATTTCGGGGGAGCGGTCTTTGCGACGCGAACGGTGTCGAGAGGAAGGTGTTCCCCGTTCTTTGTCGTCTTGGTTGTAGTGACGGTTATCGTCTGAATCGGACTCGTAGTTCCGCGATTCTCTTCTCCGTTTCGACCTTTCGTCCGTCTCTCTCGAAGAGGAAACCTTGATCTGATCCCTATCCCGCTCCTTGTCTCGCCTGCTATCTCGATCACGTTCCCGTCTGCCATCCCTATCTCTATCTCTGTCTCTGTCCCTCTCTTTTCCTTTACTTTCTCTTGCTCTACGATCTGTCCGTCCTTCTCTTTCGGCTTGCTCTGTGATATCATCCCACCCGCTCATTCCTCTGGGTGGTGATCGAGATCGAGACCGAGACTGTCTTCTCGATACTGAACGACTGGATGAATCCGTCCGGTCGAGAGATCCTCTGGCGAGAGAAGCCTGTTGACGAAGCAGAGCTTGGTTGTGGTCATCCACTGAGCGAATCATAGAGGATAAGAATCGTTTGTTCGTTCGTGTCTTTGGAGCGGCCGAACTTGTCGAGCTGGAGAAGAGGAAGAAGTGAAAGACAAGGAAGGATGGTTGGGACCCGTTAGATCATGCGTTTGAACGTTTTGTATACATCAAGACCGTCCTTAAGCTCGTAGCTTTGCTGGAGAAGTCAAGAAGGAGAATACGAAGAGCACGAACTCTGATCGATCTGAATAAGCTCCTAGACCATATTCTTTCCAGATCCTTTCCTTCTCCTTTGCTTCGGAAGCGATCAACGCCGCTACGTCCGCGTCGGACAGAGTACCGGAGGCCGAACTCGAACCGGAAGCGGAAGTGGCTGCGAGACCGAGAGATGCTCTTTGAAGGTGAAAAATAATGGAGCTTGAAGAAGGAGCCATCGATGAGAAGGAGGCAAAGCTTCAGCAAGGAATGTTGCTGCTTCTGTCGGCGTTGGTGTGATATTGGCAATAGCGGGGTGTTGCTTGTAGGTGGTGACTCGATAGAAAGAGGACGAATGTTGAAATTCAGATGTCACTTCTATCGCTGGCTCTGTTCAAGTTCCGCTTCTTCTTCTTCTCGTTCCGATCTTACTAATCGCTTTTGCTTTGTGAAGTATCATCGATATCAATCTTGAGAGATCCCACTGACCACCATCACAATCATCTCGACCAACCCCGTCTACCGCTCAACCGATGGCTACCCCTCCTTTCACTCTCAGCTCCGCTCACTCGTACGCTTGGTCTATTCCTCTCGCTTTGAAATTTTGACTCATCTTTGTGTTGCATCCTCCGTTCTTTCATTGAAACGGCACAAACCAAAAAGAAAAGTGAAGATAGCCCAAGCGCTGTGGAACACCCAAAACGCAAACTTGGTGACAGCCGCTTACACTACAGACTCCGTCTGGCGAAATCGATCGACGTTCGTTACAGGCCATGAATCTATCAGACAGTTCTTGACAAGCAAGTGGGAGAGAGAAAAGGGATACAAGTTAAGGAAGGAGGTAAGTCGAGCTTGGTCCTTTCCTCGGTTTGCATGCGCGCATACATGTTGACATCTATCGTTTCTGGTCGGCGAGAATCCGAAAGTTGTTTTCCTTTTCGGAGAACAAGATCGCCGTTCAATTCTGGTACGAGTATTCTCTGGATCCTGCATTGAAGACCGATTGGTTCAGATGCTATGGTCTCGAGGTTTGTGTCTTTTGTTTCTTGCACGAGAATGAGTCCTTCGGAGAAAGCAAAGGAATTAAGTAGAGAATGACGTTGTTTCGTTTGCGGTGACCTTAGCATTGGGTGTTTGCACCTGATGGAAAGATGGCACGTCGACAGGTTTGTTTCCCCCCTCGATTTTGTCTATAGGGAGACCTGTTACCCAAAGAAACCGAGATGCTGATCTATGTAGGACGCTTGATCATATACAGATGTGCGGAAACGACATATCGATCGAACCTCAAGAGCGATGGTTCAAAGATGACATCGACCCTGATGCGAGTTACCGTCTCTTGTTTGCGCTCTTCTGAAGATTTGAGACTGACTGATTGTTCTCGGTTGAAACAGAGCGTGGAGATCTCTGCTGAACACTGGACGTTGGACAAGCCGGTGTTCCAAGAGTAGGGATGATAGGTCCTTTCAGTGAAGAGATCTAGTATTATGCATGCGATATTACGTATGGAGACTTCTATTGGTACATGGTAGTAGGATACAACTTGGAAATCGGACAGATGCAGACCGTAAGATGCAGGAGAAGGACAGAAAGAAAACAGACGACATCCGAAAAGAAGCGAGAGACAATTTAGTCGACGAACCTGTACAAAGGACAAGAGAACTATACTGTTAGCCTTTCGATCGAAAGCAGACGAACGGGCGCAGACGATCGAGTGAGAGAAGGAAAGCAACGACTCACCACGGCGCACGACAGACCCATTCGGCATCATCCACCCTGCCAAAGCCAGAGAGATCCACTCGATCGCTTACGACGACGACGGGCAGAGCGGACATCACGGCTCTCACCATACGTGACGGACCGGCTTCGCTGATTGTTTCCTAGACTTGATATTGTAGCAAGAGAGAGCGAGAGGGTGTGGATGAGGATCGATCCCGATGAGCAAGACAAGCAGGCCAACAGGTTAAACACGTACAGGAATAGACTGATGGACGGATTTGGTCAGATGGTAAGATGCATAGAACGATCCGCCTGCGAGCAGGGCACACTGCTTGAGCACATGGGAAGGGATTGGTACGAGAGGCATGATAGGTGTGTGTTATTTAAGGATCGGGTGCTTGGGTAGTGAGGCAATAAGATAACAAGGCAGTAGATAGATATACGATCGATAAGAGAACGAAGAAGAAGAGAAAGAAGAACGACTCTAACGGAACGATGTGCATCTTTATAAAGCAAACGAACGATGGAGCCCGTCGAGTCAAACGTCAGCGAACCCTCTGACCACGGGATCTGCCAGCACGGGAAGCGTTGTCAGCATTGCGCACACCCGGCACTCGCTCGCTCGATCGATCCATTCATCCATCCATCCATCCATCCATCCATCCTCAGACGCACCACCGCGACGGAACGAATTCCTGCTCTTTCTTGAATCTGGTGGAGTCGTCCGGGGCGGGAAGGGATCAATCCTTGGCTGACTAAGCGAATTCTATAAGCCACGAGGCTTCGTCGCCTTCCGGTCGATTCTTAGGTCTTCGATCTTCCGTCTTCGATCATCCATCAGCTTCTCGTTCTTTCCAAGAGAGACAGTGTGTGTGTATAGTGTCTTTTATGTTTGTGCTTATGTTTGCGTGTGTGCGTGTGTGCGTGTGTTTCGAATAATCCCGTTGATCATCGCCGCTTGTTCTGTAGCGTGCCAATTCATTAGATCTTTTCGCCGAGAACTTTCATCCCTATGGCTCCCTCTTCCGCTCCTCCGGCATCGGCCTCGCCGGCTCTTGCTTTGCTCTTCATGGATTCGACAGCACAGACTGACCTGCCGTCCGATCTTTCAGAATACTTGTCGTCCGCTCAAACTCTTCTCGCATCCTTCCCAGGTGACGGATGGGGTAAACCAAAGGTACACGCCGGAGTCGTGGACACGTTCAAAACATCCGGTAAACCTATCGGTTCGGTTACCGCCGACGGACAAGTCTGGTGCGCGAGAAGATCGATCCATGTTGTTCCAGAAGGATACCAGGCCTTCAAGGTAGAACAAACTTCTTGCCTATTCTCATACTTCTAGTTGATATCCGACCGGTGCATTACCCACCCGTTCACTCACTTTCATCCGTGTTGACTGCCGATGACCTTCCGATACCTTGTTGGTGTTACACCCGTAGAATGGACTGTTGATCGATCATGCCAAACACGAGTCAGAGTATATCCCAGCGCTGAAAGAAATCCGCCTAGTCGACTCGCTCAACCCTGCAGATGGATCGTATACTGCTCAAAGTGCGTTGAGAATGTGTTTCCTCCTTTTTTTTCCCATTCAATTATGTCTCTTCACATCCCTTGTATGCGCGCGAGGCGATGTTAACTACGGATTCTATGCGGTTTCAATTATTTCTTCCTCACTCATTCTCATTCTCATTCTCTCACTCTCACCCACCCACATACACACACTAGTCTGGAGCTTGGACTACCATCTTCCTAGACCACTTTCTCCTAGAAACTTTGTCATCCTCTTCTTAGGAATCGAAACCATCGTTGGCGAAGAGTTCATCAACATCTCGATCCCGGTCGAGACCGGCCAGCCGTCAGAAAACGTGAAAACCGGATCGGTGAGAGGACGTTATGTCAGCGTGGAACGAGTCCGGCTCACGGGTCACAAAGAGAACGAAGTAGAGTGGGTCATGGCTTTGGCTTCAACCCCAGGTGGGGCAATCCCTCAGTTCATCACAAATTCTTCCCTGCCTGGAGAGATCTCGAAAGATGTTGGCTACTTTCTCAAATGGCTTGAGAATAGATCTTAGCGTGTGTGTATATGTATATGTTGATGTATATGTCGATCTGAATGTCTGCTCTACCACTGCCAACGTCCTCTGTCCTCATACCATCAGTCTTCTCTGATAGAGAGTGTCTCCTTGCAGTCTGTAACCATGGTAACATAGACCCGGTTACATCCGAATAGCCGGGACTCTGTTCTACCGGCTTGCCCAAATCATCTCCATCCTCATCCTCATCCTCATCGTTGACCTCCGACCTCCGACCACGGCTCTGTTCTCTGTCCTTTGCTTTGCTATCAAGTCTTCCTGGCCGGCCTGACTCCTGTCGGACACAGATCCTCCCAATCATGGATACTACACCCAGCCTGCAACCCACAGCATCAGGCCCAGCCTCAGGCTCATCAACTCAGATAGACCCCGGTCGTCAGACTCTCCTCGACTCGGCTGTTTCTTTCTTGAGAGATCCAAAGGTGTGTATCCCGAGGAGTTCTCCTTTCGGGAAAGAGAGAAAGAAGAGAAAATAGAGCAACACTTTCTGACCGTTTACTCTGATAACCAACGCTCAACTTGTACCAGGTCGCGTCTTCCTCGCTCTCTCAAAAGATTACTTTCCTCCAGACAAAAGGCCTCTCTGATCTCGAAGTCTCCCAAGCACTTTCGCTCGCCGGATCCAACGTTTCCTCTTCCTCTTCTGATTCCCCTTCGGCCCCTTCTTCCTCTGCTCAGAAGAGAACATATCCTTCATCCGATGGACCGACAGATAGGTTCTCACCGTACGGCCATCAACAAGCTCAGATGGCTCGACCAGCTCTACCAAAGAGAGATTGGAGAGACTACTTTGTAAGTCGTTGTCGTTTCGATACGTCCTACACACTGCGTAAAAGAGTCTCAAGATGATTTCTGATATCATTGATGCCGATATCCTGGGTCCGATTCTCTTCTGGTGGATCGGAGGAACCAATAGGTGATGGCTGTGATCTCTGGAGGGCTGATGTACGGTCTTGTAGCTCTCATCAAAGTATATCTTTTACGTTTCTCTCTCAGTTGTTCTGTTACCATGCTCTTCGAACAGGATATAACCTGATCGTTTTTTTTAAAACTATACCTTATCAAACATCTAATCACCTCGAACAACTCTAGCATTATATCCTTCCCCACCTCAAGCCTCCGCCAACATCAATCTTTACCCAAACCAGTCAAGCTATCCAAGCACAATTTGAATCTTTGACCACATCCCTCCAAGCACTCGTCACCTCGACCGAACAGCTCAAAGCTGAGCTCGAGCAAGACAGAGACCGAGTCAGAGGTTTGGTCGAGGAGGTTGAGAGGACGTTAAGTCAAGTTAGAAAGAGGGAGGAAGAGGAGAGATCGTGGAGGGAGGAGGTCATCGGTGAAGTAGAGGGAATCAAGGAAGAACTACCCAAAGTTGGTTTTCTTGTTGCTACCCATTGCCCACAGGGCTTGTACAGACGTGCTAACCCTTCTATCGCACCCGTTCTCCTTCTCGTACGATTTAGATGCTTTCGTCGCACACAACTCTTCTCCAATCGAATCTGACGTCGCTTCAGACAGAACTATCTACCCTGAAACCTCTTCTTAACTCCCGATCAAACCCACCCACATTTTCTGCCAACCCCCAAGGTCCTCAAGGAATCGGTCGTCCCATGGGCTATAACATCGGTGGTATCGGAGCGGGAGCGGGTTCGGCAGGTGGAACACAGGGAATCCCTAGTTGGCAACAACAGCTGTCAAACGGATCATCGACCGGTAGTCCAGGGATCCCTAGCTGGCAGCAAGCTTCAGCAAGTGAAATCCCGAGTTGGCAAAAACCAGCGGCTGTGTCTTCGGGGACGGAAGACGAGGCGGCCAAGATAAAGACCGAAGAAGTTGCCACAAAGGAATGAGAGAGCTGTCTGCCTGCCTGCTGTACAAGTTTTCTTTTCCAATTTTCTTTTTCTTTCTCTTTAACCGGCCTTATTCTATGGAATCTATGTTGTATTGTTCTCTGCATGCTTATGACCAACCGTCGACTGAAGACAAGGAGCAAGTGAATGGCCCGTCGTCTAAGAATGGCCGAAGGAGGGTGGCTATGAAACGATGACGCGCCGGGTTACCCGATTTTGCCGGTCGGGCTCAAAATGAGATTTTCGCCTCCTTCAGTTTTCCACTCTTTCCTTGACCATCCTCATCCCCTTCCGTTCGTTTCATCGCTCCTTCCTTCCTCTTTTGCCACTGGAAGACATCCTGTCCCTTCGTATTTAGTACCAGGGTCGTTTCGTTGGCTCTTTGTCTTTTATTTGTATTCTTCTCAGTCCTTGTTTCTCTCTTCAGTCTTGTTCGCTCCTCAAACTTTCGGAATAGATTCGTGTTCATACCGACTCTCCATCTATCGACACCTCCAATCTATATTCGGCCTTTCACCACACTTTTCTTCAAATACAAACAAGGATGAGCTCCAAAATGAAGATCTACGCTTTGCCTCTTGCTAGGAAAGCAGGATCCAAACCTCTCGTTGTGAGTCTCTCCACCTGTCAACCGTGGTCTACTCCTATTTCTTGTCTTCTTTTGGTCTTACACGCCGGTGACTGATCTGATTAGAACTCGCTTGTCTGTCCTCCGTTTCAATGCGCCACAGTACTTTTATACCTCTCTGCCTCCTCCATCCTCAACGGCGCCCACGCACTCGAACCCTCATCCTGATAAACATCCGCTCCGCCTGAAAATTGAGCAGAAACTGGACCTCCTACCGAGCGCGCCTCTGCCTCTCCAGTTAACAGCCAAGGCGACTGCTTTCTGGATGGATTTCGGGAAACCAGATGCGGCCAGTTGGAAACAGAAGATTCATAAGCTCGGGGAACGTTGGATGGATAAAATCGATTTCGAGGAGTGGAGTCTGAAGAGCGTAGAACATGGGTTGGTACCGGCTGATTTGTTAGGGGAAGGCGAGGAATCGCACGGTAAGATCAAGGCGGCTCTCAAAGGCGTCCCGGAAAAGGGAAAGGATGGAGAACAGGAAGGTGTGATACGGACCCAAAATGCAAGAAAGCAGAGCGTGGTAGGTCTCTTCTCCCTCGGGTTAATGTGAACTCGTATCGGCCTGACTTTGCTTCTTTCTCCCTCATACCGATATTTCGACCAGATCGAGCTACTGTATCCGGAATCGCCCAAAATCGACACTCTTGATACATTTGAGGACTTTCTTAAGAGCCGTAGGTCCTTCATACCCCTGTTCTCTCTACTTTCCTCTTCGACCACCTCGACTGAGACCTTCCTTTCTCTTCTTCGTTCTTCCTGTTCGTCAAAATGTAGGCCAACCGTTCCACGACAAGATGTTCAAACGAACGCTCGCACTCGTTCCAGCTGCCTTAGCATTCGGAATCTTGCCGATCGTACCAAATTTCCCGTTGTTCTATGTCGGTTGGAGAGCATGGAGTCACTGGAGAGGTTTGTCTTATCTGTCTCCTTCATGTGTCTCTTTGGATATCTCTTCATTTTCTCCGTTTACCTTCTCGAGTCAAGGAGAACCGCGCTCAACTCTCCTTTCGTCTGTTGTGCTTCTTCGATTACGGAATACCAAATTTTTGATAAACCAGCCCGAAATGCATCCGCGCTCCTTCTGAACCTACTCGACAAGGACCGAATAAAGCCAACGGAATCCAAAGTGCTCACTGCGCTATACGAATCATCCTCTTTCGGCAAGAAGACAAAGAGCAAAGAGAACGGCAAACAAGAAGACCGACAGGTTGAACGGTTCTTGACGGAGAAGGGCGTGGAGGAATTAGTGGGTCAGGAAAAACTCGGAGACGCCGCCAAGGAAGAGGTACGTGTCTTTCCTTCTTTGCTTCTATCGTTGCCGCTTTTTTTCTCCCCTTCTTCTTTTGATGTGGCTGAAAGATGGAGATCAGGAAGCTAGCTGAACTAACACATGGGACACTTGCATCTCCATCTTTATGAAAATTGGATTCGATCAGATCCTTCGAGCGGTCCATCAGACAGCTATCCGGTTACCCAAGTCAAACCAAGAACAGAGCCCGACACCAGAATCACACAAGGAAAAAACAGACTAGAAGCATTCCTTCCCCCCCCCTTCTTTGCCCCTATTCTTTTCCGTCCCTTCATATTTCTCTACATCTTTCTTCATCTGATTTTTTTTTCAATTTAAAGGTATACCACCAATCGAGCCTGTACACGTTTCCCTCCCATCGATTCATCTTTTTTCTTCATCACAAATCCTCTCCTCTTTCTCGCCTTCTCCTCGATTTTCTCAGGATGTGTAACTCTTCCTCTCGCTCGGTCTCATCCTCACGCTATCTTTGTCCCTTGCCTGTCTTCCCTTCTTTATTAAGGAGGCATCACGATTCTCTTGTTTCACACAGAATAAACAGGTCGTTCACTATAGATGTAACGGTGTGACTCCGTTGGTGCAAAGCCAAGGAAGCAGTTATCCAAAGGATAAAGAAAAAAAAATACGGCCGGAGGTTGAACATCAAGAGAAAAGAACGAATAACATGATACATCGAAAGAAAGAAAAAAAGATATACAACATTGAAAGGAGGACAGATCGGATCGAATCGAATCGAATGGGAGAGGAGAGGAGAGGAGGGGTGTCGTTCCCTCCTTTTTTTTCGTTTAATATATGAATGCCTAGTCTCATCGCAATCTGATTTTGGAGGGGTCGTTGAGAGAATGAGAATGTGGCGGCAAGAGCAGTGAGCGTCCGAGGAGTAAAAAGATAAACCAGCCGAGAGACTGAAAAGGAAGAAAAAGATAAGGACATCAAACAAAGGTTGCAAGGAGGGATGAAGAGATAGTAGGAAAGATGAACGAGCGGTATCTATATGAGCGTGATGCGGGTAACCTCCCGACACAGGTGGAGGGTGGAGAACAAAGAAATGATGCCAGGATATGATAGAATGACAAATCGAGACGTTATGGAGACGTTATGAAAAGATAAACGACTTGCCACACGGAGGGAGGTAGGTGGTACAAGATAGAAAAACAACAACTCTGGAAGCAAACTAAAGGCGGTAAAACAAATACACTATTCACTAGCTGCTTGCTAAATGTGGGAAGGAAAACGATGGGCGTTCATCACCTAGGTTCAGCTGCAATTGAAGGTGGCGGTCAGAACAGCAGTCGTTCACAAATGTGATGTGTCTGATCAATAGAACATACCCAACGATGAGCCATTCAAAAGCGATCACGTCTTCATCAATCAAACATATCGTAACATTCAACTATCTAGAACAAACAAGATCGTTATGTCAGGTGCACTGTACAAGTTAAGAGATTGGTTCATCATGTTGAAGGGTCATACGGAAACAGGTGCTTGAGTGCGTAAGGACGAATCACTTGAAATCTGATAGTCATCATGAAACCCCAGGGGAGACGTCAGCCTGCTTCCGACTCATGTACAGTCATGATCAAACTTACTCTAAGAGGGTTCGAACGTCCGGTAGAACCTCAAGCACTATTGATTCAAGCTCTCCACTTACTGAACAGTTGGCCTTTCAGCCAGACTGAGCGCCATGAACGCGGGAAGTGAAATCGCGCATGAGCATCTAGACACACGGAAAGATGAGGATAACGGATACAACATACTCTGCCAAGGGGTCTGGCGCATCTCGTCGTATGTCTGTGTCACACTTCTCGATTGCTACAAGCAGGTCGTTCTCTGTCGCCCGTTCTAGCCGATTGGCTCTATCCTCTACGCTGACCGTCACTGGATCCCTTGATGTCCTTTCATCGAGATTCAACTTTCCGCCAGCACTCGATCCTATGACACTAGGCAGATCATCGACACCCATAACGGATACTTGGTCCGTCACGCTCAGAACAGGGACTGGCGCTGGGACCTCCAAAGGAGTTACAGGATAACTCGCGCTTATGTTTACCTGCGAGACACTTTCATTGTTCCGTCTGTCTGGTTCCAGATCTACTTGAGCTGAGAGAAACGGGAAAGTGGGGTTGATAGGTGCCGATTGAGTTCGTTGAGGCATAGCAAATGAGGGTGGTCGGAGTTGGTCTAACGATATTGGGTGTGGTTCCGCAATCGAGTTCTCCAAGCTGGCGTCTGCTCCGTAGTATTCAAACTTTGAGCCGGTATCAGCTTTCATCTCCTCGTCCTCCTCTGCCTCATCATCGCCATCGTCGTAGCCTTCATCAGCATCGTCTTCGAGAGAAAGGATGACCCCCTTGGCCTCTGCAACTTTTTCTCGAAGAAAGTCGGTGTTGAACAGACAGAGCGCGCGTTCCTTCTTCTTGAGGGTCAAGATCATGTCTGCGATCTCTTCTGCGTATGTCGGTTCGATCAGCGAGATCCCTGCTAGTAACCGGTTGTGCTCTGTTTTACCGGCAAGAGAATTCGTACGGGATAGATTGGGTGTTTTAGACAAAGTGATTTCTTCTCTTGATGATTCTCTACTCGGTTCAGTCTTGATGACGACGACTGAGGGGATTTGAAGCTAGGAGATCACCAGGAGCATAATCAAGGCAGAACGGTCAGTCACGATCTATCACTCAAATATTGGCACCTGCCGCTTGAATAGAGAGAAAAGGAACATAAACATTTACGTTCTCATCAACGGATTCCTCGTCAGCCGATCCTTGAGTCATCGTCGGATTTGATCCGGTCAGCATGCTGACGAGTTGGTCGACCCCTTGGGAGAAATCAATGGATGTGATAGCATGTTCACGCTTTCCCTGCTCGATCATGAGCGCTTCGTGTCTTTTTTCGGGACTGGAAGAGAACAAGTTGTTACGGCTGAGGCTCTGAGCTCTCGTCTGGAATGTCATCTGGTAGATCGGAATCGAGTCAAGATTCTTAGGAGATGATTCTTTCTTTACGCAAACGGAGTCTATCATACGCACGGCCTCTGCAGGATCACTATTCCGTCTCGAATGGCTTCCCGACTCGGGCGCCAATCCCAAACCCAGACCTAGACCCATACTCTGTCCTTCGAGATGACCCGGGATTGAGGGAAAGGCCGCGTGGTATCCAACGCTAGGGCCGTCGGGCGAGCCCTTCAATCGAAGCTCGGCCAATTTCTCCCCTCGGAGTTTTTTGGGTTCATGAAGCCGTACCACCATGCGTTTGGATCCAAGTAGGGCGCCTATTCAGACACCAGAGAACACGTCTTTCACAAATCGGTAAGTTGTCCGGGGCACACCATCAATTTAACAAGTACTGACCGTCCATAGCGACTAAGGCAGCATGGGCTGTTCAGGATAAAGTGGCGTTGGTTAGCTCAATGCTGCAGACGTGGTCAAAAATCATCAAGTTGCCTACCCTCTTGAGGTGTCTGATAGCTGACAAATCCGAATCCTTTACTGTTTCCAGCGTCATCTCGCATGACTCGAGCACTGGAAAGGCAAGAGAGTTGTTCACATCGAAGGGCTGAGCGGACGTAATCAGACCTAGACGCACACAGGTTTGGTAAAACAACTAACCTGACGATTCTTCCAAAGACTCTGAAGTGAGTGAACATATCATTGGAACTCATCGAAGGGTCCAGGTTCTATAGTGATAGTAATGAGTACACCTATCAGCAGACAATCATGGAAAAAGAGTCGAGTTCACTGAGACTTGCCTTGCAAAACAAATTACAAGGGTCGATAAGTCCCGATACGCTCGTCGAACCAGGTCCGAAGGAAGGCGCGGGCTGAACTTGCTGGCCAGGTCCTGTTGGATAGACATAGACAGTCAAGATGCTTGACTCAGGTATCTGACAAAACAGGCAAGAAAAAAATCCAAAAAAAAAAAAAACAGAAAAGGCAGAAAAGAAAAGTGGGCGCACCATAGTGGCCAGCGTTCAGATTCGGACTCGCCAGACCCAACATATTTGGACTACTTCCATTCATGATGGGCATCGGAATCTGACTGAGAGGAGGGCTTGCCTTCCAAGAACCATTCATCCCACCACCGTTAGGAACGAATGAAGGGGCAAGTGGAGAGAACCCGAGGAAGGGGGATCGGAAGTAGTAACTCGAAGGAGAAGACATGTTGGACATTGAACGAAGATTAGGGGATAGCGGAGCGATTGGTATTGGTAATTGGCGACGTGGATTGTAAGGCACGATAGATCTGTCGGTTTGATAGGTGAATTTGGAAGAGATCAGAAAGAGATTTTATGCAACGATATATCCGATGACAGGGAAGAGTTCTTACAGAACTTCGCCAGTGGGCATGATAGGCTGTGGTCATCACCAGCGCAGATGAAGATGGAGAGTGAGTAAGCAGACAATCTATTGGACCGTCGGACCGAGAAGATTTGAATGATTACAGGGTTTATCTCAAACCAGCGGGCATCGTCCTCATACCAAAACTCGACGAGCGCTTCGGGAGAATACCCGGTGTCCCAATCTATATGTCAAATCCGACTTATGTCCAGGTTAGTAAGCATGCATGAGAGGAACAGTCGAAATGGTACCATGCAGAATAAAGGGAGAGACAACTCGCTTTGATGCGGCAGGATCAGAGATCGTAGAGCGGCTGGCCTGAGTGCTTCCCAGATAAGACCAGGTGAGGTCCCTTCGGGGAACCCAGAGATGACTCGCGGCACACTATCAACAGGAGCCGGGAGGGGAACGAAAGGAGGGGGATAAGGTGAAAGTTGAAAGAGGTTGGAGAGAGTGGTAAGAGCCTTCTCGGCTACAGAAGAGGAAGCCAAAGACGGAAAAATCGACCGAGATCAGTGAGTAACATGTGAGGTATAGATGTAAGTGTGCGCTTTGGGTAAAGGCAGACCGACCTCGAACAGAATCTCTAAATTCGACGGTTCCTACACCGACATCAAGAACGGCAAGGACCATAACCCAGAAAACTCAGGCTTCAACACTCTACAAACAGAGGTTGCTATATGTGAAAGCCACTTTTGAAGAAAAAGACACACCTTCGATAGACCCGTACATATCGACCGCTTCTCTGCCAAGGTTCAGTCTGATCGGTAGACAATCCTGAAAGAGCTCGGCAATCTCACCATTGGACATGCTCGCCGGAAGATTGGAAATGTGAAGGATCGTTCCTTTCTAGAAAGTCGAGACAAGATGTAATTGAAAGAGGTTAGTGACCTCGAGCAAGTTTATTAAAAGCGAACACGAGATCTCAAGCGAACCAAATGGGGGTGAGGTCGGGCGTTGAACATGATGATGTACGTGTATGCTGATGTGATGGCGTGGGATTGAGATTGAGATTAAGATTGCGGACGTTCAAGGACGAGACTCAGATCTATATGGGTTTTACCAGTCGGCACAACGTTAAAGACTGGAGAGACCCAAAAGATAGAGAGAGAGAATGTATCAGACGGTGACTGAGTTCTGTGCACAAAGAGAAGGTTGAATGCAAACGAGACCAAGGGAAACGACAGAAGACCGAGCGAGAGGAATGTGAGAGATAGATAGAAAAGAGAGATGGAATAATCGATTGGTCTTTGGCAGGAACAGAACCAGATGCACACGCCAGGGGAGAGCGCGATAGGCAAAGGCGTCGGTTGGGGGTGCAACGCCTACACGGTCGCCAGCTCGTCTTCTGGCTACTCACTCAATCAGCGTCCACCTGAACTATCACTTCTTTCTTTATCCCGACGGGCTTGTGATCGATATCATTTTTGCTCGAGAGAGAGAGAGAGCTCAAGCACACGCACACACACACACATACTCTATTGTGTACACATCCTTACGCACTTAAACGTATCCACTCACTCACTCACTCACATCATCACATACACACTCTCACTCACGCACTCACTGGATTCTTGTTCACAGCCCAGGAAGGCAGGCGGTCAGGTATAGTCAGCAACACAAGTCAATGAGACTATTTGTCAGTCGACCGGTCTAATAACAGGGTCCAGCTCATGGGTTCATATTGATAAAGGGTCCGAAAGCCCGATGGCCTCTCTTGGAACGATCAGATATGCACATTCACCCCGGTACAGCTTCGACTGAGCGAAGGAGGGGCATCACTCATCGGGTGGGAGTGTGGTCTAGATATGACTAAAAGGGACAGAAACAAACCAAAAACAGAGCGGACCTATTGATGGACAGGGTCGACTGACGTAATAGCTTTCTATCAAAGGCCCTTGCCGAGGAACACGCCCGATTCGCTCCTCTGCCGGTTTCCGCTCGAGCCGGTTAAGTCCGGACCCTCTGATCTGATCTCGTCTGATTTAGTCTAATTTTTTTTTCTGTCGTCTCGTCTCGACATCTATTCTCCGATGCGGATCTAGACCCTAGATCTTGTCCGGCCAGGTCGTTCTACAGGTGCGCGTGTTCTTTGCTCTTATTGACCTCGAGACTGTTTGTTTGAATGGATGGATGAATGATTGATTGATTGAGTGAATAATTAGATATAGCCAGGCACAGAATCACATTCGGAGATGACGGTGAGTGAGAGCTGGTTAAGCAGCTGACAACATATATATGCATGATGGTTTCTAGTGAAGGGAATTGAATGTGTTTACGTGTGTCTGTATAGTTATGATAGATTACAGGAATAACAAAGCTTTTCTTCAAAAACTGTGTGTATCTATTTGTTTGGTAAGCAGAAAAGGGGAATGCAGAGTAATAAAAAGATAATGTATGTAGACAGAGCAGGTCGTTAAAGAGTTTGTACAGACATAGAAGGCAGCAAGGGTTGAAACCGAGCGATCGTAAACGATTGGGAGACACAAGTCAGAAATCGAGATGAAAGGAGAAAAAGACAAAAAGAAAATCGAAGTTTTGTAAAGTTAGCGAGAGGAAGAAAAAGAGACAGGAAGAGCTCTACCGATAACTGGGGCTTCCTACGAGGAACGGAGCGTTTGTCGGGGGCATTGACAATAATGTCGAAACCCCCGAAGAGGACGGTGATGATGAAGAGGAGAAGGAGAACGCAGGAGACTTCGGGAACGACCGCGGGTTTCGAGCAAATGTAAGCGTCGGTATAGACGTTTTCGAGAAGGGCACTGCAGAAGCCGGAGACGAATCGTCAGCAACAAAGTTCCACACGACAAAGGGAAACAACGACCAGACTTACCAGCAATGCCACTGATAAACTTCCCAGTCTTCTCAGCCGATCGGCCCTTCTTCGCCCAAGCCTGCACAGGAACTTCGTCCTCATCCGCCAGATCCCCTTCATCTTCGTCGAAATCAGAATAGTCCTCATCAAACGCATTCTCCCCCTCACTCTCTGATGAGAGCTCGTCCCGCTCTACACACTCGGCACATTCGCAGTCGGACCCTGCGGAGCGAGAAGGAGAAGGCGAAGCTGATGCCAGGCGAGTAAGATCCAAATAAGTCGTCGATGGGGGCGAGGTGGACAGAATAGGAGGGATCGACATGTCGACAAGTCCTTGCGGCTGAGCCGATCGAGCAGATACCTGAGCAATCTGAATAGGCGATGACTGAACGGGCTGTCGGACAGTCGGCTATTCGTTCACAATATGAAACGGTAGTATAAGTGGACTGGCTCGATCGAGGACTGGGCGGCCCAAGAAGAGAAAAAAAAAGTCAAACATACATAGAAAAACCTCAGTGGCTTCCTCTGATCGGATCGACCTCGACCTCGGTCATTGTCCTCCTCGACTTCCTCTACCGAGGCAACCTTGAAGCTTCTACGGCTACTGTCCGAAGCAGAGGATGCAGGCTTGGAGACTGGAAAGCTAGCGAGAAACATTGTTGGATAGGGATGTATGCGTGCTAGATGTCGGGGTTGACGGTGAAGAATGGGAAAGGATGTTCGCTTGGAAGTTGGGTTTTAAAGTAAACCTTCTACACTTTCAACAGATTATACAGGAGAAGAAAGATGATAATAAAGAGATATAGAAACAGGAAGAGGTCAGCCCAGTCATTCGAACGAGACCCTGTCCAGTCGGAGCAGTCAGGGTGTAAAAATATCAGTAGAAACAACTAGTGACCAACCTGATGTACTCTCTATCGATGTTATCTAAATAATGCTTTGAGTGCTGGGGTTGTCGTTGTTGTTTGTGGTCTTGGTTTTTAAGAGAAGGAGAAGAAAGAGGGAAAAACTGAGGAAAGAGGGTTTATAGATACTCTTCGGACCAACCCAAAGCCGTTGTCTCGATGGCGTGAGTGAGGCATGATGTTTGTCTGAGTGTGGTGGAAACGCGTGTCAAAATGATGAAATGAAATAAGATGGCGTGCTTAAAAAATTCGATCATCCGAAGCGCGAAATAATAAAACAAAATAAAATCTTACTGACCAATACACAATATCATCCGTATATTTCGTTCTGCTTCGTCATGTTTCCTTGTCTCTAGTGATTGGTGATCGATGATCCCGCCAAGTCACTCATGCGATTTATCTACTTGAATTACCAAGACCAGCCGAGGATAATAATGAGATAAGATCTACTCATACAATCTGTCACGTCCGCTGGGACATGCATGTACATTATGGAGAGAAACAGAGAGAAGAGGGATGGGTAAGAATTTGAGGACAGAAAAAGGAAGAGCAACATCGAGCGAAACACCCATGATCGGGCTCGACTTGCAAATACAACCCCAAAGTCAAGAAAAGAAGAAGTAAAGAATAAGAACTAAGATAAAGAAAAGTATAAAACACCAGGCAAAAACAGCTGATGGAGGGGAATCAGGTTAGAAGATGAGAACAAGTATAGAAAAAAGTAGTCGTGAAGAACGATCCATGCGAAAGTGGACAAGAAGCAAAAGGCCCAGACGAAGGGGTAGTTGAGTGAAAGACGAGTGGTGCGTGCAAATGATAAAAATGCAGAGACATAATGAACCGTGAGGGCCAAAATGAACGGAAAAAGGATTTTGTGTGGTAGTGCTGCTGCTGATGATGATGATGATGAGGAGTGTATTGGAGAATTCAAGAACATTGACAGTTCGGATGGAACAATTCTAAAATGAGCTCAATTGGCTAGGAGGAAATCTGGCCGGTGGAACATTGGGTAGATGGTGGGGATGATGAGGAAGCGAAGGATAGGCCGATGAATGCATCGGCAAGCGACCCTTCTGACCATTAGGGAATGAACCGACTATCTCTTTCGGCAGCTTCGGAGACCCCTCTGTGCCTCCGTTCGTGAGCTGGGCTACATCTGTCAAAGGACTCGAGTGGGAGACTCCGTTCATCGATGTCGGCAGCTGAGGAATACCTAACGATGGGCTAGACACACCATTCATCGATGGTGCCGGACGGGGACCAGCTCCGTTCGAAGACGCGACCCGACGGAGCTGAGGAGGCTGTGGCGGAGGAGGAGCAGGTGGTCTGACAAGAATCACAGGAGGCGGACGTTCCGGACTCTCTTCGGCTGCCCGTTGAGCAGCCATGAGGTGACTCGAATCGGTTGATAGGAGCGCGATATCACTCTCTTCAAACAGACTTAGTCTGACTTTGAGGTGCCTAGAGAAAGAAGCAAAAAGGTGATAAAGTCAGAACACCAGTTGTGTTCCAAGGACGATACAGGCGGAAAAAACGGAAACACCACGAACCTCTTTCCGTATTCATCCACGACGAGACGCTCCTCGTCTTCCAGACCTCGAGTACCCATACCCACACCAACCGCGCCAAGCTCTGAGTCGTATCGCCAACGTTCTGATATTCGTCGAGCATAGTCCCGTTGATCGTGTCCATGGGATGCGATGGAAAATCCTTCGATTCCATCCATCGGCTGAGACGTGTCCTTAGACTGTTCCAGAGTTGGTCTCGAATCCGAACGAAGGGAGGACCACTGGTCTGGGAAGAGCTCCGCAGAAAGAGGTTCTGATGATGATTGAGTATAGTAGGATGATGTGCGAGGAGACGCAACAGGAGGATGTTGTTGACGATGATGTTCTGATTTACGATCAAATCGCATGATACCTCCTCGACCTCGTCGCGGTCGGAAGGACGTGGCGAAACGGCCAGAAGGCCGAGCGGAGGAAGTTGTTGATGATTTTGCAGCAGATAGTACTGAGGAGGAAGGGAAGGCAGAAGAACCTTCAGGTAGCAACGGGCGGAAATGACGTGCAGGAGTAGGAGGAAGCAATGGTTGATATGCGACCTGAATGAAGAAGAGAAAAGAACAGGTATCAATATAATTCTAATATCGGATGAAAAAGACTAGCATATGACATACGTCGGTTTGATCTTCCCATTGGTAATCTCCTTCTCGTTTGCGAGCCACGTCTCGCTCGATCTGCATTGCAATGGCAACCATTCGTTCTCGAAGGGCCTCGAGAGGATAATGGCGCTCTCCGGGCTCTCTTCTCTCCTTCCCTTCGATACCAGGCGCCGGACTTCCAGTGGCAGAGCCACTTTCCCGGCCAGTCGTTCCATTCTCTCGTTTTCGAGAAGATTTGGACGCTTTGTCCTCCTTTAAAGAACTGAGAACCGACTCGGCTGTCTTCGATTTTTTGTTGGCCGAACCGATGCCTGTTCGGAACAAGAGCTCTTCTTCATCCGGTCTGAGAGGTTGGGAGGGAATTTTACGCTTGATGTCGATAAGTCGGAGCTTAGCATCCCATGCGTCTCGCTCACACTGAATAAGATCTGACTTGCGTCGCTCCCTTTGGAGAGTGTCCGATGCCAGCTGAGAAGCTTTGATAAGCTCACTCTGGAGCAGAACGAGACGATCTACTGATTGTGAATCTGTTCGGCGCGTCTTTCGAACAGACTTGACCTCTCGTCGCCGGAAGCAGACATATGGATCGGCATCATTGGATTCGTCATGCTGCATGTCGGAAGAGTCGGAAAGGAAAAAAGAACTTGAGATCAGAAACAAAAAAAAAGTCCTTGCACACAAACCTTCCCCAAGAAACACCGCCGTATGGAAAGGATACTCACGTTAAGCTGGGGAATGATGTATCGGCCACCGCTGGCAAGTTTGCGTTCTTTCCAGTGAGGATAGATAGCTTTAGCCATGCGACACAGAATGCCAGGCGGTGGGACACCGGCGTTGATAGAGTATGTTGGGAAATAGGTAAGAGGTAACGGATGGGAAAAGAAAGATTCCATATCAGTGAGAGCTGGTATGCGAGAAGTGTCCTGAAGTACACGTGAAAGCAAAGCAATATCAATACAACGATACTCGACGTTAACTATAAAGATGTGAAGAAATTGTACATACTGTATGCAGTGTTGGCACGCGCTCTTCCGTCCACTTCTCCATCAAAGCCATGACCAGCTCGAACTCGTCTTCCGAAATAACTGATGGAACAAGCTCCTCCTTTTCCTTTCCTTTGATCCGAAGGCCACGATTGGGGTCGGACAGACCGTTAGGCGCAGAACCGTTGGCGATTTCCCCTCGAGCAAGACGGTTATTTTTCTTGAGCCACTCGTCATCTGTCTCATCTAATGTGTAAGAGAACCCAAGGCCAGACGGACCGGCACATGCTTCCTCAACCGTATCGGAAAAGCGCACATAGCCAACCGGATCATGCCAGCGCTGGGGCTGGTAGAGAGCAGTATAATTAGTGATTACTCCGGTAGCATCGGGTGTGGGAATGGAGTAGAGGGCCTCTTGGGGTTGTGTGGTCTTGTCTGGGGAGCCACGGGCTCCAGCAGAGGAACTAGACGCGACTGTACGTGAAGAGGCAGAGGCTCGTATGGCGGCTGCTGAAATAGCAGCCTGGAGATGATGTTCTAGAAGGGACAATCGGCAACAAAGAGAAAAGATGCATTCATCATGATCAGCAAATACATCATTTCTCAATAGGACCGATAACAAAATGGTTGGCGGTCAACAGAATCACAAGACGGTGAAAACGTAAGGATCGACAAGGAGAGAAGATTAACGATATGCGAGAGAGCATAAAGCGCATGCATAAGAGTCGAAAGATAGACATCATCCAAGAATTCGTGGATGTATATTGTTTGTTGTTGGTTGACTGATCCTGGTCTCGTGGGTCGTGTGTGCTTGAGCAAAGACGGAATAAGAAAGAAAATCCCCATCTCATCCCGTAATTTCCGCCGCTCTGCCGCGAGATGAGGGGAAAAAACAGGTGGCAAAACACGGAAAAAATGACAGGAACACGGCACCTTGCCACCCAAAGGGAAACCCATCCTCCAGACCGATCGAATGATGTTGCAACCTTCAAAAACGATAGCAATGAAAAGAGTGATCTCACCTTGGTCTTCTCCCTTTTCGACTCCGTCCTGATTCAGGTTTGTTTTCGAGTTGTCGTCGTCCAAAATGACCGGCTCAGCTCCATCGATCTCCCCCCGGTTAATCCCGAGACGAGTCTTGTTGGTGAGCCTGGCCTGCCTTCGGGATTTCAGCATCGGGTTGAACGAAATGGATGGATGGGAGTAGAGAATGATATCTACTGGCCCTCCTGAAGAGATCTGAAGCGTTGAAGGAGGGCTTTGCCAGGGCTGATGAGTCTGGAAAGGGCAGGGGCAGGAGGAGGGGCGAAAATTTGCACTTCCCGCCACATCAACGATGGACCGGTTGGGCGTAGAGGAGAGAGAAAAATTACAGAGTCCATTTACTTCCGAATGCCGAAAATCTAACTTGACATTCGCGTCCACGCGTAGACACAACACCACACAAACACAAGATAACCAGACTATCCGACAAAACAAGGAAACATCAACTACAAACACACAAACATCCTTCTCTCTTTAGCTTTTTGTTCTCTTGCGTGTCAATTGTTTGCTCTCAGTACAAGATCTCAAGGGGAAGAGAATATGGGTAAGTGTTGCGTTTGCGCGCCAGGCTCAAAGCTCGAGCACACCTGTGTGGGTCAAGAAGACAATGAATGAGTACAGTTCATTTCCAACCCGAGACAGATGATGAAGACAAGACATACAAGGCTGATCAGTAAACGTACGGATTCATGGCTGAATCTAAGAAAAGGGACTACACGGCCTTCTATGTCAGCTGCTACACATGAAAGACTCAAGATCGATCCTGATGATGAAAAGTCATACTCACCGTCAGTGATCTCAAATGGTCAACCATGTGTGCGCTACGGAACGAGCCTACATCTTAGAATTTGTCAAGACTACGCTCATGTTATGATTAGAGGAAACTATGGTGATAAAACACGCGTGTCAATTCACCAGTAACAGACGTGGAGAACAGAAGTGGAATAGAAAAACGTACCTAGAAATACATCAATGCGCACATGTGCCGCAATACTCTAACTTGGCCAATCTGAAGAGGCCTTTAGTTAACACTACAAAACCAGCTTCTGGTATCGCATGAATTGAGATTGACCACATCCCTACCCTCCCAGAGCAGCCTGATGACACCCTGTGGTGTCTTACAAAAAGCATGAAACGTCGTAGATCGTAAAATGGGCATTCTTCACAACGCTGGTTTTTATTTTATTTTATTAAGGAGCCTAAACTTTCACATCGTTGGGAGTAGGTTTCGAAACTCCAACCAATTCGGGGTGCTTGAGAGCCATGATCTTGTCCACAAGCTCCTTTTGATGAGTGTTGTTCCTGGCCTGCATGCTGTTTGTTCAGGTGAAGTTGGGGTCAGAAAAAAGAGAGAACCGAATGAAAGGAGAGTGAAGTGAGGAAACTAAAAGATTTCCCTGGAGAAAGTAACATTGAATGCCAAGAAGTGATGCAAGGAAGATCATTCACGCACATTTGAGAGTAGATGATCCATATAGGGAGACCTAGACCGACAATAGTCACGAGTGAAGCTAGGAAAGAGACCAGACAGTTTAAGAACATCGATTTGATGAGTTTCTATAGACGAGATAGGCACAGGGCTATATACAGCAGAAGAACAGAAGAACAGGAGGATCAAGAAGTGTTACTCACTAAGGAAAGCATGGAACTTCTTCCTTCGTGGAGGTGGGGGGGGCAATTTCTGATTGTTCAAAACCCAACGCATACAGAATTGTCCTTTCAGGAAGATTCACAAGGAACGCAAAAAGTTAGCGAGTTTTCTCTTTGTAAAGACACTAACGTCAAAGCTAAAGACCTAGATCGCAACCACAAGAGGAAAGGAACAACGTTTGCGTTAGCTACTGGAAGAACTTGGCATACACCTGATCAAAGACATCTTCCTTGGCCTGTCAACCAAAGCTTCAGACCTCTAAACTGAAAAGACATACTTTTGAAGAAGGCTGTGGATAATCCTCAGCAGTGGCAGCAGGTAGCCTGGATCTCCATTGACTGATCGCACCCGTAGATTGAGCTGGAGAGATAGCGGTCGATTCAGAGGCGACAGCAGAAGCCGGATTCAATGGACTCGACCTCGGAGCTGCTGATGAGCGAAAAGGAGATCCGAAGAAGAGTCGAGAAACGGAAGGTCTCATGTTGTCAACAAGAAGAAGTAGAGGAAGCAAGAAGAAAGAGTAGGAAGTATTGAAGGGTGTAAACGTGTGGACGATGGGAGTGAACGGTGTGGAGTGAACGGAAGGTGCTGAAGAGTTTGCACTACATCAGAACGCCCCCGACCCGACACAGTTAGTCCCCATCAATCTTAGGTAATAAATCATAAAATCACAACTGAAGTTAGTCATGTTTCCTCACACTCGATACTCAAACGTATACGTCTATCCAGACAACATCAAGCATGTCTATTGTAACAACAGGTAGATCAACACACATGAGTTCACATTTAGAACAACATCAATCTAATAAAAAGCGAGAATAGCGCCTATGAGCTAATTCTTGCCACCATCCTTCCAGATCATATCTTTCTCTATAGCTTGTTCAAGATCCTGTTCAGCGCTCTCAGAATCTCCAAGGCCTGACTGCTCGAGGTTTTCTTCTGGACTGAGAGAATCACATTCACATAGGGATTTAGTATATATGTCTTCATATCAGAGCGCAGGTGGGAAGAGAAGAAATATGAGATAGACTCACGTTTTCCAGATGTTTTTCGCAGCATGCATCAATTCATAAAGCTGTCCCATTTGCTGAGAGGGAACAAGCGAGAAACGACATTTTTTGATAAGAAAACAGAAAGAAAAAAAAAGAGAAAAAGGTCGCAAGATGACAGGTACGTACCTCATTGGACATCTACTCATCGCCAGAAAGAGAATATTTCAAAAGTTGGATATTTAGTCTAACCTCCTGACACGCCAACTACGAGTCGCAAACAGAACACGGTCATACCTTCTCCAATTTCTCCATATCCAATGTTCTTCCTCGATCGAGCTCTCCCTTCTCCAATGAATCAAGATAATGTTTCCATTGAGATAAGAATCCAATGATATGTAACGGGTTGTCCGTCGATTTGTGCCGCTTAAACTCTATCAGAACAGAGATGCAGGGTATGTAGCACGAACAAGAAGAATGCCAATCGAGGCGTATGTCAATGCATAATCCGTTGTGACAGGTACATGAAGGTTACTGATATGACATACCGTCTCGAACATAGGTATCCCCTAAAGAACGCATGTCTATTGGAAGCTTTCGGTGAGCTCGAAGTAGCCGTCGAAACAACCTAAGAGACAAGTGATATAACCATGATTAATGTCAATATTTCTAGTGTTCGCTCATTAGTGAACGGTTACCCCAGATGGGTATGAGTCCACTCTAGGATCGAGAAAGTAGTTCGAAGCTCACGGGATCGGCGGCAGGAGGGCGACACTCGCTTCTCTGACATCACGAGGAGCTTTGATGACGGTGGCCGCATATCTGACAGCCAGAGTGCGTTGCATCGTGCGAGAAAGAGAGAGAATGAGCTTGAGCTAAAAGAGAAGAGAGAAGAGTGGGCGAAAGACGTGGTTGGCTATTATGTCTAACACGAAGTTAGATGATGATGGTTATGATGGCCGGATCAAAATTCGGGCGATTCCCTTCGATCCCTGAAACATCGCGCCGTTCGATATTTTGTCTCTCAGTGACCTTCATCAACATCCAATGATCTCCATAAATCCTAACCCTGTCGTCGACTCGGCATATCTGATTCATTCGGTATGTGAATACATCAGTACCCAATCGAGTTAAGGTGAGAAGACTGATATATATGTGTCATGATTCCAATATATAAAAGCAAGCTCAAGATGTCAGATTGTCATGCAACGAGCAGATCGAACAGGCGGCTGAATCTGTGAGTATCCTCGCTTGCTTGAGACCAAACAATCGAAACTGATCAGATTCGTCTTGACAACCGAACAGCTCCTTCCCTATCTGACAACATATTCTCCTCTCACGTGGCAAACTCAACCGCTCCATCTACTACCAGCATCAACCCCCTCTTCCAATAAATGTTCGCTCCAATTTCCGAAACTCAAATTTAATCAGGACGATAAGGCCTGCTTAGACTGGATCTTTTTCGTATCATCTTTGAATTTTTCGTTCTGGAGTGATCTGCCCTCTGGAGAGAGGTGGGGAAAGGAATGGTATGCGGATGGATGGAAGGGACTAGGAGGGAAGAAGAAACGTTGGGAAGGCTATTGGGGACTCTTAGCCGTCGTCAACTCAGGTACGCACTCTTACCCAGATTTGCGTATGCTAAGCAACTCGATCTAAAGGACTTATTCTTTTACTTCGATATCTTCCTTCGCGATACTAGCTCTAGAGAATGGACATCCCCTCACAGACCCTTCATTCTATTCATCCACTAACTCCGCCGATCTCATCAAATCTCTTTTCGCGCCAACTTCTCCATCAAAGGAAGAAGTTCCTCTTCTTCAAGATCGGCTTTCCATTCTCCAGAAGAACGGTTCTATCCTCTGCTCGCCTAGCAACAACTACAACGGTTCCTGGGCTGGATTTCTGGAAGATTTCTTCTCCAAAGATGAGAGAAGAGGAGCGCTTGATCTTGTCAAAGAAGTCGTTAGAGTCTTCGAGAGTTTTAGGGACGAGGGATTATGGAAGGGAGAGAAGGTATGCTTTTGGAAGAGAGCTCAGATCTTAGTTGCAGAGACGTGGTATGTTTGTTTCTTCACAAACGCATCAATCTAGCCCCGAGTTTGCTGATTGTTGATGTAAAAACCTGATTTTATCTTGAAAGGGCTGCATTCTATCCTTCTGATTCATCGATACCTCATCCTATCTTCCCTAATGGTCTTGGAGAACTTACAATGTTCCCAGACTATCGAGTGCGTGCTTCTTGATCATATCTTTGCCGTCTTGTATGCGGAATCAACAATTCTGACTTGATTATGACGGGACCTCTTTAAATCATTATCAGGTTCCTCAACATTTACATACGTTGAAACTGTTGACATACTCTCCCTCTCTATACGAAACCCTTTCCTCGCATGCTAATCTTCCTCATGGATCGAGGCTCGAGATGGAACTTCGCGCTGGCTCAATCGTCGCCATCGAGGAAGTCAGAAAGACCCTTCGACGACTTCGAGATGGGGTCGATATCGAGAGTGTGGTGTTAGATTTTCTGATCTGGGATTTAGCCAAAGAGATGGAAGCTAAAGCGGCGAAGGAAGGAGGCAACTTAGTAGAATGTCACCGAACGAGGAGTATATATTATTGAACGTTGATTCAACTTGTGTGATATGAACTGCATGGACTAGCTATCCCACAGGACTTGACCGCATCTGCATGAATGTTACCTCTCGCAACCCTAACAAGGATAAAGTGACGTCATTTCTCTCATAAACAATATGTAACGGTAGGATCATCAACAGCTGCTTGCGGGCAGCCGTGATCAAGCATGTCTTAGTTGATCTTGTGGACGACTCTCCTTTCAACTTCAAGTACATCCCTTAATACATCTCTGCTGACGATACCACAAGTACATCCACATCCACATCCACATCTACCAAAATGACCAATCCTCTGCAATCCCTCTTTGACGCTGTTGTGTCTGTCTTCCGGGCTGTTTATGATACGTTCGTAGTACATCTTTGTTTCAAACCTTTTGAATTACTCATTGACTTCTTCTTGGTTTTTCTAATTATAATCCATCTGGTGTATCCTTGTATCAGGTTCTACGCCGTTTGCCACACAATCTTCTCTGTATTGGAGAATGCGACGATCCTAGTCTGGAACATCGTTACTGGGATCCTCAAGACGACATTCAATGTATCCGAAGCTACATTAGAAGGCGTCGCCAAGCTGTTCGTCGATGGGCTAGAGCTTTTGTGGAGTACGTTCTGTTATCTTCACTCGAAAGATAAGATGCTATCTTTACAAGCGTACGAGTAACTGACGATAAGTTTACGGAATTATCATTCGTTTTGTGGGGTTTCAGATAACAAATTGGTTATCGGAGCTATTGCTTTGGTCCTTGTTGTCCTTCAATCTCGAACGGCTCAGAAGACGGCTGGTAACATAAAGCAGAAGGCTAAATCTGCTTAGGCAGGGCACTCTTCTTTCCTTTGCTTGATTAGTATAATTTGAATATTCCAAGTTGTAATAACTGTCTTCCTCATCTTGATTTCTATTATAACCTCGTAGTCTTATCTTGTATCAATGTTTACATAGTTTGATTCTGACGTTCAACATAATTCAGCTATTTTGTATACAACTTCTCACTATCACCTTATCAAACAATTTTCAGCTATAGAAATACGGCCCATCATGAAGCAAAGGATGCTCAGAATAATAGAACAACACAAGAAAAGAGGAGTTGGCACTATAAGATATGAGAGAAAAGCGATCAGAAATGAATGTGCACTAAAAGATATCAAGGAAGTGAAGTGGAGTCTGGGTATCAACGGATGAAGTGCGTGAAGTCAATAGTAAGAGAAGAAGGAGATATTGAGAGAAAGAAAGAATGGGAGAAGCAAAAACGCTACAGCAGCTACCATCGGTTACCGTTCCACTCATCATGCTCTCCAGCATGCGCTCCTTGTTGTTTCCGGCCTAGCTGCTGTTGTTGATGGTGATGGTGCTGCTGTTGATACATAGATTGCATACCCCCCATTCCGAATCCTAACCCAACCTGTGCCTTCATATTAAGTTCGCCTGCCAGCCCTTGGCCACCGGGTCGATACATTTGCGCTGCATTAGCTCCGTACATGGCTCGGGCCAGATCCATCGAGAGAATTTGAGAAGAGATCGCTCCGTTGGCAGCATAATTTTGGAAGTAAGGGTTGAATTGAAGAGAGGCAGGGTTCAAGCCGTAGCCAGGGGTGATAAAAGGAGGCGAGGCCGGACTAAGTTGAAGTTCGGGTCAGAAAAACAAGGTACACCGTATGAGTAACATGATTGAGAACCAAGTCAGATCCCAAAAGAAACTACCAACGTTCGAGGGCCGGTCCAACTCTCAGGACTGGAAACTGCTTCCTCTTGTGTAGGTGAGCCTTTCTTCGTCTTAGCAGCATCTTCTCGCACGCCCTTTTGAGCGGAGTTATCAGCAAATCGGACGACCTTTTATACAGATTGACAAATGTAGACAAGATGAGCTATTCAAACTTTAGTCATCCTTTTATACGAGAGCAGATCAAGACGTACCAAAGGAGCACTTGCGCCTGACAAAATCTTGCCATGAAGCTTCAGGGGGTAAGTTGAACGAAGAGGCGACATAGAAGGGAATCAAGAAGGTGAGCTGCATATACAACAACTTCTCGCGAGGCATCTATATTTGTAATACCTTGTCAATCATTAGATGAGCTTCTTCTCTGGTTTGAAGTCTATAATGTCGACCAAGTAAGGTTCACTATTCAGCATCACCAAGAATGCCCAACAGAACGAGTATTCTTACCGAACAAGAGCCTGAGACACGAATTTAGATGAAAACATAGATAAATATTCGGCGCATAACAAAAAATGGAGGATTTATACATACGACACCCTTTCCATCGACCCCACCTTTGCCGCTTTCCAGCATTTTGCTCGAAACGATGATATTGGGCACAAAGAGCCGCTGGAATAAGGGTAGAAGTGATCGTACAGTTGAGTTTAAGAAACAGATAGAATTGGTATAAGATGTGCGTTGCTGACCTCGAGAGCCTGAATATGAACAATTTAGAGAAAGAATCAGCAGTGTTCTTCAAACACACACACATGTTCAGCAACGATGGATACGAACCTCCTGAGGGTAGTTGACAGGCAAACTATAGATGTACATGAAAGTCATCAGCACCAAAGCTTATAGACGATAGAGTGATACCTGACATTTACTTTTTAACATAGAGGTTGGTCTCGAAGGGATCTGCAAGCTGTGATGAGAAAAGCAAGTCAGCGCATGGTCTGGTAAGCATTGATGCAGATACAAAAAGCTTACCCTCTCTAGCTTCTCTTTGAGGGTTTCCTATTCGCGCATAAGGTAGACATCAACCTAGATGAGCATACACCCCATGTAGAAGAGACAAGAGAGTGACCAACCTTAGCATACCCAACTTTGTACCCCTTTTCTGACAAACCTTGGATACAGGCTACAGCTTGGGGGACTGAGCAAGAGACAGATAACATCAGATTAAACTCCTACGTAGACAAGAACGAATCCGACACTTACTTCCAGCAAACATGATGAATCCAAAGGACTTTCCCTCGCCAGGTTTGGCGACAAATCTCGCACTTCGAACAGTTCCAAATGGAGCACCGAGAGCACTTAACTGAACTTCGTTGCATGTGGGAGGTAACCTAGACAGGAACACTTGATTGTGCACACAAAGCATGACAGGTACATCAGGTACAGCCGAGGTACCAATGTTTTCACTGAAGCAGCACATACCAGTGGGAGTTGGGGTGGGAGGAACAAGGGTCGGAGCCTGCAAAAGCTGACCGGCTGCACTCAAAGTGATAAAAGTATGAGGGGTCAGAAGCGCTGCGAGTGTTTTGATCAGATCAGAACAGAACAGGAACAACAGGCACAAACCCTGAGGGCCAAACTCATTCATGGCAAACTGAGGAGTAATCTGGCCAGGGTGTCCAGACAGAGTCTGGGTTTCGGGAATAGCCGCAACGGTTGCATCCTGGTGAGTAGGGTACATTGTCAGAAATCAGTTAGTTTGACGGAAAGAGGTCGGGGGTGTAATGGGCGACAGGGATCAATGGGATGGTGCGAAAGATCAAAGTTGTATGGATAATATGCGAGTGATGCGATGGAGAAGATGAGTTGGCCGGAGATTGATATCGGCTGTTTTGTAACAGCAACGGTAAGTGGATGGTAGGGAAGGATGTGCCGGGTGGAAGATTGGAAGATGAGCTCGATAGACGGGACGAAAAGAAAAGAGGAAGAAAAGAAGATGAGAAGAGAAAGAAAGAAGAGGAACTAGTCGAGGACTATCTTTATAATGAATAATTGACAGGAACAGGTCAGGGTCGAGACAGGATCTGTGAAGAGACTAGAGAAGAAGAAAACAACAAGCCAACAAACGGAGTGGTCATTTTTTAGAGCCTCTACGAGGGACAATACAGGGATGAGGCACAATGAAGTTTGAGCTAGGCAACCGATCAGCAGCCGGTGAGCCAGCATTCATGTCTCTATACTCATGATCAGTAGGGGCAAGGAAACATGAGAGATTTGATCAGGCAGCAAAGTGTTTTTGAGGCAAAGTAAGCAAAGTCACTACGCATATGCCCATTCTTTCAAGTCTGTCTATTCGTCCAAGTGGAAGCAAGGGTGACGCCTTTTCTCCGAGAAAGAACTAATTATCCAAAGACCTGCCAGCGATCACCATCAACTAATCCAATCTCCCTTCCTCCATGAAGCTCCACCAAGCCTCTGACTTCCTTGTCCCTTGGGGATTCACTGAGTATCCCACGCTGATCCTCCCTGTCACACATTATAGCCCCTGTTCGAGCGTCCCAGGCTCGGATACGTCTATCCTGACCCGAAGCTAAGATCGTACGAGATGAAGCATGATACAGGAGAGGGAGACCCGTCGAGTATGTGTTTTGATGCGATGGAAGAGAAATCAATGGTGAAGTACAGGGAACCATTGTCGAATGTGCTTTGGTGACGTTAGAAGGCAAGGTCGGAGATGGAGAGAACCGGCTAGGTTTAGGAAGAAATCGAAGATCATAAATGTTCAACTGTTTCAAACATGTTTATTGAAGGTAGAGAACGGCCTTGAATTGTCAGCTAGGCTTTGGTGAGAGAAGACCGGACGTGACTGACGTCTCCATTCATTCCACCGCAACAAACAAGGCCTCCCCCCATATCCACCATCCCTACTACGGGAGTGCCCAATCGAATCACCTCGCCGCCCTCACCCAGATTCTGTTTCTGCCGTTGACCTTGCGGATGCATGCCTCTTCCACCTTGCCAGCTAGACCGAGTGTCAAACAGCTTGACGGAACCTGAACGAAGGCCAGCCAAAAAAGTCGAGGGGGAAGGTGAGAGGCAAGACATACAGAGCACAGATGACTTGTCGGTAGCGTTAACCTGAAGATGCGGAGAATGGATTGGAGACGGCGTGCTCAAAATCTGAGAATCGCAGCCTTGAAAAGGATGTCATGAATGATCAAATGATTAATTTGGAACAACAACGATCAGGTTTCTTCTCGTGTCTTGAATGATTTTGATCATAGGACGCGCGCGAAAGCACAGACCTAACACAATGCCTCCACTAGGAAGGAACAAGCTGGACCATACGTCTGTTGCCTTTTGAGGTCGGATGATAAACATTGGTGTACTCTCCTGATCTAGAGGAGCATGCAAGAGTCCTGGAGACGGTCCGAAGGAGGTAGCTATGAATCTATCTTGATGTATATTAATGGATGTAATCTACGGAAAGTAAGACAATGAAAAGACCAGGCATTAGTCCTCAGTCAACAAGCCTTTCTTCATTAAAATTCTACGAACAGGACTGTTCATCAGATTTATCCGGAACATCCATCCAGACGAAGAAGACATGTTCAAAGAATGGATCGATCCTTTGGAATCGCCCGCCAAGACTACGTCATCTTTCGCCTGTTGAGGCATGGTTGTGGAACGTTCAAGAAGGGCACCAATAAAGAGTCAGATTCGTACGAGAAGAACAAGTTCAGAGCTAACAGAATGCTACATACAGCTAGACAAGTGACGAAGGCTTCGGGGGTCGATAATGGTAGATAGCTGGATTCCTTCGAGACGAAGCCTAACAGCGCTGCTCTCGATAAATCCCTGCTCCAGCGGGCGTCAAACCAGGAGATGTTTTCTCCCCTATATGAGGACACGTCTGATAAAGAGAAGAGACGAGAGTCATATAAGAAGAAAGACTTACTCTCGAGACCTGTCCAAACTTCTCAGTGCTATGTTTCCTCTTTTCATCTCCCACAATGCTCCAACCGTCCCACCTCCTCCAGGAAGATTGAATGCTCTCTCCTTTCCCTTTCTCGACTCTTTCTGTAATTTCTCAAAGTGACGCTTGGTTGGTTGGTCACGTCTTTCAGAGGACCGAGAGGAACCAGCCTGAGATGAAGAGGACGAGGGTGTTGGGCTGACGTGACCGAAACATCATACAATCAACACAAGGGCCAAAGCAGTCGATAGATTGGCATGGTTGAATAAGCTAGTATAGAAAAGCGACACAGAGCCGTGTCTATGACAATGACTCAAACGAACAAATATTTCTTCTTTATGGGATCATAGACAAATCCTGTACACCCCGAGTGGACATAAGCAAGCTGAAGATCAAACACAATCAAAGATGACCAGCTGACTCACCAGGAAGCTCGAACGCGAAAGACATGCTGATATCTGACCAGATAATGTGAACTCGAGTCACTGATTGAATGTCCGAGCGCTAGCGCTTCCTAAAATTCAATCGGCGGTGCGCGATTGGCAAAGTCGCCTATTATCTCAAGATGGGGGTAGTAACCGGCAGGTTATTCTGTCGGCTAAATAACTCAAGCGACACTTAAGCGTCTTATCTCTTTAAAGGTCTCTTTCAATCTCTTTCTTTCCTCTAGATCTACTTTTTCTTTCGCCCACGTTCAGATCCTCTCATATTCTTCTGCACAACATCTTACTCTTCAAAATGATTACCACCTCCGTTCGAACGACTGCCTCCCGTGTGGGCGCATTTGCGGTAGCCACTCAGGCTTCCGCTAGGGGATTCGCCACTCCCTCCACTACCAATCATGAGGCCTTGGTCACGATCGGTCGAGAGCACATTACTCAAGCAACGTGAGTACATGTGCTCTAGAATTGTATCTTGACACCATTTCTTATGAATGTATTAAACCCAGTGGTCGAAAGTGGGACGTTGTTATGGAGGAGGGTCAGGGCTTAGAGGTCACTCTAGGAGTATGTTCAATCTTATGTTTCTTCGTGTTCGAAGATGTGTGATTCACTGATGTTCAAAACCTGCTCAACGAATCTTTGAAATGTAGGATGGCCGAAAGATGCTTGATTTGTGAGTTCAACCATCCCTATCCTCCTTGCATGCAGATTCGAGTTATTTAGACCTACGCTATTCTCTTGTCCCTGTTCTGTGCAGCACGTCGGGTATCGGAGTGGTAAATGCCCACCGCTGATTTTTGGCTTACACCGAGACCATCGAGACTGACTCGGTATCTTTCATCTGTTGATATTGTAGACCAACCTTGGACACTGCCACCCAAAGATCACCGCTGCCGCCCAGTCTCAGGTTGCAAAGATCGTTCACGCTCAGAATGCTATCGGATTCAACCGACCGTACATCCAGCTCGGTAGGTCTCTTCGCGTCGTGTACTTGTATATCTGCTGTTCATCATCATTAACATTCGCTATTGATACAGTCGAACGATTGCTTCAGCGAATGCCCGATCCTTCTCTTTCTAAATTCTTCTTATGGAACTCGGGCTCTGAAGCCGTCGAGGCAGCGATCAAAGTAACTCGAAAGCATACCGGCAAGAACAACATCATAGTCCTCCAAGGTTCATACCACGGCCGGACATACGGTGCTTCTGCGCTCACCAAGAGCAAGGTGATATACTCTGAGGGAGTCGGAAGTGTTATGCCTGGGGTGCACACTTGTCCGTTCCCCTACTGGCACAGTCTTGGAGTTAGCCCAGATACTCCTGAGGACGAGCTAGTCAGAATGGCAGTCTACCAATTGGAATTGTTGCTCAAGCAGAGGTCGAGCCCAATCGATACTGGTAAGTATATCCCTCTGTTAGTCTCATTTAGACGTTAGCTTCAAGTGACTCACGATTGATCTTGTCGATGGAAATCATCTTCTCAGCCGCCATCTTTATTGAGCCTGTCTTGGGAGAGGGGTAAGTCTCACTACCATCACATATATCTAGAAACGGGATCTAACTTCTTTTGTTGATTTGGTTTAACCAACAGCGGATACATTCAGACTCCCGCTGCGTTCCTACGCAAGGTGCGAGAGATCTGTGACAAGAACAACATTTTGATGGTTGTCGATGAGGTTCAGGTCAGTCACATGGAACACAGGCTGATCCATTTCTCTTCATATGTCATCTGAGTCAATATTTTTCTCAATCTTTTTTTCCGCAACATCCAAATCTTATTGTCCATGTTCTCGAACCTCAGTCCGGATTTGGCCGAACCGGAAAATTCTTCAACATTGAGTATTCAGGCGTCAGGCCGGATGTTCTTATCTTCGCCAAGGGACTTGCCAATGGGTATGTACCACTTGGCCTGTTCGAAGTTTGAGATGTCTCTTTCTCAGTTAGTAGCCATGGCTAAGTTGTAATCCGTCTGTCCTATTTACCTGATGGAACAGTTTCCCTCTCTCTGGAATTGCTACCACCAAGGAGATCATGGGTAGCATGCCTCCTGGTTCTCTTGGAGGAACTTATGCTGGAAATGCCGTGTCATGCGCTGCTGCTGTCGCCGTTCAGGATGTAGTAAGTTTACTTTTGTTCTTCCTGTACATGCTAAGCCTTTATGTATCGTTGACCTAAACCTTGTCTTCTTCCATTTCTCTATCAGTTCGACGAGCAGGATATCCTTGGAAACGTCGTCGCACGATCCAAGCAGATGTTTGATGCTCTCCACAAGGTCGCCGCTGCGCCTGAGACGTCTCACTTAATTGCTCAAGTCCGAGGTTCTGGTGTAAGTAATCGACATATAGTACAATCGCTCCCTCTTGAATCGATTGCTCATTTTATTTTTGGTTTTGTGGCATTGGGTACAGCTCATGATCGGGCTAGAGTTCAATGCTCCCAACGACCCGATTTGCGAGTTGTCGCTCAAGAGCGGTAAGGCGATCCCAACCAACATCCATAATCGAGTTCAGGAGAAGTGCTTCGAGCAGGGTTTGATGCTGCTCACCACATCTATCTACTCTGTTCGTTCTTTTCTTACATGTTTCTTGCTCGTTAAGATATGTGGATATAAGACTAACATTGTTGTTTCGCGCCTCTTACCTCATTACCTTAGGTTATCCGATTTATTCCTGCGCTTATCGTGACTGAGGAGGAGATGGACAAAGCGATCAAGATTATCACCCAAGCGTACGTTGAGGATTTATTTCGTCAAGTATAGCGCCCCGAATACGTCCACAATGTGACTAACATCTCTTTCTTCCATTTTGGGCTTATATAGTATCCAGGAGGTCGCCCTTGAGGGTTAGAAGAGTTCATGATCAACTCCTGAATTCCATATAAGAAGGTCATATATATAGCCTAAGGTTTCGCCAACTCTTGTGAACTCCTCATAAATAACGTTGTACGACTCGCTGGAATGAGACGAACCAAATCAGTCTCACCAACGTTCACTTCATTCTCTTACTCTTGTACTTAATTCTCGACTGCCTTATATCTGCTTTCATGTCTTTCTGGATCATATATAAATTTGATGTTATATGGGTTTCTCATAAATCTACAAATGTGCCTACATGCATCAGAAGTATGTCGTATACATTTTTGATTAAACGTTGGCCTAAATAAGTCATCTCATTCAATGATTACTCGCAGGAGACAACACCCGATGAACCTCTGGACCCCTTTTATTCAGTCAGCTGTTTCCGTCTTCTCTCCATCTCGTCTTCTTCAGGTGCTCATCCGTTAAGCTATGTCTCGTCCTACGTCTCCTGCCTCACACACCTCTGAACACGAACAGATCGAGGAACGACGACAACAGCAACAGGAACAGTCCACTCCTTCCTCCCCTACTCGATCTCCTACATCTCTCGACGACCAAAGCTCGACCTTACCTCTAGACCCTGAAGAAACCTTACCGTCCGACACCGATATCGAAACATCGCTGAAAGCTGATGATCCTCAAGCAACTGAGCCAGAGACTGTAGACCTGACCGAAACAGCTGCTCACCCAGATTCAGTCAAGCCGTCTCCAGAGACAGTGGTGAACGATGTACAGGTGTCAGAAGAAGAATCTGCATTGCTAGACGACTCGAACCAAGAGGGACCAGGTCTGATGCGCACAAAGATCTCTTCTTCAAAGAAGACTGAGCGGCCGATGTCTGCTCATTTGCACAGCTCTGGTTCGTCTTATGGGTCTCAAGATCCTAACGTAGTGGTTTCAGAAGAACGATCTGACGCCGTTATAGACTTGACGTACGAAGAAATTGAACAACGTTCGGTTGCATCGTCTTCTACCTTGAGATCATCTCTACCTGTATCGACAGAAGACATGCCCTTATCAACCACAATCCCTAACGCATCTTCTTTGAATGAGCCTGATCCTTCTTCCAAACCTGTTTCACCTACTACTTCCCACTTGTCGACAGACACCGCTTTTGCGCTTGCTTCTAAGCCGAAAGGAGATCGAACCTCCCTTCTGCTCTCCAATACTACCAAACAACACTCCCGATCAAGTTCGGCCGAGGGTCAAGCACTCCTTAAAGAGGAGTTCGATAAGATACGACAGTCATATACCGGTCATGGATCCCCGAAACTATACCATCATCGGGGCAGCAGTCGGGTGAGCTTACATGGAAAAAGCCCTCTTGTAGGCGGAGGAAATGAGGAAGATCTTTGGGACAGAGTAAAGACGGGAGCTCATTTGGATGGCCAAGTTGAAAGAACCGATCTGTATTCGAGTGAATTGGCAGCTAAAGATGACGGAGAGGCGGAAGAAATGTTCGATGAGCCGCTAGTTGAAGACGACAATGGAGGAGATGTTGACTGGGCATTTTGGGGAGAGGTTATGAATGGTGCGTCCCCTTTTTACAAAGAGAGAATCTCCTATAGGTACTAAATAGTGTTTCGTCTTGAGCCTCTCAATCTACAGATTATCAAGCTGTTGCTAAGGAAGATCCGGCAAGGCTTAGTCAAGCTATCCAGGATGGAATCCCAGATGTGATTAGAGGATCAATGTGGCAGCTCAGTAAGTGATTTTTTTCCTCATGGAGTTCATCATCAAGACTAATCTAATTGACTTCAATTTACACGTTGAACATTCAGTGTCGTCATCAAAAGATTCAGAACTCGAATCTCTGTATTCAAATTTACTTCACCAAACGTCTACACATGAAAAATCAATTCAAAAAGATCTTGCTCGAACCTTTCCTACTCATGCATTCTTCCAACGACCGACATCCATGTTGGAGCGCACAAATTCATCTGAGGACAGAGGTAGGGGTCAGGACGAGCTGTATAATGTTGTGCGCGCTTACAGTTTGTAAGTTTTTGATCTTTGGCCGTTCTGTGCCCCGAGTATCGAGGGGCATCACTTATGTCTTCATCTCTGAACATCATCATGGCTAGATATGACCCAGAAGTCGGATACGTTCAAGGCAGCGCTTTCATCGTCGCCGCCTTGTTGCTCAATGTATGTATGCCGTGTCGTTGATGGTCTTGCACTTGGCTTTGTAACGCCTGACTGATCAGATGTGTTACTTAGATGCCCGACGAGGAAGCTTTTTGCGTGCTAGTCCGGTTGATGCATTCTGTGCGTAGTCGACACATCGGCCGTTCTTCCAAGCGAACATATTATTGATTCTTGTTTGATCTCTTCATCTTTATTCCCCCCCAAAATTGACATAGTACGGCCTTCGGACATCTTTCTTACCAGAAATGCCTGGACTTCAACTCCGACTATTTCAATTCGACCGACTAATCGAAGAGTTTATCCCGTTGCTACACATCCACTTCGTCCGGAATGGCATTAAAAGTTCAATGTACGCTGGGCAGTGGTTCTTGACCTTGTTTAGTTATCGATTCCCTCTGCCTATTGTCTATAGAATCCTCGACTTGGGTATGTCCATCATATTTTGACTGAATGAGAACGATGCGACTGACCATTCATCCTCTGTCGGAACACAGTGTTTGCCGAGGGAATCGAGGCTGTATTCAGATTTGCTATCGCGCTTCTGCTCAAGAACGAAGAAGAGCTTCTTGCTCTTGGGTTCGAAGAGATTCTGAGTTATCTTCAAAGCAAGCTATTTGATACCTACCGAGTGAGTTACATCATGATCTTGCACTTCTTGCATTAGTCAATCTTGACTGATGTACTAATTCCTGCCGGCACTTCTTTTCTGAATACAAATCTCAAGATTCCACCCAAGGATGATGATAAGGAACAAGAAGAAGCCTGGAACGCGGATGATTTTGTAAAAGATTCATTTGCAGTTCGAATGTGAGTTGCCAGAATTTGTCCTTCGCGTCTGTTCTTGACCAAAGATGCCAATCCCTCGCTGACTATAAACGTATCTTTTTGTTCGATTAAGAACACCTTTCCAATTGGATGGCTATACGGCCGAGTGGCAAGATCAGTGTCGCGCTCGGGATTCACATGCGATTGAGGTCGACCTGCTTCGAACAGCTAACAGAAACCTTTCAGCACAAGTGTGAGACCCTACTGCATTCATAGTGTTGGGGTTATACACTTCCTATCGCCAGCGTGAAGAGATCTTTGACAACCTTCTTATGGGGCTTATCTCTTCCTAAATCACAGTAAACAACTAGAGGCAAGCTTGGCTCAACTCAATACTGAACAGTGAGTCTTCTGATCCTACTGTATGTCTTCTGGCTTGATGGATGCTAAACGGCTTCTGTCTCATCTCTTTCTTACAGTTGCGAGATTGTCAAGCAGGTCGTTATTCATAAGGTCGAGCGGGAAGAGATGGAGAATGAGTTGGTCAAGTACAAGATGCTGTGTGTTCTCTTCTTTTGTTTTAATACTTGCTCTGATCGGTAGCCATACTGACTCCCTAGTCTGGATTCTGTCGGTCTGATCTAGATATGCTGAGCTGTCTCATCAATCAGCCGAGTCCAGACAACGATCCTCCGGATCCTCTGGCACGTCCGGCTTTTGGGGTTTAGGGAAGACGATGGGTCGCAGTGTTAGTGTAAGCAACGTCAAGAATACATCTGGATGAGTTCTAAGCCTTGGTGAACACTACGCCTTGAATGTATATTTTCATTTCAATATTATCATCTTTCTTCTCTCATACTCAACGACCATATTGCATTCATACCTTGCCTCCACTTTTTCCCCATTAAATCTCTATCTTCTCACGCTGTCTTTAAGCTTCAATCCCACTTTTTTCACATACCCCAACTTATACGCGCTACCCATTTGATGATATTCCTATAGAGCTATAGGCCTCTACTATAGTTCCACATTTTTGCATGATATGTCTTGACGATTTTGTCGGCGGTCTGGGCAAAGTCTTGTAGGAAGCGACTAGAAGGTTAATCACCGGTTCAGTTGGCATGGCAACCCAAGGGAAAAAGTTGATCCCCTATCGATCAAATGATGATTTGGACGCATTACAACCATCAAGCGGCTTACCCTTCACACATACTCCCAACACACATCATGTCCGCGCTTTCCCAGTACCAAGAGTTGAGTAAGTGAGAGTATCCCATGTGTTCTCTTTTTGGCTTGAGAGTCTCATCCTTGTGGTTCGTGACAGTTCCCTTTCTTAGGGATACAAACCCTCAGGTCCGACAGCTTGCTCTTTCCAATCTTCTCGGTCAAACCGTGAAGACATCGCCGTACAGACAAGCTTTGTTCTTCCCTTCTTCGAACCTCAGCAATCCAAGCAACACATCTTCTTCTGCTTCATCAGAGGTTGTGGATGCAGGAAAGGACGCAGCTCTTCCGTCGTCAAGTAATGAAAAGAGCCCATTATGGAGTTTGAAGCTTCTCTGCAGAGATCAAACGATGATCGCCCACGATGCCTTTTCGGCTTTAGTTAACTTGAGTGATTCGGCTCTGGTCCAGAAGGAATTAGGAGACGATGCCTTCTTGGTCTTCTTGGTGTCTTATATTGTTGTGCGTGGATTTTGTCGCTCATTCAAGGAAACTCTTTGCAACATATCAGCTTCGCTGACAAACCACTTTTCGCTTTTCTCTACAACTGCTTCGTATTACGTGTTAATTTCTTTCCATTTATCCGAATATGATACTATGCTTGCAACGTCAATATGTAGAACCCTACCTCAGTCCTCTCTTCCCTGGCATCTATGCTCCTTTCCAACATCACCTCCTCCCTAGCAATCACCAAGTCACTCTCTACCCTTCTCATCCCCTTCATCCCTCTCTTGCCAAACTCGACCATCAACCCGCCTCACCTCCAGACGTACTATCTTCCTTCGTCCAGATCGGCTTCAGCTCTGCCTCCGCCCAACATGGCGCTTCCCAACCAGGAAGTAACGGTCGAATATGTGCCTTGTTTGAGTCTCTTGGTTGAGGCTTTCATCCAGGGTGCGGCAGCTGGAGAGCCTGGAAAAGAGGGGGAAGAAGCAAAGAAGGGCACGAGGAAAGGAGATTGCCATTTCCTGGCAACAGTTTTCTCAAACTTGTCTATGGTAATTTCAACTTCCTTCCAGTCAAGATGAACGAAGTGAACAAGTCATGTCAACTGATCTGGTCAACGATCTATCTGTTAGCTTCCTCCAATCCGACAAGCTCTTCTGTCCCCTGCCGTCGAATACCCGAAGCATCCGGAGTCAACCTTACCTGCTACTCCAGAAGCGCTTCGATCGGAGTCTCTGCTTAGCAAGCTATTGATCTTCACTGAGCATAAGGATACGATTCGACGAGGAGGTGTGCTCAGTACGCTCAAGCACATTGCCATGAGTGCGCAGACTCATCCCCTCCTACTAACTTTGGAAGGTACGTCTTGGAAAAATCCCCCATCTTTTTTCAGAAAGCATGTATGCGTGGCATCAGACGTTTGCTTGGATTGAGGGTACGAGAGCTATTCACTCATGTCTATACGTACATTCGTCTTCACTGCTTCCAACGATATCCGCATCACAGACTCCTTGATTGCGGTGCCTCACCTTTCGGACAACCCCCTTGCCCGTTCGGGCGACACAACATCGATTGAGATTCGAGGAGTGGATGTCCTACCCAAGATTCTCGGTCCTCTGATGGGTGGGGAAGAGATCGACTTGGACGATATGGAAAAATTGCCATCAGCTTTACAGTTCCAGCCAGAAGACAAGCAGAGGGAGCAAGACGGAGTCTTGAGGCTGACGTGTGTAGAGATTTTGTTGCTTCTTTGCACTTGTAAGTTTGGATTAGCACTTGTTCAGATGTTCTTTTTCTTCACACGAAGAGAGAAAAACGAACTTATGTTTTTGTCGTCTTTCTGGATGACGAACAGCGCTTCGAGGACGAAATCAGCTTCGAGACCGAGGCGCGTATGTCGTCATCAAGTTCGCTCATAAGGCCGAGACCGACGAAAAGGTTCGTTTCCTCACCTGCTCATCCTCTTTAGACTCGCTCTCACACTCTGTCCTTTTTTTTCGACTCCTTTCAAAGATTGCCGACCAGATGTACCGACTCGTAAATCTGCTTCAGCGAGAAGAAGGTCCCGACACTCGAATCGAGGAGATCACTCCGGACGAGGAAACTGTTGACAGTGAGGATGAAGGAATTGTCGAGGTTTGAAAGAAAGAACGAACAGGAGAACTTCGTATTCGTATTTAGATGATCATATGTGCTTATCCTTCCCGAGCGCTCTTGGTTGAGCACCTCTAAGTGTGGACCTCGCATGACGACATGAACATCTACATGTGCCAATAAATAATGTAGAGAATTTGCCTATAAAGAGTTATTTGTCGAAACATCGAATGTGTAACTTAGCCAAACTGAATGCACGATGGGCCAGATGAGAAATATGGGAGGAGAGGAGATACGGATTCTATGCTATGGAAGTGGAAGAAAAAGAAAATGTCTGAGAGAAACGTCAAACGATCAACCGAGGTACCACCAGATCAGAGCGAAGCAGATCAGTGTGCCTGTTGCGCCCAGAAAAAATATGATAGTATCTTGTTTACTGTAGATGATTCACGCAAGTCATTTGGGCAAGCGATAGGTTTAACAAGCCAATCAGTTCGTCGGCAGGATGTCTCTCTGGATCAAATGACTAGTAAGGACGGAAAGAGATCTACCTTCTTCTTTCCACCCAGCCGACGACTTGTCTACCTCCTTTAATCCCGTTTGCAGCATCGAGTAACCTTTTTCTGGTTCCTTTCAGCCATCCCCGTTGTTCAACCAAACTTCCCAAGACTTCCCTACCTTGACTGATCAATAGATCCAATTGGGTCTCCGCATTATTTACGAAACCTTCTTCTCGAAGCGCGTAAGCAGCAGACGCATTTGACGTGCCGGAGTATAACGAGGCGCCATTAGAAGAGTTCATTTGATGAGGTCGAGGGTTGTTTGGCCTGTAAGAGAACGGCGATTCTCTTGTAGGAGATGACGGAGGATCGTATGCTGATGAGGATGAGGACGAGGGTTGTGGCTGAGATTGATTTGACCTATACCGGGGAGTGGGTGTCTGGGCACTCTGCTCTAGGAGATTTGAACGCGCAGATGAGGCAGACTTTTCATAAGAGAGATAATAAACATGAGTGAGCGACGTTGAAGCGAGCCTAGTGAGCAAAGAGAGGTTTACTCACCTGAGCGGCCTTTTCTAGCTTTAACGCAGCGAATCGATCTCTGAGAGCTTTGAAATCGTTCTTGAACTTTTCTACACGTCTGTTCTATCCAGAGATTCAACAGAGAGATCACAAGAAGTATCCAAAGAGAAAAAATGAAAGAACATCAGTTCCGTCCAGGTGTGACGATTGAAGAATCAGTCAGCTCCGGAAAATCCGAACATATCAAGAAAATGATCTTACGTCAGGGCTTTATCCTTTTTAGACGCGATGATCTCCTTTTTGGCCATGGATTCATAATCATCGATCGTTCTAGAGAGAGCCGCTATCGAGGCTGTGATCTGTCCTGTAGATTCATACATTCACAAAGAGAACGAGAAGAGCGAGAAGGCAAGTAGAGGAGGCGACCAATACACATGTGACCAACAAATAGGTTGAGAGATCAGATCTGTAAGATAGCCGAGTAGACAGGCTAGTAGACCACCTCGTATACATGCATACCATTTAGGGAGGCAGAGGAATCTAGCTCGGACTGGAGTTTGTCCAGATCGTTGTTGAGATTTGCGAATTGTTTGAGACCATGGGTATAGAGTGAGTTCATCGTGGTCCAAGGGTTGATCAACTATCGACGGTACAAGTCAAGACCATGGATAGAAGAGGTGTAGCAATGAGATCACGTGATTGCCTATGAGCCCTGAGCATGCCATCAGGCTGACACCAAAAAATTCTGAAAGCCGTTCAAATTAGCACAAGAGGATACATTGAGCCTTTGGTGAATACCTTTCTGATCAGTACTATATCAAGCCATGTCTTACCAGCTACCACCAAACGCTGCTCCCTTGGAGGATAACGACGACTATTCCTCCTCCTCTGGATCGGATACCACCGAGTGTGACAACTTCTCAAACTGGGCAGAAGATCCGGAGGACGCTTCGGCGCTCGCCGTGCCCTTGTTCGGTCAGCCCGGAGAGCAAGTTCAGAACGTTCAACAGGCCATGGAGATCGATCGGTCCAAGGGATTTGATCTTGAGCGAGAGGTCGAGAGACTTGGTTCGTTGACCCGTTTAGTTATCTGGATAGTACAGCGCATCGTTGTGGAGTTTTCCAGCCGAGGTTGACTAACTCTTCTATTAAATTAGGCTTGGATTTTCATCAACGTGTTCGACTGATCAACCATATCAGAAAGACTGTATGTTCTTTTCAGTCAGTGTCCCGTGACAGATAGCATACGTAGTTAATCCAACTGCTCTATTGTCCGTATCATCACAGACCCCTTCCGTCGAGACTGTTGCCAAACTTACCGGAACCGAGAAGCTCTTCCAAGATGACTCGCTTTTGATCCCAGTGTTGGAGAATGACGCTTACCTCCGTAAGTTCTGTCGTTCAGCAACTTCTCTTGTCTCTCAGTATCGCTGACCCTATTATTATCAACCTCAAATCTGAAATGCCTTGCCTGTTCTCAGAGGTCGGTGACTCATGGGATTCGGACTCAGATGAAGACCTTGATGCTCCTTCTCAGCCCCAATCTTCCTCTGTACCAAACTCTCAAACTCCGAAAGAATCTGACGCAGAGCTTCAGAAGGCGCGCCGCAAGATTCGAAGCCTCGAGGATAAGATCAAAGCTCTTCAGGCGGAGGCACAATACGAACTTGGATCGTTAAAGAACATCTTGAAGGACCGAATGAACGCCAGCAACGGTGTCGAATCCAGAGAAGTTGAGGTCAAGGACGGTGCTGAAGGTGAAGGGAAGAAGGTGAATGAGGAAGGCAAAGGAAAAGGAAAGGAAAGAGACGATGATAGCCACTACTTTGATAGCTACGCTTACAACGGTACATCAGCTTTTTTCTCGGGCAGTCATCCTCAAACACAGCTCAGCAAAGTGTTGACTGATATACCTTCTTTCTCCACGTGTCCTGTACAGATATGTGTGTCATTTGTCTTTCATAACCAAATCAGCTCAGACCGTCTTGGATGGAATCTCTAAGTTTATATTGACACAGAAACGCTTTCTTTCTTTGTGTTCATCGCTTGCAGCCACGAGATCATGCTTAAAGGTACATTCACGTCGGTTTTCTGATCTCAGCGTTGATAGTGTTGACATATACTTGTCCATCCGTTACAGACACAACCCGAACAAAATCCTACGCTATTTTCATTCTTTCTAACCCTCATCTTTTCAAGGACGCCGTGGTCCTTGTGAGTTTCCATCTTTTCAGTCGTGTAACTATAGATTCCTTCAAAGCTCTTATGTTCCAATTGTTTCATCTGCTTGTATAGGATGTCGGATGTGGAACTGGTATCCTATCCTTGTTCGCCGCTAAGGCTGGCGCAAAGCATGTTTATGCCGTAGATGCTAGTGATGTTGCCAAGTACGTATTTCTCCTTGTATTCTATATATGTGTGTGTTTGACCATTTACGCCCGTTTTCTGATCAAATTTAGGAAAGCGATAGAAAACATCAAGAACAACGGTTATGCTGACAAGATCACTGTCGTTCGTGGAAAGGTCGAGGATATTCAGCTGCCTGTCGACCACGTGGATATCATCATTTCCGAGTGGATGGGCTACTTCTTGTCCGTCTCTTTATCCCTTCTTTAATTTCTATCATGAAGTTGATCTTTGAAACGCTCTTTCTGATCATTCGACGTGGTATTTCTTCAACAGGCTCTATGAGTCCATGCTCGATTCTGTTTTGGTTGCTCGAGATCGATTCCTTCGAAAGGGTGGTGTCCTCGCGCCCAGTCAGACGAAGATCATGTTGGCCGGTGTGGACTGTGCAGACTTCATGAAGCAGCGAGTTGGGTTCTGGGAAGATGTCTATGGTCTGTAGCCAATTTCCTGGACCGACTGTGTAGAGAGAGGAAAAAGACTAATCTTGTTGCTCTGAGGTCTTTCGTAAAATAGGATTTGACATGAGGACGATGGCACAAGAGATGAATGAGGACTCATTGGTCGAAATCATGGAGGAGTCCGAGTTGGTGACTTCCTGCTCTTGCATCAAGGTTTGTTTCTCTCCTCTTGTCTGATGCTTCTTTTTAGCGTACCATCATCATACCAAGCTCACATTAGATACCCGGAATGAAAAAAGGACATCGTGATTTCATCGGCAACGATCAAATCGCTCGACTTTACGTCACCTTTCTCTATCACCGCCTCAAGAGACAGCACCATGCACGCCTTCCTCGGTTACTTTGATACTTTCTTCACTCCTGATGGGTCAGCGGTGGATGAAAGCGTAGAGGTGGATCTTTTCAGACACGATGAGGAACTTAAGGTTGAGGCGAAAGACGGAGAGAAGAACATAGTCTCATTCACCACAGGGGTAAGAAACTGACTCCATGCTGTTATGTTGAAGTAGACGTTCATCATTGACTTGATGTTTTGCCGATCATCTAGCCTCAAGGAGTCCCGACCCACTGGAAGCAGACTCTCTTTATCCTCAAAGAGCCGATACGACTTCAGAAAGGTTAGCTTTAACCTCCTTTCCTTTTCCCATTTGTCCAGAATTGAATTTCTTTTCCTGAACACCACATACTTTCCCTCTCCTCTGCCTTGCTCATGACAGGAGCGACCATTACCGGAACATTCCTCTGTCAAAAATCCTATGATATCAACAACCGAGAGCTCGATGTCGAGATCCATTATCAAATTACGGAGCCTGATGGTTCAGCTCGGGATGCTTCTGGACGAACGAACGTCCAGCTTTTCAAGGTCAGGTAGAGCCTCGGCTGATTTTGAGAAAGGAGTAACAGAGAGGGAGAATATGACATTTTTTGAACACCGTGTGTCTGTAGGTTCTAAACATGCATGGTACATTCACGTTGAGTCGAACTAGATTTTTAGAATTAGTGTGAAAGGTCTCTTCTAAGAAAGGATGCACTCAAACTTTTGGTCATGAGAGCAAGTAAAAGAAGCAAGTGAGCACGACATCCATACGACAATCAGAATTGTCCCACCTTTCGCGCAAGCCGGAGGAGAGAAACCTCTGATTTCTCTATCAACTCCTGTTCCGATTCCTCTCCACACCATCTTGTTCGAGACAAACATAAGGACACGACTTCTGGCGCTTTCTGGATGTAGGCGAACGGCGTTGCACATCTGCTGAACCCGGATGACCTTCTCGAGAATGTGGCGCCGGATGAACGAAGCACCGCTCTTCGGCCGATCACACGTTCTTGTAGGTCAACATTTCATCCATTTTCTTTGCCATGATTCTCTGTGGTGACCCTTTTCTCCACTTGAACCTAAGGAGCACCTTGTTAAACCCATTAATGTGACCCTATACTGATTTGTAACAGACGCATTTAGAGAATTTCTGAAGCGAATACACGCAAAGTGTTATTTGTGATCTGGGCAGTCGGCTGCCGATCTTTTCATCAGCCGTTTCCGGCCCAACCTAAATTGAACTGACTGAACGGATAACAAATAACGGACCTCCGTGTCCTTTTGATCGTCTCTGATGCATTCCATTATCATCCTATCCCGTTGGGGAGTCTTCTTGGTTTTTTCTTCCTGATTCTGAAATTTTTCGGTTCTTCATTCTATAAAAGCGCTCTGTCTCCGGTGCAATCCAATTCTTACTCGTTCTTCAGCCCATCGCATCTCTCACAAACTTCACTTCAACCTTCCTGTTCTCACTTTTCAACCCAACATCTAATCTCTCATCATGTCCACTGATAAAGTCACTTTCCTCCTCAACTGGAAGGCCACCGCCTATCATCTTCCCATCTTCATGGCTCAGGCCAATGGGTACTTCAAAGATGAGGGCGTCAAGGTCGCCATCTTGGAGCCCAAGTGAGTAGTCGTTTGTGCTTGTGATACACTGTCATAGGCTGATCAAACATTAAAATCTTCTACGTCGTCTTTAGCGACCCTTCCGATGTTACTGAGTTGATTGGAGCGGGTAACGCCAACCTTGGCGTTAAGGGTCAGTCTATCAATGTACTTCTTTTCTCATCCAAGACCAAACTGATCCCAGACATGTTATTCCACAGCTCTCATCCATACTATTGCTGGAAAGTCTCGAGGCTTCCCCATCAAGTCATTGGGAACGCTGATGGATGAACCCTTCACTGGTGTTCTCTACCTCAAGGTGTGTTCTTTAAGTTTCTTCTCCCTCTTTGTTTGTGACTCATAAGCCTTTTCCTTTCCTTCAAGCAAAACGGCTTGACTGAGGATTTCCAAACTCTCAAGGGCAAGAGGATTGGTTATGTCGGAGAATTCGGAAAAATCCAAATCGATGAGATCACCGCTGCCTACGGATGGGGCCCTGAAGACTACACCCCCGTCCGATGTGGTATGGCCATCGCTGAGAACCTTATTTCGGGCAACATCGATGCCGGAGTCGGTCTTGAAAACAGTACCTTTGTCTCCTCAATCAACTCATCAAGGTCTATTCTCACAGCCGTCAACTAACTGGACATTTTGCTTTGCTTGCAATGAATCTTTATCTGGGGACCTCTCAGTCCAGCAGGTCGAGGTACGATAGATATCTCTCCTTGACTGGTCACCTCTTCCTCGAAGCACAAAAAGTTTTTTTTTGCACGCGCGCGCATGTGAAAAGTCAGCGGGCCCATCTTTGTAGCACCACGCTATCTTACTAGTAGGCTCCTCTTCCCAGGGCATTCCCCTGAAGCAGCGAGTGCCTTCGAAGCCGCCGGTTCTTCTTTCATCTCACATTCTTCGCTTTACTGAGAATGATGTGAGGTGTTTTGAGAATCTGGCTTGATGCTCGGAGTGCTGAGATTACATCGCCTGAACTTGACCACGTGACCGCGTGGCTAAGAATGCTTTAGAGGAAGCCAGTCTTCTACCCCTCCCCCTTCCGTCCGTACTCACTATTGTCCTTTTCATCAAAATTCTCCTACTTCGTCCATCTTCTTTACAGTTAGAGCAATGGTTGATCTCCCAGGGACGACCTATCACCGATGTCGGTATGCAGTAAGTTTCCATCTCAAGATTCACTTTGTAGAGGTTGCCGAAATCTGAGACTTAACTTTGACTCGCTCTATCTTCATTATTCAAGCCGAATTGACAAGCTTGCCAACCCCGCTCTTGGATGCTGCTGCTTCTGCTCGGTATGTTCAGCCTATGACAGGGTTTTTTCAAGTTTTACTTTGACACTGACTGCTTCGCTTTTTGATTTCTGCAGATCTTGCTCATTGGTAATGAGAACTGGATCGACGCTCATCCTAAAGAAACCGCTGCAGTCATGAAGGCCATCAAGCGTGGAACAGACTTCATGTTGGCCAATCCGGTTGCCGCCTGGAAGCGATATGTCGAATTCAAGGTGATTCCGAATACGCTCTTTTCAAACACTCCGAGATGTGAGCTGACACATTTGTGACTCTTATTTCATATCCAGCCTGTTATGAACACCCGAATCAACGCGCTTCAATATGATAGGTCTTTCAACTATATGAGCAGGGACCTTGCAAACGTTTCTCGAGACTGGAACAAGGTACGTTTAATCAAATTCGCCCTTGAGTACGATGTTTATTGATTCTCTTCTGTTCGACGGCTTTACTCCCAGGTCACTGGATACGCCAAGCGACTCGGGATCGTCCCTAATGATTTCAAGCAGAACTACACCAATGAGTTCCTTGTTTGGCCCCTCGAGAAAGAGGCCGAAGACGGAGAAATCAAACAGTCGGTTTTCTTCCCTCTACTCCAATCTGTGGATGGCAAAATATAGACTCATATATGTAAATTGATGGTTTTCTACGGTACCCAGGCAAGAAATCACGGCCATCCAAAAAGAGATTTCTCAGACCGGTGGTCTTCTTTTCAAAGCCAACGAAATCGCTGCTACTGCCTAAGCATCTTTAAATAGTTTGCTTCTTCTATAGAAAGATACATACTTCCTTTCAAATATCTTCTCCTCTTTCGATCGTTAGCATGGTGATGTGAATGATTCAAACGGTGTTATGTGTCTCAGAGAGAAAGGAGCTGAATGTACAAAAGATACAACAAGATTGTTTTCGGAGATTATGATCTTTGGGCGGAGGAGCCTTAACGTCTGAACTTCTCTCCGTTATTGTTTGCGCACAGAGACTTCACCAACCCTGGCGCTCCGTCGCTCACTCGCTAAATTCTTCGATTTGTAGGTCCGCCTCACCCTCTCTACTAGCCATCTTCCAACCCTTCTACTCTACACTCGCTAACCTGGATTGGAAGAATAAATTTGTGTCAAGAAAAAGAAAGCAAAATGAGAAACACGTCTCCTTCTGACCGGAATAATATCTTCTTTACATCGATCGTTCAGCAAAATCTCTCACTCTAGACAACACATCTGCCACCGATGACTCAACAATATCGTTCGCTTGATCTGCATATGCTCCGGTCAAGTTTAGTGTAGGTTTCGTTTCTATTTTTCCTCGGCTTTGTTCAAATGTGTCCGGGATTGATGCTCATTTTCAACCGTGAATAACACTACAGATGCGAACTATGACTAGAATATACTTATGTCGTCAGCGAGAACCATCACTGTCTTGTATCGACTCCACAGCAGTAAGTCAAATTGGGCTTTGTATCAATATTATGAGCGCATATTGACTCTATCGTGCACGCGCGCTTAACATCTCACTCAGCTCTTCATCTGTGTCAAGCAATCAGATCTCGGTGTAGATCCTTGATGCATAAAATCCCGTCTGAAGGGTTCATCAAATTATGTGATTGAGTTGGTAGGCTCTTCTTGACCTTGACGACCGAATGGGACTCTGCTTGTGGTGGATAGCGCAACAAGATATTGACGTTTTTATCTCTCTCATCATCTACTTATCAGGTTTTGACTTTTGCCCCAGTATTCATCGTCATCAGATGCTATGTAATCCCTGGAATCCACATAACAAGATGCTACTGCCGACACTGCTGGCTGCACCTCAAGACGTACACTTTCCTGTTTCATACATTCCGAGGACCCGGTCTTATTATCATTAAAAAGATTGTTTCAAATCTGACCGACCTATTGTAATACATGAGTCTCTCATTTGATGACTATTGACATCGTCTTTTCATATCCGTTCTGTTTATAATCTATGTCTCATCGAATTCACCTATATTTGAGACTGACTTTTGGAATGAATACCGCGCTCTCTATTATCTATCGATCGACAGCTTGCATTACACGAATTAGAGGGAGGGGGGGGGGAATGTTGTTTCTGTCAATATCTACCAGGACGCAGACAATGAGATTTGTTCGGTCTCCACATTCATGTATCGCCCGGTTTGGAGTTAATCCTTTCTTCACAGTGCTTAGCTCTATATACTTCCAATCGTAAGGCCCGGGTTATAGTTGGTGGAGTCATCCTCAATCGGATAAATCATTCTTTTCCATGCGTCATCTTTGAGATATCTAGCTTCATCTTGAAATACCTGCTCACTGCTGTATGCTTATTCCAAGATCGATCTTCTATCTGTTTGTTCCTCTTCTGAGAACATTTTGTTTGATCTATGATACATAACCTTGATAAAATGTGAGAATCCTTGTTATTCTCATTACCAATCAGCATCTGCTTATGATCATCCCAGATTTTACATCTATATGCATATAAATGGTGAATCGGGAAAAAAATAGAAAGAAAAAAGAATTGAAACCTGGAGTTAAAGATCGCCGCGTTCTAGAAAAGATGAACAGAAAGAGGATGTAGGGCGTCGCGAGTTTACATTGATATTGACATGATGATGTGTTAATCAAAAGAGTATGAAGATGATGATGTGATATGTCTCGACCAATTAAGTATTAAAAGAACGCCAACGAATTAAGATGTCACGCAGTATAAGTACACGTGTATTCATGAGGAGAATAGAGAAATACAGACTGGTGGAGTAATGAAAGAGTATGTGATAGCACTGGCTGTAGATGCGGAACGTGATGAAGATACAAACATATGCTTGTCCAAAACGATAAGATGACAGAGAGATTTTACATAAACATGTTTTCTGTGAAAAGCGTCAGAATGAACAAATCAGTTTGTCATCTTGAATACAAGAAAGCACATATGGTAGACGAAATAGACTAAGACGTACCTGCGAGCTTGCGTTCTTCCTATATAATATTCCAGCGCGTACATTCCTCATACACAAATCAACTACTGACTCTGTATTGAAGAAGAAGAAGAGGAGGAATCTCTTACCTCGTTCTCGATTGCATTCGCTCTAGCAGCGATCTGTCCACCTGTGTGGACTATTGGACTAACTGCTTCCCTGAGTGGCTCTTGGTGGATTCGACGCTGATGATCCAGATGAACTGGAAGAGGAGATGAGCCAGATGGATCGTTCGTATTAGCCACACCAGCACTAGAAAGTTCATGACCCCCTCTATGGGTTGATGAAAAGTGGGTGTGACCAGGTGAAGGCTTCGGATAGACAGGAGTGGTAGGCGTGAAGTTACGCAGGGCGCCGGTAGGAGGCGGTCGGTCTTGCTTTGTCTAACCAAATAAAATCATGACGATAGTTAGCAAGTTCAGAGAGACAGACTTGTGAGCAAAGAAAAAGATAAGAGAACATCAAGCAAAGAACGAATCAACGAACCCCTTTCCGTGTAGCCGCCTTTCCTAAAGCCCCGATGACGCCTAGCTTCTTCACGCCTTTTTTCCAGATATCCTGAGTGTTGTATTCTTTCGGCATCGGTCGAGACAGGACCTCATAAGGATCGGCCGGGGCGGGTTCGTTTCGAACATGAGTGGATGCGTATTTCGGTTCTTCATTTGACTGATGGCCAGAGAAGATAAGTGAAGAAGTCGGGGGTGGCTGAGGCAAATCCTTTGATTTCTCGCGCTGAGGTTGTCGCCGATGCTGATGCTGATGTTGATGTTGCGGTGACTGCTGTTGTTGAGTTAGTTGATGTTGGTATTGCTGTTGCTGTCGGGATTGAGCTTGAGGTGCTAGCGATTCATCGTCCTCATCACTGTCATATAGCTCTTCGACCACAACTCCCCTTTCTCTCCCCTTCTCGCTGTGTATCGTTGGATCGAAGTTAGCCCGAACTCTTTCGTCACTCATCCTCTTTTTCAAATCATCGGCTGGTTGCGAACTCGATATATCTTTTGTGGGAATCATCAACTTGGGTGGTGGCTGTTTAGACAACCAGCTGTTTGATGAGTGAGTCGAGGACATATGCTGATGTTGAGGTCGCACAATCGACCGTGAAGGTGAAGGGGAGAGTTGATCAGGACTCATCAAAAGGTTATAACCCTTCGTCTCAGGTAAGGTGGAATCTTCCAGCATCGGCGGCGTAGGAAGGCTAGAGGAAACAGTCGAGTGCGGAGAGCCTGACGGGTTGGTCTCAGACGGATTTTCAGGATTTTCAGAGAGGACCGTGTGATTTTTTTCGGCTTGCGCTTTCTGCGGCGTAAAGGAGTTGAAGTCTTCAAACGATCCCTCAGGATGGATAGTGACCTGGGACTGATTTGGACCCCTCGGTGACGGTTGGTTAGCAGGTCCACTGGGTGAAGAAAGCGATCCAGAAGAGTCTTCGACAAACAACCCTGTGGCCTCCTTTTCAAACGGCCTTCTTGTTTCTTCTATGATGTTGCTTTTGTTAGCAACATCCTGTTCTGTTGATCGTTGGGTGCACAAGGACTTCTGTCCAGGATCTATAACTGGGGATACCGCATCCGGCACATCACCCAAAATGCTGCTCGCGATAGACCCTCGGATACTATAAACATCTCCGTAGTAGGACGATGCTGATACAGGCAAGAGAGGTGACAGTGCCTGATCAGCTGGAGGATAGATATGCGTGTTCAAGGTGAGGGGTGAAGATGATGAAGATCCATGAGATTCGGGCGAGCCGTAAATGATGCCTCCTGAGAAGATGATGTTCCGTTGTGTAGGCAGAAGTGTTAATTGAAGACATCTAAGCCTAAGTGGACTTCATCGACACAGGGATATAAGCAGACAAATGAAACTTACGTTCTTGCATTTCGTTCTCCACTATCTTCAGTGATCTTCCGTTTTTTTCGAACTCGAACAGTCTACCATCTATGATGACCCTTCTCCTCATCTCACCCTCTTTAAACCCTTTTTCCAAGAAGGATAAATAATGACCATCAATATCTCTTCCGCTGTATGATGGGCCTCGTTCGCTCGAGCCCGCCGGCGCAGATTCGCTGAACGATCTGGAGATTGGCCTTCTTTCTGACGAAGAAACAGTCTGTTGCTGCACTCTAGAGGCTCCGTGTGATCCTTCTGACGGAACGGAAGGTGCCTTCAAAGATGGACTGACAGCCACCTCTTGAGCGGATCTAGTCCCTAACCAGCTGTACCGTTCTGAGTTGGGTGACTCTCTCGACGGGTTGTTTTGATAGGATGAGGCCGAGGCCGAGGAACATACCGAACGTCTACCGGACACATCCTGAGATCCTATGTAGTCGCCAGACCGAACTTGTGTAGAACTGCTAGGGCCGAGAAGTTGTCTAGCTAATGTTCGCCTTCGTTGAAGTGTATCTGGGTTGATTTTAGCATTTGTCGTGCCCATCCGGTGAGAAGATGATCTGTCATGAGCGGCTTCAGGACGTTGATGCTGAATTGGCGGCTGAAGATCTTGAGAAGTGGATGATTTTATTCGGGTGTTGGAAAAATCTGGTGTCCCAGAAACAGATGGTTTTTTCCACGCGGAGAAGAACGAGGAGTTTGCATTCGAATGACCATGTCTAGGGCTTAGTTCATCGGAGGAAGAGTGTCCTCCAATAGGGGTGAGCGACATCGCAGTATCTAGGGAAGCCGATCGAGAGATATGCATGGACGTCTCAATGGACGACAGCCCGAAACGCGCAGTGTTAGTGGTCGATGGTGAAGAGGCGACAATGTGAGAGTGAGGCCGAGGCCTGATAGAAGTATTCATTGAAGAGGAAGGCGAGGAGACTTGAGGAGATGAGGATACTTGACCCGATGCCTGATTCAGAACCGAAGCTTCAGATATGTTGCTTGACTGAGAGGGCTTGAGAGGGGCTGATATTATGTTAGGGCCCAATGATCTGGATCAACGGAGCACAAATAGAAGGAAGGAGCAGTCAGTGAACGAGACAAGAGGAAGACTGAGAACGATACGATGGATATTGAATGACAAGAAGGTATAAAGATGAGGATAAAGTTTGAGAGGGATGGAAGAGTGAGGAGAGGGAAGGTAAGGTAACGTGTATGCATCCCTGTACCAGCATACATCGTCCGTTAATTCCTTTCCACCTGACCAACCGACCGAGCTAGTTGGCTGTGTGCCAACAAACACCGTCCACTACGTTCAATTGTTTTCCAATTGTTTTCTCTATGTGATATGCGACTTCGATGGACTTACATATCGACGTCAGAAGATATCGGAAATTGTCCAGAAACGACCGGACGGGTCTGGTTTTGTCCACCAACCTGATTATTGTCTGGCAGCCTGCCGACATCGACACGTCCGTTCACACTTTCAGCCGCTAACCAAGAACCCAGCCAGGCCAGATCTTCCGTCATGATCGATAAGGTAGTAATCTAAAGAGTAAGTGAGATAGAACGCCGAGTATAACAAACTATGTTCAACGCGACATCAGGTACAGATGGAGTCAACGAGAAATCCTATCAGACGGAAGGGTCGGGGATACACACCCACGAATGACGGCCTTTCAGTGAGAGGCTTCTTATGGTACTTGACTGTCAAGCCTGGCGCCTTGTTCGGGAAAACCTCTTTGAAGCTGTTCAAAACGGAGTGGTGCAAGAAGACCTTTTGGCTCTAGCCGTCCTTGTCAAGCAGCTGCTTGCTTTTGTCTGCCCAATCTTATATGATGTGCTATTCGAACTTGTTTGTCACTCGCCTCGAAGGTGGTCAATGATTCAACATCTATGTCACGTGATATATTCGGGCCAGTCCGCTTTTGTTCTTGTTTTCTTTATTCGCTTTGTCTGTTCTTTGTGTCGATAGCATCAAGTGTGACAAAGGGCAACATGTTATGGGGGGATGATCCCAATCTCTTTCAGTTCTCCCCAGAGTGCGCTCTTCACCGGCTCGATAGCCGCCTGCCTCTCCGAGCCTTCTCCCCAACATACGCCCAGCACAACGTTTGCCCAGCTCAAAAACATGTAAGCTCGAGCAAGATGCCTCAGTCCAGTCGGATCTCTCACAGGAAGAAGGATAGATAGATTGAGAGAGATCGAGGCCTGAGACAGCAAGTGAGTGCCTTACGAAGAAGAAAGATATAAAAACAGTTCAGGATACGTCCAGCGACACAGAGTAGAACATCACGACTGCAAGACCCACCAATCAATGGCCAAAAGGGTCCATAGCCAAGCCAATAAACCTTTAGAACTGCTTCGCCCAATTTCTCAGCCTCACTCCATCTGCCTTCATGATGTGCGTCTTCGAACCTTTTTGTCAAATTTGCAATCTCCTTCTCTGGTATTCTTCCTATAAATTGGCCTTCAGGTCGAGGGATGTCCGGATATGCTGTAGGTTTAGCGGACGCACGAGGAAGGGCCGGGTTCGAGGGAATCACTACTGGCGGAGGTAAAGGACTTGAGGCAGGAGGATCAGCAGATGAGCAGCATAGCGAGCATACGCAGTCAAAGTAGTAGATTGTTTTGAGAGTTTCTCGTCGGGTTTTGAGAGACGTCAATGGGTCTAGATAGCTAATAGTGACCTTTCCAATGATGACACAAAGTATACCCATAATGAAGGTAAGCTAGATGATTTGTAGATCCGGAAAGAAGCTCGATTCGAAACAGGAAGCCATCAGCGAAGTAAGCAACGAACCTCTTCTCCTTCTTTCAACGCTCTCAACGTTCTCAATCCGACTATCAGACCATCAGCTCCCCATGAGCAGCTGACAGCAGCACTGGGCGCGCATGAATGATTCACCGCTCTGCTGATCGGAGCTAGTACGGCATGAGCAAAGGGTTCCAACTTCATGTCCGGGGTCGACAACACATGATTGTTTCGTTGAAAGCGGGAAAGTAGACTCGATAAAATATCAGGAGTAAGGTGGGAAGGTAGAAAAGGAGGGAGAAGCTCTGGTAGAAGGGATGAAGAAGGTGTAGGTGTTGATAGTAGAGAGAGGAACGTTTCTGACGGCGAAGACGATAGAGAACTAGCATGTGCCTTCGTCAGATTCGGCAAGGAAGCTTCGTTGATGTTGCTGAAGTACTGAACTGCTAGCTTGCACAACAAGAGACCATCCGTTCGCTCTGACTCGTTCATTTGGACCGATAGAAGTGCATGTCGAATTCGTGGAAGGACCTTGCAAAGTATCTTATGATGATTCAACCAAGCTTTCTGTTGGCCTGGTTGAGAGGGCCATCACATCAATCTCGACTCAGCATTCCAGATGATTCAAAGGTAGAAAGTGAGCAGAGAAAGGGGCTGAAACTTACATGAAGAGTCACAGTACACATCCTCTCTACACATTCTACATTCTATCGGACGAGTACCAAGCACCTGAAGACATTCGTCACAACGAACTCTTTTAAACGAGTCGAGTAGCACAGTCACAGTCGGTGGACCGGCTATGAGAAGACTTGCTCCAGGATTAGGCAAAGACCGGGATGTGATACATTTTGATCGAGCATGGGAAGAGTCGACCAGCTTGATAGCATCCATCCTAGTAAGACTGATGATCTTATATCAGAGTTGATCATTAATGTGTCATCAATTAAATAGGAGTCCAGGGTCTTGATTATGTAATTACCGCGTCGCGACGCGTTCATCGCTTGCTTAATGACACGCGTCAAACATCTTGGAACCATCATACAGTACCCACACATATATACTAAGTATGCAGAGCACAATCTTCAAAGTAAGAATCTTCATTTGCGCACATGCTTAGTGATCAAGCGTCTAGGATATAATGCTGACAATTGGATTGCCATGGCCTCATCTAGATCTTTACAACAAAGCACTCTCTGACGCTACCATCCCAGGTACTCGGCTTTGTTGAAAAGATTCTAATCGAGCATGAGGTCGAACGAGATATGTGGGCAGATTCATGTGATCATCTGGCAAGAGAGTATATGAGGGGAGAGGGTAAGTGTGAAGTTTATGTTCGAAGAGAATTTTGATGTTGTAGAAAAGATATAGAATCTTATGCCATCGGTTCCATTTAGACCCGTCGCCTCTGGTCACTTTGAAGGGGATCGAGCAGGCCTACCAGGCACTTCAGCTCAAGGTTTGTTCTCTTTCACCTGCTCTGATCGGGCTCGATGGTTCAAGTAGTTAATGACTCCCTTGGTGGATTGAACCTGTCATAGACGGACATCAATGAAGAGAATGATCCGTACGTTCAGATATACCCTCAACTTTATCATCTGGGTACTAGACGGGGACTATATGGATCTCAGATTTCAAATTGCTCCTCTCGTTCCTCTTCCTCAGCCTAGCAGAATCGACGGACGAAGTAAATGTGGAGAATCACTTCAAAGTTATCGATTCATACAAGATGCCAGGTCTACGTTTTGATAGCAACCGAGGTGTTTGGTCGGTGTGAGTACATACGCTTTCTTTTGCTTGTTTATCGAGTACTTCCTCTCGTTTCCAGCTAGTTCAACTAGTTTTCTGAATTTGGTCTTCTCAGAGCTCCCCATAAACCCAGTATAGCGGCTCCGCCACTTTCAAAGGCATCGTTCTTGAGGGAAAGATGCGCTTTAATCCGACAGGTTCGCTATTTTTCGTCATTTGTTGTGAGTTCCTTGTGAGTATCAAAAAGAGTAGAGTTGACACAACTCGGTGAGGACATCAGATTGTTCTTCGTTCCGAACACTTCACCCCACCAGTACTAGGAGGAAGAGACAAGGATGAATACATGAAAGTTAGTGATTCAAACTACTTCGGAAGTTTAGAGGAGGCGCTAACTATAGACATGCATCAACGCTGGGCAACAAATAGTTGAACTCAATAAAAAACCTACTAGGTCGGCCGAATCAGAGGTTCCTCCTTCTGGGCATCCTTGGTCGTACAATTGAGGGAGAGCTCTGCTTAGAAGATGGAGACGGAAAAGTGACCTTAGATATGGATGAAGCTGTAAGGATACGCATGCTTGACATCAGATTATTCTTGTGCGCATATATCTGATCAGAATTGCGGAGGCTGTCGTCATTCATACTGTTTTGTTCGAAAACATGTATAGACACCAGGAGAAGGACTGTTCACCGAGGGCTGTGTTGTTCTGGTCGAAGGCGAATACACGGACGAAGAGAGGATGAGGGTAATTGAAATGGGGCATCCTCCAAGTGAAAAACGGGCGGTCGCTAGGTGCGTAATCCCTCATTTGCCACTCCCTTTCGTTGATTCATCTCTGATTCAGATATAAATTCTGTGTCTCTCGCTCAAATCTGCATTTTACTGCCATCAGATCTTTGTACGGTCATGTAGATTTCTTAGGGGTAGGAGCTACCTCTCAGAAAGACGAGGTACGTACCACTTGTCTCTATCGCGTTATGATTTTTTCCCTTTTCACAGCCTGACTGTTCGAATTACATCTTATATGCTCACTGGTCCATCTATACATACACACACAGGATCGATTTGCTCCACTCATCGCTGCCAACTCACATATCTCATTCGTGATCGTGTCAGACCTGTGGCTCGACCATCCCAAGACGTTTTCTAACCTGCGCCGGATGTTTGAAGTTTACGCAGGGTCGACATTCCGACCGTTGGCATTTATATTTTGTGGAAATTTCTCGAGTTCGAGTTGTATCGTCGGTGGGGCGAGTGGACTAGCAAAATACACTGGTTGGTTTTGATCTCGATCCTCTTGATCATAAGCTTTCAGAACATTGTTCTAAATCATCTTGATCTGTACTTCTTCAGAAAACTTCAATCAGCTAGCCAACTTATTGTCTTCGTTCCCGGATCTCGCTCAAACTTCTCACTTTATTTTCGTACCCGGCCCACTCGATCCCTGGGGGTCTACTACATTACCTCGTCCGCCTATTCCTGATACGTTCGTCGCTCGTGTCAAGGCCCGGCTGCCAAAGGCGCAATTTATGAGCAACCCGTGCAGGATCAAATACTTTGACCAGGAGATCGTTATCTGTAGAGAGGATCTAATGGGCCGGATGTTGAGAAATCTAGAGGGTGTCAAGGAAGGTGTCAAGGAAGGGGCGGATATGAAGAAATATGTGCGCTCTTTCTTTTCTGGTCGTACTTTTTACATATCATCTCTCGCTCATCTTCTTTTCATTGAATCAGCTTGTACAAACGATTCTAGACCAGTGTCATCTCTCACCTCTGCCTCTCTCGGTCCGACCAACATTATGGGACTTTGACCACGCCTTACGTTTATACCCAATGCCTACTAGTGTCCGTCTTTTCATCTGTATTGATACCCAAAGGGATAATCGTTTGTGCTGATATACCTTACCCGGTCAAATTGGACGTGTACCTTCATCATATCTGTTTGGTTGCGCAGCTTATATTGGCAGACAAATACGAACGATATGAGTTGACATATGAGGGATGCCATGTATTCAACCCAGGCAGCTTCATTGGAAACTCATTTGAATGGTCAACTTACTATCCGTCTACGCAGCGCTCGGAGAGAAGGTACGTGTTGTTCCTTGGTCTTCTTGTGCTTTGTGGCCTAGTGAAGACGATGGGATCCTTACCTGCAATGTTCTCCTCTTATCTCTTCATTGCTGTAGTGTGTTATCTGAAGATTCATGAGCCTTTGTACTTTAACTTTTGTCGATTCATTTTTCTAATGTGATCTACATTTTGAAGTCTGCTGTTATCGATCTGATCAAAATAAAGCGATCGGCAATACTGTTGTAACCCTAAAGATCTAGAATTTATAGATGACGTAAGCTGTGGTTGTATACGTCATTGCCCCTCTGGGGCTCCTACTCATATCCTATTCGAATCTACTCAACCTCTTCCTTCTCTGGAGGTTTCCATCTCTTTTTTTTCGTGGTCTTCGATGTTCTTATAAAGATTGATGCTTCCTAACATCGTACGAAAACTCTCTTTCTTCCCTCGAACCCTTTGCCTATCTCAGGTCACAAAAAAAATTATTCAGCCTTTCCCTAGACCCATCATCACTAAACTTTTCAATTCCTCTCCTCCACTCAAAAGTATGAGCTCGCTTATGTCCACCTCGTTTCCATCTCACAATTTTCTGGCAGAAATATTTTCACTAATCTCACCTTTCTCTGTGTGCATGATTGAAAAATCTACCCAAACCAGTGCCCTCTTACGACGACGTTGAAGTTATCACCGCCTATGAGGCCAATTTGCCTACCAAAGCATTCGAGCAGGATGGAGCTGGTCTCGACTCGGAGATGCCAGTTTTGGCAGAGCACACGAAGCTCGAGGCTTGGGATGAGAACGGAAAACCCTACTTGAAGGAGTATGAGGGTGCTGGTAAACTGAAAGGAAAGATTGCCTTATTGACTGGAGCGGATTCTGTAAGTAGTCACACATCATTTGAAGTGATACGACGATTGACTACTGACGCAAATGATACATCTTTGGGGACACCATATTAGGGTATCGGCCGATCTGCTGCTATCATGCTTGCTCGAGAGGGGGCCTCAATTTCTATCGTTGCCCTTTCTGAAGAGAAAAAAGAGTGCGTTCCCTAAGAGAGAGGTTTTTTCTAAATTTGTGCGCCAAGCGCTTACTCATCTACTCCTCCAACTTTCTCTTACTTGATTAATTTAGTGCTGAGGAGGTCAAAGCTATGATCGAAGGCAGCAAGTATTCTCCTCAATCCAAGGTGAACATCATCTACGCCGATTTGTCCAAGAAAGGGGACGGAGAAGCCAAACGAATCCTTGAAGAGCACACTGCTGTGTATGGTCAACGGTTGGACGTACTTGTGAACAACGCTGCTCAACAAGTCACACAGAAGGATTTGACAAAAATCGACATGGACGTCGTCGAGAGAACATTCCAGTGCGTGTCTTCCGTTCTTATTCTCAATGATTTGGTCGTCAGTTTAATTCTCTAATCCATCATCTCACCCGTTTCCTGATATTCGGAATTCAGGATCAACATCATCGCCATGTTCGCCATCACTAAAGCCGCTCTTCCTCTTATGAAGCGAGGATCGGCCATCATCAACACCACCTCCGTCACCGCCTACAAAGGATCTGGAGGTTTCATGGATTGTATGTCTTTTTGTATCACCCTTATACACCAACCATCTACTGATATGTGACATTACTTCTGTCGTCTTATTTCCAGACGCCGCTACAAAGGGTGCCATCGTTGCCTTCACTCGATCTCTATCCGTTCAGCTTTCCCCTAAGGGTATCCGAGCCAACGCCGTTGTATGCCTTTTCTTCTTCGTTCATCGTCATTGTCTATCATATCCGTTTCCCAGTTCCTAACGCTTGCTTGCATACTTTGACTTCTGATTGACAGGCCCCTGGCCCGATATACACTCCTCTCCAACCAGCAGCCCGACCGGGCGATGAGATCGACGGATTTGGTGCAGGCGCTGTCCCACTACACAGCCGAGCCGGTCAACCGGCAGAGTGCGGACCGACTTATGTCTACTTGGCTTCCGCTGATGCTAACTGTACGTGGCCCCCTTCTTGACACTCCACTTAATGACAGGATGTACACTAGGATGAATAGCTGATCTTTCTCTGCCTCTTTCCTTCTTGCCTCTTCTCCTGCTATATGTGCTATCTCGAATATTTAGACGTGACCGGTCAAGGTTAGTCAAACTTTCTTCTCTCCTTCAGACTATTAAATTGAATACGCAATTGAACATTTACCTCTTCGTCTTATACATTCTTAGTTCTTCACGTGAATGGTGGAATGCTCTGCCCGTCGTAGACGACTGTTTTTTATTTGGTTGAATTTCTATTCCCTTGTCGGTTGAAACTACTGTAGCTCTGTTCCATGTCTTCATCTTTGCCCTAGTCCTCCGATTGATAACTCCCTTTTGTTCGACGTGTATTGCTTGGTCTTTGAAATTTAAGGATGAAGAGAGAGAATAGGAAGAGAACAAAGTCTGAAACAGTGAAATTGTCCTGGCAGAAATGATATTGGTAACGCTAACGATTATGTATAAAGAAAAAACAGAGGGAAAGCGAGAGACAGGAAATCTGGCCCAAAAAGAGAAAGAATGAAAACAGACAGATTCTACTACAGAAACAGAAGCAAGCGAGAGCTGCGAGAGAAGAAAGAAGAGGAATAGAAAAGGCCACGTGTAAAGAAAACAAAGAAAGAATCAAGATGTATGCAAATTGTGATGAGTTTACTCGACGGTCACCGACTTGGCCAAGTTTCTCGGGAAGCTAGTGATTGACATGGATAGCAGAAGTGAGTTTAGTCTGACATCAGACAACCACATGAAGAAAGGAATTGAAAGACGTACTCGACATCGACTCCGCCCATAACGGCCAAGTGGTATGAGAGAAGCTGGAGAGGAATAACGTTGATGAGACCCTGAAGACAGTCCACAGTGTTGGGCACTCGAATCAATCTGTCTTCAGAGGAGAAACTGCTGTCGTTATCGTTGCAAATCACGACTAAAAGGAGATCACGACGAAGGGATATCAGAAAGAGGAATTAGGAAGAGAAGAAGCTATTGAAAAATTGACTGAAGAAACTCACTAGGCTGTCCCTTTCGAGCCTTGACCTGCTGAAGAGCGCTCTGCACCTTAGGGTACAAACTATCCTGAGTCATGATAAGAATGACACTGTGATGATATTGACAAAGCAACTAGGTAATCAGTTGGTGCTCGAAATAGCCGTTTGACATGTACAAGTTCACAACAAAAATACTAACGGAAGGTGCTCATCAATGAGCGCGAGAGGTCCGTGCTTGAGCTCTCCGGCCAAAATCTGAACAACCGCAAAAGATAAGTTCGTTGGGTCAGCACTACTACACCTGTAGATCATAGATGTTAGACAAAGACAAGGGAACATACACCCTCGCAATGGCAGTAAGCAACCTCTTTAATCTTCAACGCTCCCTCCAAACAGGTCGCGAACCTAGTGTTAATTCGAGATCAAGATTAGTAAGGTCAGCGAAGTTGGAATCTTTCTTGGCTAGCGCGGGACAAGGAAGCAAGCCGGAACGCGATACGTACTGATATCCTCGGCCCATGATCAACAAGCTCTTCTCCTTGGCCAAGGTATCCCTGGCGAGCTGCTGGAGCTCCTTGTCCTGCTTAAGGACCCTTGAGATCTGAGCAGGAAGGTCGTGAAGACCATCGATGATGGACTGTCGTCGTTCGAGCTTGGACAATCGGTCATCTGAGAACTGGACAGCCATCATGACCAAAGCAATGTACTGAGAGGTATACGCCTTGGTAGAGGCAACACCAATTTCGGGACCAGCGTTGATGTGAACACCACAGTGAGATTCTCTGGAGATGGTAGATCCGACAGTGTTTACGACACCAAGGCAGAGAGCACCTCGCTCGAGGCAATATCGCATGGCCAGAATAGTATCAGCCGTCTCGCCGGACTGAGAGACAAAGACACAAACATCGTCCCTGAAGATGGGGCACTTTCGGTCCAAAAAGTCGGAAGCAAGCTCGATGCTGACAGGAACCTCAGTCAACTCCTCAAAGATCGTTCGAGTAGCGACACATGAGTGGTAACTAGTTCCACAAGCGATGAAACACATTCGTCTGCACCTTCGGATGACGTTAAGGTAGCTCTTCAGTCCTCCCAAGTTGACTGTCCTGGTATCAAAGTTGATTCGACCTCGCATGGTGTTGACCACAGACTCGGGCTGCTCGTAGATTTCCTTCTGCATGAAGTGATCGAACTGACCCTTCATGATCTCGGCAAGCTCGATCTCGAGTGTCTCGATAGCTCGAACGGAAGAAAGACCGTCATCTCTTCGGAGTCGATGAATGTGGAGTTCTTCGTGATGGGGAAAGGGGTTGAAAGATCAGTCACTAGGCCTCGAAAACGTGTCAACACGAAGAGTTATCAGACGTACCTCCGTCGGCGATGTGAGCAATGTCATCATCTTCAAGGTATAAGACCTTCTTAGTGTGCTCGACAACGGCCGAAGCATCGGAAGCGACGAAGTACTCGATGGGCTGGGGCATACCGTCCTCAGACAAGAACGCCCTGGACTGAGTTCGTCGCATCTTGGAGTTGGGTCCAGTAGGAGGAGGGGCAAGGAAGGAGGCGTCGGTGGCAGGGGCTGAGCAAAAAGCGATATTTGAACCAATGATTAGAAGCCTATCCGAGCGCGTACAGTGGCTCACATCTGTGATAGATGTACTCACTGAGCTCTAAGGCCTTCTCCTGGTCAGCAGCCATCTCAACATCGACAAAGTCTACCTTGAGCTTCTTGTCAGTCTTGACACCGATCAAAAGAGGAGATCCTCGACGAGCAATCACAATCTCGGACGGGAAGTGGCAGGACTTGAAAGCAAAAGCAAACGAGCCCTCCTATGGTTTACACAACAGCCATTCGCGCACAGTCCGAATTAGTAACCGTGCGCATGCCAGTCAAGTGTCATATTAAACTGGTGAAGTACGTACGAGCTCTTTGATGACAGCCTTAATAAGAGTGGTAAAGGTCAATCGCTTAGTGGGCTGGGAATCATAGATGTACTTGCAAAGGACGGCGACGGCTTCGGTATCGGTTTCGGTCTCGAAGTGGTATCCTCGCTTCTCCAAAACCATCTTAAGCTCCTTGTCTGTTTGCGAATGAAAGTTGATCAAGGTAAGAGATCACGCTGAGGATGAAGCCTACAAACAGTCACAATATACGCACAGTTGGTGATGATACCGTCTAAGGAAAGCAGAGAAAATATATCAGTCCTGCATTCTTCTCGAATGTACCAAGACGTTGTCGATAAAGACAAGAGACGTACTGTGGACAACGATGAACTCTTGGGAGGCACCACTTCTGTGGGGGTGGCAGTTCGTAGGAGAGGGAGATCCGTGAGTAGCCCATCGAGTGTGAGATATCGAGGTTTGGGAGACGAAAGTCTTGGTGAAGTCCGCAGTGGATTGGTCGATCAGTTTTCGAAGCGAGGCAACCTTTCCGACCTCCTTGTAGAGCCTAGTTGAGTGTTGAAGAGATGAGTCAGTGAACAGATGGGGCCGTTGTGCCTGAAATGCCCCCAGGAGATTTCACATAAAGCGTGCGAACAAAACTCACAAGAAGTCGTCGTTGTCTCCGTCGATTCCAATACCTGTTGTAAGGAGAAATGAGTATCGTCAATGTTCTGATGATGCGATCGTTCGGAGGACCAGATGCAAGGCAAGGGAGAAAGAATAAAGTGCAACATACCAGCACTATCGTAACCTCGGTATTCGAGCCTTGAAAGACCCTTGGTCAAAATATCGGCGATCTGCTTTCGGTCCTGTTTGATATGGTGATTTTTCCGAAAGAGAATGCTGTCAGATCGGTAAAGGGTAATGTGTGCATCTATACAAGGTGAATTTACATACCTTCTCAACGAGGTACGAGCAGTAGGCAAAGATTCCACTGCATCAAGGCATGCAACCGGGTTCAGTTTATTTTTGAGTTCCTTGACTTTTTTCTTGCCTTGGGCGATCAAGCACAAGGTATTGGTGAGGAGATCGAGAAGAAAGGACGACGGAGCTTACCACATTAGAGCAGAGGGGTAAAGATTAGAGGGGTAATGGAAAGCGGAAAAGAACGGGTAATGCTGTGTCTGAAGAGGGGTGTTCAAGGATAAGAGAAAGAGCAAAAGCGATGAAAGCAGACGAGGTGCTTGAAATCAAAGGTGAAGAATTCCGAGAGTCTGTATGAGCTGAAATTCGTTTCCCGATAACCAACGGCCAATTCGAAGCATATCACAACGGCCAGGGAAGGGAGAAAACGAGAGTGAAAAACAGCAGAGATGTCAGAATCAAGTTTAGATGTCGAAAGCCCAAAGATTTGTCGAGGTCGAGAAAAGTAGCCGGGTGAGCAGACAGATGTGTTCCTGGAGAGATCTGTTTTGATTTCTGACGATAACTGAGCCACCGAGTCTGTTCTGCTGGTCTCTCCTTGTATTCTCTCTTGGCCTATGTTGAAGATGATGTGAAGACAAAGAGGAGAAGAGATAGAAAAGGAAACAGAGAGGGACTCACGCCAGGAACAACAAGAAAGAGAGAGTGTGTGTGTATGTGAGAGAAAGAAAGGAGAGAAGGAAGGGAGGATGAGAAAGAAAGCGAAGGGAAGGGAAGGGAAAGCAAAAGAAAGGCGGAAGGGCGTGTTTGTTCGATGTGCACAGGAATGCCGCGTAACCAAGATAGCGCCGCTCAGTCATCTTTAAGGGGGGTGACGAACTCTTGACTGTGCCTGTGCGAGAGTTTGTTGGATGCCGGTCTTGCCTTGCCTTGACTCGTATGCTCTCTTTTGCTGTATCTTTATTGATTCGCCTTCAATCTTTTGAGTTGTGCATATCTGACTCATGGTTGTTGTGCTGGACACCCATGCGCGCTCGATCGTTCTTATCCGAAGGAAGTGAGGAGGCAGCATGATCCTTATAAACATGATGTGTATATCACGTCGTGCGTTTAGTTTTTTGTTGTTATTTTCCTCTGCTATTTCCTTCCTTTTCATTATTCTGAAACCTGGCTTCGGACAAATGTTTGATTTGAGATATCTTTCGGCAGGGATTGGTTATGCGATTTGGTTACAGCCACGTGGCCAGTGACATATCATACTGCTGTGTCGTCCCTCTCGCGTCCCCTGACGACACACAGGCAGCCGAGTTCTTCCATCTCGACAGATTCCATTCTACTGGTCAATTCTCGAGTTTCATCGTCATCTCGTCCCATCCATTAGCCTAGTAAAGCTGAAGCTCTGAAAGTGGGGATCATAAACCTCAATATGGATCCCGAGAGTCCTCCCTCAAACCTTTACTTGACTCCTCTCCTTCCAGATCTTGAGCCATGGCTTTCTTCTCCTGAACAGACCTCTCGGCCAAATCCACCGGCTTCCAACTTGCTTCACCCGGCTTCGTCTGCAGCGGCCTTTCTCTCAAACGCACGCGCGGGTAACTCGATCTTCAATCTGCTGCCAGGTGGAAAGGTCACTCCTCCTTTGTCTTCATCGCCAAAGAACGGTCCAAGCCAATCAGAACCCAGTGGATCAATAGACGGAGACAGAGTCAAGAAGGTCAAGTGCAAATGGGTCGAAGGGTACAGTGAGTTCAACGATCTTGACCCGTATGCCGTGCCAGTGGATCGACTGGTCTTTGGTCTGTTCTCATTATGTTTTACTCTTTCCCTTTCTAATCCTTATTTGTTCAAGACAACAATCTTTACATCGGTACATCGGACGGACAAGTCCTTTGGTATACCTACTCGACAACCGAAACTTCCATCGTAAGCAACGTTCAAGTGTCTTGAGTTCAAAGCTCAGCCATCTGACTATGTATTGTTCGTGTCCTTCAGGATCCTTATACCCTTCGCCATAAGCATTCTATCTTTCCTCGCCGGCCAATAGATAGGATCTATCTCTTGCCGTCCATATCTAAGGCGCTCATACTGTCTGGTATGCTTTAACTCGCGACCTCTACGTACACTTCAGATCGAACACTGATCCACTTGACCTGTAGAATCAACACTACACTTCGTTACGCTTCCGAGCTTGGAACCAGTCCTTCCAGCTCTTATTCAACCCATCAGAGGAGTCGTGGCCGTATCCGTGGATGAAGGCCATGAGTATTACTCGGCCGATGGAGTGGACGAGGTAGGGCTTTGTGTGGTCAAGCGGAAAGTGATCTCGGTTTTGAGACTGGGAACCAGGTTGTTCCATGTCAAAGTGAGCCCGCATACTTTGATATGTCTAGTTGTTTCGTCATGAGTATCTCTGGTGCTAAATGGCCATCTGCATAATGGTCTTGTCAGGAAATACCTATACCAGAACCCGCCGTCCTCACCCGATACTATTCTCCAACACTTTGTCAAGCCGATTCAACCAACTATTCACTCGTCTCTATCAATGAGAGTACCTCTCTTCCCATCTTACCACTCTGCCAAGCATCTGCAGAAGGTCTTGCGTTCAAGCCAAAGCCCAACATTGCAATTGTACAGGAGGATGAATTCCTCATGACGAGTCTCATCAACTCAAATAATCTTGGTGCCACGATCGGATTGTTTGTCAATGGCAACGGGGATCCAGTGAGAGGCGCGATTGAGTGGGATGGAAGTCCGAGAAGCTTAGGTCCGTATTTTCCTTCTCCTCGTTCTTAGACATCATGATCTATCTTTTCTTTTCTATGGTTGAGTCCCTCGAACGAGAGATGCATGACTCATACCAATCCCTACTCTTCTTATCCAATAATAACAATCATCAGTCGTCAACCCACCTTATGTTATTTCCTTGCTTCGTAATCGTACGATTCAAGTACACTCTTTGATCTCTCTTGAACTCATCCAAACGATCCCTTTACCGCCCAACATGGATGCCCGTGTTCTCACCAAATCTCCTCAGGGCTTCAACGTGCCATCGACCGAGCGGGATACACTTCTTCGGAAGATGCCTATTCCTCTTCTTCAATCAGGACCTCCGAGCAATTTGACGAAAGCTTCTTCCAACAAATCCTCTTCCGATGCTGGTGCCAACGATGACGTAGAAGAGGATGACAAAGAAACAGATTCCAATGTGTTTCCGACAGAGATCAATCACTTTGATCCTCCTTCCGGATCAGGTCTAACTCCTCCGTCCTCTCCCCCTGCTCAGCCAGCCGGTCGATCATCTTTCCAACACTCTACTCGTTCATCTGTTTCCTCGTATTACAATCCTGGACTATCTAGCACGCCTCAGCTATCCAACGTCTTTGTACTGTCCTCTACATCGATATACGCTCTCACACCAACACCGCCACTTTTAGCAGCTCTAGATACGCTGACTTCATCTGCTATCGTTGGATCTGGCGATATAAGAAAGTCAGGTGGAGGGCTGACAGAAGCGCTGACGCCACTGTTAATGGACGCTTCTTTTAGAGAAGGAGGTCAACAAGACATAGAGGCAGTCCAGTTCATACACCATAAAGTGTTTCTCAAAGGCTTGAGGGAAGCTAGATTTGGAAGAGTTGGAGAGAGCGATGCAAAGATCAAGGAGGACCCAACTGGGGATGCAGAGGCAGATGATGATCAGTCACAACCAGAGAACCGACCTAAAGTGGACGTCGCCAAAGATGGAGAAGGAGAAGGGGAACAAGCAGAGATGTGGCTGTTTGGAGGGGGAGACGTCCGATTGATCATCAGGCTCTTTGCAGATCTCAGAAGGGTTTTGGAGAGAGAGAACATTGGGGATGTCTGGGTGGAGGACGGTCTGGTTGAAGAGTGGGAAAAACTCTGGGATATCGAAGAAATCAGTGCGTTCTTCTTTAGATTTTGATCTCATCTGCCTTGGGCCCCATTGCTAACAACATCCTTTACTCACTATGGTCACTCTCACACGTACTTAAGTTCAAACTCACCTAAAGAGGATATATGACCCTCACATACATCCGAACGTAGCAAGCTCTCCATCAACTCTTGAGCTCCACAAGATCCTACTCAACCAGGCTCGACATATGCTGCGGTTAATTCTGGAAAGAGAACGGGAAGGAAGGTCTCGTCGACATACAGGGCGTAAGCAGATGGGAGTCAGGGATGAGGAACGTAACGGCGAGGATGATGCGTTGAACAGGGTCCGTGTCGGTCAATCCTTTATGATCTATTCCTTCAGGAGAAAACACTAATCTCGCGCTTTCCCTATCTTCTCTTCAACTCCTTCTTCTCACAGATTGTGGATACGTCGTTGTTGATCCTACTCTCACGAATAGGCTCAACATCTTCTATCCTTGATATTCTTGATCGGCCTCATTCGGCCTCGATGGATCTTGTTCGTTCGAGTTTGGAGATGCATTCTCGCTGGTTTGCACTTGGCAGATGTAGTCCAACATCTGTTGAAAGCTCCTTAGAGATGTTCGCTGCGTACGTCATCTAACCTTTCTTCATCATAATCATCCCATGTATGAACGTTGCACTGATGAATTAACTGGAACGTCCCGGGAGAACCTGATAGGTTGGTGGAAGGTACAAAGGTTGATGAAGACTGTCCTCGAGACCCGATGAACGAGATCCTCTCGTTGCTGGCTCAAAGTGAAGACATTCCGCTAGTTCGAAAATGGGGCCTGTGGGTTGTTGCTAGAGATCCCGAACGAGGTCTCTCGGTACGTTTCTTTTTCTTCCCTGCCCTTCTGTTTCAGACTTCCTTCCTTTGTCACTTTCCATTTGAATTTCTTGTTAACTATGAAGTCTGTTCTGTCCTGTTCTGTAGCTATTCATTCATTCAGGGTTAAACTTTGATCACTCAGACTTGGTGGACGAACTTCGGCAATTACAACCAGAAGCTGGAGACAAGTATTTGCAGCATGTGGTGATCAATCGAAACAGCTTGGTTTGTTCATAACCATCCTTTGGCTCTAATCCTGAATTCTGATGACCGAATTGCTTTCTTACTTTGCCTTTGACTTACTTTTTGCATATCGTTCCTCACCTGTCCGGTCTAACACCGTGACAGGATAAGAATTTGCATACATCACTGGCATCCCGTTATTTGGAGCGAACTCGTCAAGAGCTTGAGAATGGGCAAACCAAGAAGTTCTTCGATAACGCATGTGAGTCCTTCGTCCAACATATTGATCGTCACGCGTCTTGATTTTCTGACCGATACAATGCCATACGCTCTCTTATGCGTAGTGATCGAATATCATAAGTTGTCAGATTCGAAAATATCCCTTATTCAGCATTTGGCCTCATTTCTTCCGGAATCACCTGCGAAGCAGCTTAAATTCAAGACGATATTATTCCTTCAAAACTCAGAATTATACGACCTCGAGACGGTCAGGGATGTTTTAGATGGATTTGAAGGATACTGGTTGGAGAAGGCCATTGTGTATGGAAAGGTAAGCATCTACGTGTGCATTTTCTCGTATTTCTTTCTACCCTGTTCTCGATTTGCTCATATCCCTCATCCTCATCTCCTTTACCTTCACAAATACCCGATCAGCTTCGAATGCATGACGCAGCGCTCGACATCTTGGCACGCGTTTTGAGAGATACATTGACAGCCGAGATATACTGTATTCAAGGAGAGAAAGTCATTCCTTGTTCTGTCGGGTTAAACCTCGCTCGCCGGTTCCACTTGGACGAATGGATGGATTTGAGTAGCCATGATATCGGCTCAATTGGAGCATCGGAAGAGAATAGGAAGAGGGAGCTTCTGATGGCTTTAGTCAAGATCTATATGAGCGATGGCAACGAGTGCGTCTTGTTTTTGTTCATTCGCTCTTCTGTGTTCCCCTCCAGTGCGTGGGAATTAAAAACTAATGAACACATCTTGTTAATTACACGATCAGTTCCGAATCTACAGCCTTGAAAACAGCTCATCTTTTGAACGACCAAGCCATGAATCTTGATATAGTAGACGTGGGTCTTTTTCTATGATCTGTTTCTTCATCCTTTCCGGCTTTTTGACGAGCTATCTAGCACGGATAGCTGTTGACATCTGCGGCCTTTCCTTTTTGTCTTGGGTAAACTCAATAGATTCTGGAGCTCATACCTGAGCCTTGGGAGCTTCAGCCTATTACTTCCTTCTTGACACGGTCCATCCGTCGAACGTTACATGATCAAGCTGAAGGTCAAAGTACGCTCTTCTTCTCTCAATACTTGATCCTACGTTCTCTTCCAAGCTGACAATCAGACTTCCGCCTATAATCACAAAACAAAATACAAAAAGTTCTGAGGGCGCTGGCGACGTCCCTTAATTTCCAGACGATGGACAAAGCACTCGAAGCGTTTGCTTCCTATCCACCTATTGTTGAGACCTCTCTTGACTCTCCGTCTTCTGGAGATGGAGGGGACGTAGACGAGAAGGGCGAAAAGAGAGGATCAGCTTATGAAGAGGGGGCAACGATTGCTGAAAAGATCGTCGGCCATGCTTTGGATGAGCGAGATGCCACAGTGAGGGAGAAAGAAAAGCGGGTTGAGGTCGATCGGAGGAAGAGATATGTGGACGTGGAGGAAGTGGAAGAAGGACTGGCCTGATAGGTTTTGTTAGAAGCATTGGTGTCTTGTAATATACCCGCATATGATATGCTACTTGTCAGGATTGTCGTTCTTTTGTTGAAAATAATGGATCGTAGGATAGATAGAGGTGACTTGTACATTGAGAATTACATTATCATACATAGTTTTATCTCTTCTCCTTCTCCTGTGACGCAGGACTATGCTACCCTGCCTAGCCCGATCGAAGAGAACATCAACGACTCTCCGATATCCGATCTTTAAGACGTTTGTCCATCGGTTCAAGTAAGAGTTGTCGAACCCAGCCATTCGGGGGAAAGTCTTTTTGCCATTGGTTGTGAAGGTGAAGGACAAAGACACCTTTGTCTTTGGACCAATCGAGATGTTTCTGTTTTAGTTCCCCAGATTAAACGTGGCAAGCAAGAAGGTCAGCTCTGAAGTCGAAGACGAGGACGAGGACGACCAAAAGAAAGACTTACCTTGAGTTTTTCCTTCCCACCTTTGTTCCACATGAGTCCGGCGTACCAACCAGGATCCTTTTTGAACGGATCTGGCACCCTCTTGTCTTCTCTACAATTTCTTGGGTCTGCAAAACACCAAGGCAAGACCTGAAAAGGAACGATCCCTTGACTGAGTAACCTCCGATGGGCTTTCAGGTATAGATGAGATCCCCAGTCGGTTGACTTGGGTCTTGGTGGAGGAGATCGAGCCATGATGTGAAATAATGAGCAGAGGAAGGGAGACTGTCGATGGAAATGGAGGAGGGCGCCGTTAAGGGACCTATATGGTTTATCTATGTATATGGTTTTTTTTTTTGGTTCAAATCGAATGATGAATGATCAGAACAGAGCGATACGACGGTGAGAATAGGCTTGCGCGCTCAAAGAAGAGAATGGACTGACTATAGCAATCCCATTGAGTGACCCATTCGTCTTCCGTCAACACATGTAGATCTCTCAAAAAGATCATATCCATGTCTGCCCAGACACCTCCGTGTGTCCACAAGACCAACAACCTGACTAAATCTCCATCGACCCAAGCTCTCTGATCTTTTATGGCGCCACCGAGGAGATCCATTCTACCTTCCAACATCGTACCCTTCGCCATTTGCTTGATGTCAATCTTCTTCACCTTCAAATTCTTCCCGTACAGTTTCGCCAACTGTGCTACCCTCGGATTGAGTTCTACTAGGTCGACATTCGACCAAAGGATGAACGTGCTTCGATCTAGCGGCTGGGTTGCCAGGAAAGATTTGATTGTCCATTCCTGTCGCTCCCCAAATGGTAGGAGATCCCCTCTCCAATAGGTATGATACGTCAGATGTTTCCTCTTTGCCAGTAGAGAAGGTTGAATGAGTGAAGCGTAATCGAAACAATCATCTGGATGAGTCAGTGCCAAGGTCGACTGAAGTTGAATGACCGAGGGGGTATGCGAGTAGATGGAGGAATAATTCCAAGTAGAGGGTTGGACGGTCGGTCTTAGATTCGCTTGGGCATCTAACGCCGAGGGTGAGAAACAGGTCTCTGCCAGATCTGCCGTCGGCGGGTTCTCGAGAGAGAGGATCTCAGATTCGATCCATGGTTTGTTGTACATCGAAAACTCGACTTGTATTTCCCATCTGTATCGAAAGACGTACCAAACGGCCATCCCAAGCAAGACCGTCAACCGGAGGGCGGTCAATCGGTTAGGACCCCAACCAGCAAACAGGGCGGACCTCCAGCTTCCTCGACTTTTCTTTGATTTCCGACTGAGTGTCCCTCGGTAAGGATGAAGCGTAGGCGAGACCGATCTTGAGCCAGGAATCGCTGCTAGCCTTCTGAAGAAGGAATTGGGAGGGACAGAACTTGAGGCGGTCGATGACCCGTGAGGGTCTCTGATGTCGTACTCGTCATGGTCGTGATCGTGATCGTAAATGCGGTCGTGGCCGTAACCGGAAGAAGATGATTCGGTGGACGAGAAGGACGGGAAGTAAGAACCCAGTCGACTAAGCATGGATCCAAGAAGAGCCCTGCCTTGATGTATGATCGAACGACTCTGTCAAATGAAGTGAAAAGGCTGCTGGACCAGGGAATGTGAGCCAATCTGTTTTCACCAGGACGAGAGAAAAACAAAAGACCGAAAGAAATCAAAAGTGGATGGAGGAAAATCAATACAAGGGAAAACGAGGAAGATGACGCGGTTCCGATGTGACCAGCTGGGCACAGAATTCTTTGTCTTTGAACCATTCGGGTTCGTACCCCAAGTCCAAGTTGATCCCAAATGAACATCCATCATAAGACTCAACAATAAGCATAAGATAAAGATACGAGTTTTCTAAGCACCGTTCGTACCAGAGAACAAAGACGCGACTAGACAACGGTGAGAAAGCGTGGTCGACAGAGGCATAGAAGGGAGAGCACACGGATGGGATATAAAAGAACAAAGACAAGTCCGCTCAGAGGACAAGCAAGAGGAACGTGTTGAGTCATCAAACGTAGTTTGACAGATGAGATGGGAGAGGAGGATCCAGAAAAGGAGCGTCAAAGAATAGCCGTAAACAACAGATGAAGCGGCTCATGTGTTATCGTCAGGACATGAGAAGCAATAAATGATTCCAAGAGTACATTTCGGTACAAGAAAGCATAAAAGAGGGATCCATAGAGGAAAAAGAGGAAGTGGGTGCAAGACACAAGAAAAGGGAGGGCAGAAGAAAACCAGAGAATGGGAACTAGTATGACAATGATTCTGAGAGTAAATATTCAAAGGTCAATCAATATCCATATTCCTCGGCTAGAATCCCGCACAATCAAAGATAAACCACTCGATCAGTTCAACGACGGAAGCGACACAAGAGAGAGAGGGCATGTGCAGAAAGACTCACTGTAGATTTCGGCGATATGACCTAGTCGCTTGTGCGCTCTCTTAGGGTTCATTAAATTCGACGAGATCTGTTGAGGGAAGAGACACAAGAAAACCGCCCGTTGAATGAGAGGTCAAGATGTGCGATCAATCATAACGATAGCAGATACGTACATTTCGGACGACACTATTCAGAGATGACGGTCCACAAGCTTTGTGAATCAAACAAATCACGGTTCCACAGTCAGATGTCAGTCAAACGAAATCAAGACACGGGATCACAGAAGAGAAAGAGAGGAAAGGAGAAGAAGCGGAGTAGACTGACAAGCAATGACGACGGTGCCTTCTGCGCAATCAACCTCCTCCTGAATGATCTTTTCCAACTTTGGTCTTCCCGGTCTAGCCATCTCTGCTACGACGTTCAGATCGTCTTCATCACCTTCATCCAAAAATTGATCTTTATCCTCTCCTTCCTTCTCGACCCGGACGAAGCTCTGCCTTTGTTCATCCCATGTGCCACCGACAAGCCGTCGGGTACTTTCCGACCCAGATCCAGCACCGATGTAGGAAACATCGGTGAACGTCTCTGCTCCAGGAGTTCGAGCTCCTTCCGACCGAAAGACATCATCTGTGGTGTTGATACTTGCGAACGACTCTCGTTTGTTCCGGTACGGTTTGGATCCAGTCCCTACCCCGGTATCCTGGTCGAGGACCAACGACTGTTGGTGATCCTGCTGATGGTGCTGAGGGAAGGGCAGATATGATTGAGCCGGCAGAGTCACTACAGGATCGGCCATCGGAGCATGTTGTTGTTGGTAGTGATGATGATTATACTCTGAGAGACCAGAGCCTATGCTTCCAGCTGACGGTCCAACAGGCAAGGGCGGCGGAGCGGCGAGCCCAGACCCAAGTCCAAATCCTGACGGTTTACCCGACTTGGCACGTTTCCTGGACCGGGCCCTTCGAATCCTACCTTCCTTCTTAACACGAAGAGAGAGGTGTCGTTCCGCCGCAGTCCGTTCGTTGTCTTCCTCGTCTTGGCTTTCGTCATAATTTGTCAACTCCAACACTGAGTCTGGTCGATGGTCTCCCGACATACCAGGCGAGAAATCTGATAGGCCGCTTCCCCCTCTGCCTGCAGCTGCTGATGAGCCAGAGAGGTAACCGAGATCAGCGTTCGAGTCAATACTTAGAGCGGACGCGATCGAGTCTTGCGAGTTGGACCGGCTACGAATGCCTTTAGCAAACATCGGCCGAGGAGGTGCCAGCTCAGCGTCGACGTGGGCGTCGCCATCGTTGGGGAACAAGATGGATTTTTCGGAAACCGGTCCATAGTTTGTGACGAAGATGTCGATCGTCAGTTCGGGTGCTGGTACGAGGTCGATCGATTTTCGGATCAAGTTCGACACCCAGAGAATCTCGGCTTCAAATGTGTATCATGAAGCAGTTCAGTTGGCGTGGTGACTTGAGAAAGATTTTAAAGAAAAGAGGCGATAGACACAACTCACCAAACTCCCGGACGATCCAAACGAAACGAACGCGCCGAGTGATGAAACCCTTGCCTCCCTTGCCCTTTTCACCATGCTTCTTCCTACCAGCTATACATTCACACACGTACGCCAAGATGGCTACTCCAAAGCTGACACCTGAACCACCACACACGATCAACACGGTCGAATGTTGGCCCCATCTAACTCTAGCTGACGAACCGTACGGCCCGTCGACGAGTGCTCTGAAGAACACCGGTTTTGAGGTCGAAAGCTTTGTAGCTGCCGATGTAAAATAATACGAGCTTCGCTTTTCGTACGTCGCTAGTCCCTCTCCGCTAGTCGACTCGGTTGATCTGCCGGAAGCCATGCGACTTTTGGTCTCCCTCCAGAGATCCATCGTGAACCCTTTTCTGGCTTTGACGAGTAGGACGATCTCTTGTTCTTCGTCCGCGTCGTACACACTCACGATGGAGAACGGGTGAGATTGCCAGATAGAGATCTCTCTGATCTGAAGTAGGACGTTCTGGCCGGGATACCATTTGAACGGACGAGGCAGCCGGAGTGTCAGCCGAATCATCCGGGAGGGTAAAACCTGGGCGAGGGCGTAACCGGCAGGAATGGGCGCTCGGATCGGTCGACTATCTGGCGGAGGCGCGTTGAATGAAAAGGAAGATTCTGCCCGAATTGGACCGTGACGATTAGTGGGCGGTGAATGAAGTTGGGGTGGGTACGAGTACGAGTTATCAAAGTTTGACGAGGGGGCAGAATGGGGCGATAGAGAAGAGTGAGAGGGAGACTTCTGCAGAGACTCATGTTCGGATCGATCACCCGACAAAAATCCATCCGATCCGTCGTTCATCACGTTCGAAAGCAAACCCTGGGTATAACTCAATCGATGAGGGTAATTCTTACTCGACTGGTTTGACGACATGATCATTGAACTATAACGATTAGGGTTATCCGATGGATGCGTGAGCTGCTGAACATCGTACCCGACCGAGTCAATCGTGTCAAATGACCTATCCTGGGACGGAGACGTTGGTGAAGTGAGTTCATAGTGGGTGAGGATCCCATCCTGGGCCACTCCCAAGCCAGCGGAAGTGTCGACTCCGAGTCGGGTCATCTCATAATCTTCATCTTTCTTCCCAAAGGTGTGATTGCTCGACCTCTTATCGGGGTAGGCCAAGCCATTCCCGTTGTCCTGGTCTTCTGCGGGGAGAAGAGTTGAACCTAGTTTCGATCGTTTTGATCGTTTGACCTGGTTATTTCCCAAGCCACCCCACCAGCCATTGACCCAGCCGTACCGGATGAACCGCCAGAGTCTCTCTGCCATCCAGAGACCACCAGCGGCGAGAGGCCACCAATAGAGTTTTGGAAAGTGTAGTGCGGACGTGATGAGTGTCAACGGTACGAGCGTTACGTGTGCAAAATAGAAGGCCTGGAGAGCCACGGAAAGCGGGGGAGCAGCAGAGAAAGATAGAAAAGGAAGAATGATGAAGAATGGTAAGGACACTAGTGAAAGCGGCGACACGAACAGAGTCAAAAAGCACCAGACAAGAATATTCATCAAGACTGACCTCATAGAACCTCTTCCGGACGGGCTGTAGACTGAATACGGTCAACAAAGAAAGCAAGATGAAGCTGACAGCGCCCCAGATGAATTTGTCGTATATCCAGACGACCTGGGCAACTTTTCGGTCAGACCCGTCGTTTCTGTCATCTCTGGCAAGTTGAACGCTCCAAAGGGCGACGTGTAAGGCGGTGACGAGCCAGACGAGCCGCCCTGACCATTTATGCAATAGGGTGAGCGTATCGTAGAACATGTGGGTCAGCAGCTTGAGGGAAAATATAGCGAACGGGGGTGACTTTAGAGCGAAAAGTACAGAGAGAGGGAAAAGTGAGAACGCGATCGACCCAGTTCGGGCGCCTGAGGTCCAGAAGGCCTTATCGATCGTATAACTCGGGGTAAGGTTGACGGTGGGCGTGGTGGCTCGTTTAACAAATGAGGTCCGGTAATCAAACAAGTGGGCGTTCGGAAAGATATAGTCTGCGCCGATGAAGCAAAAGATGAGCGTAAAGGCAAAGAGAAAGAAAATAGAGACGATCTGTCCGTTAGAGGGGAAGGAGAACGGTTGTTTTCGTCTGGGTCGCTCGCCTGTGACAGTCGAGGTTTTGGAGAGAGTGGTTCGTTTGATGATGATCCGTCGGACAGAAAACTTGCGCCAGATTGCGCCTGGCGTGCCTCTGCCCGTACCGAATCTATGTCCGAGGGAGAGCAGGACAAGGACAAGAGCGAAGATAAAATATAATGTGTACGCGTATCGGATCGATGGAGAGCTATGCGGGAATAGGCGAGAAGAAGGAGAAGAATTTTAGGAAGATTGGACGTGAAACGAATAGAGCGAACAATCGAATGATGACCAATGACGATGAACTCAAAGAGGTCAGCCCGAAGGAAAGATGGAAGGATATGAAAAAAGGCAAAAACACAGTGAAAGAGAGATGAAAAGACAAGAAAGACAAGAAGAAAAAAAAAACAAAGAGGAAGAGGAAGAGAAAAGAAACCCCAAACGAGAACACACCTGAGTTGATGAATGGAGAGATAGGCCGTCACATAGTCGTGATCGTCTGCTCTAGGAGGAACGGTCGGGCTGGCGGGACCCGTAGCTGTTGCAGCTGCCCAGTAGGTGTCTGTTGAGGTTTTTCTGGTGGTGGTTCCCGCTGTCGTCTTGAGAACGGTCGAGACGATCGCGGTACCTGCGCTGGCGACAACTGACGCTGTGGTTGCTAAAGGAGGCGTGTAGCCTTTGTGACGATTGTAAAGAGAAAGGGCGGTTAGTTTGCCAAGCATACTGAGAAAGCGAGAAGGAGGACAAACCTCCAGTGACGATAGTGGCGATAGTGGCGGCATTAGAGGTGGTAGCCATGAGGAAGTGATGTCTACCTAGCTATGGCCTGGGAAGAAGAGGCCTTCTTTGAAAGAAGGTCAAAAAGACCCGATAGGAGTGGGAACAAAAAGACGGAGCTAGCGAGCAGACGTTACATGAAAGAACGGCTGGTCGAGTGAGTATTGATATACACCAAGAGGAGCATCGAAGATAGATAACACATACCCAGTTGGACTATGAGCTCTGTGTGTGAGCAGAGTACGAGTGATTAAGTGTACTGGGTGAGTGAGTGAGCGAGCGTGTAGTTGACTGAGCGAACGAGAGGATGAGGAAAACAGAGCGATCGAAAAAGAGCCGGTGGGAAGATGCACGAACGGATACAAGGCCAAGAGAAGGCGGGGGGGCACGGCCGGTTAGTCACGAAGGAGAAACATTGCCGGCGGGCACGTGGCAAGTAGGGTCACGTGAGTGAAGCCCAAATATACCCCCATTGGTCCCAAACAGTCCTACGAGCACCCCAAGCGCAACCCCCGAAAGACAAACTCGAAACTCGATCCGGTCCGGAAGGGGTATCATCGACTTTTTCCTTCTTGACCTTCCCTAACTTCGGTCTGTCTAACGATTAGTATGCCTTTTCAGGGTGGAGGGCCGAACAGGATCGGGGCAACAAAGGGCAGGGGCAAGCGGTGAGAGGCGGGCGATCAAGGGCGAAGAAGAGCATGCTCACAGGGTTTACAAATGCTCCCTGAAGTTGAGGTCAGCCTGGATAGTGAGGCGTGTTTGTGTGCGTGGAAATGCCCTGGGCGAACCCCACTGTGAACTGTATTCTATCATGCTAACTAGGCAATCTCTGCCCTGGCCCTAGCCTTGCCCTGATCTCGGCTCTGACCCTCTTGTGCCTGCCGCCGCCGCTGCTGCCCTTCTTAGTCTAGCTCTTCACGCTTGATCTCCTTTAATTGCACTCACTCTTCTCGTCTGTTTATCCCGGAAGTCAGGTTCCTTTTTTCCCTTTCTTTTACCTTTTCTCTCCTACTCCTTCTTCTATCCCTTCTATCTCCCTTCTCTCTTTCTCTTCTCCATCAACGCCACTGGTATCGAACACTCTTCATAAACAGATTGCTTTCTGCTATGGTCATTCCTACACAACCTCATCCGGATGTCGACCAGAACGTTGTCTTGTTTCAGTCAGTTGCCCTTGTTGCTGTAATCTTTCTTCCCCTCTCTCTTATTCTCGCTCTACTCCACTCGTAACTTATTCACCTACATTGACATTTCTCATCGACATCGACATTCCATATCAACATCCTCTTGTCATATCCACATCCAGACTGGGTACGTTCCTAAGTTGATTCGTCGCTCTCCTGACCACAGCTAACGGACTCGTATGCTTGCCCACCCCTCCCTCCCAGTCTACTGCAGTACCGCCAGGATCACAAACTTTCCTCAGAAAGAACTTGTCAACATTCTAGAAACCTGCCGGAGGGCCAACTCCTCGTTCGATCTGCCCATCACCGGCTTGCTCATGTACAGGGACGGACAATTCGTTCAGTTCCTCGAAGGTCGCAAGCAGGACGTCCTCGACTTGGTTAGTTCTCTTTCTTCTTCTTTCAATGCCTCTCATTCGTTCTTCGCCGAAGCTAACCTATCCGAGCAGTACGAGAGAATCTCTGGTGATCCCAGGCACTACAACGTCACCACCCTCTTCCAAAGAGACACCAAAGGCAGAGACTTTGGAAACTGGTCCATGTCTTTCCGGTCCGTATAGAATCACCTCAGAATCTTATCCCAAGTACGACCTCCTGCCTGACAAGTGCTCTTTGTGTGATTTGTCTTCTCTTTTCTTTCTCAAATTTCTTCAGTGACCTCGAGAGGTTGAACAGGGGACTGTAAGCCCTTACTCTTCTTTCTATCCTCTGCGCCCATCCATGAGTAACAAGTGGCTGATTCGCCTCTACCCGCCTGATTATTGATTTGGTTGTATTTACCATCATCGCACCCCTCACTCGTCATGCTCTCCCTATCACTCTCTATCATTGCTCCGTTAAAAGGCCTGATAACCCAGAGAACTTGCCCTTCTCGACTCAGGAAAAGTATGAGAGCGATGCTTTCAACGACATTATGCTTCAATCCCATGCAGAGCAAGTTTCCATTTCTTGCGCTCCTTTTTCTCACCTGACCGGGTCTACAGTTTCAGACTAACTTTTCGTCTTTTCGGGGTTTTTTCTCACAGTTCTCCCCAGTTCCTGGACACCATGGACGATACCATTAGGAACCTCATCACCCTATATCACAAACTCTTCATGCGACTCTAGACCAGACCACAGACATGATCACAGCCTTCTCTTCTCTCCTCTTCCTCTTCTCTCCCCACCCTGATCTCCACCATATACACGCATACACCTATTCACTGAATAGCCGTAGACGGATTTTTCAACTTTTACTTCTATCATTCTTATCGCTTTTATCTACATTATACCACTTTTCGGTTCCCTTAATCTCATCTTTCATCATCTACTCCTGCTCTTACTCTTTTAAACGATCCTCTTTTTCGCTGCATCTTCTATATTGTATAAGATAGTCTTTTTGGATTCATCGGAATACATGTTAAGTCGTTGTGGCAATCCATAGCAACATCTCCTCGAGCGCAAGGAAATTGTGCTGATTACGTAACGCGTTCATAGTCCAAGGTCAAATCCTTGTCCGCATCAGCCCATCACTTTTTCATCTCTTTCCTCCCTCCCTTATCTCCTTCTAGCCGAGCGATCTGGGACAACATCTGAACGAGAGCCGAGAGGGTAGAACAAAAGTACTACATATAGTAACGAGATGTCGACAAGCAGGAACAACAAAGCGTTCAACAACCGGCGTAGTCATCCTACTCCTCCTGTTACCGCCTTGCGCAGGAACGACAGTGGGAACGGGTTTTCTGTGCCACCACTGGCAACAGTAGCAGTCGGAAGCGAGCCGAAGGGAAGCTCGTTGCTGGTAAGGAATCTACCGGGGGATGTGACGCTTAACGATGTGGATGTATGTCTGTTATTCCCCTCTGTTTCTCCGTATTCTTTGGATCCATATCTGACCCTTGCTCCCTTTTTTCTCTCCTGTTCCATCTATCTACTCACTATGATGGATGACAATATATGCAAACACAGGAACTTTTCAGGATGACGATCGGACCACTGATCTCTTGTAGATTGGTTCACGATTCGAAAGGCTCATTCGAAGGAATTGCTTTGGTAGAATTTGTCTCCCCTTTGGATGTACGCTTTATCTGTTTTTTTAGTCTTATCATGTTTCGATTTGTCGAGAGTCCTCGTCCGTGTACTGATCTCGTCTTTCGGGGATGGTCGGTGTGAGTCTGATAGGCTGTCAAGGCGTGGGAGATGTACAACGGGAAAAAAATCGACCAAAGTACGTTTCCTTCCTTCCTTGTTTGTTTGTTTGTTTGTCTGTTGTTTCCTCTTTTCCTCCATCTCTTTTCCCTTCTTTTGTTCTTGCCGATTTACATGCATCGGAGATGAGGAGAAAGTGCACAAGCTTACTGAATCTAAGACACATAAAATATTGGAAACGCCTACAGAAACACCGCTCGAACTCCACCTCGTTTATCCATCGCCTCCGACCGCTCTCGTTCCCTCCCTTCCTGCGCCCCTGATACCCACTGTTCCCAGACCGACACCTACGCCCAAAGCAACGCCCACAGGCCCATCCAGTCTCTCGACTCGGATTCCACCGCTCAAGCCCAAGTCCAAGATTGGAAAGTCCCGGCCAGGTCCGGGCCAAGCACCGTTATCCGCTCGGTTAGGCCCGTCGGTCATCCCGCTTGAAAGCCGATTAGGTCCCCCTCCTCACGCGACTTCGTCTTTGTCGCTATCTCTTGCCCCATTCGGTTCAAAGCCGTCATCAGCAGAGCCCAAAGTAGGCCTGGGCGGAAAGAAGAAGAAAAGCGGACCGATCAAGAAGCCTATCATCAAGAAAAAGAACGGACCGAAGAAAGTACAGAACGGGATGGACGGAGTGCAGAGGATCTGAGGATCATTTCTTCCTTGTTTTGGTCACTGTTCTCTTCTCTTGCCTTGATTGAATTTTGTTTCGAGAGGAAAGAATCTCGAAGAAAGAGAAAAAGAAATGGTTTCCAATAAGGAAAAGAAGAAAAAAGGAAGAAAAAAAAACGCTTGATCATGACAGATAGAAATCAAAACGGCAACAGATATCTCTATGATATCGAAAGATCAGGTTTGGGGTTCTCAGTCTTCTAGCACGATGTGAATTGTCTCTTCTGCGCTTTTCACGCCCACTTTCCCCTCTTTCACCGCCGCTGCAGCAGCCCCCTCTACAGCCAACCCCACAGCCACGGGCACCGATTTAGAAGACCAAGAAACTAGCCGTTCAGACACATAATCAAACTTCCTCTGGTCAACCGCCCACGTCTTCGGGATCTCGCCCTGGAGTGCCTGGGCACGGAGGGCGGTGTAAATCTTGTAGGCGCAGAAAGCATCGTTCGAGGCGTCTGGTTGGGTTTTCATCGAGCGTAGCAAACAACATACGTGAGATAAATATGTTTAGAGAGAAGAAAGTGGCCCAAAACCGAAAGGGAGAAGAAAGAAGAAGAAGAGATAAAGGCGGCTCACATTCAACTTGACGTTCGTTAAGGATAGCAGACTCCCAGTTTGACATGGTGACTTTCTTGTGTTTGACCAACTGGCGTTTAAGGACTGTTCCTACTAGAACGGCCAGTCCTCTGACCTAAACATACACACACGCACACAAGAAATCCAGTACGAGTCGATGAGCGCAAGGGATAAAGGACGTTTCCTAAGACTGGAGAGACTCACTTTCTGACCAGAGATCGGAGGGCAGATTTCGTTGAGGTCCACCAAGCCTTTCGTCTGGACGCCCAGATCGTTGTTGATCTTGCTTGCGTCGGCTAATTTTTTTCGGTTTTGATAAAATCGATGTATTTATCGTGCAGATCCCAGAATGAGTTTCATGAGGTCGCTTATAAAGAAAAGTGTGGAAGAAGAAAGACAAACATCGAATCCCGACGCCAAGTTTGATTGTCTCTGGGTCCTCCAGTAGCTTTTTCAACTGGAAAGGGAGCGGGTTCATGCTCCTGAACTGGATCTATTCACAATTCCCCATGAAACCAGAGGAGAAAAAAGAAGAAGGAGGACGACGACTCAGAATGCCAACATAACAATCCGAATGATGAGAAGGAGAAGCACACAGAAAGCAGATAAAGACTAACGAGAACAATCGTCTTGCTATCAGCCAGTTGCATCAATGCCGTCGGATTTTCTTTACCGCCTTTAATGAAGTTTGGTTTCCACTCGATATCTAGTCCTATCGGTCTATTCGATCCGAAACCGTTCCCAAGAATAAATATCGAGTCAACCATGAAACCAAACCCGATTCTCTCAGGCATTGTGAATTTAGTAGGTCGACCAGCGCTAGACGAACCCTTTGAGTAGACTGACAGCCTCGTTGGCGGATTTTGTATCTCCCACAATCAACACCATCGGTCCTTCCGTTCCGTCAGCTGATGGTTCTTGATGTCTGAACGGAGGATATGACGCGAAGGATGCTTTGAGTTCAGACATTGATGATTGCAGTTGTGGCGGTTCGATTCTAATTTGTAAATTAGTTTTTGTCGGTTATTCGTTATCCCCAAAATCACAAGTCGGAGAGAATGAGATGAAATATAAGATTCCGAAGATGAGATGAAGCCGAATGACACGCAAACGAATGGAAGAATAGCATGGAAGGACAGACGAACCTGGTACTTGAAGGAACAGGAGCAGTTCTAACTTCAGTCCCTACGACACTTGATAGTTGTCTCACTCCCTGCGCCGATCCCGCTGGTTTTATACTTTTGGTCTGTCGATATTTTTTAGTTTCATTCTGGCTTGGGCCCTGTGTCTGACCCTCCGGTTGAGGTTGAGCCAAAGTGTGGACATGAGCGTGGGTGTGAGTTCGGGATTGGGTTGGGTGCTGATGATAATTTCGAGGCATCGTTTTGGAAATAGCGTTTATTGACCGACGAGTGTGTATCCAAGTTTGACGGACGACTATCATCTGGATTGACAAGATGGATCAGAGAGTACCCTGGCCGGAGAGAGAGGCAGGAAAGAGGTGAGAAAGGAGAGAAAGCAAGGGAGATAAGTTGGTTCGGAGGGTTGATGGAAAGTAGATAGGTTTGTTGGATGTTTTGTCTCGTTTATATTTTCGGTGATTTCCTAATTTGTTACCTCCCACTTTTTATCGTTATCCCTAGTTTCTCATACAAATGTCCTTCTTTCTATCTTTCGTTTCTTCCTGATTTTTGTTTCAATCTAAAAACCGAGATGAGAATGATCATGCAAGGGAAGAACTGTATAACGACTACAAAATACAATCGAGGAGAGGAAAGCACACAGAATATAAGGTAGCGAACGAGATATGTAATCCGACAAGAGAGATAGAAAATAAAGTAAACCCAAGGGAGCGCCAGAAAGAAACGCTCTCTCCACTCCACTTCTTCGTGTTTTTACTTTGAATATTAAGACGGCGAGATCTATACAGATCTGGGCTCAGATAGGTTCAGAACGAGCCCAAACCTAGACTGGAGTCAAGAGGAAGATGGATGAAAGACTGAAAGAATGGAAAGAAAAAGAAAGAAAGAAAGAAAGAAAGAAAGAAAGAAAGAAAGAAAGAAAGAAAGAAAGAAAGAAAAACACAAATGCAAACAAGGAACAGCACAATATAAGAAAGGAAACCCCTCGAGGATCCTATTCCGTCACATCCTCGAACCGATGTCTTTTCGACCCATCCGGTCCGTCTGGCGCGTCCTCCTCTAGATGCCTCTTCAGCCCAGATTCGCCTCCACCCTGCACTTGAGGTCCGCCAAGACCAGGAGAAGCCTGAGGATTTCCTTGGCCGAGAAGAGCTTCGATGGAGAATGATCCTCTCCGAGACTCGGAGAATAAGGTCGAGTTCAACCCATCACCTACAGATTCACTCGAAATTAAATTCTGAATCATCGCCCTGTATGTTTGTTTATTTGTTGTTTTGTGAAGAGAGAGGGAAAAGAGCAACAACGTTCAGCAGATGGACGAAAGAAAAGAGACAAGAAGAGATGGATAAGACCCCGTACATGTATTGATCATCCCTGAGGCCCATCCCAATCAATGGGTTTTTCATCTCCTCTCCCTCTGCAATCTCTCCATTTTGCAAAGCCTGAGCGCCCGTCAAGAGCGCATCATCGACAGAAGGATCAGATAGCGGTGGTCCCGTACCGTTGGGCGGTCGAGGGACCAGTTGAAGTTGTTGAACAGACGTCAAGTGAATCAAGTGTTTCTATATCATCATCAATCGCCAGATGTCAAATTTCGATGGTCAGTCAATGGGCGAAAGCATGAGGAGAATGAGAAACGACCGACCTCAAGTAAACCGAGGAGACTCTCCTTATTGAATGGTTTCGGCCTACAAACAACGATGTAAGCAAATGAATTATACACACGAAAAGAGAGCGCACCGCGGATGCAAAAGGTAGGGTGAAGACATACAGATGACCCGTCATTCCTGAACTCATGTACGACAACACATCCTCTGGATTGTTATTACTCGTCATAGAAATGATTGGCGCTACATCAAACCAAATCCATACACAATACCACGGTCAGTCTCTCCATTCGAGAAGCAGGAGGATAAGACAAGCAAACATACTCATCGAGTCAAACTGTCTGATAAGAGACGTCGCGGAGACACCGTCAAGGTTCGGCATCACGATATCCACTAGAGCGCGCAGGACAAACAGAGTGAACAAGCGAGCGAACAAACACTTCAAGTCAACTCGGCCGTCCAGGACAAGAACGTGAAAAAGGGCGAACAAACTTACTGAGAACCAAATCATATTTTTCCAAATTCATTTTATTGACCGCTCCGATTCCATCGGTGGCGATATCGAAACTGCAACCAAACACCTCCAACAGTTTACTCGACATTTTTCTGTAGACCGCGTCGTCTTCCACAATCAACACTCTCGGTGGAACAGACCAGCCAGGGACATAAGTGGATCGCCTCACTCGAAGCTTGCCAGATCTCTTGGAAGATGAATGATGACGGTGTTGGTGATGGCCATGCGTCGAGTTGGTTGATGCGGACATTTGAGCATTCACTGAGGATGAAGAAGAAACAACACTGCCGCTGTTGCTGCTTGCGTTGCCGTTGGGATTGACAACAGTGACAGCCCCATTAGAGGTACCATTCACAGGAGTAGCTGGATTCGACCCATCACTACCACCTGAACTTGGCGGATGATTCCTTCCGTTCAGTCCAAATCCTCCGAACGAACTGTTTCTGCTTCCTCCTGCTTGAATATATGCTTGCTCATGAGTTCCGTCCGTCTTCCCTCGTCCATCTTCTATCGCTCGACCTTCGACCTTGGTGGTCGATCCGTGCTCGTGGGTTTGACCTGAGCGCGAAAGATGGTCGTCCCAATCAAAAGATTCTCCATCGACTATCTTTCCGTTCCCACTTCCACCAATTCCACCGCCGTCATCCGACTCGATGGATTCTCTGAATCTGAGTTGTCCGACAGTTAGAACTTTCAACCCATTCGGCCCAACGGTCTCGCTCAAGATGGCTGAACCTCTTCGACCCATCATGTCGGGTAACAGGCTTAGGTTCAAATCTCCGTTCATCTGAGGGTTGTGTTTGTAGAAGGGAGAGAACGGGTTGGCCGTCTCGAATTGGACAGAAGATATGCCGGCAGCGGCGACAGCTGCTGTCGTAGGGTCGTCTTGTTCCGATTGTTGTTGTTGTTGTTGTTGTTGTTGCTGTTGTTGAAGAGGGTCTCCAGATCGAGTAGCCGTCATCTGTTGAGACTGACTCTGGCCCTGGGCTTGCGCTTGATCCTGACTGGACGGTCTATCCCAATTCTCTTCCCATTCTCTTCCACCGCCAGCGCTTCCTGTGTTTCCTCCCGCTCCCCCTTCTCCTCCTCCACCGGCAGATCCTCCAATTCTACCAGGCTGGTGTTCTCTTTCTTTTCCTTTTCTAGATGTTTTCGGAAGATGATAAGCTGGATACTGCTGTCGGGTCTGACTCTGTGAGCTTTGAGCTGAGAACGGGCTTGACTCGTTCGAAGTCGATTGCTGCTGTGTAGGTTGTGTAGGCTCATAGGCCGGCTGGACGTTCCCTCTCTGAAACACGTAATCCCCTTGTGGACCAGCCAGATTCGGGTTCGGATTTGAGTTCGTGTTTGTATTCGCGTTCGAGTTTGTGTTTGTGTTCGTGTTCGTTCTCGGGCTTGTGTTCGTATTCGAGGTGGTGTTTTGATTCGAGTTGGAGTTGGGATTGATGAGCGCTTGGTAGCTCGAGCCAAGGGTGAAATGAGGTGTCTCTTGGTTGGATCGTTGATCTGATGATGTTTGCGGCCCGTTTCTTTTGGGTGAGTACAGTCTTCTGTGTGTATATGTGTGCGAGAGAGAATGAGAGCAGGAAGAGAAAGAAGGCTGACCGTAGTTTTCCAACTTGACCAGGTAACCAACCATATCACTGACGAGTGCCTCTGTTCCACCTGTTGCTCTCTGTAACCTGGTCAGATCGTTCAACACCTCCTGATATCGTTCCTGCAACGTTTGAACGTGTCTGAAGATCGTCGTATGACTCTGTTGAAGGGCCGCGACTTGAGCTTGGAGTGCACAGAACGCTTGTGGATCGATCGGGCCCAGAGTTTGGTTCAGGCCTTGATTTTGACCTTGATTTTGTTGTTGGTATTGATGGCTACTAGGGCCAACGACTGTGGAAGGAGATGAATTCGAGGTCGAATGGACGTTCGAAATTGAGGGAAGAGGAGAGATCGGTCGACTTCCCGGTACATCTGATGATGTGGCTAGGTTTGGATTGGAAGATACCCGTGATAGATTGACGGGCCTGCCCAAGGGGTTTGTTGTGGTCGATTGAGTCTGACCGGCCTTGTTTTTTGGTGCAGGGACTTTGCGCTGTTGTGGTAGATGTTAATTGTCGAACACATATCGGTCGTGAGCGAGAGGAAAGACAAGAGAATGTAGTTGGAGAAGAGTCAAAGGTAAGGGGGGAAGGAGGGGCAAACCTTGATGTTCTCGAGACTTTCTCCGCTGGTAGTGTTGAACTCTGGATGTTTAAACTCCCAAGACTGGTGGGAGACGAGCGATGGATGAAATAGTTTGATAAGATCAGAAGTGTAACCTTTCTGTTTGGCAAAAGACAGGAAGAGAAGGGATGGGAAGGGAAACTCACAGTTTCTGCTCCTTGGCCATCCTCATTTTTCACCTGATCGATGGTTTCCCCCCCAAAGCATACAGACGCGACACGCGCATCAATGATTCATCCTGATCGGAAGCATCTGAAACGGCGAGGAGGCCTGATGAGAACATATGATTGTATAATGAGAACGAACCTTGTGGAAATCATATTTGTTCAACTGTCTGACGAACGAGGCAAAGTTTGAATGTCTGAAAGTTTGAGGGCTGGGAAGAGGGTGGAAAAGTCAAGTGGAGATGAAGGATACGGCCTGGTTAGAAATCGATTTTATCCGATGGGACATGATAGAAGAGCACGAGGAAACTGCTGGACAAACAGGATTCGAGTGGTGAACTCATTCATGTTCTGAGCACACATTGATATGAAGGTAAGGTCAGGGCTCGATACACTTTAGCAGCTCTCTCCACGATAGAGAAGACAAACAAGGACTGACCTTGACGAGAAAGCTGTCGCCCTTGGGGCTCCAAGCGACAACATCGTCAAACGCGTCGTCCTCCAGCATTCTGTAAGACATGTAGGCCCGGTTGAGAGGTAGAAAGCAGAAAAGAAAGAAAAAAGAGAGCAAAATATTAGACAGAACATTTGATTGATGGTCTAGGGCGCGAGCGAGATGTCTCCGAAATCAAACGAATAGGCAATGACGACAAGAAGGAAGAAAAGAAAGACAGGGTACTGACTTGAAGAGCTTTTTGACAAACTCACTCGGGCCTTGAGCGACCTGTTTGATGTTGTTGGGAGCAGTTCCTTGACTAGAAGTCGAGCGTGAGCCCATCGCACTGGACATTGAACGGAGAGCACTGGCGGGTCGGTTAGAGTCCAAGTTGAGAAAGCTCTCTCTTTCGTGTAATGGTGTGGACCCCATGGGACGGGACATGTCGGCCGGTTGGAGGATAGGTGGTAACGTCGGCTTGTGGTCACCATCGGCGTGATCCCATCCGAAAGAATGACCGGAGGGTTCAGGATGGACATTCGATGTTTGCGGACCGCCTGGGCTGGTGGAGTACACGGCGTGGTGAGGGTAGCCGCTGGCTGGGTGATTGGTGTACTGGCTGATTGGGTGACCAGAGAACTGGCTCGAATGGATGTGGGATGGATGTTGTTGGACGTGGCCGTGGCCGTGGGGGTGCGATAGATGGGTTGCTTGCTGTTGTTGCTGCTGTTGTTGCTGCTGCTGCTGTTGTTGCTGATGGTGAAGCGGATGAGGAGGAGGAGGAGGGCCGCTGGCGTAAGGAAGGCCATGTATAGTCATAGGGGACGGATGGGATGTATGATGCCCGCCGGCGTCGTTACCAAAGAGCCTATCTGATGGATGATGCATCCCAGACGATGGATTAGGCGGCGGCAGAGCGTATGGATGAGAAGCGTTGGACGAAGAATGCGGCGGTGGTGGTGGTGGGGTTGCTGTCTGCCACTGATGATGATGCTGAACGTGATGAGGATGACCGGAGGGATGTATCCCGGACAAATAAGAGCCTGGGGGAGAGGAAGCCGAAGACGAAGACGAAGAATGTGAGAGGTGCGGCCTGGCTTGCCTATGAGCATTTTCCATGACCTGGACACCTGGATTGGCTGCTATCTGGGTGAACGATCTGGAGAGAGCTAATGGCGAGAGAACAATGTCCAAGGATCTATCTGACAAGCGAAGGGGGAACGAACGGAGGGAATCAAAAGAGTTGATGGATGGAAAGGATGAGGGGAAAAAAGGTGCTATATTTTTGCGAATAGGATCTGTAGTGTTTGGTGTGAATTTTGTAGTGTTTGGTCTGTAGTTTGTAGTGTCTCTCTATGATTTGTAGTGTTTTGTATCAATTTCGTAGTGTTTTGAGTTTAATTTGGCAGTGTTTCGTATTCATTTAGAGTCTTTCCCTATTCATTTATATTCCTTCCTATTTAATTTGTAGTCTCTTTCCCCTCGTTTGTCACACTAGACTCTTCTGATGGCGTCTTTTACCTGTGCCCGCTTAGATGCATACATACACACACACATACACACACACACACACACATACACACACTCACAAACATGCTCCCTCCCTCTCTATCCCTCTCTATCCCTCTCTTATATGCTCTCTACATCACCATTCCACCTTCAGAGTTCGTCCACACCTCTCCGTAGATGTGTACGTCCGTCAATCAGACCACCACGGCTTCAGGTCCGGTCGGCAAACACAGTCGATCAGCACGGTAACCCTAACCGAGTCCGACTGTTAATCCGATAAAGACCGTCTTCTTTGGCATTCCAGTCAAGTTCTTCCAGTCTCTTTGTCGGTATCTTCTCTGGCTTCTCTTCTGTCGCTGTGCAGTGATTGGGTAGTGGCTCTCGAGCATCGTCTGTTGTTCACAGCTCTATCGACCAACACACTCTCTGTTATACAAGACGATTCCTTCTTTCGGTCCATAGCTTGTTTGCTCTCTGACACATCATCCTACCGAGCTGTCTTATGCCTGTCATCGTCTAGGGTCGCCTGTCTGATGAAGATAGCCCAGTGGACACTTGAGGTTCATTCGTTCGGTCGAGTTCTGCCCTGAATTCGCCGTGACGGTAAATTGTCATTGCTCGCTGTGAAAAGCTGTGAACCCCGGTTCTTGTCCGGTCCTGTCAGCCCCCTCGTTCCTAGTCCCTGATTCAGCTTTGCGCCCGAGACCTTCCTTGCACGAGGCTGCCCTGGACCGGTCCTTGCTCTTTCTCTCTCTCCTTCCTTCCTTCCTTCCCTCTCTTCTCATCTTGTATCGAATTCTCTTTACCTTTCCCTGCTTTAGTCGATCGCAGTCGTTACCGTCAGTCCTGGTCGAACAATCAGTCAAAAGAGGACCTAATCTCAGAGAACACATCTTTGCGCTTGAGTTCAACGTGACATCTACGTACAAGAGAGTCAATCTGCTCAAGAGTACATAAGAAAGGCAACAAGGTATCTGTCCGTCTACGTTGAGTTTGAACATCGTGCCGACGCGCTTTCCTATGCGACATAACGACCCAAACTCTGGTTCTTGGGACTCGATCCGCCGGGTTTGCCATAACGTAGCTCTCACAAAGGATACTCTCGGATCATTCTCAGTCGAGCGATCCAAGTCTGACGATTATATCTCGGATCTGAACCAACGCTCCAAACCCCAGTCAGGAAACAGGCATAAACGATCAACTTCTCCCAGACGACAGAAATTGTGGCTGTGCTCTTCCGACCGACTCACCCGCCTGGGCTGTTTCCTCTGCTGCATGCAAGTTCTCCATGGAAATCCAGAGGGAAACCTACCCTTGTGAACGGAAGCTGAATGAGTATAAGTGTCGATATTTAGGATCGTTTCTTCTTTCTCTTTTTCTTCTTTCGAACAAATATCCAAGTGGTAAGCGGCCCCCATAGGTTGAGCATGAACTGAGCTTAATTTTGGATATGTGTACTGACAATGTTTCCTTCTTGCTTTGTGTTTTCCTTTTTTTTTTTCTCTTCGCATCCCCTTCTTCCAGAACACAAAAGTTCTGTCTTTGCCTCACAATTGCATAGTCAGCGTTCCCGTTCCCGAGAGCAACTTTTGTCTATTCCTTCTCTTTCTCTGAAGCTTTTGTCCGTAAAACTGTCTGTTTGAGTATCCTTCCAACCCAAACCTGGCTTTCTCTGGGCGTGACCGTAGGGACGTCCTCACCCTTCATTGGGTTTGACGGGCAATGACCGGGTTGTGTTTCGGGCCGGTCAGGGGAAGTTTATGAGGATGGCTAGGCCGAAAGTAACGGAGGAGGCTCGCTTTTATGGGAGGTGGACGGACAACTCTTTCCTGTACTATTCGTTGTATTTGTGTATACCATGTGTGTGCACCATCGTCATGATCCGGTTTAAAACAAGACAGAGAAAAGACGATTAACACCAGAGAGTCAAGAAAGCAGCACACCCACAGACGCAAAAAATTGTCACAGCTGTTGTGACGGATGAACCAGCTAACAGAGTATCACATCACTTCCAGATCGATCAACACCTCAACCGATCCTTTTTGCTTCTTCTTTTCTTGTCTTTTCTCCCCAAGGGAAACAGCAAGAGACTGGGTGACACCAGTGAATCTTTCTTCTCCATTCAGACAGCAGGCTAGTTGTTCAAAAGCAAAGAAGGACAGGATTACGTTGCTCTTCATTCGGGCAGAGAAAAACAGGGAATCCAACTTCTTGTATTCTTGCTTCGTCTCCGACTTCATCCGGTCCTGGATTTCTTCGTTGTAGTCTTCTTTTCTTCCTTTTTCTCTCTTCCTCTCTCACACACACACACACAAAAACACATCTCTTCTTCTCTTCTCTTCTCCTGCGTGCTCCCCGATCTATCTCCTGTCGTCTTGTTCTTGTATGCCTCTCGGTCGGTCGATCGATCGAGATAGATGCCTGTACCTTCCATCGATTTAATTCATCCAGCTGGACCGAGCCATCTCTCAAATCTCCATCGGCAACCGCAGTTACAGCACCAGCTTTTGACCTCAACCACCACCCCGTCCTCCTCAGATAACATCAGCCCTTCTCCGCTGTCCTCTTCTGTTGCTAAGCCTATCCGGCCTTCGCAAACAGACATGTCGACCACCGTCCGTCCGAATTTTCGAGCTCGGCAAGGGGCAGGCAGTGCGCCTCCGGGAGAGGTCGACAGGGCAAACATGCTTGGTTCGTTCTTGGAGTCGACGGGCAAAGCTGAAGATACATCAGAAGAGTTCAGCCATGTGAGTCGTCACCCGTTTCCTTCTTCTTTCCGTCTCTCTACTTTCTTCTATTCTCTATCTTTTCTGCCGCTCTCTCTCTCTCTCTCTCTCTCGCTTTTTCTTCCTTTCTTTCTTGTTTCTCGCTCGCTCTCCTTGTTCATCCATTTCCTTGCAGGACGTGCTGTACTGGTTCTCAGTCAAGTCCAAATGCTGACTGCCTCTGCCCAATCCGACCATCTTTTCCCCTCTTTTCACCAGCCACGGCTTCATCATCAACCGCGTTCGGAACCTCACATTCAACCCACCCTATCGTCCTCATCATCTCCGCCGTTTAAACCGTCGTTTCTCGATATCGACAAGCTCATTCAGATCGCGACATCCCAGCCCCCGCCTTCGCCTCTTCCGTTCCATCTCACTCCCAACAGCCACAACACCAGCCATAGTTCACCTTCACCAGGAGCAGGATCAGCGCATGGAAATTTGTCAAGGCCCCTGTCAAGTGTAGGACATCCCAACGGACAACCCAGGTCGACAACTCCTTCGTACAACAGTCACAACCTCTCAGCTTCATCTTCTGCCATCGGCCAAAGTTCAACCGACACGAGAGTCTGCCTGTTTGTCGGGAACGTAAGTCGCATGATCCGTCTTCCTATCCATGTTCCATTCCTTCTGGTTCTCCATCTTTTCCATCTTTTCTTTGTTTTTGTTTTTCTCGATCTTGTCTTGGTCGGCAGTCGATCGAGGGTGTACGTAAGCCCTTTGACTGACGATGCACTTCTGCTCTCTTAACTATCTCTCTCTCGAATCTCTTCTGGATCCTGCTTTTGCTTTCCCATTTACCTAGCTGCCATTCAGAGTCCGATGGCAAGACGTTAAAGATCTGTTCAGGAGAGCTGGAACGGTGTTGCGCGCCGATGTCAGCCTGGGAGCGGATAACCGGTCCAAGGGTCATGGTCTCGTCCTTCTGGGCAGTCGGGAGGACGCTATCCGTGCGATTGGTTTGTCCCTTTATTTTTCTTTTATCGTCGTCATCATCATCGTCTCCTCATCTCACTTATCGCAAAATTCTTTTCATCAGAAATGTTCAACGGATACAACTGGCAAACCCGGATCCTTGAGGTCAGACCGGAACGACTCCCTCCAGAGTTTGAACAACATGCTCCTCCTCTTCTTCATCAGAATCCATCATTTTCCAGCACACCAGCTTCGAATTCTTTCCCCAACCATGCCAATCAGAATAGCAACAATCCAAACATGAACCCTGTCGTTCCGTCCTCTTCGCCGATGTACCCATCACATTCAAACCTCTATCACCCGATCCCTGGTCTTGGCACTCCATCGGCGGCCTCGATGCTTTTCAATCACCCCTCCCAACAGCAGCAACATTCTTTCGGGTCAGAAGGCCTCACTCGGTCGAACGATAGTCCGTTTGGCTCTCGGTTGGGATCATCGCCAGCCGTTCCGACGATTTCTTCAGCATCGACAAGGACGACCGCCTCTTCACCAGCGATCTCGACTGCTTCCAGAACATCAGCTTCTCTAAGTTATATGCATACTCAATCTCCTCAAATCGGATCACCGTCGCTATCATCAGCAGCAGCTTCGGTCGACGGTCGGTCCTTCACACCAAAGCCTGCGATAGACCAGTCGGTTGCATTGGAAGAAGCCATGCTAAAATCCCTTAGACTAGGGGGACCAGGTGGGCCGACCGAGCAAGGAATCAAACAATCCAAAGTCGGAATCAGTGGGTCGAATGCGGCCTCCAGGCTAGGGTTTGATCCGGCTTTGGGTTTGTCATCGTCTACATCTGCGGCAGGGGCGAGATTCGGTAAGGACGGACTGCAGGGCGTCAGTGTTGGGTCTGGAGACGTCGGTGTTGGGAAAGTGTTGTTCGTCGGGAACGTTAGTGCTCCTTTCTCTTACTTCTTCTCATTTTCATTCAACTTGAGCATGAGAAGCTGGACAACGGCTGATCTATCAATCGTTGGAACCTGATTGCATAGCTCCCGTTTCATATCCAATGGCAAGATCTCAAGGTAAGCTCCCCTTCTGCCTATATCTCAAGTCGACGTTAGATCAATGAGTTATTCCTAACTTTTTCTTTGTTCCCGTTTGCTTTCACATTCGCTCTTCAGGACCTCTTCCGAACGGCCGGTAATATCACCAGGGCAGACGTGGCGCAAGGATTGGATGGACGGAGCAAAGGGTTTGGAAGCGTCGTGTTTGGGACGGAGGCTGATGCTTTGAATGCTATCGGATTGTTTGATGGGTAAATATTTCCCCTTTTCTCATGTGTCTCACTTTCCTCTTGTCTTTCTGACCTGATGTGCCTGTGTTTTTCTTACCGCACCATATCGATCAGTTACGAGATAAACGGTCGGAAACTTCAAGTCTTCCCCGAACAAACGAACTCCATTCAACATTCGACCCAACCTCAGCTCCAACCCAACTTGATTCCCAATCTTTCCCATTTCTATCCCCCTGGCGGTTCACATCAGCATGCACATCAACATCAACACCAACTTCAGCACCAGATCCCTAGCCGTCTAGGCAGTTCTCTGGCCTCGTTCGATTCCTTCCAGAGGTATGATCTTTCGGCGTCTCCACTCTACGGATCATCCGGTCAAGCTGTTGCGGGTAATGCTATCTCTGCATCTGCTCCCAGTCTTGGCGGAAATGGACATCAGCTGGCTTCGTACGGTAGCCATGGGGTAGGTATACCTCACTCTTCACAGCATGGGGCCTCTGCAAATCTTTATGGCGCTCTTCAAGCTCAGTCTGGGGGTCAGACCCAGACTGTCCCACAGCTCAGTCTTCAGCAGCAGCAGCAGCAGCAGCAGCAGCAGCAGCAGCAGCAGCAACAACAACAACAACAACAGCAACAACAGCAGATGTCATCTCAGCAACATAGATGGTCTCAGCCTCAGTCCTCTCTTATTTCTAGAACAGATGATAAAATTCAGAGCGGACAGGCTCAATCGGAATTGTCAGCTGGGGCGTCTGATGTGGCCGAGATGAAGAATGGCGATAGCAAGACCACTGCTCTACAGAAGCAGCCAACACAGCAACCACAACAGCAGCAGAGGTCGTACCACCGAGCGAACGCACCTCATCCGGGACGGATCGACCTCCCGCAACCTTACTTTGCAGGCCATCCGTTCTCGACCATGAGTCCTTTACAAAATGGAGGAAGGGGAATGCCCTTGTTGACGCCTAGCATGCCTAGCTTCCAGTTCAACGCCTTCACTGTATGTCATCTCTGTCCTTTCTTGTCCATTTTTACCTTTCTTCTTCCCTTGCGACATCACCTAATTGGGAGAATTTTATCATTTGTTATCATTTCAAGACCCCTCCGGTGTTCCCACAGTTCTTGTCACCGGGTCTAGGTCCAATGTCTCCCTCGCTTCAGTCTCCGCCGATCTGTCATCCATTCTTGAACCCTGCGCCAGGCGCACCTTTGATGTTCCCCTCAAACGTCACTCCAGGACCTGGGCCAGGACCCCCAGCTCTTCATTCTCATGCTCAACAAACGACGTCAACGAATGGTTATCATCATGCCGTAGACCTCACTCAGCATCTTGGACACAACCCGATATTCCCACCGATGACACCTTCAGGTTTCACTCCTATCCACTCCAGGATGGAAACTCCGGGAAGTATCTACTTTGGGGGTGGCATAGGTATGGGGGATGGGTCTTCGAGGGCCGGTTTTGGAGGAAATGACGTAGGGTCCGTTGGTGCCATTGGGTTCAAATCAACCATGCACCCTATCGAAGAACGTTCGGCTGTGGGAGCAGGCGTGAGTGCAGGACGGTCAGCTGCCGGGAGTTCAGGAGGGGGGGTATTGAACTCTACAGAGTCTCCTCAGATCTCGGGTGGATATCCATTCCCCGTCCTTTCGGATGAAGACGTCGATCGTGCTCAACGAGGGGAGATGAATAGTCAGGAGAAGAGCGAGCTGAAGAATGAGTCTGACTCTGGCTTGGAGATCGGCTCGGCGGTTTCGGAGAGTGGACAGCAAGGGCCGGAGGAGTCGAACGGCTCTTCGAATGTGTTGGAGAGGCGGAACAGCGAAGGATTGCCTTGAACGATATCTCTCTCATCTTTTTCTTTCTTTTCTTTATCATTTTTTAGTCTGTGTTCTTTTTCTTCTCTTTCTTCTTTCGGTTACTTTTGGGGAAGACGGGGAGGAGGGAAAGGGTTTTCTTGGTGTTTCGTTTACATCTTGTGGTTTATAGGGGGTTTCTTTTTCTTTGTCAATCTGGGTTTCTCTTCACAAGTCTTCTAATCACAGCAAATCACAAACTCATTCGAGCTATCATAAACCAAACTCGTATTATAATCCTTTTGCTTTTCTTTCTATTGCTTCTCAACCTGGTTAGGTCAATAGGTTCTTTCTTGTTCCTCTCTCTTGGTCTACAGATCTCTGTTTGTCTTTGTCTTCATCTTTATCTTGTTCACCCCTCTTTCTCTTCTCTCTCTCGCGCTCTTTCTCTTTCTCTCGCGGTACTCATCGCCTCGAGTCTATCTGGAAAGAAAGAAAGAAGATAGATGTGTATATGTGTGTGTGTGTAGGTCGCGTGCGCAAGATCCGTTGTTATCGCCTGACGCGTTAAGATGCAAGAAAATAATATGAAAAGAGTTTCGTTCAACTTGTACGTTAAATCCCATCCCGCCTCCCCCTCCGATCTTTTCTTCATCCCGCCCTCTTCACTTGTTTTGATCCCTGGTTTCTTTCAGAGGATACACAACACTGACAAGACCATAGCAGGAGAGATACAGCTCATATATATACCCAGGGGGTTTCTCGCTCAACGGGAAATATAAGTATACCTCAGTCGTTTCGATCGCCGGAACACACTATACCCGGATAGACTTGTTTGTTCGCTGTTCTCCGAGGAAAGTTTATAACGCGGTATGTGTCCTGTCTTCCACTGTTTGTGTTTGAGGGACGTTTGGTAGTCGTCTGAGTGCTCGAAAGTGTCGTCCAAAGCAAGTCTCGAACGATGAGAATGAAGACTTGTCAGGCTCACGTCTTGAAGCATCGACCAAACTTACCTTGATCTCAAGAAAGTTGACTGATCCTTGTTCTTCCTGGGGTTTCGATTTTCGGTTCGTTCAGTCAGACAGAGAGAGAGAGAAATGTCTGCCGGACGACATGCCGCAGGTCCCTTGAACCCTTCGACTCCTATACGGAAACCAACACGTCCTTCGTCCAACTTAGATACTACCACTGCCTCATCATCATCGTTAACAGGCTCGAGAACAGGTCAGAGTTCTGACGACACTCCATCGAAAAAAGCACCGAGTAGAGGGACCGTCAGGCTGAAAAGACAACCAGGCGCAAAAGGAGTGGTACAGTATCAGTCTTTGGAACAGCTTCTCGCTCAAGCCGGTACGTCTGCTTTTGCTCTCCCTCTTTTCTTCTTCTCTGGAGGAGAATTCCAGATGTTGATCCTAACGGATGATGATTTATTGTTCTTCATATGTGTGTGTATATGTTTATGCGTTGATGCTATCAGGCTATACAGAGACAAGAGTGATCACCCCGGAGAGCATACGGATCAAAGAACGTGCTGCTTGGATTCGGGCCCAAGAAGAAGAGGAGCAACAAGAGGCGACTCACGCACGTGAAACAAAAGAAGTTTCAGAGATCGAACGATTCTTATTTGAAGATCATTTCTCGTCGTCGACGACCGACTCGACTTCTCAACTTGACTCGAACTCTGATACAGATACGGACACGGTCGAGTCAATACCAAAATCGGAGCCGGGGTCGGGGTCGACCAGCCTTGGTCGAAATGTCGATGAGCAGAGTGAACGGGAGACTGGGAAGGCGAAGAAACCCTGGAGCGCTTTTAGGCCTGTGGTAGACAATCGTCAGCATAGCCGTCAACATCGTCATCAACAACTGCACCATCGTTTGTCAAAAGAGTGGGATTCATCGTCGAACGCGATTGTATATCATTATCCTGCCGACGCCTTTTCTTTGGTCGATCATCCGACTACAGGTAGGATGCCTAGGGCTGTACCCTCCTTCCAGGACATCCAAAATGGTCATAACAACAACATAAACAACTGTCACAGCGAAGAAGAATGTGGCTCGCTATCTTCCTCACTCTCGACTTTCTCCGCGGCGGATACGATCATTCTGTCCCCTCCTGATCTAAACGTTCAGGCGTTCGAGAATCAAAGCGCGAGTGAAGATGACGCAGATGACGACCAATCTTACGCGACGTGGTCCATCCCGTTTAACGAGTCGGTTGAAGATCTTCGAATGTCGCAAGCTTCTTCAAGACCTATCCGACCATTCAATCGATCTATCCATCATGGTCAAACACCACTGCCATTACCGAACGCTGGACCTGCACAACAGGCGTTAGAGTTTTCGGAATCAGATGTTAGAGAAGACAAGAGCTTATTTGCTAGTTCGGAGGCCGCTCGGTCGTTACGTCGGATATCTTCCCTCGCTCAACTTTCTTCCCCAAACTCCTCTGCGTCCACATCGGTCAAACCGAAATTCTTCAACGCGTTTACGTTCTTTTCATCTTCCTCCTTTTCTCCTGCTTCGGATGAAGCTATACTCAAGAGACCAGCTCTCTCTACACAGCCAAAACTACCGGACCAAGCTCACGACACGCTTTTGAAGAGAACACTCCGCCACACAGCGTCGACACCTGTTCTCGCCCGACGTACGGGGTCTTCAAACTCTTCGTCAGAGGCCGTCCCTCCTCTTCCTACGGGTTGGTTGGAGACAATAAAAAACACACTCCAATCGACCATCTCGTCAACGCCATCGTCGATAATACCGTCCACGTCCACTCTGATGCCTAAAGATGCCCCTCCGATACTTAGGCAATCTTCTTCTCCTGCTGTTCTTTCTTTCCCTCTATCCTCCTCTTCTGCTTCTTGTTCCGAGAACGTGGCGAATGAAAAGCCCGTCTCGGTTCATCTCAGATCAGCCCCACTCATTCCTAAATTAACGCCTTCCACCGTCGTTTGCGGCTCGGAAGAAGGAGAGGATCTTCCACCATTTTCTTCCCTCAGTTTTTTCAATCAATCCTCTGGTTCAAAATCAGGATCAACATCGACATCCTCTCCGGTAACTCCCCATGGATCTGTCTCAGAAACCATCCCATCACCTGTGCTCACACCAAAGATCTCCTTCGGCGAAGGTGAAGGTTGGTCGCGGACGACCTGTCCCGGTTGGGTATGGACGGAAGGAACTGACGACAGAGAAGAAGACGGTTGGTATGCCACGCCGATGTGTTCGTTTGAAGATTCTCCTCTGGATAACTCTTCCCCTCCTCGATTTCGGGCTGCTACCGTCTCTTCTTCGTCTTCTTCATTTACTACATCTCCAGCCTCTACTGCATCAGCCACCTCGGCGGCGACTGGAGGATCTCGGTTCGGGATCCTACGCGCTCAGAGATCTATCAAATCTCTTCGAGAGACTCTAGCAGCTGACTCTACTGCTCAAGCAGTCGCACTCGCTAAGGCCAAAGCTCAAGCCGAAATCAAAGCCGCTGCTGCTGCTGCCGTCGCCGCTGCCACCGCAGCTAACCACGCTTTCAGATTCAAGACCCCCAATCGACGACAGAATAAAGCTTCATCCCCTTTGTCGATCAAGCATCGAAGCGGCCCTGTCCCTATATTCTGTATCTCGAGTCCAGACACGTTAGAGTTAGGTCTGCCGCCGCGAGAATTAGATGTAGAGGAGGAAGAGAGAAGAGCGTCCGCTTTGGTAGCTTTGGCTTTATCATCTTCAAGAAAAGAAGCAGAGGACGAAGGTTGGGGTGGAGGAAGGAGGAAAGCGGTGAGAAAAGAGAGAAAAGTAAGGAGAGAGGTAGGAAGGAAGAAGTGAGCTGAGCTCTTGGAAACCTATCCCTACCCTCCTCCTGCAACCCTTCCGCCTTGCCTCTTTCCTACTGTACTTGCGTTTTTTTTTGTTTCCTTGTTCGTGTTGTTTCTTTCTTCTTGCAAATTGCGTCTATCTGTCCCTCCTTTTTCCTTCTTTTCAAAGATCTTCACACTGTCATTCAAACCACCGGTCTACAAAAACATTCTCCAATTCATTGATTATGCTATCCTTGCTCAAGCTCCTGTTTCATATCCTCACGTTTCTCTTCTTTTTCTCAAGTGTTTCTTAATTGCATTTATACCCTCTCTTCTTTGCCTCCTAATTTTTCATTGAATTCTCCCACATTCATCCATTCTTCCCGTCCTTCAGCTTCTTCGTTCCATGTTTCTCTCGCCAAACCTGCTCTTCATACTTTCATCTCTTTTTCACGATCCTTCAGTCTGTTCTCTGACAGAGCTGTCGAAATATCACGATGACATGTCCTCTTTGCCCTCTTTACTCATCTTATATCTGCAGAAAAGAAGGAAGGACGAAAGAAGAATCGTACACTCGTGAGTAGATGATAAATCTTTAGGACAAGGATAAAGGAGAACAGAGACCCAAAAGAACAGAGAAAGGAAACAAAAAGACAACACATAGAGATTGTACGGATCAAAATGGATAAGGGAATTGATAGATAAGTATAATGAATAAGGACAGTATAAGCCGAAAGTTCACTACCGGAAGTCAATAGAGAGAAAAGAGAGGGAAACTCGATGAACGAAAAGGAATTAGAGAGTAAATGAGTGTGTAATGAAAGACAAGACGGAAAAACATAGTACACATATTTCAAATCATATCACAAAAAGGACCGACAGATATACCACAGACAAACGAACGACAGATGTGGCCAGATTGATGGAAAAGAGATGGACGGAGACGGCAGTGGCTCAGAGTAAGAGTTAGAGGAGAACGTCGTCCTGGTTCTTCTTAATTTTCATCATCCAAACCCTGTGGAATCCCAGAGAGGATCTAGTGAGTTACAATTCTTGATGACATCGGGCTACAAGGACAGAAGACATAAAGGGACATCACAACTTACTCCATACTTCCGCAGGACCTGCCTGCCGATTCCGCCGTTCCATTCCTCGACTCTTCGTCGCGCCAAAATACTCACTGTTTTGTCAAGGTAAAGGCAGGCGATAAGAACCTCCTCAACAAAAGAAGATACATAGTAGAAAGTAGAACATACTGGTGCTACCAGAGGTACCAACAAAGCCGGTACCGAGGGAGAGAGCAATCGAATCGATCAGAGTTGGATACCTATATTTAAAAAGAGAATTGTACGCGAAAACAACCTTTTGGTTAGTATCCCAGTGCTTAAACACAACGGAAGATAAGGATGGCAACGCACCAAAGCCCATTCTTCTCAATAGTCAATTCTTTATCATGGTTTAGCATGATCCATCCCAGATCTCTAACCTCCTTCAAGAAGCTCTCGTCATGCTCATCCGTCGTGGCCAATACATGAGCGGTCTTGATGCCCTTTTCTTCGAGAAGAAGTTTCTGAACCTCGGCCACTCTATCGGCGTATTTTTGGATAGGAGCATAGCAATTCTTGTCGGTCGTTCCTGCGAGTTCTTCTGACGACAGATCCTTGCAGATATCACCGATGTCACTTCTTCTGATGTGAACAGAGATGAACTGTGAAGAGTTATATGAGACTTAACTAGAGAAAGATCTTGAAGAACTGAAGACGATGAGGCGTGACTCACCGGAGGTATTCGTGCACCTTTCTTATCCTTGACTCCAAACGCCCTCCTGAGGTATCCCTTGGTCATCTCCTCGATCTCTGGCTCCCACCTCATGTACTTTCCAACGGTCTCCCAAGCTCCAACCTTCCCAAGCTTGCCTCGGCCAGTCCAATCGTATCTGGAGTCACCTTCAGCTTCTCCAAGATTGTACAGGAAATCGATGTAGAGCACGTGGTCGTCGGGTGCGAGTTTTGGCTGCTCTCTGTGTCGCTCGGTAAAGTAAGACGGGACTTGAGTCAAATAGAACTGGGTGAAGGGGTTGGGCAGAGGTTTGAAGAGGGAGGCGAGGGCGGCAAAGTGGACAGATGTCCAGTCAATGACCGGTCGGAAAGTGACGGGAACGGGTGTGAAGTATGGCTCTGAAAAGCATGAAGGCATTGCATTGGTAAGTGTGTGCGTTCATCGCCTGAGCGGGACGAGACTTACTGATCTTGTAGGTATCCAACTGATAACACCTCCTTCCGTCCTCGATCTCCTTATTCTGTTCTTCCTCCTGATCCGAGGTCTTTGGCTTGTGCCACTCCGGGTTGGTCACCATCCAGATACTCCACCCTCCAATTTCTTCTTCTACGGGCTGAATGGTGTCCTCCTCCTGCCCGACTAAAAGCTTACCAGGAACTCTAGCCTTAAGCTCGGAGATTCGAACAAGAGGAATCCCAATAGTATGTGACAATCGAGGAAGATCAAACACGGTTTCGAAAGGAAGGGAAGGCGGGATGTGCGCTGCATCGTCAATGTATCGAAGATGTCGCGCAGGAGGGAAAGGAAAAAGGATAGGCGTTCGGTTGGTCAAGAGACCAAGGTGGATCACTGAATTTAGAGTAACGAAGAAAAAGGGTGAGTGGATAGTTGCTCATTGTTATCAGCTAGAGAAAGAAGTGTAGACGTACAATTAGCTCCCATCATCACATCGTTTGCTAATTGGACCGACGCATGAAAAGCAACGAGGTTAAGCAACATGGCTAAAGACAGAAGTATGAGACACTGGACTCACTCCATCCAGAATGGAAACCAGACATGATGTAATTCATATCCGGACGAAGGTTTTCTGTTGCACAAGATGACAAACAAGCGAGGCTTAGTATCTGCTTGTAGAGCGGAACTGGTCCCGGTGCAGGAAGTCGATTATATGCGCGTTTCTTCAACGAAGGCTTTCCGCGCGAAGCCTGATCGAAAGGGACAACGTCCGGGAAGCAGAAGGAAGAACGGGCAGAAACAAGAACAGGAGAAAGGTACAACTTACCTCGGAAGTTGTCTTTCTTGCCATAACTCCTGAGTGCGCCATCACTTGCATTCTTCCCAGTCCAGGGTGTAGCGCTTCCCCATTGGACCAGACTAGAAACTGAGCTCGCTCCGTCGATGACTGAATCATGGGCTGTCTCATTGACGAACGGAAGAAGGACGAGAATGAATGTAAAAAGGATTCCACAGATAATGATCTGAGGAAAAAGAGCGATAGAGAATAACGATGAGACGAAAGAACGGGAGAGGAAAGGTGAATTGACTATTCGGAGTAACATTTGAATTCAGTTGAAACATCTCCGAACGAACCAGCTTGTTTAGAGGAACGAAACGTTTGGGAACCCAGGAAGACACTCTAGATCCTAAAGGTTGGTAGGCGACTGCCATGGTGCTGGGATCCGAATGGGCTACGAAAAAACAACGAGGGACAAAAACGAAAAGACTGTGTGTCGGTGGTGTGTGGACAAGAAGATGGAGGAAGTGAGAAGCCAAGCAGCCCGGATGGTTTAGACTGGAAAGGACAAGATTGTACTTGGTGGAGGCGCAGCAGAGGTAAAGCTTATTTGAAAAGTCTGCTTACCTAAGACACGCGTCGCGTCGGGTCGTTTGTCTTGGCGTCGCGTTCAAATTCCGTTGCTCATCTAACGATCTCTGTTAACATCTTCAAGAAGCACTCGGCACTCGGCGGTTGATCTTTGGCTGTTGTAAAGACGAAGAACAAATCGTCATAGATAGAGCTCATGGCGTCTAATATACTCCCCATAGACAAGCCGTCAGTACATAGAATCACTTCGGGACAAGTCGTCACCGATCTTCAAACGGCTATCAAGGAACTCGTCGAGAACGCGCTTGACGCAGGCTCCACATCGGTCGAGGTACGCTTCAAGGATTTTGGCCTCGAAGTCATCGAAGTTGTCGACAATGGTTCAGGTATCAATAAAGTGGATTATCCGTCGATAGGTCTGTTTGCTGTCTTTTCTTTCTCTGAAAGTTAAGAGGCTGTATCGACTGACGATGCGATCTATTCTCTTCGACCATATAGCTCTTAAACATCACACTTCCAAATTGACATCGTTCGCTGATCTGTCTTCAGTCAGCTCGTTTGGCTTTCGTGGAGAAGCTTTGTCTTCATTGTGTGCTTTGAGCGAATCGGTCGAGGTTGTCACCGCAACGCAACAAGAGGCGCCTTTGGGAACGATCATCACATTCAATAGGTTGGGTCAAGTGGTAGATTCGACCAAAACGGTTGCTAGAATGGCGAGTCTACATCTCATCGAATCACCTTCCGCCCGTTGGCTCACAAACCTCCTTCCAGATATACTGAAACTTTTTTTAAAGAAAAAACTCTCTCCGGCGTAAAACTGCTACAGAGAGGAACTACCGTAACAATAAAAAAGATCTTTCAACCGGTTCCTGTTCGAAGATACGAATTTAATAAGAACGCCAAAAGGGAGTTTGCCAAAGCATTACATCTTCTGACTGCCTACGCGCTGGTAAGCTGCTTGACTGGAGCCGACGTTAGAATCTCAGTAGTCGGAACCGGCAAAGGCAAAGGGTCGTTAGTATTCTTCCCTGTTTCCTTGGCTCCTTCTCATACATCACCATCCCGAGACTAACGATCTTTCCAAATTCATCCTTCAAGGAAACGTACAGTCCACCTTCAAACAACCTCCTCGACTTCTCTTAGAACTACGATCTCTGCACTGTGGGGTCCGAAAGCACCAGTCGAGATGCAACCTATTTCCCTTGAACTTGAACTGATAGACAAAGAAGACTCGTGAGGGTTTTCTCTCCACTACCCAATTCCATATCGCACAACCTTTCAGTTCATCTGATGATCTATGTTTGCATCCTCCGTTGGAACAGGACAACGCGGACTTATAGACTTGAAGGCATGATCTCTCTAGATGGTCACGGTCGATCATCTCCTGACCGTCAATTCTATTCCATCAAGTATGTAATCCCCCTAAGACGTTGTTGTGATATTCCGAGATCTCACGTATTTCATCTACTGTTGTTTCTGTCTGGGATGAAGTGGAAGACCTTGTAATTCCTCAAAGGTAATTCTAAATACATATGCCATCTCACAAAAACAAGTTTTGAAACTGCATAAATCGAAACGTAACAGAATCATTCTCTCTGAGCTCTAATGCACTTCGCGCTTATCACAGCTGGCCAAGATGATTAACGAGGTCTATCGGTCGACAAACCCCAATCAGTCGCCTGTAGTGATTCTAGATCTTCAGCTTCCCAAAAGTCTGTTCTTATGTAGTTTGACACCTCCTTTGATTATGTTTCCGGAAACTTCTTCCTGAACTTACCCGACTTCTCTCGCTTCTGAAATACTCTTATATGGTATATCTTCCTCTTTTGAAACAAAAAAGCTGCGTGCGATGTAAACGTGACGGCAGATAAAAGGACGATCTTCTTGCATGACGAAACAGACATCGTCGATGGGTTCAGAGTATGTAGATTTATCCTTGTTCCTTTACTAGTCTCTGACTTTCTAGCTGCCCACTGCAATCATACTCTTTAATTTTCCTCGAGAAGCTGATTCGGATTTAATACTCTTGATTCAATTCTGGACCACTTCGTGACTTTAGTCGAAGCTCTTAGTCTTCTTCTCTCACTCGTCCTCCAACTCTTTCCCCCTCCCTCTTTCTTCGGTTCAAACACAATCACAGAATGAGACCCAACAGGACTCTGACCGTGAGGAGATGTCTCCTCCAAGTACCCAACAGAGTTCAATAAGAGATTCGCGTCCGTACGGGCGCTCGGACGGAGGAAGACAGACAAGTATTCTGTCGGTGTTTGGTAAACGTCTGCCAGAGAAGAAGGAGGAACTTGGCGATAGCGCGAACGAGATCGAGGATCACCATGCTGGTCATGACGTAAAAGAGTCGGAAGCTGAGCAGATGAATGAAGAGCAATCGGAAGGTGAAGAACAGATATATGCTGATGATAGTTCGAAATCGATTGAACCCGATTCGACAGATCAACCTCAAATTCAAAGGGAGATTCTCATCCATCGCCGGGCTTCACTATCTTCTGAGCAAGATGAAGAAGAAGGAGAATCAGAGAACGGACGTAGAAAGCGGAAAATCATCGATTCAGAAGACGGTGAAGATGATGATGGCGATGGAGTAGGCGGCTGCTCAGAGTTTGATCATGATGATCCTCAACCATTGTTTGTTCAACAAGAACGGGAGGGAGAAGACAGATGTACTACTTCCCAACCCCGCTTCCCGACCCAGGTTCTTCCTTCTCCCCCTCCTCTCCCATCTTACTCCCAAACCGATCCTAGAAGGCCTGATCGGCTGTCTCGAACGACTCTGCGCTACTCTCTCTCTTCCATTCAATCACACTATCGATGTCTACCTTCCTTGCAAACCACCTCCGACGATACTGGTTCGAAACCAAGAGATCCCGAGGGTCAGGAAATGTCAGAAGGCGATCTCGAAATATCGGATATCAGATCTTCCGCAGCGGAAGAGACATTGGATCGGATTGTGCTGAAATCGGATTTCAAACAGATGAATGTGTTGGGCCAGTTCAACTTGGGTTTCATTATCACTAGCAAGCGAGGGAAAGAAGGCAGAGAGGACTTGTTCATCGTCGATCAGCATGCAGCGTATGTTTCTTTTGGTCAACACTATTCGTCATTGAATCAGGCTCGTGCATCTTGAACTAATTTACCTTGGTCGGAACACTTGTCTCGTTCTTGGGACGCAAACTGATTCAGAGATGAAAAAGTGAACTTTGAACTCTTACAAAAGGAGACCAAGATTCAATCCCAAAAACTCATACGGTCAGCGATCTTGCCGCTCATCTTATATTTCTCTCACGATGGTGTGACTGATTCTCTTTCGAGGACCTTTGTGAATGCGCTCAATACTCTTTATTCTTCTTAGACCTCGGCCATTGGAACTCTCAGCTGTCGACACCGTCCTCGTACAAGACAACCTTTCCATCCTCCGAAAGAATGGGTTTGACGTCGAATTCTCTTCTGCTGTTGATGGTAACCATGATGATGAGGAGACCGAGCCGAATTTGGACGACGGAATGGAAGGGGAGAGTTGGTATCCTGGTAGAGTCTCACTCTGTGCTCAGCCTGTTAGCAAAGAAACAGTATTTGATTTTCAAGGTTCGTCGTCTTTCATTCTCATGGCCTCATCTCAGAAGGATGAAAGTAGAACACCCGATTGAATTTCTGTTCTTCTGCTTCAACCCTAGATCTCGAAGAACTTCTTCACTTGATACGAGAGTCGCCTTCGGGCGAGATGGTCCGTTGTTCAAAAGCCCGACGAATGTTTGCTTCGAGGGCTTGTAGAAAGAGTATCATGGTTGGGAAACCATTGTCGAAGCGACAGATGCTTAAAGTAAGTCTATTTTGCTGCTGTCTCATTTGCTATATATTGGGTTCTGACTAACGTGACTCCTCGTCTCTTGTGAATTCTAGGTATTGGAGAACATGGGACGTATCGATCAGCCATGGGTAAGCCTTCCTTTCGTTCTCAGATTCACAGAATCCCATCTTCTCGATGCCAATTAATCTTTTCCTCTCTCGTTGTCTAGAATTGTCCACACGGAAGACCGACAATGCGCCATCTTATTCATCTTGGTCCACCCAAGAAGACTCCTAAGCGAAGGTTAGACTGGGAGACTTTCTCTCAGACCGATGACATCTGAAAGGTATAACTATTTGTCAAGCTCTTCTAACGACGGTCATTGAGAGCGCAACTTGATTTGGGCGCGCATGGCCACTGGGTTTGATGTTGTATGTGAATTCGCAACAAACGATGAAGCATCCATGTAATATATATGTATAGAACAAGAGGACGTCAGAAAAGGAATTAACAAATACAAAACAGTCTCCCCTGTCATATCGCTTCTAAACGCAAAAAGCATCCTTTCAGACTGCGCTGTAGTCCATCTTGGTTTCGTGCTTCTTGGCGTCTTGGAGCTTACGAACAGCTTTCATAAAGTCCTCTTGGACACAGTAATCTCTCTCTGTTTCGCGAGTTCAAGACGAAGCCGTTGAGTAAAGAGAAGAAACAAAGACTGGAAGTGGAAAACATTGATACGGACCTTCTCGGATGGCAAACATACCAGCCTCGGTGCAAACATTTCGGAGATCAGCTCCGTTAAATCCATCCGACAGCTTTCGAAAGCGATAAAAGTATAGATCCGGAAGTTAGACGACTGGAGAGACACTAAATTAGCAATACTGAACCAAAGTACGACATAGCTTACCTTGACCATCGCCTCGTAGTCGATTTCACCTTGTTTGTTTACTGGTCGAGCATGAATCTGTGGAACAATCCAGGTCAAAATAAACGCGGAGAATGTTGAAAAGATTTCATCAGATGAACAATCAAGTATTTCGATCTTCCGTTGACTAGGTTCTAATCACGAACCTTGAGAACTTCCATACGACCTTGCTCGTTAGGTAACGGGATCTCAATCTTCCTATCCAGTCGACCGGGTCGAAGAAGAGCCGGGTCAAGCGTATCCGGTCGGTTGGTTGCCATAATTAACTTTGTTCGGCCGAGTGAATCGAATCCGTCCATTTGGTTAAGGAGCTGTTCGTATTGGGATCGTCAACCGGAAATAAGCCATCAGAAGGATTTAATCGTGAGATGATCTGATCTAAACAGATTCAAATGTATCAAAATCAAACGAACCTCCATCAATGTCCTTTGAATCTCTCGATCCGCGCTTGTTCCTTCAGAGAATCGTCTACCACCAATTGCATCAATCTCATCCATGAAGATGATGCACGGCTCATGTTCCTTGGCGTATGCGAACATTTCTCTGATCAATCGGGCCGATTCTCCAATATACTTGTCAACGATCTGTATTTAGTGGCGCAAACCGAACAACGAAAAACTCTAAATCAGACCGTCTAGGTTGAAGATGATCGATGATCAATGATCAATACCAAAAGACGAACCGCTGAAGAAACAACTTTCAAAAAGTTGGTGTTCATCGTTGCTGCCACTGCTCTGGCTAACAAGGTCTTTCCCGTTCCTGGAGGTCCGTAAAGTAGTACACCTTTGGGAGCTTTGATGCCAACTCGCTATGTTATGGAATGAAATCAATGACAGTCAAGTCGCGTCAGAACAGATGAGTCTCATATTCCCTATCCGTGCACATATACGTACAGTAAACAGTTCTGGGTTCATCAGTGGCAGCTCGATCACCTCTCTTAATTCTCTGACTTGATCACCCAACCCTCCGATTCCTGCGAAAGACACTCCTCCAGGGTCCTCAAGGGACATAGAGTACACAAGTGGGTCGACCTCTCGAGGAAGAATTCGCATTATCGTTAACGTCGTCATGTCTAGCGAGACTCGGACACCTGCAATCAGCTGATAAAAATAACCCGATACAGACGAATTGGCGAACAGTAAGATCAGCCATGTGCACAAGAGCGGATTGAAAGATGAAAGAGATGAACCTTATCGACAGGAAGCTGAGGTCGATATGACACAACATAACGCGGGCCAGAGGAGGCCTTCACGATGACTGCATAATTCATTTGAGGTTAGGCAGAGAGAAGAGCGAAGTCAGGAACCAGCTACTTTGAGTATACGCGTCTATATACCAGTGGTGGAATGTCTCTCAAACAGCATTTTGCTTCCTTTCAGGCGGAACATTCATGATAACTTCGATGGAAAAGTGGAAGCCCACAGAGACATCGAACAAGGGAACCGAGCACAAACTACTCACATCGTTCGTCATCTAACTTTTTCAGTACCTCTCCGATGATTTGTCCCACACTCTGGAGAGCCTTGATGTCGTCTTCGCTCTTGAGGAACGCAGCGTCCAAATCTTTGATTGAGAATCGGACTATACAGACAGAAACCCGAGCGAATGAAGTTTGTGAGCTCTAGCTCTCAAGGGAAGACAAAATATAGGATGAGATATAGAAACATGATGGACTGAAAAGCACGAACGATTCTTGACATTTTCTGAAGTAGCGTTATGATCTTTAAGTTTCTACTCGTGCCGATCAACCCAGAACGCCAGAAGGTAACAAGATACGATTTTGTCCAGATCAGAAAACCAGTCAAACAGGAGACAAAGTCAAAGGTCAGTTATTGATGCCCACTCATATGCTATTCTTGCATTCACCGTCCGATCAACAAGGAAGGTCAGTAATTTCAAAGGCTTACCTGTCTGTAGAGTCTCAAGGCGACAGCCTTCTCGTCCGAAACGGCTCTTGCAGGTGCAGAAGGAGCCAAAGAAGAGGTATCGGTCGGGGCGGAATCCACTTGCATAATGTGCTCAAGCTGATTCTATAAGTTCTATTGATTAAGGGTAAGTGCAAGAGCGTGCTAATGAAGAGGGAAAGAGTGGAAGGTATAGGAGATGGGATGATCTCAAGGCCACAGTTCATCTGGACAGGTGGAGATTCTTTCCTTCTGCTGGTTACGCGTAGCCCGATCGGTTACGGTTACTAACCACTGTATATTTGTTGCCTATACTTTCTATTCAGAACAAAAACGTCCAGAGAACTTAAGAGTCAATCTTGACAAATGCAACGTAGTTTGACCCGAACCTGTTCATCGAGTTGAACAAAAGCAAGTCTACAAGATCTTGAATCTGATCTTGATCGTTTCTATCCAAGGAAAAAAGAAAGTCGACCGATTGGATCAGGTCCTTGCTGGCTCTAAGTTTGCAATATTCATAGATCTAGGCTTCAACCAAACCAGACCAACCTCCTAACTCAATATTGGTAAAATGAACACCCTCGCTCTGACTACTGCTAAGAAGATGGTCTTTGGACCTCGAAACTACATACATCAATCTATCTTCACCCAATTGATCCACTCATCTCTTCCTGTGACCGCCAGGAGCTTCGCCCGAGGGGCGAGAGACTTAAGAGCTTCTTCACTCAGAACTAATGCGAGTCTACAACATGCATTGGCAGACGAACCGATACTCGAAGATAGCGTAACCATCCCATCAATATCAGCATCAGCATTCTCATCAAGCACATCAACTCCTCTGAAGAGCACGGCTCTCTTGGATACTGATACTAATGGCTCTAGCCGTGTGGATCAAACCCTTTTCGTATGTTCCACACTCTCGCTCATATCTCTCTTTTACTCACTGCTCGAACTGATGGCATCGAATATTCTGTTCTGATGTGCTTGAACAATGAAACCAAAGGTGGCAGGCATCCCGAATGTTGCCCGCGAACAACACTTGACTGAGTACTTTGAGGACTTGGGAATAATTGTGCGAGATGTATTCGTACCTTCGGCTTTCAATCAGAATGGGCAGAAGAGAAAGCACAATCGAGGGTTCGGATTTGTCGAAGTCGGTACCGTGAAGGAACACCAACAGCTTATAAGAATGGTAGGTCATCATGAACTGTTCATACAATCCATTCGTCATGGATGGGACCTGTGGTTTCAGATCTAAAATGCCTATGTATATCTTGAAAGTCCAAAAACAAGAAAATCGAATTTGATCTGAAGGTTTGTTCTTCAATTCCATGGAATCCTACCTGCGCACCGCTCATCTGACTATTGTGTTCTTTCTTCTCGCTCTCTATGGATAACTACTTCTTTCGAAAGCCTGCTAAGTGGGATATCGAACGAGCCCGGTCCTACGGCACACCGTCACCCTCCATCGCGCCCAAAATTGAAAGCAAACCGAAGGATTCGAAGGCAAGGCCTGATGATAAAGCGCGCTCAAGATCAGCAATTGAGCCGCAAGGAACGGAAAAGAAAAAGGCGAGAAGAAGGATACCATCCTTCTCTCGACGTTAGAGTTTGTGTCGTAAAGATATAATGTATGCATGTTCTTCGTCATATAAAACATAGGACGTGTTGGAATTGAATTAAGGAGAACGCAAGGCTCGTGTTTCGATTGAACGGAAATATCGGCTACAAATAATTGATACAATGGCTATGACCACTCCTTTCATACAAATCAGTGATCTCCCACCTCTTTACCGACCATCCCGTGATCAACGATCCCATCAACGCTTCCAACCTTTTGATCTGGCTTCTGTTCCTTTCCAAAGTTTCCTTTGGCATAATCGTCTGCGATATTGTGATCGGTGGGCTACGTTCGATAACGGTGGAGCCAAGATCAGGATCATAATGGATTTCTAGAGGTTGGGGGTGAATGCTCAAGGGACTGACTTGTTTATTGGCAGAGGGGACAACTTTCTTCGTCTCTGCTGGCTGCCTGAAGGGTGTTGTAGCGGATGATACAGACAAGAACAACATATGACCTGATGGTCAGTCTGTTTGTTCTCTCTACTCAAGTTAGTGGCACAAAGTTACGCACTCGACTGAAGAATTGGTGACCGGCTTGGTAGCAGGCGCATCAGCGGTAAGGTTGGACATGGTTTCTCGATGGACAGTGTATGAGAAGAGTCAGATGTTCTTAAGGGAGCCTAATGACAGAGATGGGAAACGAAAGATGAGATGATCACAGAGAATAGTCATGTTTTATATGTAGCGCGAGTCCTGGCTTTCATGCCTCGATGATGGAATGATGAATATGTGATGATCATGATCATTCTCATGATGATGATGATGATGATGCGAGCCAAAGTAGTCCGATCGAGAGGAGCCACAGTAAGTGTAGCCAAAGTTGACGGGAAGAGAGTACACGTGACCAGCGGTTAAACCCAAAATCAGTCGGGATTATGTGCCGTTCAGTCAGTCTGAAAGAGAAACATCGTATGCCTCCCACAATGGGATCGTAGTCCGAAGCACGCCTCTCGGTTAAGGTGATAGGAAAGGGAAGGCATGAAGAGAAAAAAGCAAAGAGTTCACAAAGTCCGGAACTATCTGCGTGGCTTGCTTCTACAGAACCTTTTCAAACTGCTCATCCGATCAACCTATCGGCCGTATAACGAGTTGAATGTGCAAAGCTTCGTGCCGGGAGCTCTCATAGACTGAGAATCTTCCGGTATGTTTACCCAACGTCTCAACTTGTAGTCAAGATTTAGCTGGGCTCGGATATTTTGATGATGGCATGGTGTGAGTCAGGAGTTGACTGTGAAACTGCGGGTATGATCCTGAAACGTTCGAGCCAAACGAGGAGAAGATAAATGTAAACAGAAAAAGGCCAGTGAAAGCCAAAACGAAAGCAAGGATGGGAACGAAAGCGCCATGACATCCGAAAAACTCAATCTGAGGCAAAGGAATTGGACAGTAGAAGAAGAAGGAATCGAAGTGTTCACTAGATTGTCCAGGCCTTGAGCGCTCAAGCCACTCGGTCAACGATACATTAGACTGGGTGTTTTTCCGTAGAACCCCAAAAAACATTGCCAAATAAAAAAAGTTCCACAGGCAGGTGAATCACATCTTACCTGCCTCTTTCTCTCATTCTCTATCCATCCGTTTTGGTTCACTTCGTTCTCTCGCACTCACATCCTGTCCATTGCTCTCTTTGTTCTTGCTTGTTCCTCTGTTGACTTTCACCGTCCTTTCCTACCAGTCTCTCTTTTTCTCTTTTCACTTTGACTTTTAGCTTCTGAAAGGCCTTAAAAGTAGGAGTTATGTCAACCCATCGGACGAACAATTCGATTGATACCACTGCCCCCTACGGCTCCAGTAATAACAATCTACACGTGAGTCCTCATTAACTTGATGTCCATGGTTGTTGTCTTCCTAAAAGATTGAGTGCTCAAGAATGCCTGCCCTGTTCGGTGACTTGACCTCTCACACAGGAAGAGGCCTACGGCGGTTACGATATGCAACAGATGGCTGAGAAGAACGCTAGCCGAACTAGATTGACTACGGCCGAAGGTGTGTCTTAGCTTCTCTTCTTTGCTATCTTTGATCAGATGAGTAGGCCCGCTCAGCGGAGCGAACGCTATCGGAAAAGACTTCGTAGACTGAAGGACAGACGATTTCAGCCTTGGAGGAGAACAACTAATGACCGTGAAGACATCGGTGACTAACGCATATCTTCGTGTTCTCACACGACCGCTATCAGAGACTGGCGCCCCTGTCGCCAGGCATTTCCAGCCCTCCTCGATTGACGATTCCCGATCTAGTACGCCCATAGGAGCCGATAGTACTGGTAAATCTTCTGGCCGGGCCAAGTTTGGATCGATTCCAAACTGGGATGTCTTTATGAACAATCCCGAGTTCAACGAGTTTGACGTCCGGAACGGCGGGGTCAAGAACTTGGAGTTCGCAGAGGGCGACGTGGGCTCTAACAAGTTTACAAAGTTTTACTACTATGTTATAACCAAGAGTATCTTCTTTAGATGGGCGACGTACATCATTCCAGTTCTGATTGTAAGCGCATACTTCATTCTTTCCTTGAGTGGTCGGTATGCGAAGTATCCTGAAGCTAAACGAGTTCACTTTCTGTACCGCTCTCATCCGGTGGTCAGCTCCTTTGGATCCCTGGAATCATTTGGCTCACCGCTCCTACCGGCTCATCCTTAGAAAATAGCGCCTACGGTTTGTATTGATCTTCATTCCTGAGAAGTCTGCTTATACATACTTAATTTTTACCGAACGTATTATTGACTACTATTTCTTTCCATTTTGTGCAGTGTGGGGTGTCAATTTGCTGTGGTGGTCAATTTGGCTAACTGTGGTCTGGGTAAGTCCATTATATATACACGCGGACTACCGCATGTCTCGTGCGTTTCCATTCTCCTAGTATACTTCGTATTAATTGGCTTTACTTTCTAATTGTCGCTGCGTCGCATGACCATGCTCGGGATTGCCTATAGGTTGGATGGTGGGCTGTTAGCGCGTGTTTCATGATCCTTCCTCGGATCCTGCGAGTGACTGTCGCTGCCATCGTGGTCAGTCTTGATCGCCTCTCAAATGGCTTACTTCTCAGAAGTCGTTTCGCTCATGTCTTTCTCGGTTACTTTGTCTTTTGCCTCCACACAGGGAGGTGATAAGTCCTGGGTGGAGATGGTTCGTGCTGTGAGACGGCCTTTATCCACAGTCTTTTGGACGCTCCTTCTGTGGATCACGTTCCAGCCTTTGATCTCGACTCGTCAGAAAGACGGAACCTCATCTTCTAGCGCTTCCGCGTTGACTTTGGTGAGCATAAGGTCTACTCTCGTCTCTATCACACTGACGAGCTATTCGGTCTCATCGCACTCTTTCCTTCTTCTTCGAATGTTGATTGAATCGCTCGTAAAAAGATCTCCAAAATCCTATTCGGGATGTTCCTATGTACTTGTGTTTTGGCGGGTGAAAAAGTCATCGTTCAGTTCATTGCTTGTATGTGACTTCAGGTCGAATGCTTGTTTGCCTCGATCCTGTGTGAAAACATCCTAATAACCGTATTAACTCTTCCTTCAGATACCTTCCACCAGCAAACCTACAAAGATCGAACAGAGTAAGCTCAGGCAACCTTTCTTGGTGTCTACATAAAAACGTTATTAATCATAACACTTGTCGAACATTTCTAGCCACCAAGATTTCCAGATCAAAGCTTTGACTATCCTCTACAAGAACTCTTCGGATGTGAGTTTGGGTTCGGTTTTTCTCTTTTCGCCTTGTTGGTAAACTAATCATTCCAAACATGTTGGATGTTGAACGCGCGTGTTAAATAGATGGGCCGATCTGATACACTCAAGAACTACGCCCCGTCCACCAAGAGCAACCCAGTGTTGGCTCCTCAGATCGCCGTTCGAAAGGCCCTCAAAGGACTCCGAAATGCCGCTGCCACTACGACCAACGCCTTGGGAAATGTGGCGACAGAGATGGTTGGTTCTTCGGTCTTGCAACCAAACTCTCCTCAGGCTATGGTCACCGCCTCTTTGGGCTCCGCCAACAAGACCCGAGCTGTGAGTCCAGAAGAAACCATTATTTCTTCCTTTTCTTTCAATCGCTTCAACAGATCTGGTAGCTCATGTCCTTCTTTGTGGTTGTCATACTACAAAAAAGCTCGCTCGAAGGATCTATTACTCGTTCCGAATGGGCAAGACCGAGGTCACTCTGGCTGACATCGCTCGACATTTTCCGGATCTTGACACTGCCACTCGAGCTTTCGAGATCCTTGATGCTGACTTGAACGGGTAAGTCCGTTGTCCGCATCAATCCGATGGGAAATCTTCGATCGAAGTTGCCGCCGCTAACACTTATTTGAACGTTCATTTTATATAGTGGAGCCTCTCGGGACGAGATTGAGATGAGTCTCGGAGAGATTCACAGAGAGCGACTTTCTTTGGCATCTAGCATGCGAGATGTCGATGGTGCTGTTCGACGACTCGATACGATCCTTGTCTCAATCGTCTTCTTGATCTGTGTGCTTATCCTCACCGCTACAATCGTACGTTGATCACTTTACTGCCAATCTTCTTCCCATCGAGGTGTGCACGCCGGATGCTGAGTTTATTTGTTTTTCTCAATCGCGCAACAAAGACGACTGCACTCACCTCGCTCGTTACCTCGGCTGGAACTTTCCTTTTGGGTCTTTCTTGGCTTATTGGAGCTACTGCCCAAGAAGTGCTTAGTTCTTGCATCTTCCTCTTCATCAAGCACCCTTTCGAGTAAGTGACATTTTTGATTGCTTTAGTAATTTTTAAATTCAGACTCCTCAATGTTGACTTATTGTCGTGTATCTATTCTCAAGTGTGGGAGACAGAGTCGATATCGATTCCATCTCTTATGTTGTTTCGGAGATGAACCTTCTCTCGACCACGTTCCAGCGAGTCGATGGAAAATGCGTCTTTTTGCCCAACAATGTATTGAACCAAAAATTGATCGGTAGGTCTTTTGATTCATCCCTTTGTTTCATAAAATGCTGAAGATCTATCAGAGAGACTGATCGGATGATATGTTTTTATAGAGAACGTTCGACGATCCGGCCCTACTTCTGAAACTTTTGCGTACGTATGGATCTCCTATGGCCATTCAACCTCACGTTGGCGCTAACTCGTATGACTATGACCTCGGTGATATTGTATCTCTATACAGATTTGACGTCGCTTTCAATACGTCGTTCGAGCATATCCAGGCCCTCCGAGAGAAAATGCTCAAGTTTTTGAAGGGAGAGAAGGTAGGCACTTCAGTCCACTACCTGACAGGTCTGAAGCGTATTCTCATTTGTCTGATCATCTATGACACTTGAATTTGGGGTTTTACGAAGAGAGACTTTATCCCGAGCTTCGACGTAACAATCGTCGATTTCCCTGATCAGGCAAAGCTCCAGCTCAAGGTTAGTTTGTTTCCGTTCTGTCTCGTCAATAAATTTAATCATCCTGATCTATTTCGTCGGGTTTCTTGATTTTGCTTCCCAGGCAAACATCTGCTACAAGTCGAACTGGCAGGTAGGTTCTCTTTCTATATCAAACAAATGTACGGAGGGGGATTTGATCTGATATCGGATCTCTATACTTTCTTATTCGATCTTTATAGCAAGGGCTTCTCAAAGTACAACGACACAATAAATGGGTATGCGCTTTGAAAGAAGCGCTCAAGGAATTGAAGATTTACGGATCCGCCGGAGATCCCACTCCGGATCCAGTGGTGCCTATCGAGTAGTAAGTCTCCTCGACTTCATTCAGAATTCTTCCACGATGAAACCGCAACTCACATATTCTCCCATCTGTGGTGACAACGCGAATAGCACTCTTGTTCCTTATGAACCAAAGCCCACCACATCTGCCTCTACCTCGGATACCGCTTCAACTGTGCCTCACAGTGCCCAGTCCGACCGAACAGCCGTCAGCCCATCGTCCAACTTACCTCATGGACAGCTTTACGACCCAGGATACACGATCGAACCGATCAGCCAAAGATCTGGCAGTTCTGCTCCTACGTATTCTTTTGTTGACCAAAGAAACGTGATCGCTGATCCGGAGTCGGACGTGTTTGGAGAGGTTTGTGTCATCCTTTCTTTTTGACTGATTATCTGATTTCGCGCTTGGAAACGTTCGGAATCGGACTGACTCCTGATTCTCTCTATTTTCGTCCTTGAAACGTGAACAAACCTGTAGGAGACGGCAAATGGCGCGGGACCTGAGACCGAACCCCCCACTCGAGTCAACACCCCTGCTGGTATCCGACCTGTTCGGAGACGAACAGGTGACGTCGAAGGACAAATCCAAGACGAAGTCATCGAGATGAATCAGAATCCTAACAAAGCTCCTCGGCTTTGAGTAAGATCTTTGTCTGCGTTTTTGTCGTTCCATCTTTGCTCGACTCTTGTCATTGCATCATTAGATCTTCTTCGTCCTGGACTCTTTTTCAGTTTCTTTCTATCTTTTTCACGTCCCGTTTGTCTACTAAAGCTGTTATATCCCGTCATTCACTCTTACGAACCTCTCTTTACTCAACTGTCACGCCTTCTTTGATTCGCTTAGACGTCCCTTACGCCTTTGCGCCTCTGCCATTCATCTGTTGTCATTTTTGGAGCTTTCCGCCCTACCTATCATTTTCTCTGCCTTCATCTGATGTCCCACGAGAAAAGTCATGCCGTCTCTCGTACCTCGGCTCTTCGTCTTCTTCCCCCCTTTATTTCTTCTATATAAAGATCTCTTTACAAAATGCCTCTCCTTTTGCTCTCTATTTTCTGCTTGTTTATCGTCTTCAATTGCTTGCTAATCAATGCTATCCATTTCCCGATGATTGAGATCTGTCAATGAGGAGATGGGATCGTTGTTGAGAAGGCTGACAAAGTTGGCTGGACGCAGGATATACATTCAAACAATGGATGAACAAGTCTGTCTCGAAGGAGCCTCTCAGTATGCCTCATGATATAGCGTAGAAGATCAAGTCTTTATCTCAAGCCCATAGACCCTACGAGCGGTCTCGCCCATGATCTCTCCTGCGCTGACTGGATCCAACTTCAACTTGGCAAATACTTTTAGCACAATTTCATGCCAATTCTTTTCAGACTCAGGGACGAGCACTTTCGATCTCAACGTCGAGGTCGGAGTCGTCTGGTCGAGTGATGTAGTTTGAGGTGTCAGAGCGGGAAATGGATCAGAGCTGGCAAGAGGGGAAGGAGAGGAACCAAAGATGATGCGGTGAGAGCCGAAGGAGTCGAGTGCAGGGACGAGGTATGCAGACAGAACGCTTTTAAACCGAGCCAAATTTCGGGTCAGTATCGTTCCTCGCAACGAGGACAAGTGGACGATGAGGTTCAGAGTTGAGATTCAAACATCTCGAAATTATTGAATACGTCCACACGAGGACAAGAACGTACCTTGCTACACTATCTTCATCCTCCCACCAAGGTCTCTTGCCACTCGAAGATTGATATTCTTCCAGAATGATGGAAGGAGGCAAGAATTTAAGCACCAAGCCTGGGATCAAAGCGAGCGCAGTGATTTGCCGGGTGTACTCTTGATAGAACGGTTGATGAACAAGCATCGAGGGTGAGATCTTGGCTGGTAGAGGTGGGGGGAGTAGATTTGCTGTATGTATCCATGTAGAGAATCATTTGAATCAGTTGAGACGGTTGATCAGATACAGAATTGTAAAGGCAAGTCATTGAGCCGGGATACATACAAAGTACGACCGTCGTGCTTCCTGACGAAGACTTGACACCGTCGACATCCTTTGCTTCCTCCTGACCAGACGACTCGCTTTTGAAGGAGAGTTCTCTAGAAACAAGGACGACATTGTCTAGTACCTTATCAATTTCCTCCCAAATCGATTCAGTCAACTCGGATGCAGTGATCTCGAACTCTAAGGGAGAAGAGGAAACATCAACGGAGCTGGTTGAAGAGTAAGGGATAGAGTGGATGGGGACTGTTCGGAGCTGAGGAGATGAAGAGACTATTGTTGTAGGCTGTTCTCGAGATTCATTTCTGTTGAACTCAAGAGTAAGTAAGTTCATGATCAGTACATTTCTTTGTTCTTTCTCATACATAACATGGTCACTAAAACCGAAGGATCAAAAACAAACATGCTCGACATGTATTCTCAAGATCAGACCAAGCTCCTGATAACTAACCTAGTGATTCCAATGAAACCTCCAAACTTTCGTCCTCCAAATGAACTGGGAGCCTGACGTTGAGACTGTCTATCGAGATCAACATGTCCATCAATAGTGAGTTTGCTTCCCTTCGGCTGTTGCTCTTGAGCAGAAGCCGATGTAGAGGTCGAAGAGGATGAGAACATCGACAAGGAAAGTTTGGGAGGTCTTGATCGGGGTGGCATTTGTATACTTTGGGCTATAGAGATGGAGTAATGAGATGGGGGTGTTATGAGATGGTTCAGCGGAACAACCAAATGTCATCATTGATGCAACGGGTTTAGATATCGTTCTCAGCCTCTGAAGGGTTGAATCATCATGCTGCTTGTGTATATAAATATCTTGCACGTATGGGATCTCTAGGCTCTGGATACCCATTGGAAGTCTCTTTCTCTTTCACCGTTGTAAAAATAGGCAAGTTCTGAAGACAAGTCATCATCATCTCATTAGGTCTTTCTCAAACTTTATACGAGACAGCCGTGAACCGGGGGAAAGTAACGACAATGAAGATGTTTGCGATGGTGGTGTTGGCTGAGTTGGAGATGAGCGTATCGAATGAGACCTGGGCTTATATATAATCACGATCTGTATCATCAAGCGAGCATGAGAGTTTCGAGATGTCGTTAGAGACCATAACCACTCGGCGGTACGACAACAGTAGAGAAGGAGAATAACTTACAACGACGGCAAAGATCATGAGTAGCAGAAACAGGATACATTTCCGCCTACCCGTTTGGGACTGGTATCGTGTAGCAATCTTCAATTCTTCGACGGCACCCTCAGTCTCTCTAGCTACGACTTCGATGTTGTACTCGATACTGTCCATCATAGTACCCTGCTCGAGCACCATATCGCCCAAATCTCGGAACAAATTTGCAAGCTCAGTGATTGACTGGGCGATTTTGCTTATTTCAGCCTCCCGTCGACGAATCGTCTTGTCCAATGGAGGTCCGGCCGTTTGAGCCAGAAGTTGAGATTGAGACTAATCACGATCAGAAAGCCGGACAAAGGAAGATTCTAGTGGTCAGCAGAGGGTGCTTAACTGTATTCAAGCAAATGGAAACGAGTCGTTTACTGACAGCTTGTAGGTCGTCTTCTAACTCCTCTATTCCTCCTGCTCCTGCTTTACTATCCCCATCCAACATGACCCCTGATGCTCTCATCAGACTTGCGTTCTTCGCGGCATGCCCTTGAAGTCTCTCCATGTATGCTCTCTGCTTTCTTCTAAATTTGGCGCTTAGATCCTGCACCTTGGCAGCCAAACCTCTCTGGACATTGGATGCAGATACTAGATCAGCTTTTGATGCTTCACCCGAGGGCTGGATTTGCTTTATCTGAGCTTGAGCTTGTCGGAAGTCCTAAGCGAGCCAAACAAACCCAGTTGAGAAACGATGCCCTGTTTGATGAACGCTCGGGCAAACAAGAAATAGAAAAGAGAATAATCCGACGCACTCTAGTGATGGATTGAGTGAGGTTCTCGATGTCGCGCTCCTCCGAAGACCTATCTGTGAATCCAGGCAAGCAGTGCTTCGCGTGCATCTTGTCCAGCGTTGAAGCTGTAGATCATGTGCAAGAATACGTGACAGAGACGAGCAGCATATCAACGGGATGCTACATAGAAGCATCCATAAACAGAAACTAACTCTTCTGTGTGATCCGATCTAATATGGCATTGACTGAATCCGAAGTATCAACCCTGGTCAAACGGACACACGACAGTCAGCCTTAACGTCTGCCTGTTGATCTCAGCACATCACAGTGATCGATGTCTGAACGGCCTGCAATTGAGTGTACCGGGGAAGGACGAACCACACCGGTGGGAGCCCCTTTTCTCTTTGTTTTCCTTTGTAGTTCGAGTTCTTGTTCGTAAGAAGCCCGGTCTCTTCGTCCGATCCCTGGTCATCTTGGTCGTCTTGTTCTATCGGGCGAATTGATCGCTGGGGCCCGTCTTGATGATATCCGAAAGAAGAACGTATAGAGAGAAAGAAGAGAGTTCTTGACCGAGATATCGGTCTTCAACAGACAGACAAGCAGGCAGGCTGGTTAGTCTCTGACCAATTTCATTACAACACACGCGTACATAGGAGAAACGAACACTGAGGACGGGAGTGCGGATGATGATGATGATGAAGCTCCTATCACACCTCCGGCGAAGGTTGCAACGGAAGGTGCAGTGGGAGATCCGAACCGATCCATCCGAGAGTTCCAGCTGAGACGATGCTTGTTTCTCTCTCTGTTCTGAGAGCAGCGGACAGAACAGATCCAAAGAACGATGAGCGATGGTATGTGTATGTGATCGTCACTGAACACTTACTCACTCACTCACTTACTTGCTTGCTTGCTGATGATGCTGATGTCTCATCCAACCGCCAGCTTACTTAAGCACGATGCCGAGAGATAACATACACGATCTTTTCTTTCTCTTTACCCACGAACCATCATGACTCCTCTTGGGGGACTGACGATGACAAGGATAGATTCTGTTAGGAAGTTCTGATCCAAGAGGAGCCAACTTGTTGGAAGCATAGGCAGCCGTTGGGCCGAATGTTTCAAGTCTCATGAAGTTCACCCCTTTCTTCTTATTCTATCAATTCTATCCCTTTGATCACCTTGAGGATTCTTTTGTCTGCCTCTGTCTCTTTGTTCCCTCGTTTCTCATCCTGATCCTTTGCAGTTGGGTCTGTTGAACTGAAGACTGATCAATGAGTCCTCATCATGTATCTTGCTGACCATTTCTTCTCCCAAACCACCATTACTGATCACTTTGCTCACACAGCCATCTCTCGTCCGGACGACTATGTGGACTCCAAACTACACACGTCCAACTATCAGTCCTCGTTTCTCAGCGCATAGAACGAATACAGAGGACATACCGTTCGATCGCTCTTATGAGTATAACCACCTAGATATGCAGCCCGTGGATCCGAATGAAAATCCCTTGAACACTCATCTTGAAAAATCGCCCGCGCATGGGACACACGCTTCAGTCGGAGACCATCTTCCACCTTACCTGAATCCTCCTGCGCTGTTGGCGCTCAATATGCTCTCGCCTCCCGTACTGGGGATAATCATTGCTCTTGTCACGCTCCTAGTTTTCAAGACTCAGAACCACAGCATGGTCACGAACGCCAAGAAGGAGATCATGGCAGGCTGTCTTGCAGCAGAGAAAGCGCTGGGCACACTCGAGGCCATACCCAGCTTGCTCGAGGAAAAGAGTCTGAAAGCGACAGCGAAAGCGGTTCAAGCCAGCGTCAGAGGGGTTGGCAAAGGGCTCGTCATGATGTGAGCCAGTCTTTTTCTGTACTGTTTCGTATGATCATCAGTCTCTGTTCTCGATCTGATAGATTGGTCGTCACTTTTGATTTAGTATAACAGTATTGGAAGCTGTGATCACTTTCCTGATAGACACGTTCAGGTCTACCTATCTGTGCTGTTTAGAGCTCGTCGTGTTCGGAGGTCTAGCCTTGATCATGTTTGCCGTCTCGGAGGTCAGTAGACTTTGCATATCAGATCCTCAGCAGCTCGAGCAGATACTTAATACCTATACCCTACAACCAATAGATATCCGACGCTGTGAAATCTGCCTTGAATACTATTCGGCTCTTGATACAATCCCAAGTAACCGCGTTCAACACTGTGACTCAAGCAGCTGTAAAAAGCATCAATTTTGTCACCAAACTTGTTGTACGTGGTCATTTGTTAACTTTTTTTTTTCAAGCATTTAAATGACTAACGTTGAGTTCTACTCATGTTGTTTTATATCTGGCAGGATGTGACCCTAAACGTAACCGAAATTTCTATACCGGCGCTATCCCAGTTGGAGAATGTCACAATTGGAACCACTCTAGAGGCCGAACTCTATAAACTCAATAGCTCTTTGCCAACTTTGGACGACATAAGAACTAAATTGGATGCGTTGTTAGTTTCCTTTGTTCTTTGACCTGAGCGAAATTCTTCTCCGACTCGTGAGCACTTAGATTTCTCGAGTCTTCTCTGATACTCTAGTATCGACCAGCCGTTTGACACAATGATCCTCAAGATCAATACGACCACGTCTAATTATACGTTTATTCCGTCTTCCCGGACGGCTAACGTGACGTCTCTTGCTGTCTCGTCCGCGAATTCTTCTGCCGATCTCTGTACCGGATTGGATCTGACATTCATCGACGATCTCGGACAGGACCTGGATAAAATTACTCAATGGGGTGTGGGTATTTTGGCTGCTCTTGGGTAACAAACGCTTTGTCATTTTCTCGATCTTTGCGTGTCAAGAGATGCTCATGTTCCCTTCTCTCGTACACCCCAGCGTGATCTTGATAGCTGTCCTCCTGTATCTTGAACGTCTTCGGTACAAGTCTATGTCAGAACGAATTGATCTCTTCAACCAATCTAGAAGTACCCTTGAGAAAGGGAAACTATACACCGACGAAGACTTGATGGAACTCATACACCTTAGTCAAAACGGAATCGTTACTGTGTGGACTTACAAAGGATTGGAGAAGCTGAGAAAGCTGGGAGAGCGCAACCAAAGAACAAGCAAGTGGTTTGGTAAGTTGATCGATTTGCTTTGTACATATAGATATGTTTATTTCATATCTCGTTCTATAAACTTACTGTATCGTTCTGTATATCTCGGAAAAAAAAGTGGCGCTCATCACCCATCCACTTGCGTTGATGCCACTCGCAATGGGGATCATCAGTCTCCTCTCCATTCAAGCTCAAATCGCAGCCATCGATGCCATTAGCAGGTCAGCCGAAGAGACCGCGAATGACTCTATAGATTCTATGGCAAATTCGATGACCTCAAAACTGAACGCTAGACTGGCGGAGAGAGGCTTAATATTCGCGAATGATATCAATGAGGATATTGCGCAGGTTCAGACGTTCATGGATGACGAGCTTTTTGGAACTTGGGTTAACACCACAACGGTTGTCCTCAAGTGAGTAAATTTTCCTTGATCATCAAGTAGACCCATATACGCTAAAATCATGCTGATGTTGTTTTCTCTCTCTTGGGCGTCTCCCATCATAGCGAGACACTTGTAGAGTTCTATGCTCTCGTTGGCGAGGCTGTCAATGTCACCTTTGGTTCCACTATCCTCTCCGGACCGATAAATAATTTTCTATATTGCATCGTAGGATCCAAAGTCGAAAGTCTCGAGAAAGCGCTAACATGGATCAACGAGAACGCACATTTCTCCATATCCACGATAGACCCTGATCTGTTTGCTATATCGAACGCGTAAAATTAAACTTCACTCCCTACCTTATCGTCAGTCGCTGTTTCTAATATGGTGTGATCCTTTACTTTCCATGACATAGATCTTCAGATGCTCTAGTTCGTCCTATCGCTACTGCAGCGCTAGGGTCTTCCGATGATCCTTCTGATCCTGGAGTTGTCCAACGCATGATTTCGTCGTATAAAAAGTCTCTTGAGACATCTCGGATTCTTCCTTTCGTTTTCATTGGCCTTTGGGTGATCGTCTTCCTTGGTGGTCTGTTGACTATCTGGTGGACAGCACAGCTGGAACTTCGAGAACAAGAACGAACATATCGGACCGAAAAACTTCCTTCAACTCGACATTTTTATAGTGCCAAGAGAGCGGTGAACGAATGGCTCGGCCGGCGCCACGACGGTAGAGATGAGGAAAGAGAGAGTTTCGTATTGTCTGCCTCACCTGTACGGAAAATCAAAATTTTACGGGAAGCGTTCCAGTCTTCCCCTGTCAAAATGAGTTTCACCCGGCGCAACTCAATCAATATCGAAGAAGAAGATGGTCTCAAAGATGGATCTCTTCCTCGACCTCTTCCTCAAATTCCTACATCCCAATCGCGACAGAACTCGCACTTCGACCTAGAAGGAGGTCAGCCACGAGATTCGGCCTATGCTTGGGTTTCCAGGTCCACAGGGAACGCAATCGTAGATGGAAGAGCCAGTGCTGGTCCGTCCAAGAGAAGGTTTCAGGAAAACACTAGGAGTCTTCAAACGATAGAAGAATCAAAGGATCCTGTTGAGGAGAATGATTCTCTTCGCCTGACGTTGCATCCGGATCATTCTCTGCTCTCTCCTCCCGCATCTTCACTACCAAATGCTCGCCTGATGGCCAATGTCGTGGTTTCTCCTGGAGAGATCTACCCATTTCAGTACTCAGGTTTCCTTTCAGCTCCTCATGCTCGATATGGTACGGCCATGACACCAACTTGTGCACCAGCCACCAAACCGAGCGCACTGGAATCGCGGACGAACAGACTATCGAGATTGACTTCGTTCGTGCCAGTTGGTTCGAGAGCAGGGGCGCATTCGAACTCGAGTCGTTCCAATAACATAGAGGACCCATTCCGGACACCTTTCGATGATCTGGATGAGCAATCAACACCTTCCCGCACATTTCATTACCACCCTTAATTTCCTGTCTTCGGAGTCTATCAAGTGATTGTTATAGCATTCGTAACCTCTTATATGTGATTAAAGATACGTTCATCTCGCTGTGAATAGTACTTCTTGTATCTTGTATCTTGTATTCTGTATGGTTAATATGAAGGAACCGTTCTCAACATGCCTCCGGTTGCATTAGCACTGTCCAATGAACATAAGTCTAGAGGAAGCTCACCGACGAGTTCGCTATATATCTTCGCTGAGGTCGGCGATGAGCGCGTCTAAGTAGTTGTCAGGCTTATGTCATTGGGATTTTGAATATTTGGCCACATAATTTTCTTTACCCGACTGAAGACAACCAACAGACCATCACACGCCAAATCATTCTCATTCTCTTCTCTTCTTCCAGCATCGTTCGGTGGTTCTTTCGTGCCAGTCATGGGTGTCTTTAGCTGGTTCCAGAAAGTAGGTTTTCGTCTATGTGTTGACCAGATGGCTTTCGATTATATTTAAAGACGATTTCTCTTCTCGTTTCCCGTTCAACGCGTGCTCTTTTGCCGCTTTTTTTTTAGAAGCCGGAGCTCGACTACGAGACCTTGCTCCAGACTCTGTCCCAATCCATCCAGGACAAACAGCAGCATCTGTCCGAGATCAAGCTCAGAGAGCGTCGTTCGACCCTTCTGGTTACCTTGTACCTCATTGGCTTCTGGATTCTCTACGCGTTGCTCTGGTGGATCGACTATCTCCCTCTTGGGTTGATGGGCTTCAACAGTCAACCGGATGAGTGGGAGTCGGATGACGAACGAGGTTTGGTTGAGTCGTATGGCGGGATCATCATCCTTGCTCTTCCCGCATTCATAGGGCCTATCGTGTATGTTTCTTTCTAGGTTTCCTCGTACTGTGTGATGTATTAGCTGAGGAAAGTTGACAATCAAACACTTTGTTGCAAACGCTCACCTGTGTCGAATATGATAGTATCATATTCATAAGACGAACTGTGAAAGCCTGGTACACCCGGCAGGAGCTATCTGAAGGTAAGGGAAACCAAATACGATCCATCAGTCTCATCAGCGTGTTGATTGACTAATCGAATGTCTTCTTTTTTTTTTGGTACTTCTCCGAAATTCTTGTAGAAAAGCAACTTCGTGATCTACGAGCAAGACAAAGAACGACAATTGAAGAGATCAAGAAGAAAACAAACTATTACTCCACTCGAAACCTTCTCGAAAGATACGACGAAGCTCCTTCGCCTACTGCCGCCAAGCTACAACAACAACAACAGCAGGCCAACCTTCGCAAACGAGGCGCGTTTCAACCTCCTGTTGATCCTCGATTACAACCTTCGACGCCTGGATCTCCTTCACCTAATTCTATAAAACCCAACACACCCTCGGCCGATCTCATCGGTACACCCATCAACAGAATGAACCCTCAGACACCTCTTTCCGCCATTGGCGGACCTCATATGTCGTCTGCTCTGTTTGCGTCTGGAGGAATGCAACCAGTCACCCCTCCGACACCGCCTCGAAAGACATTGTTCGATAGAGCGGCGGATTATATATTGGGGGACGAAGCTGGTGGATCGAAGGGTGATATGGGTAAGTTTGCGCTAGTCTGCGGCAAGTGCTTCACGTGGAACGGCCTAGTTGAGGAAGCTCGGTGGGGTGATATGCGTACGTTAGGTCTCTTTCCTATCCCAAGTACTAATGATAAGCGATAATACATCCGCATACCGTTTTAGCCTGAATTTATAATTGCTTTTCATCATTCGTTTGAACTTGCTTTATCTATATTCAGAATACGTCTGCCCGAAGTGTGGCTTCTTCAATCCCTCTCCTAATTCACTTTCTAAAAAGGATAGCAACCCCTTGAATGCTTCTTTACCCGTACCGCCCATGACTCGAACGAGGTCTACGTCACCTCTGGCCGAGGAGCTTAAATCGGGACCGACGACACCACCTGGGAAGACGAATGCGGGAAAGACAAGAAAGGGAAAAGGAAAGAACGAGAAGTTGGAGACTACGAAGGATCTGTAGCCGGGCATAGGGGTTTCGTTCTCACCAGGCAGCTCATTCTCAATTCTTTTGAACGACAAAAACGATACAATGAACCTTGACTGATTTATGTTACGGTTAAGGGCTCTCGCTATCCCACCAGAGTCGAAAGTTGATTTCAAAAAGTATGAGAAATTTGGAAATAAAAAGATTGAGATCATTCCATATCTACATCTCCGTTCGACACCTTTGCCGAGCGCAACTCATTCACCTCTACTTCTTCCTCTCCTACGCCCTCCAACAGTCTAGCGAGTTCATCATCTGCCCCGCCTCCGAAGAAAAGTCCACCATCCATCTCACTCAAAGCAAAATCCAAGACAAAGCTCTCCTGCACCATTCGCTCGGCTCTGTCGAAATACCTCTCGGTATAGGGTACCAAACCCGCAATCATCTCTCCCAGATCAAGCGTGACTTTCGGTCCGACCGTCGGTTTCTTAGTCTTGGCAGGCTTCTTATCATCTTCATCCTCGTCCTCGTCATTAGGTTGGTTAGCAGTAGCAGCTGCTAGAGCAGTAGCAGTTTGTGCGGAAGCCTTGGAGAACGATTGGACGATGTCGTCCATAGGTCGAAGTCTAAAGATCGCATGAAGAACCGTTTGTGCGACAGGTGATGTCTTTGCTCTAGCGTTCCAATCCCTAATGTGTCCTAAAAGCTTGACGAGTTCGAGAGGAGGGAGAGTTTTGAGGACTTGATCGACAGCGGCTGAACCAGTGATACTGAGTGCATCTGAACTCTGCATCGATGTGAAGGAGGACGAGGAAGAAGTAAGAAGGGAAGCAGTAGGAGGCGCTGGGGGTCGGGAGGATCGGACGGTAGAGAAGAGCTTGAAGAGTCTACCGGGTTGAGACATCGACAAAGCGAGGAGGATTGCATTCTTGTAGTCTTTCAAAGCGACATAATTGTGGAAGTTCTGCTCGCTATTTGCGATAATTCAAAAAGAAACAGAGCAATTGATTGAGTGACTGTCTCATCGACAGATCCGCTTCGAGAGCTTGAGTTTTTGCTACTTACTTGACGATTTCCTTCTCCTTGGCCTGAATCTTCTCTTCCTCATCGGCCTTTGTGCAGTCCGTCCAGAACGTTACGACCGAATCGGCCGCTCCAGAAACAATTGTGCTTTCGTCCTCACTCACAGCGAGCGCCCAGACCTTATCCTCATGGTTGTCGAACGAGCTGACGCATTCTTCGTCTTTCACGTTCCACAGCTTGACAAGACCGTCTGAGGAGGAAGAAACGAGCTGTTGACCTTGAGACAAGAAGTCAACTCGGAGCACAGAGTTTGAGTGGCCCTCAAATGTCTGTCGGAACAATCAAGAACAAATAATGATAGATTCAACAGAACGCACTTTAGATCTGGAAAGGAAAAGGAGAGAACCAAAGACAGACCTTCAAACACGTATAATCGTCCAGACTCCAAATTCTGACCGTCTTGTCTCCACTTCCAGTAGCCAGAACCCTGTCCGTTCTGCTAAACCTCACACTCCAGACTCCTCTTTTGTGTCCCTTACATGTTCCGACCTGATGAACTCCACCTGTGGCTTTAGCGTCTGTTCCCTTCTTGGGCGCAGCATATTCCACCTGGAAGATCTTGACAGTCTTGTCCTGCGAACCAGAAGCAAGCAATCGATCGTTAGGCGCGAGATCAAGTGAGTTGATATCCTTGTCGTGAATCTTTTGAGTCAGGATCGATCGAGGTTTGTAGACCTCGCCCGATGATTCAGGTGTCGAAGAGGAGGAACCATGAATGGATGTGTCGAGAGCAGAGAGATCCCACATCTTGATCGTTCGATCTTGCGAAGCGGTGAAGAGGAACTTTGCTTTTCCTGACGAGTCAGTCGCTTGATCTGAAGGCTTTCGAGAGAACGCGACTGCTCCAATACTTTCTGCATGTCCTTCACATACGGCTACGCATCTCCATTCACCTTCGTCATTACCTCCAGTGGCAGACGACGGGGAAGGGACCCATGCCCAGATTCGAGCAGTTCGATCTTTGCTTCCACTGACCAACCACTGACCATCCTTGGACTTGTCTAGGCAAAGGACCATGTCCGAGTGACCGGCGAGAAGTCGAGCGTCGAACGTCTTGGTGGAATAAACTCGGATGAGAGAAGAGTTGGTGGCCAACGCAAGGTGGGTATCCCGTTCAGCAGGATTAGGGGAAAGGAAGAGGGAATCAATGATCTCGTCATTGAAGCCGATGAGCTGACGAGTGATTCGAGAGGTGGAGAGAGAGTGGAAGAGAATATTTTGGTCTGAGTGAACAGAGATGAGAGCAGATAGAGTGGAGTTAAATCTGATGGCCATACAGAATAAGGCAGGAGAAGTTAGATTATCGTATGAAGCTCCCGCGTAAGGCTCAATTCGTAGGAGAGAAATAACCCCAAATGTCAACTTACAGCACGTCAACAATGCCTCGCTGTTCTCCCTCTTCAGCCTCGATTGACCCGTCCACCAAATCTACTCCCTCCGCACCCTTCAAGACTCCAACTTCCGTTCCCATCTGTGCATCCCAGAGTTTGACGACGCCCTTTTCACCTGCGGTCCAGCAAATCAACTTGTCGCCGACTGGTCCGTTCAATCCTTTGACGATTGTGTCCTCCGAGATGACTCCGACAGACTCTATGGATTCCAATACGGTGATAGTTCTGACCAACTGAACGTCAAGTGCCTTTCCTTTTCCCTTCTTCGCAGCGGATCCTTTCATAAAGAGACGTTCCCAACCGTCGTCTGCGCCTCCCCATAGATCCCAAACGAGGACAACCTTGTCTCGTCCACCGCTAACCAACCATCGTCCGTCTGGACTAACGCCCAGTCCACGAACAACGCTTACGTGGCCGTCTAGCACGGCTCTCGGTCTGCCTCCGTTGGAAGAAGACTCACTCAAGTCAAACACTCTGACTTTTGTGTCTCCACAACCTGTGATAAGCTCCATTCGTCTGCCCTTTGCCGGCCCGGATCGGGGAATATTGAAGGCGAGCGCAGAGACCGGTCCACCGTGGGAACGGAAGAGATGAGTGACGTATCCTCCAGTGAGGTCCCAGACCTTGACAATTCCGTCAGCAGAACCGGAAGCGAGAAGTGTCGACGTTGGGTCCATGGCGGATACAAGAATAGGAGAAGGGTGGGATCGAGCGGTTTGTCGAAGAAGGGGAAGGGAGGGAGGAAGATGAGGAAGGTGAGCAGGCGGTGGAGTGAACGGTTGATTCAGATCGTACAGCCGTAAGGTAAGTGAACGAGTAAAGACGGCAAGTATACCAGTTCGGGAGATAGACATTGAAGTGATGTCCGTGGTGTCCTAAGGATGCAAGGCAAGAATCAAGCAGGTCAGCTTCCTAAATATCAGGAAGGGATCAAACAGAAATACGAAAAGAGGCAGAGACGAACACCTTGAACTCGAGCAAGTTTCTGTCCAGACTCGACCTCGGTGAGAAGAATGTCCTCTCCGGTCGTACTGATCATCCGAAGTCCATCGGCGGTGAGAAGGACAGGACCTTGAGTATGCAATGGGGATATGAGCCGACTTGATCGATAGCTAGAGAAGGCCGTGGATTGACGAAGACCACCATGGTTGTTTAGCGTCTAACATTAGCGCTCGGGCCCAGAAAACTAGAGTGAATCCAACAAGTCATGACCTCACCTCGTCTTGAACCCTGGCTTGGACAGTGGTCTGGTGTCCATGATGCTGAGTGATATCTAGACGTGCAAGTGTAGCTGTATCGTGTCTTGTTCAAAGGTCAATTGGTATGAGAGGAGATTTTTTTGGTAAGTTGCATTCGAAAAACGTAAGAGTTTATGGTTTAGCTAAGGTTTTCGAATATTATAAATTAAGCTTGCACGTGACTTGAAGCTTACCCACATATATCGCACTACCGGCCCGATCTACCGATCTATCTATCCTGAACGGGAGGACGTCGAGGATGCCAAAAGAGAAAGCTTCCTCAACTAACACCCAGAAGGTTGAGAAGACATTGCAAGAACACGAACCCACTCATCCTAAATCTTACAAGCTAACTTAACCACTTTGAAGAGGGGCAGAAGAAAGACAGGAGCGAACTAGGGAAAGGAGCGAAAGAAACGTAATCGTTCGTACAATGATATTCTCATCTTACTTTCTCTTGTCGGACCGGACTCGGAAGACTCCTCATATATTCTAATGTGTTGAATTTTGCATACCCTTCTATTTTCTGATGAAGGTGTCTATCAAGCCTTCCTAAACCTAGGTATCTCTCGTTTCGTGATCACCTCCAGTTAGAATCCTCCCAAGAGGTTCATCTACAAAGACCTCTGATGGATCATCCTCCCACCCAAGAAAGTAGCTTTCACATAGCTGCCGGCCACTTGGACTTCAACAGGCCGACAGACCCCGAAACACAGGTGAACTATGTTCTTCTTGTGGTCTTGCTTCTAGTCGATCGCGCTTCTTAAGCTTCTTACGTGCACTGACTATAATATACCTGCTTGATCAGGCCGAGAGAGACAAAGCTAAAAGAGCTTACCGTGCATGCACAAATTGCAGGGTCTGTCGTCATCTTCTCTGTTCAATATCTCAATCGATCGCCAGACAAGCTGAGTCATAAGTCTGGGTTTATTTTCGTAGACTCGAAAGGCGAGATGTGACCTGGGAGATGTCAACTATCCAAAGGACCCGCCTTGTGCCAGATGCAAACGTGAATCTGTATGTTCATCTTGCTTCGATTATTCAGTGCACATGACGTTTCGTACACTCGTTGCATTCGGATCGTGTCGTGCGCTGAAATTTGATCCATCCTTTGGTTGCGATTGTGCTGCTCTAATCTCTCATAGAAAGAATGCACATTTCTTCCATCTCGGCGAGGCGGGAATCTGACAACCAAAGCTAGGGCGAAGTCCTTCGGCTCACATCGACCATCACCTCCCATGAACCCTGTTGAACCATCAGGATTGGCTTCGACATCTCATCTTCCACAGATGAGTCTCTCATCCACAACCGAATCCCCTTCAGCGAAAAGACAGAGACGTATATCGTTCTCCTCATCCGACTCGATCAACCGGCCAGAAGAGTCCAGGTCTCCCACCATCAACCCTATACATCCATCCACTTCTATTTTTCCAGCGTACTCGAAATCTACATCAATCTCTGTTCATCCCTCCCTCAATGAGTACGCATATCCACAACTCAGATCTCCTGCGTCATCGACAAACTTCCCACTAGGTTTCGAATCTCAGTATTCTATGATGAGTTCACATGAATCTCCTAGGAATCAACACCAGGGACGAGCCCACCCAGCCATCCGGTCTTCCTCGACTGAGACACTCAATACAGTTAGCTCAAACTCGGGAATGGGCTCAGTTTACGGACCCAACGCTCCACCACGTCAGCCTTCGTATACTCGGGTCCCCAACACAGGTACTTCCCAAACATCTCCTTCATCATCTGGTTACTCCAGACCTCCGTCAGATCGGCCAGATATGTCGAGCATACCATCACCTCAGCCTCGATATCTACAATCCTCACGCTCGATCTATGCACCCGTACTTTCCCCCTCGCAATCAACCTTACAGCCACATGGCGGTCATGATCGAACACACTCAATATCCTCTTCTTCGGCCGACATGCAACCCAGTGCTAGTGTTATGGGTGAAGCTCGAACGGATCAAGAGAATTTCATTACCGGAGGAATGGCCAACGAGGTTGATGCCTTGAGTCTGCTCGCTAGAACAGCGACTGGAAAGCCTACTTCTTCCAAATCTGAACCTGGAACCGCTTCAGAAGGCAAGGACAGAGAAGGCTTATTGAACACTACCGGTTCAGAATCCGGAAGAGGAATTGAACAAGATAGATCAGCAAAAAGGGAACGAGATGATCACCTGGGAGGTCAGAGAGGTGAGGAAAACCTGGCCGACGATGAATTTGTCTGTGATTTAGTCAAGAGAGGATGCCTCGACTGGGAGTCGATCAAAGTATACGTAGATCAATTCTTCAGCAGACATCATCAGATATTTGTAAGTCACTTTCCAATGTGCGACGTCTCTCAATCGTATGGTGCCGATGCTCAGTTCGAAGGAAATTTAACGATGCTTTCCAATCAAAAGCCAATGGTACCTTCCTCGAGGATTCCGAAAACGAGCTCCCAACTTCGAGTTTTTGCAAAAGAAGAGAAGCAACTACTTGCGACCGTGGTTTGTATAGCGTCTAGATACGATACGTCACGTCCAGAAATCCACAGACTCGTATGGGAGGTTATATCTGTGAGTGATTCTCCCATGTGAATGACTGTTTATCTACGTGAACACCTTGAGGTAGTAATTGATGCCTTGGAAACCACCATAGGAATACATTGTCGACACCGTCATCTACGGCCGGGACGCTTGTGTTGGATTCGTCGAAAGTTGGTCTTTCTTTCCAGAGTTTTGATCTGAGTGTATCGCGCGCCGACGTTTTGCGTACAGAAGAGTTCAGTGTTGACGGATTTACTTCTTTTGAATGCGCGCTTATCTTAAGGTATGCTCCTCCTCTCGGAGAATGTACCAAGGCCAAGCATAGGGAAAGATGACCAAGGCTCAAAACAGTGGGATGAATCTAGTTCGTCTGATGCTATCTCTCTTCTTTCTACACGTCTTTTATTCTTTTGGGTTTGACTTGAAACATCAATATCTGGAAAGACGTAAACTGATTTCTTTGTGATGAACAATCATCAGCTCAAAGTTGGTATCTAGTCGGACATGCCGTCAGGTCAGCACCTCTCAACAAGCCCCTTCCAAATCCCGCCACTTGCCCTGAAGTCTATCTAATCTTGAACTTCCAACAATCCCTGCACAATAGAACTGGATATCTGTTAGGTTTGGATCAAGTAAGTCTCATGTTCTCGATCATCTGAAGCCGAGGCTGGTAGCTATCTTATCTCTAACTTTCATATATGTCTACGGTTCTATCTAACGCTAGAAAACAATGAACATCTCAACAACCGAGGATTCGACTCCTAGCATAGAGAGAGACAGACTAGCATGGACATGTGCGTTTCCATTTTCCTGTTCGCGATCTGTGTTTATACCAAACGCCTTTTCGTCGTCTTGTTGACTTCTGATATTCTTCAATGTGCATGACTCGATATCAGATTGTTACATTTTCGATAGGCATATTTCTCTTCGTATAGGAAAGGCGTTTTGGTCTCGTGGGCCTGGTCTTTGCGTATGGTCCTGATTGTTGTTTCACTCTAAGTTGGCTCTTTGTTCCATCGAAAGATGCGCTGATGCGTGCTATTCTATAATTTTCTGCAGTTCACCGAAAATATCGCTTCGATCAACTTTCCGTCTCTTCGACCAATACCTAGTGAACAGGATGATTTTGCGAGTGTCGTTCAGGCCTTAGTGGAGCTGACGCAGACGATGACGGCAGCACACGACGTCCTGTAGTGCGTTTGTCATCTTGTTTACAGTCCTTTCTAGTGCGTTCAGATATACTCAGTGTCTGATATGTTTCTGACTGGCATTTATAGTCCGTCGCACGACCGAACGATGTCGTTAGTCAGAGCTGGAGAATAGTAAGTCGGTCACAGTTTCTTTTGCAGGAGCCAAGAATAAGTTTGCCTGATGATCTTTTTTCCATCCTTTAGTTACAAGTACCTAGACGAGGTGAGTTGAGAGTCTCACTGGCTCTCGAATCTGAAGCTATACCTTGAACTAATCTCGTTCGAAATACAGTTCTCTCGATCTATAAATGCCTTTCATAGCGTCTGGTTGCATGTTAAGTTCAGCACTTTTCGTGAGTCTTTATTCCTGATCAGAAGCTTTGGCAGCAACGCTGATCTTCTCAGTTTGTTTTCCTTGCTCATCCGCTGTACTTCGGAAGCATGCGACGAGATTGTGTGGTGCACGTTTCATTACATTCGGCTATACATATACGTATTTGCCTTTCAAGGTGCCTATTTATTCTCTGTTAATAAGCTATCGGCCCTAAGTTAACCACAAAACGTCTACTCAGCGCACGTTCAGAGAGCCGTTTCCAAGGGAGGAGCAGTTCATTTCGGACCAGACGGTAACATTTTCCCCCGAGGACCATTGGCAAGCCCTGATTCAAAATTCATCATGGAGTCTATCGATGCTGCTAGACAACTCTTGATGTTATGTACCGAGCGCGTAAGTCGTCCATCTGCGTATCGATGTCCTGTACCGTAACTTTCAGAGGCAATCAATTGATGTTGAGACAACGGGATTGCTTCAGCTTCATCCGGGAGGGGCTCTTCCATTCTTGCCTGCTAGGTTCTTTCTGTGGTTCACATATGCAAGCGTGTTCTTGCTGAAGGCGATATACTCGAATGCTGTAAGTAGCCACTGATCATCCCAACATGGGATACGAACTTTCGCGCATATCAGAGATACAGATGGTGCGTCGACTGACCGCTTTCTTACCTTGACTTCTAACAGATCCTTCGGTCGGATACGAGAAACATCCTCGAGCTCATTCAAAAAGTTATATTTTGTCTAGCAAACTCAAGTCCTGACAAATCACACTTGGGCATTAGGTGGGTTTCAATCTTTTCCTCCGACCCTCGATTTTTTGCATGACTGATTTGAGCTTTCGGTTTATGTGTTTTCTCAACTCAGGCACGCTCTTCTACTCCGAACAGTAGCAAAGAAACTTCGACAGTCTTTCTCTGATGAATCTTGGGTAGCTCATGTGAATTTCATTTTCTCTTTTGTTTTTCTTTCTTTCTACGAGTGTGGGGCGCTGGTTCTGACGTATTCATCTCCTCTGAGCCATCGCTTGTATGTTTGTTCGCGGTTTAGACGGGCACGGCTACCCCTCTCTTCGCCGAGCTACCCGATCGATTCCGTTCTGCTGGAAGGAGCAACCGATCTCCGCCCATCTCTACTTCCGGGGCAGATGGACCTTCCTCTTTTGTTTTCAACTCATCGAATACACCATCAACTTATTTAGCTGACCCTTCAATGTCGACCACTCAATACGCTGAATTCTCATCTGCGACTCCTGGAATGTCTGCTTCAGGAATGGCCTTTGAATCGAAAGCGAGAGGAACGGCATGGGATTTCACGCATATGAGTGAAGAGGGAAATGGAAGTATATATGGGTCTGAAGTCAACTTTGGAATGGAAGAGCTGGCATATCTCTCACAGTTGTCGGATCTTGAGTAAGCGTTTGCCCTTTCATTTCTCTTGTGTCGTAAAAAAATCTGACTACAAGATCTTGGATTGTTCATAGTTTGTCGTCCGAAATGTTTTGGACCCAGTTGGTTCCTATGCAGCAGCCTGAAGGAAGTGGAATACCATTTCGTTGATCGTATGACCTTGTCCAAGAACAGACCTTTGTGGGCCTTAGATGTATGCCATCGTGTAAAGCAGAGATAACCAGTGGTATAATATAATTTAAAGGTCTGAAATACAATTGACGTTTGACTCAAAATGGGCCAAGCGAGAGAAGACCTATTATCGCCTCTGGTAACGACCATCCGCCCTCCTGCAGACATGCCCAAACAGACAGTCAGCTCTCTTGTCGTTGACAAATCAGCACAAAGTCACTCACGAGGCTTCTGCTTCAATCCGCGCACGTTTTGCCTGAGCTAACCGTTCGGCCTCTTGGTTTTGAGCGGCGATCTCTGGGGAGCTTGGAAATCCGATGTTCCTACGAAGGGGTAGTTTTGATCAAAAAGAAATCAGCAGATGTATTTACAGAATTAGATGTTGATGATCAGAATCGGAGTCGGAATGTACCAATAACCCGGTGGGGTAGGCGGTTCTTCCCAATCAGCTCGATGTCTCGAATTTTGTTGCTTTCTCATCTGTACAGATTCCCGCTTTAGCCTCTCAGTTCTCTCTTCTAAGGATTCTCCTCTCTGGCCAAATTTGTATGTATCTGAAGATTCCCTTGTCTCTTTAGAGCTGGATGTCGGAGCCGGACTTTTCCATCGAGGGCCTTGAGGACCAGGTGGTAGCGCGCCTACCGCTTCATAGTACTAAATCATATAGTAGAGATCAGATAAAGCATGAGGTCTTAGCTTAGTTTCCATGGATAGGAACAGATACAATTAAATGGGAATAACATACGCCGGAACAACATTCGCAATCCGTCGCATGAAGTTGTTTACGTTCGTCCTTCTTACGAACAACCCTGTTGAAAGCTATATGCATATGGATGTCATGAGCAAGCGTGCAGGTTTATTGTTATCGTAATAATCTTGAAGAAAACTTAAGAAAGAGACAAACCATAATTGACGCCTTGATTGTTATCTTTGTTTATCTCAAACTCCTCATTGATAGTTTTCGATGGCGTACTGGATGTCGAGTCAGAATGGTAAAGGTCAGTCATTTCTTGTGGCTCGAGGGAAGAGAAGGCAGAAGATTAGAAGTGCGACTTACGTAGAGGAATCGGCCAAGGCATACCTCCCGTTACCTTTGAAGCCGGCGAAGAGAGCAGTCACTTCCTTCGGGTTCTTGTTTCTCAATGATTTCAAGAATATCCTCTTTTCGTCGGGTGTCATTCCAGCCGTAGGATCTACCGGACGACTCTTATATGTCGTATCGATCCAGTCGCTACCCGAATCATCAGATTGTCGAAAGACGGAACCCGAGCGGGAGACTGCTTCAGTAATTTCAGGTCCCGCCTTCGTAGAAGCTTTGCCCTCTGAGTCTGATGAATAGTCCACTGTTCGAGATATATCAGGATTGGGTACATCGGCCTCTAATGGCTGATAACAGATCTCGGGCAACTCATCTACATCTAGTTCATTTTTGACCGTGACTCTGTGTTGTTCATGCTCTAGTTGATTCGGTGATTTCCTTTTCCGGCTCTGATGGTCCCAATTATCAGCCCGGTTTGAAGGAGTAGAGGTCACGATCATCTGATCAGTTGATGATAATGATCTCTTGACCTGGTTGGCACCTCTGTCTAGACCAGTCAGATGTACGGGCTGAACATTCTGGTCATGAAGAACAGGCTGAAGTGTAGGCTTCCCCAGCCATTTTGTAGTGCATGCTGAAGAAGGAACACCTGTATCTTTTGACGTGTCAACGAGTGGCATTGATGTGCGTTTGGATTCTTTCGTTCCGATCGAAGTGATATTAGGCCTCGAGTGAATACCTTTCTCCGGATGCACATCAGACATATGATCTCCAGCGCTCTGCCTCACTTTGTGACGAACGGTGTCAGGGGTGAGATACGGAGTAATCCTTTTCCGATCATGAATGGCTGCCGACACAAATGTCCCAGGATGGATTTGTTTCGAGTGAAATACATGAATTTCTGAAAGACCTGAGTGCTGGGCCGATGATTCTGAAGGTTTGTTCTGCTGTGGTGATTTCCTGAACGTGAGTGAAGGAGTATCTAGGAGCTCCTTTTTCACTGCTGATGTTGGTAAAAGATTTGGTGTGACGGTTGCCGATGATATTAAAGATGGGGGAGAGTGGTTGTGTGTGAAGGACATTGGTGTATTGACCTTAGGAGCGCTCGACGTCTTTGTTGCAACGCCAAATTTGCTTGAAAAGGAATCTTGACTCGTGCCCTTGGCCTTCCTTAAAAAACCCGCCGATGCGCCGTTGTCTGCTTGCACCTTCACTACTTCTCTTCTTTTACCTTTCACGTCAGCGCCCTCTTTCATTGCCAAACGGTTCCTTCCTCTAGATTTCTCCGCAGCCCGAAATTTTGTGAGATCTTGAATGTACCTCGTCGCAAAACTCGTCCATTCTTGCTTTCTTGATCTATACTTTTCCTGAAGTTGTTCATGTTGTGCCTGAAGAGAGCGATAAGAAGCTTGAAGCGAGATATACTCTGAAGAGAGAGTAACAGGTGATGTATTGTTTGATGAAGAGGACAATAGAGGAACCTCGGCAGTGGAGACAGGTTTCGGAAGATCAGACCGGCCAGGGCTGGTTCTTTTTTTTGGGGGGGGGATCCGAAAAAGAACCGAGAGAAAGGTATGAGCATGCATGCACGCAAGCTAATCATCTGGTATGAAGTATAAATTTTCCGACACACATCAACAAAAAGGAGCGGAGAGACTCACGCCTGATATTCTAGCCCACCTGACTGTTGATCTGATTTACTCCTCTCTGCTTCAAAGGTTCTGCCGTGGTCTTCTATAGTTCTAATCTCACTCTCCAAGGTATCAACCCTCTTGACCATCGATGCTTCCCTCTCTCGCCATTGATCTTTTTCACTGATCAATTCCAATAAGGCGTCTACATGACGGGTGGAGTCCATCAACCTCTTCTGGTATTTTCTCCGAAGTGCGATTTCGGTTTCAAGTTGAGTCTGAAGCTGATTCAACATATCGATACTAGGGGACGATGAAGTGGAGGTAAAAGCTGTAGAGTCGACTGGACGGTTTACACTATTCTCGAGGGACAATACATGATTCTGCACAGTCTCTAGTTGATTTTGAAGATTGTCCTTCTGAGCAATGCATCTCTGAAGCTTGTCTTCTTTCAGTTTTAGCTGTGTATGACCGACCGAGACGTCAAAAGGGACATATGTGCATTAATTGACGGAAAGGACTATATGCGCTTGACAGGACTCGAACTTACCTCTTGCTTTATGACTATCACAAGACGCCACATCAAGCCAGTCACCATCATTTTTCGAATGAAATCAGAATTGGATCACGGAACAACAAGTGAACCTATTTGATTCTTCGTGATCAGGTTGTAAGGAAGTTGAGACATACCGGCATACTCCGATTCCCACGTCTCTATCACCCCTTCCAATACACCGACATGATCGGCAGCAGCTTGTTGTCTAGCCTTTAATAGATTTTCTATCAGAGACCCTTCCATAGTTCATGAGAGATCTGACAAACAAGCCAGTAGTTCTTTTAGTAGTTGGTTACTAGAACCATTTAGTGAGAGAGATAAAGAAGGTGGGGGTCGATTGATTGACATGTCAGGAAAGGACAAGACAGAAATCGGAGAGGAATGCGGTAAATGGACGGAACGCGTCTTTGCCTGATTTCTTGACGCGTTCAAACTCGCTAGCCCATACACCCACTAACCGCCATCGACTCGCGTTGACTAGCTTACATGGCAGACTTTACAGATACACATCCTCGGATCCCTCTTGACTCCGAACAAAACTGGCAGAAAATACAAGACACAATCACACAGAGTCTGTTACAGACAATCGAGTCCAAATTCGCCTCGGGCGAGCTCGATCCAGGATTGAAGGCATATGTAACCGAGAGGACGATGCAGGTTTGTCTGTTCCGATCGTACTACAATGACATGACAAAAAGACTTCCAGAGAGTCTATCACTGATTGGACTGCTATATAACACATGCTTATTGAATCGATGATCGTTTCTTCCAGTGGAAAGACCAGCTGGTACATAATGCAATTCCTAACCTGCGTTTGAATGGTATGCCTTATGAAGAGTATTTGGAGAGTCCAGAGAGTATGTCCTGCTTTCCATTTGTACAGCTATACATCCATCCATCCGCAATCCGCCTCGAATATCAACCGTTGACGCAGAGTTAATTATAGATACGGAGCCCTTTGATGAGTCGCTCGACAGGAAGATCCGATCCCTTGCAGCCGAGAAGGAGCTTATACAGGTTCAAGTCGCCGAACGACGGGCAAAAACACCAAAAGCTATTCGAGCATTAATGGAAGATTTAGTCAGACGGCAGATTGCAGGAGAGTGGGTCCCTCTGGAAGAAGACCAGGCGATGGATGGAGTTGAGGAAAATAAAGGTCAGTCGTCATCTACTGAGTCTTGAGTCTTATTTTTTTTCTTCTTGAATCTAGTGGTGAAGGCGAGAGGCTATATTGACTGGGACATCTGTTTCGGCTCCTTCTAGATCTGATCCTCAACAAGGAAGAAATCGTTCGAACATTTGATTCTGCATTACACACCCTCTCGTCAATCAATAAGGTCGGTTTTTCTAGTTCAATCTAGCTGAGTGTTTGATTGTGTTTGTCAGAGACTAATTTCGGTTCGACATGCTTACTGTTCTGTGATTCCGAAACTCGTAGAACTTACCTGTATGTCCCTTGTATAACTCCATACTCCCTAGCAAACTCGTCATTTGCCAAACATTGACTTATTTATCGTGGTTGTTTTTATCCAACTTTAGAATCAACTTTCTCGTACAGCGCAAGCCCAACAAGTAGCGGAAGACATGGCCCTCCTCGGTCCATGATCATATCATGTTTCTCAACAGAATTCTTTATTTGTGTAATACATATACCCCATATATATACCCCGTTTATTTTCCTAAGCTCTATGTTGCATCGTGTTTTAGTGATACTCGTTGTTGCGCTACGTCATGTTGAAAGACTGATCGAAGCCCCCTGCTAATTTGTTTTTATGTGGAGTCGCCTCAACATATTCTTCTTATTCGACAAACAAACAGACCACTCAACCAGTCCTTCTCCTTTCCTTCAACCAACTTTCCCGAGAACCGAAGGGCTTTGCCTTCCAACCAGTTGACATCTGGCTCCTCACAAGGCATCTCCTCTCTTCCCGGTACATCCTCTAACTGTGCCTTCACGCGCTCTCCTTCCTTATTAAGTTCATCCAGGAATCGCTGGACTATGACCTCGCCCTGGTTGACTGAAAGAGAGCACGTTGAATATACGAGCACGCCATTTGGTTTGAGTAGTCGAAATCCGTTTCGAAGAAGGTTTAACTGAAGGTCGGGAAGGGTTGACGAAGGAGACGCGGTGGACAGAGAGGCTAGAAGAGCAGAGGGGAAGGCAAACGTCGGCTGGCCATTAGGAGAAGACGGAGACGGGGGTTCGATTGTGATGTACTTCAGGATATGCGCTATCGACCCATCGTGTGTGCCTGGAGAATGACGATGATATGAGAAGACTCAAAGTGAGGAAACTTTGGCCGCGATCTAACAAGAAGAAGGAGAGACGTACATTCCGCGTCGACCAGCACCTTGTCATAGGGAACAAACACCGACGTGTCGATCTGACCAACTTCGATGCGCCCTCTTTTGAAAGTTTGAGGAATCAGATATCCCTTCGTCCTGACTTCTACCTTATCCTCATCCCAAACCGGTCCTCTTTCCCATCCGGCCCACGTCTCATCCTCCTTTTCATCTCTGACCCTCTCAGCATCTACTCCTAGTCCAAACTCCTTGCCTCTCCAGTAAACATTTCCTCGTGCGACTCCTATATCGAAAGCTCTCCCATCCGCAAGGAACAACCTCGTTTTTGATCCGTTTCCTAGTTTTCCAAGTACGCTTTTGGTGATCCCCAAACGAGACGCCGACACGTCCACGCCTGTAACTGTTCCTCGACCTAGTCTGACTATCTCCGCACACAACGAAAGTTTCCCGCCAGGCGCGCAACATAGGTCTAGCACGTGGTCGTCCGGATCAAGAGAGAGCGCATGGACCGCGACGGCCGAACCGGCATCGAGCGCTTGGACCCGACCTTGTTTATATAACTCACAAGGGGCCATTCTGACCGATCCAGGCAGCCTATAGAACTCAAGCTGGGGACTGGGTAGCCAGCTGATAGGTGTCAAGTCTTCTGGTGGGATATTAAGCGCGGTTGATATTTGGAGAGGTGAAGGACGGGAATGGGTAGGGTGGAAAGTCGGATGGATGAACCGTGATGGGAGGGAAGGCTTTGAGCTAGGCGTCGGACGATTGGCGAGGGCATATGTGAGGAGCGATGTATAAGTCGAAGTGGGAAGTCCATTTGATCGTAGAAAGGAGATAAATTCGGCTGGAAGTGTTGGAAGCGACCTATTTTGAATTTGGCAATGTTCTGAGTCTCTCGACGGTCGTTGCGAGAAGTTTAAGAGAACAGATTGAGAAGCACAGGGAAGACGTACGGGAGAGATGACTTTGGACTGGCTGCCCGAGCGCTAGAGATCGCCGATGTCATCCTGGTAAGAGTTCTATTGAGAATCAAAATGGTTCTTGTATTGCAAGAAAGCAACCAGAACCTCCTACTAGTTGATTGTATGCCGAGGTCAACTCAAAAGAATATACCAAATTGATGTATAGCGCTTAATGGAGCGGTTAGGGTTATGTTGAACTTGAGATAACATACATAACATACATGATGTAGATAAATCATATATGTAAATATTAATTAAGGCCTGTGACGTATACTCCCGATTATTTCTACAAGCTGAAACATTATGGCATGTGTGTTAATAAGGAGACAACCCTGAAAACTTCATAGACGATCGTTCACGAATCTGCAAAAGCGTTGGTCATCATGGCTACCCGTGCTCTCAATACAGCCCAGAAAGTTCGGTCGACCATACCGCCACATGCTTCAACCCCGCCTCCTGTTCGACCAACAACGCATATCAACCATATCGTTTGCTTTGGCCTGGGAAACTTGACGCATCCGAGAACCCGGCATTCGTCTGTATAATGTCTATATCGTATACTTGTATTGAGGTCGTACAACTGATCTGAGCTTCAGTTTTTGTGCTAATCCTTAGCTTAGGACATGTGATTGTCGACTCATTCCTTGATCGTCTAGGGCTCGGAATATGGAAGAAATCGGCCAATCTGAAAAGTATGATAGCAGAAGGAAGTCTCCCTTTACCAGATCATGTCGATGCCGCTTCTGGGCACTTTGACTCGGTCAAATTGACGTTGGTAAAAAACAGTGCGTGAATATGATCACCTATCTCTCATCCTGACCGCCTGTCTCCTCTTCGTTGTGTTCATCCGTTCTGAAGGAATGTTGTTTATCGGCGCCCTCTTTCTAGTCCCACCGATGAACCTTGCAGGTCAATCTCTTCAGCCGTTTCTCAGGCAAAATCCTATCAATCGGTCCACACTCTATTTCTTCTTATATGACCATCTTGATGCAGAAGAAGGGAAGATTCAAATTAGAAGAGGAGGTTCGTGTGGCGGACAAAAAGGAATGAAGAGCTGTTTAGGTGTGTTGGGCAAGCACGATAAAGAAACATATCAGATACGGGTTGGGATCGGGAAGCCCTCTTCAGTGCGTATGAATCATGATCGTTGCTTGATGTTTTGACCGACAGAGACAAGAGGTGAGCTAACACGTTTGATTGTTGATTAACTCAGACCGACTTCACAGCCAGCTACGTTCTCTCGCGCTGCACTGCCCCCCAACTGTCATATTTTCGACCGGATGGTGAAGGAACGATATCCATCTGGAACTCCATTCTCGAAGCGGCCTATCCATCTCCAGGTTCCGACAAGATAGTTTCTGTAGGAAAGAAGAAAGAAGATATGTTACAGGCCTCGGCGGCCAAAAAGCTCAGGAAGGAAGCCAAGGCGCAAAAGGATGCAGAGAGAAGAAAGGCTAGGGAAGCCGAAGCCACGGGCGAGAGTTATAGCGGTAGTGAGGGAGAGCAGCTTATGGATCGATCGAAAAGCTAGCGAATATAGTTCTTTTCAAAATAGATGAACACACACCGAGTGTCTGTTCGTGACAGAGCGGAGAACCAACGAAGGAACTTCAGAGGAGTGATCGAGCATCTTGTGTGCTTCAAGGCTCAATTTGGTCTTATCAAATTCTTCATATTTTCAAGCGCAACATTCCCTATAGGATCTTGAGTAGCTCATAGAAGGACACATGATGGAACACCAGATTTCATACACGACGTCAGAACACAACGTCCAGCATCAGCAGAGCGGATACAATCTACAGTGAACGTTCATTAAATGAATACTTGAATTGTTTCTTGACCGCAGCAAAAGAAAGTTGTTCTGTGGTCCAGGTGACCTCACCTGCTCTAGGAGTTTTCTCACGTGGAGCGAGTGAACAAGATCATTACACGGCCCATCAATCTGCGTCGACTCTGCTCTTGATAAGAGATATCGGGAAACAGCTTCTGATGGATCACTCACAGGCTGACCAGATGACCAGTGCCAAGACTAGAACACACAATCGTGGATGATGTGTAGATACATTCACTCGGAATGTACATTCGGACGGCGGAATACTTAGGGATTAGATGGATTTGTCTAGACCATGGTTCTCTAGATGTTCTTCCCAACATCGTTGACTCGGGTTTATCGCTTCCGAAATCGTCCAAGGTGCCTGTTCTTGACTCAATGCTTTGAATCACAGAACTATAAGAGCACATCAATTCATCTGTCTACAGTCGTCTTCCATTTCTCGTCGTTTCTGTCTTTTTTCAAGTCTGACAATCAGGAAGAAGAAACACATAACTTGTTCTTTAAAAACACTCTAATATAGAATCTCCACACCCGAAATCGAAGTACTCAAAGACATGAACGAGAAGCACGACGATCCGAAGGCGGAGATTAATTACATCGAGAATGCTTCTCCAGGTACATCTCCACTCGATGATTTCCCAGGAATCAATGATATCGATGAGAAGAAGGTGTGTGCTCCGCGCGTCTTAGGCTAATCTATCGACCTAGGCAGAAGAGACTGATGTTTGCCATCGAATGTTGTTGTGAAATCATCAGCTCATGCGAAAGATCGACTGGGTATTGCTGCCCTGGCTCAGTGTTCTTTATCTGGCAAGTCCTCGGACAAGTGCGACATACTGCAAAAACCGTGTACTGAACTTTCCTGTACTCTTAGCTTTCTTTCCTTGATCGAACAGCTATCGGGAATGCCAAGACATTTCATATGGCCACAGACCTCAAGTTGACAGATCAGCAATATTTACTTTGCTTGACCATCTTTTTCAGTCAGTTGACTTATTTGTTATTGTTGGCGCTGACTGGTAGCAAATGCATGAAGTTCTCAGTTGATCGTCAGACTGAGATACATTTATTGCGGTTCACGCCTCACCTCCCGCAGTTCCCTATGCTCTGTTTGAGCCTCCATCAAACGTCTTGTTGAAGAAGCTCAGTCCGAGGGTCTGGCTGACAAGCATCATGGTCCTATGGTCAGTGCCCGCGCTCAGATGTTGTGTCCTCTAATTACGTGTGATCTCCTTGTCCTGACGGTTCTGCTCGACCTTATCTATAGGGGAATCGCCATGATCGCTCAAGGACTGGTGAAGAACTTTCAACAGTTGATGGTTGTTCGAACATTGCTCGGAATATTCGAAGCCGGTTCGTCATCTTGTTTTCCATATATTTTTGAGAAATTGGGAAACTGAAGCTATGAGAACTGTCGTCGTGCTGCGAAAATAGGTCTTTTTCCTGGTGTTAATTATTACCTGTCGTGCTGGTGAGCATCATGTCAGTTTGAACCGCCGTCTGTTACTGAACATACGTTCATCACATATCCGTCTTCTGCAAACCACCCTAGGTACAAGCGAAACGAGTTTGGTCTTCGAGCTTCGATCTTTTTCTCCGCTGCCACTGTCAGTGGAGCGATGGGAGGTCAGTTGACTTGTTGAGAGCAATATCCTCAATCGGAAAAGACATCCAACTGACATGCTGCGATTTTCTCGACCCTCATCAAACAGGTCTTCTGGCGGCTGCTATTTCAAACATGAATGGAGTTGGCGGAAAGCCAGCTTGGGCATGGAGTCAGTCGGTCTTCCATATCGCCAAACTCCACGTCCGTTGCTGACTCTGGGTCGACTTTTGATTGCGCGAACTTACACAGTCTTCATTCTGGAGGGAATCCTCACCGTGGTAGCCGCTCTGATCAGTCCGTTTCTGATTCAAAATTTCCCTGTGAGTATTGAATGGAGAATTTCTACTGCATTCAGATTGAATGGAAATGCTCATATCTGAGAGTATTAATGCCGGATGACCATAGGATACCGCTACATTTTTGAATCCTGCAGAACGTGAGTCGCTGACAAGAATCATCAAGTCGTCTTCATCTGGTTGCTAATTCCTTGTCTGGTCTCGCAATTCAGGCGCTTTTGTGATCCGACGACTTCAAACCGGAGATATTGTATCTGCCGGAGGCGAAAAGTTCCACTGGAGTTCTATCATCGCTTCCTTAAAGGACTGGAAGACATACGTTGGAATGATCATATATGCCGGAGTGGATGGCCCACTTTATGCGTTCTCTCTATTCACCCCAAGTATCATCAAGGAGCTTGGCTACACAGCCGTGAAGGCCAACCTGATTTCGTGCGTGTTTATATAGTTCTGAACTCATGAGAACGACAAAACCGTCTCAACAAAGCATGATCCGACATTTCTGACACTGGAACACCTTCAATGTTTACAATTAACAGTGTTCCGGTTTACGTGTTTGCTTGTATACTGACGGTTGCTGTCGGATTTGTAAGTCATCATCCGCGTTTCAGTTGCTTCAAAGTTAATATACTGAAGGACCCTTCGTGGTTTCAGTCGGCGGATCGAACTAAAAAGAGAGGAGTCTACAACCTGATATGCTTAAGTGCAGGCATGGCTGGATATAGTACGTAGTGATCCAGTTCTTATAATGAGGTTTATCAAAGTTGACACGTGTATGTTCTTTCAAAGTTATCCTGATTGTCAGCAGAAAGCCGGCGTTGAGCTATTTCGCAATCTACCTGGTGTGTACTTTTTGAATCTTTTCGATCAGTTTTATGATTTTAACTCTTTGAAGAACTCAATCTAACGTGTTGGCCTGTTGCCATGCCATTGACCTACAGGCTGCCGCTGGAATCTATCCCTTGATTCGTATGCCGTCTTTTGTTTTCGTTCTGTTATCTCAACATATCGTTCAGCTCATGTTTGATTCGACAGAATCCTAATATTTGGCTCCCTTTTCTATTTAAACCAGCCAATACCATCGCATGGGTCAGTAACAACACCGAGGGTAGTTACAAGCGTTCTTTGACCATGGGCTTGGTCATTGGATTTGGTAATCTCAATGTACGCTCAGCTCTTCCTTTATCCGAGAAGCGCAATCAAATAGATCTAGCGTGATTGATTCGCTTCACATCTGGTATACGTAGGGAGCCGTAACATCCAATATTTACCGCGCCAAAGATCTGCCATGGTATAAGATGGGACACGGCATCGTGCTGTGCTACATCGGTCTCGGCTTCACATGTAAGACCTTGTATATCTGATGTTAGCCGCGTTGTCAAGAGGGTTTCTTAGCCTGAGCTCATATGGCTGCCACTTATTACTTTATCTTCTAACAGTCTCAGCACTTTACATGTTCCTCCTTTCGAGGGAAAACAAGAAACGAGATCGAGGAGAGGTTCGTTTCGGCTTCTCATCTCTATTTCCGTACATACTCTCGTGCTGATCTTCTCTATACCGGGTCTATATATAGCGAGACGAACACATTCAAGGCCAAACTGTTCCTACGGACTCGATTGGATCATCCTCAGCTGTTAAAGGAAAAGGCAAGATCTATGAATCAGAAGACCAAGCTCGGGCGGAGCTGGGAGATGCTTATTCTGGATATCGGTACATCATTTGATTCTCTTCTTTCCTTTGGGCCGGTGCAATTCTCGCACATGTATTCTGTTCTCTTTTTGTAAAGATATTATCCTTTTCATATCCTGTAAATTTCGTTATATATGCTTCTCTTCCAAGGGTTTCTTCCGAACTCATCGCAAACGTTGGTTGTTGTGGTGTTTGTTCAACACTCAGTTCGCTATGCTTGTCGACCTGAAACATGAGCCGTGTGATTGGCCTTCGGAGAAAGCCGGGACAATGATGAGCCGATTATGCCGCTCGAGAAGCTAAACATAACTGATACATCTCCAGAGGTTGACGAAGCCCCTCTCTACTCTTTTACCTGTTCACCACCTCAACGTCAACACAACCATCGCCGTAGAATTGTGCTCTCGATATGATTGCTTCGAAGTTTGTCAAAACCAGCTTCACCAGGCTTGCAGCTTCAACCCGCCAGTCTTTTTCTAAACCGACGAGTCGGCGAGGACTTGTTGCTCTAACTACTTTAACGGCTGTAGCCATTCCATCTGTAAATATATCCACTTCCTTCCTTGATAGTCAATGCTTTTACTCTTGGAGAAAAGCATCTGAGTTAATGGTTCTCTTCTTTTAAAAGGGCTTTGTGTACTTTCGTCCATCGATTTCGCTTGACTCTCAAGCCCATCCTGTGAAAATGACTCCAGAAACGACACACCCCGAGACCCGGGTGCTCTCTCGATCCGAAGTCTCTGATCATAAATCCCCTTCTGATGGTGGTCTCTGGGTGATCATCGATAATGCAGTATACGACGTATCCAACTTCCTGGATCAACATCCTGGTGGATCGGGAATCATCGAAAGCAATGCGGGTAAGGATGTGACAAAATTGTTCAAGCCGATTCACCCGCCCAACACGATCGGGACTCACCTGGGACAAGGAGTAGAAAAAGTAGGGGATTGCGAGCCGATGGGGGAGGAGGAGGCGAAAAGTTTGATGACTGATGAAGAAAAAAGAATCAGTGAGGCTAGAAGCAAGCTGGGTCACGTCGATACAGTCGTCAATCTGGATGACTTCGAGGTGCGTTCTTCTATTATGTTTGAGGTGATAATCAGTTTCCCACGCTAACGAATTCAGTTTGAAACGAATGGGGTTTTTTTAGAGAGTGTGTAAAGACATTCTATCGAAGAAAGCGCTTGCTTGCAAGTCTCTTACATTATTTGTGATAGTCATCTTCCTTGTTCAATTTTTGCACAATCTGATCAGAATATTTTCATGCGCTCAAATCACAACAGACTACTCTTCGGGTTCCGACGACGAAGGGACTATTCGCTCGAACGTTTCGTCCTTCTCACGAATCCTCTTCAAGCCCAGAGTCCTTCGTAAAGTAAAAGACGTATCGATAGAGACTACGATTTTAGGCCATCCGTCGAGCTCCCCAATCTACATCTCGCCCGCCGCGCTTGCTAGGCTGGGAAATGAGGATGGAGAGATGAACCTTACCAAAGGAGCGTGAGTTAAGCTCGATTCTTCGTCACATACTGATAGGCCTTCCAAGATAGATATATCGGGCTCGGAATCTTTGTTTACCTAAAAATAGGTTAGATGCTGATTATTCTCTTATCATGACTTCACGGGTAAATCTACAGTGCTCAAACAGGAATCATTCAGGTCATCTCTTCCAATGCATCTTGCTCTTTGGATGAGATGTGTGATGTTCGAAAGGAGAATCAACCCTTGTTCTGGTATGTGAAGAATTCGATATAGAACTATCTTCTCGTTTTTCTAATTCGTGCCCACGACTTTCTGACTCCAAATTCTATCTGCTCCAACCGTCGTTACTGATCCATCACTAACGAACCCGCTACAGGCAGTACTATGTGAACGCCAATCGAGATCTTGCCTACAAGGCTCTTCAAAACGCACTGGACCACAAAATGAATTCGATCTGGGTGACGGTTGATGCGCCTGTAGGGGGTAAACGAGAAGCTGATCTTCGGGTTCAATTAGAGGAGAATCCGGTGAGTGTGCTTTTCTATTCTATACATTTCAAGCTTTGAGTATAATTCACGAGATCTTGCTCAACGTTTAAATGTGTTGCCGTGTATCGATCTCCAATTTGGGTATGAATTCTCAACAGCCAACGAATGAGTCTTCTGGCAAAGGTGGCTCCACATCCGAGCAGATGTTCAGCTTTGTAGATCCAAATTTGTCCTGGGAAGATCTAAAGTGGATGAAAGAACGGGCGCCCGATGTGAGCTTCGTGATTAAGGGCATCGGTTCGGTCGAGGTTCGTTTTGTGCTATCAGTTTTCTTCTACATCACAACTCGACAACTGATCTCGAGTGAGCCCATAGGACGCAGTTATGGCTATTGAAGCTGGGATGAACGGGATCGTGATAAGCAACCACGGAGGTCGACAACTCAACGGGTAAAGCACCTTTTTTCGATCCAATGTTCCTTTGCAGTCTCCTTCTGACATATCTATCGAACGGTTCTCTACTAAAACAGTGGGATTCCTCCGATCCGAATTCTTGAGCGATTGACTACTCAACACGCCGACTTACTTGCCAAACACAAGACCGAGATCTTCCTAGACGGTGGGATCCGACGAGGTACAGACGTCCTTAAAGCACTGTGTCTAGGGGCGACAGCGGTTGGTCTGGGTAGAACTTTCCTATATGCGCAGAGCGCGTGGGGTACAGAAGGTGTCGTTAAAGCGGTTGAGGTGATGAATGATGAGATCAAGTTAGGAATGAGGCTTTTAGGAGGTGAGTTTCTGTTGGATCAATCAAGTTCTTTCCTTCATTCCAAAGGCAGAGGCCACAAGATGTTGAATCTAGATTGTGTTGTTTCTAATATCTTCTTAGTCACCTCCTTGACCGAACTTGGACCAGAATATATCGAAGTTCTCCCTATGTAAAGAGTTGTTGAAGGGTAGAGGATAAGTCACTATTTATATGTATATGTATGTGTATATATATTATGTGCATTCCGTTGAAGCTCTATAATGCGTCATATCGAGAGGCTACACATTAAAACAAACTCGGTGTAGATGTAAGGAGAGATGCCGCAAAGAAACTCCGAACCAACTTGTATTCTGATACTATGCCACATCGAAGGAGAAGGTGAACAAGACATCCCGGCCAGCCTTATTTATCTTAGGCTCGGACACCCCTCTTGATCTGCTCAACCAACCCTTTAGCCTCATCCTCATTTATGACAACATCATGCACCTTCTTCAAATGTCGTCTTAGGTCATATGCCCTTGAAAATCTGAACTCGCACCCTTCTTGGTTCGATGTTCCATCCTCTCTTGGAGGTGGGGCGTACCAACAAGCAATCTTTCGTTCGACATATGCCTTCCCGGTCAATAGATCTCTAACTGAGCCTGCCCCTTGCGGCGTTACTTCGTTGGTAGCGTTATCGGAACCGACAGGGGCAGGATTGGCAGGATTGGGTATAGACAAGGCTGTGACAAGATGAGAAGGTAGAGGAAAGACGCCAGAGTCGAAAGCGGCTTGTAATCTGATGTCGGCAGAGGCAAGAGCGGATTCATCGAGTTTCGTGTCAGGATGTTTCTTGGCCAGGTGTCTTTTGAGTAGATGTTTATGACCGTAAGATGCATCGCATGTGCCTTCGGATACATGAGGACAGATAAATGGACGGCGTCCGAGATGAGCAGTTTGGTGGTGCGTCCTGAGAGCCTTGGGCTGAATTGACGTGTGATGTATGAAAACAAAGGTTTGTTGAGATCAAGAGGAACCAATACATGAAAGGAACAATAAAAGGGCGGGAGAACATACAGTTTTAAAAGATTTACCACAGTCTGGTTCTAAGCAATGATCATTCTTTCCTACAATACTAACCGTCCTTCTCCTCTTTCTTTTTGTCTGTTCAGCACCTGCTTTCCAAGCCAGCCATTGGTCCTCCATAACCTGGGTTTCCCTCTCCTGCGCTTCCCCCAGCACCTCTCGCTGCACTTCTTCTTCCTCCCGCTCCAAACCATCTTCTGATTCTTCTTCATCCTGAGACTCTTCCTCTTCTTGCACGCTATCAATAAAGAGAGAAACCTTCTCTGTATCACCCTGCCCATTCTCTCTCTTTCTCTTCAAGTCTCGCTTCTTGTACTCCACTCCTGTTTCTATACGTGGAGGTTCGACCATCTCATCGCCGCTTTCGGGCCCAAGGAGCCGCTCATCTTCCTCTCGCTCATGATGCACTTTCAAGTGAGCTTTCAGATTCCTCCGGGAATTGAATGGTTTTCGATTCACACAAGTCGGATAAGGACATGTTGGAGGGTGGAACTCTGCGATATGAGTCCGAAGAAGGGTCCATGTCGCAAAGGTTGGTGGAGGAGATATATGGGATGCGTGGCAGCAGGTATACCGAGTGTCTTTCAAGCGGATGAAAGTGGTCAGAAAGAATGGTCAACGTCCATGAGCAATGGTCCGTCAAGATACGAGAAGGTTACGTGAACTGAACTGAAGTCAGCACGAAGAGTGGACTCACTATCATGGACTTTCGAATGAATCTTCAATTTCTGCCTCGTTGGGAAAATCTTTCCGCACCCCTTCTCCTCGCACTGAATGATCCTTGCAGCCGCCTTTGCCTCTTTAATCCCTATACTTTCACAGCTTTCTTGGTGTCTTTTCAAGTGCTGGCCCGTCCAAAACCTTTTGTCACACCCTTCATTGGAGCAGGCGAATGGCTTGGCTGATTCCGGAAGGTGCATGCGGATATGAGCTTGAAGATTTGTAGACCGTGTGAACGAGAGGTTGCACGGGGGATAGTCTGTGCATTTGAAAGGGCGCTGTTCAATGTCGGAGACGAAAGACAGACACAATGGTCAAAACACAATGTCAATTATGCCCAGAAGACGCAATGCCGAAGTGATCCAAATGAGTACAAACCTCGCCGGTGTGCGTGCGAACATGCTCTTCTAACCTAACAGGTCTGGTAAACGCTTGATTGCATCCCTTGACAGTGCATGTGAACTTTTTGAGCCGTGTAGGTTTCTTCTTTGGCGAATCTGAAGAATTGGCAGTTGAGTCTGTAGGCAGCCGCGCTGCTCTTGGTGATGCTGTGGATGATGATGTTGTTGTCGGTGAAGATGGGTTTGCGGATTGGTCGGAAGCAATGGGACAAACCAAAGAACCCGACACCTCGAAGACTTGCCCGATAATAGGTTCAGCTCTCTGCTTTCCTTTTTCGTAATAAGTGAATCTAGGTACGTCCTCTTCATCCTCGTCATCCTCGTCATCCTCGTCATCCTCGTCATCCTCGTCATCCTCACTGTCCTCATAACCATCAGTGCTGACCTCTTCGTTGTCAAGTTGGTCGTGCTCCTCCTTGATTACAAGCTCTTCGTCCCCCTCTGTTTCGCCCAAGCTCATATCCTCGGTACTGAACTCCGGAATGGATGATTTCCTTGCTGCAAGCGGTGTGGATGACGCGTCCTGATCGAGAGTTGCACCCAGATTTGATGCTGACTTCCTCGACGGTCGAAACACCTTGGCTGGCTTTTGAAAAACGGACATGAAAGTCCTATCGTCTATGTTTATCTATTTAGTCGTCAGTGTATGGTGAGAGAACAGAGTGTCCGAAGAGATGTTCAAAAACAATTATATAAGGAAACATTACGCACAGCTTTTCGCCACACTGCTTTCGAAGCCTGACCTGTTACTTTTTTGGATATCTCCCTTTGGCCGACATCGGTCAGACCATACATGCCTATCCGTCGTCTTCTTACACTCAGTCGTTGCCATATTTTCAATAGATACAGCTTGTTATTCCACTCTACGCATCGCTACCTGCACATGTCGAACCCTACTACTGCCGAGTCCAAGGCAGAATTTACCAAATCGCCTGAGGAGCTCAAGTTGAAGAGCACGTCTTCCGTTCAGAACCAGCTTTTATCCTCGGCGGTTGCTTCTACGTCCACGACTACCAAGAATGGACTCAGCAAAGACGAAGAGACATCAGGAGACCCAGATAAGAGACCGGAAGGATGGGGAACGAGAGTGCTGCAAGACGAAGACCAGGTCTTCACCATGAACGCTTGGTTTGTCCATTGGTTTTCGTCCATCAACTTATGATAGCAACCGGATCGTTATACGGCTGGCTTGCAACAGTCTATCGGTAACTTATGCGCAATCTGATTTGGTTGTTTCTTGGGATACGGTGATTGGAACGAATTGTATGATTCGGAACCGGGTCTTGAAGGGATCATGCTCCCCCACCTGAAGATCTGGACGAGCGCGCCGAGGCCGTCAAGCAAGTTCAAAGAGAACACCAGGTCTCTGACCTAATGAAAGGTTCGTTGATCACATTTTGAAGTAAAGTCGCTGAACCATTCATGAGACTAATTCTCGATTGAGAGAAATCGGACCTGCGCTTGCTTAAGATGTATACAACAAGAACCCTGCTAGTTTCTGGGACAGATTTTACAATACCCATAATGAGAAGTTAGTCGTATATATTGCTAATTTTTTTTGTTTGGGCATGATGTTAATCTCTTTGCATACATGTCGAAATTTCTAGCTTCTTCAAAGATCGAAAATGGCTTCGACTAGAATTTCCGGAGCTGCTCCAGATGACTGCTGCCGATGTGAGTTTCATCCTGCTCAATATTGACGTGAAGGATTTTTTTGTATTGCGGCTAGCTAATCGACTGACAATATGTATTGGAACAGGCTGGACCTCGAACAATCGTCGAGATTGGTTGTGTAAATATCTTTTTTTTAATTGAGACCTCCTCTATTGCCCTTGAGACTTATAGATACGTCAATGTTCTTCTAGGGAGCCGGCAATGCATTGTTTCCCATCCTCGAGAATAACAAGAATCCTCTATTGAACCTGCATGGATTCGACTACTCCCGTTCGGCTGTTGAGGTCGTCCGGTCTAACCCGTCTTACGCTAAGCCCCCAATGGGAAAAATCAACGCTGCCGTGTGGGATCTTTCGTCTGAAAGTATTCCGGAGGATGTCCCGGAGGGAACAGTTGATGTGGCAGTGATGGTGTTTGTGTTGAGTGCTTTGAAGCCTGGTGACGAGTGGGAACGGGCCATGGGAAACGTTTGGAAGATGTTGAAGCCTGGGGGATTGATTCTTTTCAGAGATTACGGAAGGCACGGTCAGTGTTTGCATGCTTCTTCCTCTCACGGCATTGTATCCTCACTGAGATGCAACCAGCTGACTTGCTTCTCATGCAAATATGGATTAATTACTTAAGATCTCGCACAGATGAGGATAAAGAAGAACCGGATGTTGGATGAGGATTTCTACATTCGAGGTGACGGAACCCGGGTGTTTTTCTTCTCAGCAGGTTCGTTCATCATCTCCTTTCGTTGTCATAACTCGCACACACTTACACATGGTGAATCAATCCTTGATCTGGTGTGGCCCTGGTGTATAGACGACCTTTCCAAAATCTTCACGGGACGTTCCATAACATCGCCTGTTGATGTAACCACCACCACCACCACTGCTCCCAACGGAATAGATGACGGACCTTCTCTCTCTCCGTCACAAGTAAACACACCTCAACCGCCATCGCCAAGCCCAATTCTACCTGACATGAATGCGCTCTCAGCAGCAGTCGATAAGCTAGCTATGTCTGGTGAAGAGTCGATCGTCGAGAAGACTACAGAAAGCCAGCAAGATCAGCAGCAGTTGACGGCCCAAGAGGGAACGAACAGCGTGTATTTCCCGGAAGATGGAAAAAGCAAGTGGCATGGAGAGCATCCATTGTTCGAGTTTGAGCAGCTAGGTGTTGATAGGCGACTGGTATGTCATGTCTCGTTCTGTTCAAAATTTTTTTTCTAGGATTTCATTTACTCAATGAAACGACAATGACCCTTTGTGGTACAGCTTGTGAACCGAAAGAAGCAGCTCAAGATGTACCGGTAAGTTTCTTACAATGTTTCATACTAGTCGGGTGTCTACGATTCAGACGCTAACTGTCCTCGATTGATGATCGTCTGTGAACTGCGCACAGCGTTTGGATGCAGGTCAAGGCTAGGAAGCTTCTCAAAGGTGCTGAGGGAGGGACCGTTCAAAGTGATATCCTGACGGTGCAAGAGGAGCCTTACCGGTTTCATGAATGAGCTTGTACAAGATATGAGATTCTGATGATGTCGAAGGTTCTATCTAAGGTACTTAAACGATAGACGAATAGTCATAAATTACGTAAGACATAATATACCTGGTCATTCAAAAATAATTTGGTTTTCGTTTTTGTAAGTGGAAGTGAGAGAGTTAATTCACAAACATCCACAACCACTCGCTCGACATTGCCAAGATGAGCTCGCCAGCTCCAGATCAAGCATCTTCATCGTCAAAGCCGCTATCAAAAAAGAAGTCTTCCAAGGGAGACAAGTCAAAGAGCTCCAAGAGCTCGGGCTCCAAAGCTATCAAGAAATCGAGAGAGGCGGATGAGTTGGTGGAATTGGACCGGTTGGTGGAGGAGTATGTAAGTTTGCGTTTCAGATCATTGCAGATCATTCCAGAAACATTCACAAACATTCACAGTGTCGTGTAGACACATGAAAGCTCGGTCTGGTTGTTATATTGGCTGTTTCGAGACTGAATGGTTGCTTGGTTCTGATATTGGCAGGATCCTACGAGTCCAGTCTCCGACTTTCAAGATTTTCCTATTTCTGAGAAGACCAAGAAAGGTAAGACACCGAATCCATAATTAAACTCCTCATGAATCATGGCCTGATGATAGTTTCCAACTCATATTATTTGACACAGGTCTCAAGAAAGCGTTCTTCACCGCTCCTACAGGTATTCAGTCTCTTGCCGTCCCGCTCGCTTTGAAAGGACAAGACATCCTCGGGGCTGCCCGAACAGGATCTGGTAAGACGCTAGCATTTCTCGTTCCGCTACTCGAGTCACTGTACCGAAAGAAGTGGGGACCACAGGATGGATTAGGCGCTTTGGTGATTTCGCCCACTCGAGAGTTGGTTAGTACAGTTGCTTCAAGTACATTTTTAGTTAATTCATGTACACATTCCGAGTCTGCGCTGGATGTTTATTGTTTGCGTCTCATACCTTTTTCGATAGGCCATCCAAATTTTCGAAGTTCTTCGGAAGATTGGGCCGTATCATTCCTTCTCAGCTGGACTTGTTATTGGTGGAAAGAATTTAAAGGACGAAATGGACAGGTTGACGAGAATGAACATCCTAATCGCCACTCCCGGAAGACTGTTGCAGCACATGGACCAGACCGTTGGATTTGAGTGCGATAATTTGCAGATGCTCGGTGCGTGATTCACCCTCTCGATATCTCAAGATTCTCATTCATGTGTAGTAAGTAATATGCTCATGATCGGTTTTTTCGTCACGTGTAGTTTTGGATGAAGCCGATCGAATTCTTGACATGGGGTTCTCCCGGTCCCTCAATGCCATTCTCGAACACCTCCCCAAAACCCGTCAAACACTACTCTTTTCTGCCACTCAGACCAAGTCCGTGAAAGATCTCGCCCGGCTCTCCCTTAAATCGCCTGTGCCCGTCAGCGCCGAAGAAAAAAAGTCGACGGAGGATGGAGAGGAGTCAGAGGAGGGCAAATGGGTTACACCAAAGAATTTGGAGCAGCACTTTGCGGTTGTTGATTTGGACAAGAAACTCGACGTATTGTTTAGCTTCATCAAGACTCATTTAAAGAGCAAGGTGATTGTGTTCATGTCCAGTTGTAAGCAGGTACGTGATTGGTGTTTTATCATTATTTAGTTCAATTTTCAATTTTTTTTAACAAAGTTCAGCTCGGCTCTACTCTCATAAACATCACGATGATGTTATAGAATTCTCCGCTGATTCTTTGCTCTCTCTGTCTCCCATTCAGGTTCGGTTCGTATACGAAACTTTCTGCAAGCTTCATCCCGGAGTCCCGTTGCTTGAGCTTCACGGCAAACAGAAACAGACCAAGCGACTCGACATTTTCCACCGATTCACCACCACCTCGACTTGTTGTCTCTTTGCGACTGATGTCGCCGCTCGAGGTCTTGATTTCCCCTCTGTAGATTGGGTCATTCAGCTTGACTGCCCGGAAGACGTCGATACGTACATTCATCGAGTTGGTCGAACGGCCAGATACGAGAGCAAAGGCCAGGCTTTGTTGCTTCTTTGCCCTAGCGAAGAGGAAGCAATGAGCGCGGCATTGGAGGCTAAGGGAATCGAGGCAAAGAAGATTAAGATCAGAGAGAGTAAAACAATGAGCATCAAAAGCCAAATGCAGAGTTTTGCTTTCCAGGATCCAGAACTCAAGTACCTTGGGCAAAGGGTAAGCGTTATCTTTTCTTTCTTTCTGTCACCACTACCTTTGAGTTCATTTGTTGATTTTTGTATGTTTTTTCTATATCGCCTCAGGCCTTCATCTCTTACTTGAAGTCGATCTACATCCAGAAAAACAAAGAGATCTTCCAAGTCGGCGCTTTACCTGTTGAGGCTTTTGCAGAATCCCTTGGTTTGCCAGGAGCTCCTCAAATCAAGTTTATCTCTCAGGAGCAGGCTAAAAAGAAGAAGAACAGAATCAAGGTGATCGAAGTGAACGAGGGTGAAGTCCAAAGCGCGGATGAGAAGGAGACGATACTTGTATGTCATAACGTTTCGCTCAATTTGTTCTTTTTGTCATTCTTGCTGTGAAAGTTGTGATTTTATCTAATCAAGAGATCTCACATTACTCTTCAATTCTCAATAGTCGGTTGACAAAGCAACGGCAACTGCCACTCCCGCCGCTCCAGCCGTCCGAACGAAGTACGACAAGATGTTTGAAAAGAAGAATCAGAACATCCTCTCCGAGCACTACTCTTCCCTTATCGATCACTCTGCCGACGTTCCAACAGACGATGGTGATGATTTCCTTACACTCAAGCGAACTGATCATGGATTAGATGAGATCGAGGATTTGGACGCCGATGCTGCAAACCGAGAGCTTTCCAAGCGAAAATTGAAAATGGGAGCTTCCAAGAAAGCTTCGTTGAAGGCAAAGGGGGCGCCTTCGAAGCTGATTTTCGACGAAGAAGGTGGTGCTCATGAGATCTATGAGTTTGTCGATGAAGAAGAAGAGAGGGCCAAGAAGAAGGGTGATGAGAAGGAGAAGTTTGTTTCCGCCCAGAGAGGTGAGATGGAGATTGTCGACGTTGAAGACAGGGAGGTCGCAAAGGACAAGAAGAGGGAGAAGAAGAGAAAGCGAAAGGAGAGAGAAAGAGAGGTTCGTGTTGTTCTCTTTTCCTTCTGGTTTAATGATGTCAACCAACTTTGTTCATCCCACTAAAATACATCAACCCTTCGTTCCAAAAACCTTGTTTGTTTGTTTCAATAGGCTGAAGGTCTCGAGCGAGTTGATTATGACGATCTATCCGATTCTGATTCTGATGCAGAAGGTGGCCTTCCAGATATCGATATCACCGGTCTACTCTCTGACAACGACGACGACATGGATAGTGCAAGCGAAGACGAAAGACCTGTCGGCCCTCCGGCGAAGCGACAGAAAGCTGCTGATGCTGTCGCGCCGGCAAAGACAGTGATGGAGGACGAGGAAGAGCTTGCACTTCGACTACTGGGAGCATGAGTTGTGTTTAGAATTTGATGATTATGTTGTCATTGTCATTTAAAAGCCTATCTGATGGGGTCTTTCTATATGTGCACTTCATATGCGCTTGAGGAGAAAGGAAAAAAAAAAGGTGATGGAAGGATAAATTATAATATCTCGATTTTACAAACATAGCAGCAAGGTCCACCTTAGACAAACAAAGCTTGGAAATTTGCTTACCGGCGACGATGAAACTCAACGAACGGCCGGTAAGATAAGAACAGAACGAAAGCAGACAACTACGTATTGATACAAACAAGCACAAAAACCACTTTCGCGCAAACATACTCAGAGGTTTCAAGCGAATGAAACGTTCCAACCACACTCCCTAGATAACTTCGGCCAATCCACCCATTTCTCACCTCCTTCATTTCTGTCCCAGATCTCTTCCAGTAGAGAGAATGCAGTTTGAATATTCCCGATTCGACAGCTTGATTATTACGTTTCAAAAGCATGAGAGGGTCAATCTCCTATGATACTAGTATATAAGGAAGGATAAAAATACAAGAATAGTAAGCAAAATCGAAGACTAACTTGGTGTCTATCATATCGAAGCGGGCTTTGATTTCTCTTCGATCGGCATCGGTCGTAGCGTCGACCCCGGTCACAAACAAGGGGAACAATAAGCTGCTCTCCGCCGGAGTGCCGACCAATTGAGCAATGGTCGCCAAAAGCTGGTTTACGAGCAGTTGAGTTACCAAACTGAAAGCATTACAATGACTGACAACCTGACGGAGGTAAAGCCTCGCGGTAAGCACATGTGCTCGGAAAGCGATGAGATGATATGATATGGCAGGTGATGACGGATCCGCCGTTGATGGGAATTCAGGATAGACCGCATCGAGCCGGGTCTTTAGTCGAGCTTCTCGGGCAGCTAGAACGCGTAGAGACTCAATCCGAGCCGCTCGGTCCTCAAAATGTATGCATTGAGCCGCTTGGACGGATAGTCTAGAAATCTCAGCAATGAGCTAAGTCGGATACATATATCAGCTTGAGTCCCTCTGTGGATAATGGGCGACTATGAGGAAGAGACAAACTTGGAAGACCATCATGCTTGGACCCATGAAAGTATTCATCCCTCCACTCAAGATAACTCCATACTCTTCTGGCTCCAACGATGGTCCATCCAATGATGTTGTACTCGACTGTGATAATCCGACATTGAAATCCCGGTTTTAAAGCACCGTCAACGTCCATATCGATAAATGTTCATACTCCTGATGATAGACAGGAGGAAAACAAGATTAGAAGAAGGAAGTGAGAGAACGCACCAGAAGCTCATGATAGGCCCAGTTCTGCATCAACCATTTGGCCACCCAGCTCTTCTGTCTCTTTTCGGCCGTCATCCGTTGGACGACTTTTCGAGCCTGTAGAAGAGGATGAAACCATTTCTCTGTTGATCCTCGACATATCTATAGAACCCAGTCATGTAAGCAGAGATCGCGTATAGGTAGGAGAGAAAGGGCAGCGTGAGAGCTAAAGGAGAGTAGGAATGGTTAGACGCTTACCTCAATTTCACTGAAGACCACTAGACCAGCCAAGATCTCTTCTGGGGTAATGACCGGCGAAGATTGTTTTCCTGTCTCGTTTTCTCTCTCTATTTCGCTTTCACCAGTCACATCTTCCTTTGTGTTGTTGCTCCCGACCTTCGACCCTTTAGCCGGATCAACACTCAGACCCTGACTCGATCCCGGATCTGCGCCCACGCCAGAAGGCGGGACAGAGATGGATTCTTCCCAAGCTTTGAATGAACCTTGAACACGACCGAAAAGTTCAGCTCTCATAACCTCTGCAATCTCCCTCCATGGTTCGCCAAGATCAGAAAGATGCATAGCGGACCAGCAAAGCACGCTCAGAAGCTAGTTGCCATCAGAATAAAGATGTAAAGTCAATCATTTTACAAAAGCAAAAAGGAACAGAACAAAACTGATGAATGGATAGAGGGGAGAAGGTACATACGAGCAATTCTGAGCTGAAAGCCATCGGTAAAAACACAGTACAGACATCGATACCCCCAGGTGGGTCCGGGACGTCCCATGGATTTGATCCAGACCCGGTCATCAATTGTTCTCCAGAGATGTTCAGATTAAGGGTCGCAGAGTTCGGGGCAAGGACAGAGACAAGAGGCGCGAGTTTTCGGATGAAATAGTCTATCAGGAGTGGGGCTTGTTGTACCACAAGCTACCGATCAAATTCTCAATCAGCTGACGTCTCGAAATACAGAGGACAGGGAACATGCAAACGACAGATAAGAAAGGAGAACGCACAGGAGGTAGATCAGGTAATCGGAAGGCCAACGAACTACCGACACTCAAGATTGTGCTCCCTGTTGAGTCTCTCCTGAGAGATATTGATTGATTCCTACCCCTCCCTCCGGCACCGCCTCCGCCTGACGCGCTCCCACGTCTACTATCGGGCAAAGCATTAAATCTCCTTTTTTTTCGCGGTCTCGCTCCACCCGACCGCTCCTGTTCCTCTTCCCTATGGTTGTCCCCTTCGGTTCGATCGTCTTCTTCAATTTCATCATCACTGGCGCTTTGATCATCAAGCTCAGATCTTCTATCCTTCTCGTTTCTCAAGCCGTCATTGTTCATGTTAACAAAACCGCCAATTGCTCTATCATCGTCATCTACCACATCTTCTAATCCGACCTCGAGGAAGCCACCTTCTGATGGGATGTAGAAGAAGTCTTCAGGGTCAGATGTACTGGTTTCCCAACTTGGTGGAAGGACGGCTGGTTGATGGTTTGCGTGTTTGCCCTGATGCCCGATCGTCGAAGAAGGATCGTGTAGACGAGCAAAAGACCTGACAGGGGATGAGCCATGAACCAGACTACTTTCCCTTCGGAGGGAAAGTTGACCATTCGGTTTTTGGCCGGCTATCGGTCGGGAGAATGACTGTTGACGGGCGTTGGAGGTCTGGGGTTGTGGATTATATGGTTGATGAAGAGAAAGTGGAGGCGCAAGAATAGGGGACAGGTTAGGGAAAAGGAGTGTTGGAGTGAGGTGATTGTTGTGCGGATGGTGAAGAGGATTAGTATATGAAGAAGTCGAAGAAGGCGGAACGATTGGAGGGATAGGTACAGATGAATGGTTAACTACTGATGACATGAAATCAAAGTTTCCATTACCGTTACCGCTACTGTTACTGCTGCCATTGGTATGGCCGTGGCCGTTCGAAAGTGACTCTCTTCGTGCAGGCAGGATCCAACTCAAAGAAGGGCTGGGCGCAACCTCCCCTCCCGCGATCCCTTCTCCTGGACTGATGCCAAAACCTCTCAGAATATCAGACAACTCGCCGTTCGAGTTTGGACCGGTAAATCCGCTCATCCACTCGACAAACCCGGGTGATGCAGCAGCGATAATGGGGTTTGAAGGGTAGGCTGAAGAAGGATTATTATGTTGGCTGGCCGTATGCAGAGAAAACTGTTTTTGAAAGTGAGATAGCATCTGGTTCTGAAGATCCGAGCTGTTGGCATCAGGTGGAAGGAGCGCTTGAAGATGTGGGAGAGGTTGATGCGGGTTAGGACGAGTTTGGGAGTTGGGAAAGTTGAGGTGATCAGATGATCCATGAGTGTTAGGTGATAGATTGGAGAGCATGTTCGGAAGATTTGTATGTTGTTGGTGATCTTTCCCTGCAGATACGCCATTCCGTCTGGCGATCGCTTTTGCCTCATCGTCTGGTCCAGTGATGGCTCGTTCGGCGAGAAGAAGTTCCATCAGGTCCTTGTACTGATTTGAAGGCGCTGGTGTGGATTGAATGGCTGACGGGTCGGGTGGACCGGCATTGAGATGGTGATGTCGAGTCTCTACTGTGGATGGTGGTGGTTGATGATCTTGATGGACGGGAACATACAATTCCTCGGTCGAGCTCGAGCTTGAACTCCTCAAGGACGAAGGCCGTCCAGTTTGTGGATCAGTCCACGAAGACGGGTCTGAACTTGCTTGTGGATGGGGATGGGGTTGAGCGGGTGAATAAGAATGAGGTAGGTTGATTCCGTTTGGGCGGTCTTTTCCTGAAGCAGATCCTTGGGCTTTCTTTGCCTTCTTCAGTTTGCCACCAATTTCAGTTGTGGCTGAAGACGTATATGGGGTCTTGTCGGTTCCATGTGTAGCTTCAACGCTGGTTGAGTCTGGCTCAATTGGATTGTCTTCCGAGACACCTTTCTTGCGCTTGTTGGGTTGTTTGACGGTGATGAGTCTGCCTTGAGCGTCTTGAATTTGTTGAGGAAATTGACATTTGAAGTCCAAGCGAGCGCTTTGATAAGGAAGTGTACAAAGGCCATGGAATCAGCATGGTAGATAAGTTGTATAAGGAGTTCTCAAGACAAGCAAGCCGAGGCTACAGATAGGAAGATTGACTGATCTCTTAGCGAAGTCAGGCAACAAGTAGATGTTACTTACCATGAACCACATATCGGTCTGATCAAGTCACACTTCTTCCTGTAAAGACGAGCAAAACAGACGAGCAAGACAAACAAGATAGAGGAGACAGACCGAACATATGAAGAAGATGAACAAAATGAGGCATGGACGGGATCAGTAACGGCTTACACGGACCGGCTCGGTACGGCCGACGACAAAAACGATCAAGAGAGATGAATCAAAAAAGACATGAAGCAGACGATCACAGAAGCAGTCAGGGAAAGGCAGCAAGAGGAGGTTCTGAAGGCACGAACTTTCTGGTTCGACAGGTAAAGCAGCCGTCTCTAGTTCGTTTGAGTTTTGACTGGGCTTCCCTTCTCTCTTCTAAATCCTCTGGAGAGAGTTGATGAGAACCGTAATCGGTCAAGCCAAACAAAGCCGGAGGAGGAGGTAATGGGACGGCTGGTCGGAGGTTATCGATATCCGTTCCAGACACCAACCGAGGTGGAGGTTGAGGTGACCGGGAGGACATGATCTATGTACAGTCTCCTGTGAGAAAACAACCTGGGACGTACAAGCGTGCTGGGTATGGATGTATGCGTCCTGTTTGAGGACGTGAGCGTGGGTATGAGTATCGATATGAGTCTTCTTGGGTGGCTGTCTGGATGTGATCGACAAGGGAAGGTGAAAAACGTCAGTCTTTGAAGGTCACACGCCTAAGGTGAATTGATTAGGCTAATTCCTAATAGATATCATTACGGTCACTATGACTATTTTGTAGTCTTTTGCGATGCCAATCTATCAATAAGGATTCGGGTGATATTGACTACAAATGTTGTAGTCCTGGTTCGTAGTCAACTCGCGATAATCAATCATTAGAAATTTTGTCCTATCATCTGCAATGTTGACTACACTATTTTGTAATACAGCTAAATCGTCTTCAACAAGGCTTTCTCTTTCCCTCTTCCTCCCACCAGAGCAGTCTTGAGTCTTTCCTTCTGATCGGTCGGTGTTGCCTCAGTCACATCGTCACTTCAAGGTCACCGTCCGATAGAAAGTCTTCATTAGCTTAAATCAATCCCAGACCGGTTTGCCTGTGAAACCCTTTCGAGGGCAGAACAGATGGTGAACTCGGTGTCTACTCTATAAGGGCTTTGCCTCGAGAGTTTTGGTGGAGTGCACCAGAGCAGTATATGTAGACAACATCACATTTTATCCCTTCTTCAACTCTCTTTTGTGTCATCTCCTTCTGTCTTCCTTTTTGTGCATTTGTTTTATTCAATGCTGCCTTTGCACTGTATAGATGTTGTTGGTATGCTGTGATAAAGTTGTCTCTGGAATACAAAAGGTGGCTCTCACGATGACCAAGAAGTTTTCTTCCTAGCAAATTCGATCTACATTTCAATCTATTCTACTCTTTGATGGTTTCCTGCCAGGCCCAACTCTGCTCGACAAACTGCTAACCAGAGCTTTCGTGCTCGAAACCATACTCACCACACTGGCACCTAGTCTTCCCACTAGGCTCGTCCTAAGCCATTCCGATACGCCACACTTCACACTATCCAACCGGTTCCTAACCCCAGTGGTGAACTTCTCTCTTGATCTGTCGATCATGCCCATCAACGAACTTTGAGCACGGGTAGCCAAACCGGCCAATCCTTCTTGTCGAATGATCATCCAGCCCGAGACACCTCCTCGCCATATCTGTCTCGTCACTGACCCAATCGATCCAGCAATCTTCCCAATCATCTGTATCTTTGACTTCTTCATCATTTGCTGTCTGGTACTGAAGACCTGAGGAGCGAGAGAGCCCTTTCCGTCCGTCAGCACACCGGCCAGACGCCATTGCTCGTCCGTCACATCCACAGCAGGAACAGAACGGATGTAGATTCTTCGGATGATTCGCTCAATCAACCTTTCCAAAACTCGCAACAAACGGACGTCCTTTGGAGTGTGAAGCTGAGTGGTCAAAATCGACAAATTTACTGGTAGGCTGGCGCGAGTATTTGGGACGGCGGTCGTATAGGCACTCGCAGTTATAGGAGGAGGTCGAATTAATGAAGTAAGAAGTGTATCGGTCAATAGTCTATCTCCGATGACGACTAAACCCAGCCCTGGCGATCCTGGCGTTTCTGACGATGGTGGTATCACCAAGGTCGTCGGCGCCGTGACCGCTGTTGAAGACACGTCTGGTTCGGGAAACACGTTCTGCGATAAGAGCTCCTGCCGTCTGTAGAAGTATGTCCAGACTTCATTATAACACCCTGGTTTTTTCCAGCCGTGCAACAAGACTGGCGCTTGAGTCGCTCGGTAGAGTGCCTCCGCCTTTCTCGTCCCGTCCCAATCAGAATTGTTCAAGACCCAAATTCAGCCCTTCTTCTTCTTCTCGATCCGAAAACTTTATCCAGACTAAACACTGAACGCGAGAAACTCACACCGAGATGACCAGGATCGTTTCTTGTTCCAGACGAATTGCTGACCATAAGAACGTTCCCAAGACCGAACGCTCGAATCGAACTCGCTAGCGAATCTTTCAGATGAGGCTCGACCGTATCCACATAAGGTTTTGTCTGAAGAGCAGTTGAGATGTCAGATTAAACAGTTTTCTTCCCGGAGACAGGATTCGTTTTGTGCAGAAAGGTTTTATAAGAAGTGAAACAAAAAAGATAGGTCAAACGCACAAGACAATTGTCTTTGTCAAACACCACGCCTTTATAACCCAGATCACGTAAGGACTGAAAGTTGATTTGTCTGATGTCTGTTTGGCCGTTCCATTACAACCCAGAAGAAGAGAAAAAGATGTTGGCTTAGTTCATCCGAGAGAGAGACGGTAGAGTTGAAGGCTTCGACGAACCCTCTACTTTGAGATGACTATAAAAAACGATGGCCAGAACCAAAAATCAGTAACGTCTCATTCTTTTCGACATCACTGTCTTATTGATAGTCTCCTCTTTCATCTCTCTTTCTCAAGAGATGAAGGAGAAGCAAAGAAGAGCAAAACTCAAAAGACAGGTAAGACGAACGGGAGGAATGATTTTGGCCGACCGAGCAAACCAAAGAGCCGGGCTATCACTGGTACTTGGACCATTAGTTCAATGCACTTTTGAGAGCAAAACCCGGTTCGATAGCTTGAAATTTAGAGCAACAAGGTCAGGAGAACAGAACAAGAGATTTTGTAGGTTCCCGCTTGTTGTTCTTTTGAGAGATGTTGGCTGCTCGCTTGCCTACCGGAGAGAAAAGGAACTGAGAACAAGATGGTTGAAGTCGCACAGGTCGTATTTCGCTTAACACCGTAATCGGATTTGAAAGTAAGCCGCCAAAACACCAACTTCATTCTCACCAGCTTCATCATCATCATCATCATCATCTGACGACTCGTACATCGCTAGTTCAATGGAATCTGAAATCAACAAAGAATCCTGCTTTCTCGGCACGTTCATCCACACTCCAACTCTCGGCTCGCTCGAGATACTAGAAGATCATCTTCTCCTGGCCGACTCTCAAGGCTATATTTCCTTCTTCGGTCCTCAGTCGTCCAAAGCCGCTATCGACATTCTCAACCGTCATTTTCCAGCCGGAAACAAACATGTGCTTCCTCCGAGTTCTTTCTTCCTTCCTTCATTCTCTGATCTGCATATACATGCCCCTCAGTACCTCTACGCGGGCACAGGGCTTGATCTTCCTCTCATGGAATGGCTCGAACGGTATGCGTTCAGAGCCGAACAGCGCATTGATGGAGACAAGGAATTGGCCGAGAGAGTGTACGAACGATTAGGAAGGCGGATGATTGAGGTCGGAACAGGAGCAGCGCTGGTATTTGGAACAATCAACACCGAATCCAAGTATGAAACCCCAACCAATTCTTTTGTTCTTTCTTAGTAGAAAGTCTTGAATACTCAAACTCCTTGGCCTTTTTCTCTTACTCTGATTATGTCTAGCTTAATTTTGGCAAGGACGTTCCTCAAGCTTGGGATAAGAGGCTATATTGGAAAGCTTAGCATGGATCAAAATAGTCCAGCAACGTACACAGAGACCACAGCATCCAACGCCCTCTCTGCTGCGTCTACCTTCATTGATTCTATCCGATCACTAAATGAGCCCAACAATGCCTTATCAGTTCATCCAGTGATCACACCTCGATTTGTCCCAACTTGCTCGGATGAATTACTACAAGGGCTTGGTAAGCTTAGAGAGGAAAAAGGTGTGAGGGTCATGAGTCATATGTGTGAGGCCAGAGATCAAGTCGATTGGGTCAAAGCAACTCGGGACGATGTAGAAGACGTTGAGATTTTCAAGCACGTACGTTCTTCGTCATTCATCCGGTTCTTCATAAAATACATAAAAAGTCTTCCATTATCCCATTTTTTTCTTCTTGCACTTCTGTAGCAGAATACTGATTTTTAAGCTTTGCTTTTTGCTTCTAAATAGACTGGGTTGTTGGAATCATCCGTACAAGCGCACTGCACCTTTCTGACACCAGAGAACATCGAGCTTATTTCCCACACAAACACAGCGGTCGCTCACTGCCCGCTATCGAACGCGTACTTCTCTTCCAAAACATTTCCTCTCCGAGAGTTGGTTCTTGTGTTTTTTTGTCTCTCTATCCGCGATTCTTCTGAGCTAACAAACGTTCTCATTCTCGTTGATAACAGATGCCTCGATAAAAATATCCATGTTGGTCTGGGTTCGGACATCGCCGGTGGTTATCAGCTTGATCTACAAACCCAGATGCGTCAAGCCGTTGTCGCTTCCCGTCTTCGAGACTCTCAACTCAAAGAGAATGCACTTGGTCATCCCCGTGGACAAGAAAATGAACCGAAATTAAAGGATCTGAGATCAAGCTGGAAGGAAAGTCTCTATATGGCCACTAGGGGTGGAGCGTTGGCGCTCGCGGACCCAAACGTCGGAGGCAGGTTCAAGGTCGGAGAGGCTTTTGACGCTCAGTCAAGTACGACCCATCCAAATATCTATCTCACACCCATGGTGTCAACATACTGATCCGCGTGTGACGTCCATCAGTTGAGCTTCTGGATCCACAGACAAACGAAGGGACAGGCGCCCTAGACTTCTTCGATGTGGACGCTGTCAAGGGCAGCGTCAGCCTAGGTTGGGAGGAGATGATCGAGAGATGGTGGTGTGTAGGAGATGGTGCGCTCCCTTTCTCTTGTCTCATCCTGTACTTTTCTCTGAATTTGACCACAAACGCAAGCTGATATCCGTTGTTATAAACTATGTCAACATCACCAGTCAGGAACAGAAAAGGACTTTGGGTACAAGGTAGACAGCTTTTGTAGATATTCAATCGTTCGATTTGTTTCATGTAGTCACAGTTAGACATCGTCTTTCGTTGTATAGGAAAATATTTTTCAAAGAAAGGCATCTAATTAAACAACAGACCCGACAAGGATATATCTAATTTCGATGATTCACAATTGGGCAGATCGAGATTTCATCTACTGCTCTCTTGATCAACTCTAATCAAAGCGAGACATGTTTCCTCCTCCCCCTCCTTCTCTATTTCCTCCTCCCCGGCCACCTCCAGGACCGCCTCGACTTCCACCTCGACCGCCTCGCTGTCCTCCCCTGTTGGACCCTCCTCCACCTCTGTTGTGGCTAGGTGCTCCGCCGTTGTACTTGCTTGAACCAGAATTTGAGTCTCCATGGGGCTTAGAGTCCTGTCTGTTTCTTTGTCCCTCTATATAATTGTGAAAGCAATTTTAACGTTCGCACATTGTGAAAGAAGATAGGAACAGTCAATAAATGTGTTCGAAATATACGATCTCGGACGACGTGAGATTTCTCTTACTAGGGGGTTCTTTGAACAGGTTGAGTCTCTCCATACCCTTCAAACCCATCTGAAAAAGGAAAGGGTTGAACGAGACGTCAGGCAAATATGCTTTCAAATGTCGTGCGTGAACAAAAGTGATTTGATACGGACTTTGCTGGCCATCATGGTCGAGATTGGTGGGGAAGTGAAAGGACCGGGAGGTCCAATGTACCTCTAACAAATAGACAAGCAGGAAAACAGGAGAGATATTAGCTAACAAGCTATATAAATCTGAGAAATGCAAAACAAAAAAAAGGTACGTACCAAGGTATTGGCAGCGTAGTTGTTGGCCTGATCAATTAAATCCTGTTTCGACCATTTGAAGTTCTTCAAAGACGAGTTTCTGTAACCCATCCAAGCTTTTACGCGGAAGCAATATGGATCAGCGAAATACTTCATGACAAGTGCTATATCAAATAGAGCGAGAACTGATGATAGTACCTTGATACGTCTTGGCCTTGATTTCGCTAGAAATCTCGTTATCGAGCACATGGTCAACTTTCGTCTTGAAGCTTCCCAGAGTCTTGGCAAACGAGTTGTTAGCCTGGCCTTCCATGGGTTGAATTCCGAGCTGAACAACGTCGCCTTTCCTCAAGAAAAACGCTTCCTCCTCGGCCAACAAGAGCGTTCCACGACCCTCCGCACCTGTAGAAAAGAACAAGACCGTAGAAAGCTTAACCTCTAGATACAAGGACAAACGATTGACAAGACCGGAATCGTACCAGCTCGAGCGGTTCGACCTAATCGATGGACGTATTGTTCAGTAGACATAGGCAGTCCAGCTTGGATGACATGGGTGACCTGTATGTGATATTTGTGATAATCAGTATCGAATGCACGTGTGAGAGAAAGCATCAACCGAAACTGACTCCAGTGAAATCGATTCCTCGAGCCGTTACATCCGATGTGAACAAGACACCGCAAGCAGCGTTCCTAAACTCCTCGGTGACTTTAGTTCGGTGACCCTGACTCTTTCGACTGTGTTAAAGCACAAGATGATTATACTCTTTAGCGATTGGTAGTACAAATCATGAGCAAGACGGGGACGAACGAGTGAATCTCAAAAGTGGATCCGATATCAAGTTTGCTGAAAACTTCGAAAGCCATGGCGGTCTCGTTCGCAGTGGGAAGGAAAACCATGATCTTGTAAGACCCTCGGTTACCAGAGATCTCGTTGGTGATTATCTTGAGCGTGGCCGCATACAAATTGTCCCTATGAACGATCGCGAACCGTTGATCGACGTGAGCATGCGTATCCTCTGCGCAAAGGATGAAAACAATAGAAATATAACCAGTGTTAGCAAAGAAAATTACAGACTTGTGAACGAAACAGAGTGTGATTGAGATGTATAGCAAGAGTAAGATATAGACATACGATCTTCTTCTTTGAGGGTAGAGATGAATTGATGATTGGGCAACAAAGCGATCTTGACGACCTGTTATGTTTCATAAGCAAGGATGGGTAGAAACAGAATTGAGAACACAAAGATATGAGAGCGCAACGCAGAAAGTTTGAAACGACGAACGTCATGAACTTCTTTGGGAATAGTGGCACTGAACAAAAGAGTCTGTCTAGGATGACTCGATCGGTTAGGCAAGGCTGTATATTACAATAAGAAGCAAAAAGATCATCAATTTATCAGTGTATAGTTGTTAGTTCATGCACAAGAACAAACGTACCTGCAAGGATTTCCAAGATGCTTGACCTGAAACCCTGAGAATTTTCAACACGATCAACAGGGAGAGAGACGAGTTTAGCCCTGAAGTCGACAAATTGATGGAAACCATTGCAAGCGCACCTGTTCCAGTAGCTGATCAGCTTCATCGAAGACAAGCCATCGAACACCTTCAAGCGTTGACTTGATACCGTAATTTGAAATCAAGTCACAGAGTCGACCAGGGGTGGCGATCACGATATCGTTTGGCTCCTTCCTCTTAAAGCAAGTGTTCACTTTTGTTCCGCCAATATGTGTTTGGACGCCGAGCTTTCCAGGCAAGTGGCTAACGATAGCGCGCGCAGCAGTAGCGATTTGTTGTGCTATGAGAGAAGCGAGATACAACATGAGAAAGGGTCGATCAGCGACATCAAGCTGATCTCAAGTTGAAGAGAGAGAACGCGTACCGAGCTCTCGGGTAGGTGAAATGACCAAGATGGAAGTCTGACTTCCAACAGGCGGCACCGGAAGCGAAAGAAGTGACTGTATGGAAGGCACAAGGAATGCGAGAGTCTTTCCGGTACCGGTCTTTGCCTGAGCGAGTCTGAAGAAAGAGGAGGCACGATAGGGCATTGACATAAGTCTAACGAAAGTGACAATAACAACAAAATGCAAGTAAGAGGTACGAACACATCACGGCCTTCCAAGATAGAGGGCATTGTCTATCGAATTTATTGTTCGGCATAAGAAAGGAGAGTCATCAAGACATGAGTGTTTTCTCCACTTTGGGACATGCTTCAAAGGATGTTGAAGATAAATCATGATGTGAGGAACGCACGACAGCCTGAACTTCAGTACAACGTTCGAATGAGATTCCGGCCAACAAGTCAGACCTGATTTTAAAATCGGAAAATCTCTTGTCGGAAAGATGCTTCGTTGCAGTAGAAGGTCTGACGGGCTCCTCGTCGACGTCCATAGCGGTTTCAACAACCTTTGTCGGTTGGGAGGCGGAGGGCTGTTGTTTTTGCCTGGGCGCGAAGGACGATCCTCCTCTTCCTCTGCCACCACCACCGCCACCACCACGGCCTCGTCTAGGAGTAGAAGACTGATCTTGAGGCATATTGTCAAAGCTAGGGAGAGTTAGAAAAAGAGGAATGGAAAGTGATGTGTGGGAGTCTGGATTGGATTTCTTTTGATCAGCTTTGGTCAACAAAACAAATCTCAAAAGTTTCAGATTCTTATCAAGGCGGTGATTTATCTAAGTCACGTGATAGATATCGCTCATATCAGGGATTTTGCGAGGCAGATTAACTCATGTCAATTTCAAGCCTATCGCACTTGGAGCCGTCATATTTGTTCTTGAATTTAGCTGGTTTCATCTTTTCAATCCCTTATTGATACGAAAGCATAAGCTGAACTGTTTTCTAGTCGTGCCAATCAAAGAGAAGTATTATCATTCATTTCTTCTCAAATACTGTCCAGAGCCAATAAATGACGATCAGTAGAGTTGTCAGGGAAAGGATGGCCCGGAAACTGTCAAGAAAAAAGAACGACGTATTGAGCAAGATAAATGAAAACTGAATGTGAGCAAGTGCATATGCCTGAAAAATTCGGACTGAATGGTATGAAAAATAACTAACATGATGGCACAGATAAGTGCTTTCCGAACAGATGAGTAGAACGCTGATAAAGCCGCTCCTGACCAGTTTGTTCTAGATAAAATCGAGACATTGGACAGATATCAGGTGAGCCATTTGCACCGATCGTAGAGAATCTAAGCGTATATGGACGAAACAACAAACCTCTTATTGGTTTGTCCGGCTGGTCGATCTAAGCTATCCTCCCATGCTCGGACAATCGTTCTGTACCTCCTACCGAACACCCAGACAAAGAAACCAACGTCTAAGAAAGAAAATCGGGGTAGGACCGCGCTGTTCACACCCAGAATAAATTTCAAATCTTTAAGTACTACAAATCCTGAGCATTCTGAAATGGTGAGTATACCTACCTCAATCCAGGATTGAGTCCTCTGACTCTGCTATTCAGCTGCTTCTCATTTCTCTTATTCACAGGATAGCTTTCTGGCCGGATATCTTGGCGTTCGATTCCGCTCTTTGGATCTTCGAACGAGGAAATGACAGTAAACGGTAATGGTAAAGTTTTGAGAGTGGGTGAAAATGCTGGCGAATCGGGCGGGGTAAGAGAACTTGACGGAATTAAGAATGATAAGAATTCTCTATTTCATTCATTCATTCGACATTTACGTATTTTAGCAGATGTATGGTCGCAAGAAATGTCAAAAACCGAAATGTACGAACAGCGTCATTCCTAGGGTTAATCCCCAAAGCCTAAGCCCGGTTTCTCTTTCACCCCTAGCTTTCTTCTTCCCGACTCCGAACCAGTGCTCGAACGTTCCGACAGTCTGAGTCCAGTCTTCTCCACCCGCCTCCACTTCGGGAGAAACATCATCGCGAACCCAACCTTCTGCTGTAGCCGAAGGTTTGTCGGGAAGCGCGATAGCACCGTATCTGGTAAGTGGGTAAAGAAGACGCTATGTCAGACATCATACCAAAATAACTTTATGTAAAAAGGTTGAGAGAAAACGTACTGCATGGACCCAACAAAGAGATGGATGAATCTTCTGACGAGCATATTTCGAGGTGACAATCTAGGTGAGAGGGAGATGCTGATGACGGCCCATTGTGAAGGGGGTAGTACTGCACAAATATGATTATAAAGAAATGCAGACATTAGTCTTTAGCCAACGCACGGCTGGATATCAAAGGAACAAACATGTTTCAAGTGGAATCCAGTGCAGGGTAGAAACTTCAGACGGATCTAATTCTGGGATAGGAGACATTTTGGTTGTCTGAAGAAAGACTGCATCGGACCATACATCGAGAAAGCATTCAGCTTGATACACGAATATGTATCGTTTTGAAAGCACATGACTCACCGAACGGGGACAGGATCATCAATAGTCTTTTCCCGAGAGAAGTTGTGATCTCCCTGTCATCTGAGGTAAAGCAGAAAGGTCTCAATCAAATTTTGCCCACAAATGACATTCTTGCTGTGGCACGGAACGAGCCATAAACTCACCAAGTTGCCCAACATGTAGCCAGTCCGGCGTGGCTGCTAGATCAATTCCGACTTCTTCCCAGGTCTCTCGAAGAGCTGTATACTTTGCGCTTTCGTCTTCGGGATTCTATAAAACAGAAAACGTTGAATCAAAACGCGATCGACCGATCAGCCAAAATCGGTGAACATACTTTTCTGCCTCCTGGGAACGCCAGTTGAGAAGACCATCTTTGATTGAAACAGAGAGGCTCGCATTAATATTTCTTGACCATTTGTCAACCCAAGTCTCGACCTAGGATATTGCATACCTATCTCCTTTGCTTTTTGCTCGGCGAATAAAGAGTAGCTCAGCCTTGACTCCCTTCTCGTTCACCCAAGGTCTCTTGAAGAAGTCATCCAGAGAGGTAGCTGGAGCATCATCATCATCATCGCCCTGACCATTATAGATTGATGTTGGGGGAGGCACTAGTCTGATACAAATTGCCACGGATGCCCTTCCTTGTTGCGATGGAGGTGAAGAGATTTGTCTAGGAGCTAGTCACATCAATTCCATTCCGGTTCGGCCCGACCCGGTTGAAAGAGTGTGAGGTTAAAACTTCGATGAGGACAGAAAGAGAACACTGAGAAGGGACACACGAGTTGATTGAAGAGACAATAAACCACGTCGAAGATTTGAGATGACCTCGCCGTCTTCGAAATCAATGCCGCTTGATGAGAGTTGCTTTCCAAGTTTGACGGATGTTGGTAGGGTTGTAGCAGCTTTGTCAATCAGAAACGATCGAATTTTGACATTGAAAGCGAAAACGTGAAAAAGAATGAGTTTGCGATTCGAGATATTCGTGTAGACGATAATCCATTTCTTAAAATTTCATACTAACCAGAGTTCTTCTTCCGGAGAGTGTCTTGAGAGGAATCCATGTTGTCGAGTGTGCTGAAGCTTGAGCAGGACAAAGGTGAAGTTGAAAAAGAACGAGATGAACTCTTCGCCAGGAACGCAACTGACCGACCAACCAGGGAACCCGCCGTTGGGGGCCCCCAACAGATTTCCCGTCCACGCGTCTGGAAAGTTGTGCCTGACACGCGTCGACGCGTCGGTTTTTCATTTTAATACACTCTACGCTTTCTCTCACTTACACACAAACAACTGTTTGCTCCAAGATGAACTCTTCGTCCAATCCTTACCTCGAGAAACAAACCATTCTGTTGTCCAGATTGGTAAAGACATTGGACAGATGCAACGAAGCTGTTGTTGATCTCAACGGCCATATCCAAGTATGATGTTTTCCAACTTTGCCTACTGAACGTAGTCTGGTCGTATCTCATACGTTATTTTTAACATACAGGATGTTGTGTCAAATCCCGATTCCGAAACGGTCATTATCACCGCGAAGCTGTTCGAAAAGTATGAGCGGAACGTCGCCTACAATCTTCCTCATTTAATATCTGACGAAAGTCGAGCAGGATCCGGAGAAGGCACTGGATCAAGACTGGCAGGGGAGCCGTAAATAGAGTGATTTGAGCATATATTGAGCATGGGAATGGGGAGAGAGCTTCAGCTAAGTCATGGGATTGTCATTCGAGGATCCTATGACACGGCCATCTTTCAACTCTCGTCATCATACTTCACTTGTGCAGGCGTAAGTGTTATCTTCTGATGTCATCTACCTTCACATCGATCATCCGTTTTTTTCTTTCTTTCGATAATTCATCTAATTCTCATGGTTGAAATTGAGAAAAGTGCAGATGACTTGTTATCTGCCCTGGCTAGGCTTCTGGCCATCTCCATGTGAGGAGATTGGTGATACAGTTATAGATACAATTTCGAACGTAGGTCCTGAAACCATCCTCTATATGTATCTGTCAAATGCTCATACTCTATGCATTTGTGTGTGAACTTCCAGTCGCTCTCAAATTACTGCGGTGGCCAACCACGCTGCCGAATTGATAGTTGACGTCGTATATCATTTGTTTCAAGATACCCGTTGCGACTGCTGGAACGTCCTCTTTACCATGCCAGATAGCAGCTCGAAGCTTCTTTTGAGATTACAACTCATTGTGACGTTCATAAGATTAGTATGGTGAATAACGAAAGATAGTTATACCAGTAGGAGGCTCTCAGAGGAAAGACAAATGAGATTGACATGGTTAAAACCTATATGTTGTCGCACTTTTCGTCCGGTCTGTTGTGCTTGACTTCGTGAAATCGCATGTGTCGCAACAATAGTTCCTTGATGAACCAATGAAGCTAGAATCTTGGTATTCATTGTACTTCATCTTACTCGAATGCATTCGGGTAACAAACATGGTCGGTCTTGTGAGTCGATAAGCCATATACTATTATAACCTTTCGACTTTATGTTCTTATAGCTGTTCATACGAAGGCTCTCATGGAAGTCAAACTTATGCAGAAATGTATCCTGAAGAATCTGAGCATCAATCCTAATCGCGGTCGATTTTAAGCATATTATATCGAAACTCCGAGTCAGGCTGGACGGAAAAAGGTTTTCTATGCGAAAGAAAGGAACAATTTCTTGTACAACATACAGCGTCAATCACCAAACAATTTTGATCTGTGCATGAGCGAAGTTTCTCGCATAAAAATAAATCAAACTCGAAGAGAGCAGACGAACATCCATTGTCGAACGGAAATGAAATAAAAGAGGAAGAAGATACCGAGATAAGGCGAGAGTCTGGGATTACCCGGATGTTCGGACCGATCACCGACCGCATGTTTTTTCTGCCGTTCATGTCGTCAGTATATAAGCGACTTTTCTTCATATCCTCCCTTTATTCATCTTCCTCTTCTCTTCATATTCACAAATCCTTTCCTGAGCTTTTATATCTACTTTACAAACAAAATTAAACCTTAAAGCATGACTACTTTCACTGCTACTGTCCTTGTGAGCTTCAATATCGATCTGCTTATCAAGAGAAGAATGGAAGTGATGGGTTCTTCTGCGTTCAAAAGCTTATCCGGTTCTTTCCTTTGTACTATAGCACGGCGCTCGAGACCTTAAACTGGTTTGTCCTATTTAGAAGCTCATATTTAGTTGTATATTCTAAATGCCGATCGACATTGGTGCACTTTAATACCACAGGAAACCAGAACTCTCGAAGCACCGACAGATGGCAAGGCGTTCGTACTAGATTCTGCGATATCTATCCCTTCCGTATGATCTCAACGCTAACTTAGTTCACTTGGACATGTTCTAGTCAAATCCGAATCATCGCGACTGGTTTGTGCGGATCTGATGGTGAGCTTTGTTGAAATTAGTTTGTCTGAATGGTGTTCTACTAAAGCGCAGACTACTAACCTATGATTCCCCTCTTACAGTTCACTACTACACACATAACGCCAACGGAGCCTTCAAAGTACAAAAGCCACTTGTATTGGGTCACGAAGCCGGAGGAGTGATCACTTCCTTACCAGAATCATACAAGGGTGACTTGAAGGTTGGCGATAAGGTGGCCATCGAGGCCGGAGTCTCCTGCTCCCGATGTGGAGATTGCAAGGGCGGAAGATACAACCTCTGTAACGTAAGGACATTCTCTTTCATTCAAAATACCGACGTTCATCAGATAATTCTAATCAAAACCGCGTTTGGTTGTATGCGGTATGTGTCTGAGCAGGAAATGTCCTTCTGTTCGTCGGCAAAAACCTTCCCTCACCGAGACGGAACCCTCCAGGAGTACATGATCCACGATATCGATTACTTATACAAGTCAGTTCTCTTATCTTATCTACCCTCATTGGTTTGAACATACCACTGACAAATTCATTAATCCTACAGGATGCCCGCTGATCTTTCCTTCGAGCTTGCCTCGATAGCTGAGCCTTTGAGCGTGATCCTCCAGGCGACTCGCCGATCAGCATCCCCTCAGCCTGGTTCTTCCATTCTCATCTTGGGTTGCGGAGCTGTCGGTCTTTTGGCAGCCGCCGTTGCGCGATCAATGGGAGCCACAAGAATAGCGGCAGTCGACATCGACGAGAAAAAGCTGGAATTCGCCAAAGAGCAAGGGTGGGTGGACGAAATTCTTGTTTTGCCCAGGGGGCCGAGATTGAGCGGAAAGGAGAGTTTGGAGGCTGCAAAGACATTGGCGGGCACCATGCAAGAGACTTTTGGAAGCGCTGGGTTCGATGCCGTGTTTGAATGCTCTGGGGTTGAGGTTTGTCTTGTTCAAATTTCATGCCTTGCGTAGTGTTGCTCATGAGAAGACTAAAATCGCGTTTGTATTGTATCTCACGAAAACAGTCGTGTATGCAGGTGGCTATCTTTGTGAGTATATCTTATCTCCAAAAAAAGATTCGTTTCAGTACTCCAGCGAGAAAGACGCTCAGACTTGTTCGTCTGTTTCTGTGTATCAGTTGGCCCGAACTGGTGGCAAAGTAGTCTTCATTGGAATGGGAACCCCGGAAGCCACCCTGCCCACTAGCAATGCCTTCACTCGAGAGGTCGACCTTATCGGTTTGTCCATCATCCGTTTCTTGATTTTCACTGAACCCTATATCCTCGATATGTGGGATGAACAACCTGTTGAGATTTTAACCCTCTTTCATACATCTTATTCATACAGGTGTATTCCGATACTCGAACACTTATCCGACTGCGCTCTCTCTCCTTGCTTCCGGTCGACTTGGACCAGGAATCGAGAAGATGGTCACCCAGCGATACCCGCTCGAAAAGGCAGCGCTTGCTTTCGAGGCGGTTGCAAAGGGACGAGATGAGAACGGAAACGGAGTGATCAAAACGATGGTTCGTCCCCTTCTATCGTATCTCGGTTCTTTGTAAAAGACAACTCAACTAACTTGACCTGTTCGTTTCTCTTTGATTTCCCATATTGGCAGGTTGGGCCTGACTACTAGTTTTCTCACAGTTTTTTGTTCTTTCCATTCCTATCTTCATTCTGGTTATATTCTCTGGTTTATCTTTACTTGTATGTTTGACACATGTAAAAAATTACCCTGATTCTTGATGCAATATTTGGGAAAATACATATTGGAAACATGAGATCACGACAGAAACAGTCAAATATCTCCTCAACTTCTTCTGTTTTATTTTGGGCCCAGACATTTTGGTTGGATTTCGTGTTATCCCTATCGTCGTGTTATAACAAAACAAAACAAAACAAAAAAGCCATAAAAGCGAGCGAATCTTGACTCGAAGGACCTCTTGTTGAGAGCTATCCCCGACCTTTGTCTATTTGCAGGGTCAACTACTTCTACCAGCCAGGGGCAGATCCCCAAGGGTTGTTATCTGCTCCTCCGTAAGCGCCTTGTGTCGGTCCAGTTTGCGCACTGGTGTCCCAGTTAGGTTCAGCTAACTCTGTTGGGGGCACAGAAGAAAGGAGAGGGTTTGGACCGGCGGACGATGAGGTGGTAGGGAACATTTCTTCAAGGTTGATCACGATGGATGCTAATTTGATGTTAAGCGCGTCCAATCCCTGTTCGAGGTTGCGTCAGGTAATGTCCATCCGAGATACACGTGTCTGACAAATGATACGTGGCTTAGATCGTTTTGAAATAACGTAAAAAGTACCTACTCGATCAACCACCTCGGCCACGTCCACACTACCTGAACCTTCTGCCTCAAAGTAGAATCGTTCCGGCTCCTTCAAGAAATCAAACGGTTCATCCTCCAACGGAGGGTTCTCAAAAGGTGCATTTGCCGTTGGCGGCCATTCAGACTTGGCTGCTCGTGTGAAACGTTTTGATTTACAGCATGAATTTTCTGATCGGGATGACGAACTTGCATAGAGAAAGATGAAAATACGAACCATCACTCTCGTACCAATAGGATGTGTGTCTCAGCGCGTTATGAGGATCGTATTCAAACGAAACAGCGGATAGAGGGGACCATTTTGAGTGAGTTTTTGCGATACCCTATTGTCAATAGCCAATTGGAACCATTACCAAAGAGTTGTTAGCAATTATTTGATCAGGAAACATACAGATTGCATGACAGTGTAAACTCGCCTTGAAAGCTTTGCAGACCAAATCCAACTCCTGTCCTTTAGCCAATTTGACAAGATAGATAGGTTTGCTATCCGGGACACCTGGTTGTGACATGTAAATTCAGAGAATGAGATGGTTGATGAATTCGACAGTAGTGCTCCGATCAAACATAGAACCTCATGTCAAAGAGATAGCAACACGTACCCTTCCCAACTGGTTCTCCAAATCCCTCACCTCGGGCGGCCCTTTCTTGTTCACTAAGCGGTGCTTCACTCGAGTTTGTGTTGTCCATATAAGGATTTGCACTCACACCTATCGACGAGAGAAGAGGGAAACAAGTTACTTGTCAGAAGTTCAGCTGTCATATTCACATTCGTAGTCAAAAAACCCAATCGTGCATCACACAATCGTATAATAAGGCGGCACACAGAAACGAAGAACAAGCACTGACCGGTCTCGACAATTTCTAATGCTTCAGAAGTTACAGTGACCTCTCGGTCGGTAGCCTTGGCTCTTAAACGTAAGGTGATACAACAATGGGAGCATCCTTCGATACAGTCACAATCCTGAGGAAATTTAAAGAGATACATAATCCATCAGAATATGCATCCACACTTGTCAATCCGTGCAGAGCAAAGGCATCATGCGAAGCAAATAAACGACATCCGTTCTGTAACAAATACAAGGGTCGAGAAGAGAAGACACGAACCATGTGCCACTTCAAGCCTTCTTCACATCCACCGCTTCTCAACGGGATTAAACCAAGCCGATGAGCCAGGAATTCATCAGCCAAGACAGACGTGTTGGCCGAGATAGAAACTTGGTCGATCGCTGTTGGAGACCAATTATGATACACGTCGATAATCAAGGCAATGAGACGCTCTTAAGTTGTTGTTGATCTCGTCTAAAGGAAAAGGAATGGACGGATGAACTGACCAACTGTCGGCACGTCGGCCATCATCACTCGTCTCAGTGAGTTGGCGAACCTGAGAGAAGTGACATTTGCATTCACAAAACACCACGGAATATATCGACCGAAATCAGCAAGATACCCTTGCACCAAATACCGAGTGGATGGAGATACGAAAGACAGGAACTCTTCACGACATGGACCATCCATGATCGCTAGGAATTCCGAGTCGCTTCTCTCCGACACCAGTCAAAAGGACGTTAAAGAGGAGGACGAACGACATATCGACACCTTCCAAAGTAAAGGACACGCGATCCTTTTGAAGATCTCTTAGGACAAATAGAGGATTTGAGTTGTCGACTGGCATCTTGAGAAAGAAAAGGATGTCAAGCCAGAAAGTAATAAGAGAAGAGAGTCGGAGGATGATGGAGAAGAAACAGCAACCAAAGAAACGAATCGGAAATTCATTCAGTTTTCGTTGAATTTGCGAAATTCAATACAAATACTTAAATCAAGCTAGGCTGATATTCTCATGTTCTACGATGAGAGCACACATGCACATACTAAGACAGTAGCGAAGCCGGATCCGAACTGATGAAAACCTCAGGCAACCTGATAGGTGCTGTTTCCTTGAAGGCAGATACCGAAAGCACTCTTGATGCGGGCCTCAAGACCCACACAGCATCCGGCTTATACCTACAATAGGTAATCATTATAGGCATTAAGCGAAAAGAGGCAAAAGTGAACCCCAAAAACAATGATGAAGGCAATCAAGGTATAAAACACACAAAAGATTTCAAGAAATAAGCTCGTGAATATTGAAATTATAAGAAAAATGAAAAAATGGAGATATGAAGAAAATGTATATATAGAGCTATAGAGAACACCGAGGGGTATGAGTTGAGAGCAAAAAGACGACAATCTTTTATAGAAGAACCGATGGGAGTCAGCAGTAGAAGAAAAGAAGAAGAAGCCTTGCTTGAATCGAAGTTGAGGGTTTCAAGCAGTCAGAAATCAATATCCTTTGGAATCAACGAGGATAAGCCCGACCAGAAAAGATGTCAGCCTACTTGGGTTTCTCCGTAGCAAGAGAGGTTCGAAATTAAATCTTGAAGTATCATCTCTACTCCTATATATATTCGATCAATCACGTAAATCACGTATACCGTTTCGTTGGCCGTGCCAGTAGAGTGAACGAACAAAGCCAAAACACCACATTGATCAGAGCGAGTCGAGAGCGAAATTATGAAAGATATACAGGGGACTGACTCAGCAAAGTAGCACTCTCTTGGAGAGATTCTATGCGTTCTGTTTATGTATGTTTTGACACGTTTCTTGATTCGGAGGTGGAGCGGACTAAAAGGTTACAAACGAACCCAGACCAAAAGAATACAATTCGAGTGTAAGTCAAGTATGCATGTCAGTTGATTGGCTCACTTCAATTCCTTTGGGGTTGTTTCCTCCAAAGCCGATCCAGTAGGTACAAGGATCAAAGCAGAAGGGTAAAAAAATGAGTAGAAAACTTGAACAATTGAACATACTGGCGATCCTCTGTTCTGTATCTCTACCTGAGCATTCCTCATAGCGACCACAGCAGCCTCGAAGGGGTCCATCATCGATGGACGTAGCTGGCCTGGATTCGTCGCTTCCCTCACGGTGTCATTTTGTCTCTCCGGCTGAGAAGGATCAGGACAAAATCGGACGAAACGAAAGAAAAGATGCAAGAGGATGTAAGATATAAGAACGTAGCTCATGAATTGATCTGGAGGATGTATTCAACCTATTTAAACAAAGACCATGTGAACAAAATGGTTGATCTCAAGACGTACAGACAAAGCAAGCTCATGGGTTTCTTGAGGACATGGCTTATAATCCTTGTCGTTCCCGGACCATAATGTTCCATCGACTCTCCTCCCTTCACAGGGTATTCCAAGTGTTTTCGATGCTCGCAATTCTTCTTTTTTCTGTAGTTCCGAAGAGTCGACAGTGACCATGGCTGAGAATGGTTGTCTGTTAGATCGGAAGCAAAACGGAGATTACACGTTGAAAGATGAGATAAGAGGTCGGTGATATAGGGTTCGACGAGCGACCGCAAAGGATTAGAAGAAGAACGATATGGATGAGAGCGACAGTGCGATTTCGCCTTGGATACCAGGGAAGGCTGATTCACAAGAGTTCACACCCTAGAGGGCGACCAACAAGTTCAAGCGTTGGACGGTTACAGCCGGAGTCTTTGCTTATGATCCTCTCAGCCCCGATCTTGCTTCCCAAAAGTCGATTGAACCATCGTGCCAGACCTAAACGAGCAACCGAAGTACCCACCTCTGATGACAAGAACACGTTGACCTTTGTAATGTGTGGAGACGACCTTCCATAGAAGCCAACGAAACGAAAGAAGAACTGAAGTACGGATAAAAGGAGCGCCGGATGGAAGGCGCAAATATGGCCCGATAGATATATCAAACCATACTTGCGGAGGATCGCCAGCACACGCTGCGCAGCCGATCTACCAAGGCACAAGTTATCGAGCCCAGATGTGTCGATCACCGTCACCCTGGCCCCTGGTTCCTCGCCTCTCGTCCCTCGCCCCTTCGCCACCTCGTTTAATCCTATAGATCGCAGAGGAATGAATCTTTTCATGTTCGGGGAAACTGACTATCAGGACAAAGATCATCGCTCTGTATGTGTGTTCTGATATTACGGATACCGTTTCCGTCTGATTTAAGAACAGTTAGTCCATTCGGCTGGACGCCACATACACCGGCGACTGATCGGACAGATGAGACAAACGCCACCCACACGACACAAGCGATACAGACACGTATTGGCCATGGTCACAATCCTACGAATTAGGTCATCATCAAATCAGCCCTGACTCGTTCGTTTCTTTTGCCTAACCCAACCTCTTCGGAATACAGGCTTCTACGAACGAGGAGGAGGATACCGCACGATCAAGAGAGGAAGAGAGACAGATAAATGAAAATAAGAATAAATGCCACGTGGAACTCTGAAAAAGGCCTCGCACTGTTCATCACTCGTAGATGCCCTCAGGCCGCATGTCACGGCGTATGACAGACAGGATGAGAGGGAAAAACAGTGAGAGTGGCGAGAGAGTTTGTTCATGTGGAAAAAAATAGAAAGGGAAAAATAGGGCTACAGACGAGATGCAGGTCATATGCATGGCCGAATGTAGCACACAATCTCCAAATCCTTATCCGCTGACGAACTTCAGTCGAATCCCTCTACGAGCGGCAGCAGCGACCTCAGCTGAGCGAATTCAAGAGAGATTAGGTTAATGTGCTTGTACATTTCGGACGAGATATACTTCGACGATCTACGTTCAGAAAGAAAACATGCAACACGAACCTCTCTTTTCAGAGTCTTCCTGACGCTTGTCATGGTTCAGAACGAGAGCCTTCATCTGTTGCTGCTCGAGCTTGTCAAGCATCTGATTGGATCTAGTATTGATGGCTAAAGCAGAATCGGCTGGTATGTCCATCAATCGCGTCTAGTAGGAGATCGTTTTTATCAAAGGTTGAATACGTCGTTCTTCAGTATGGGTCGAAAGATTGAAAAAGTTGAAAGGCGATAACTCACCTGAGGCTTATTTCCTTTCTTCGTTAGAAGCATGAACTTCATGTTTCCCCCTGAATCCTCTGATGCGGGCCGGATCAAGTCATCCTCTCCCGCCTTGGTTCCCTTGTGAGCTCGCCTCATCAGTGGGACCGCACTATCGAATACAGGGATTGTAGCTTTTCTGTCACCCTTTTTATCGGCCTGCTCGATGAGCAATCGTGAGAATTCCTTGGTGAATTCATCCTCTTCCTCTCGAGTCATTCCGTCTGCTTTTGTGAGCCCACGGACTACCAGGTCGTCCTCTATGTCTTCCTCTGTAGCACTTCCCTCATCAGACAGATGGGGCTACATCGAACAAACTCGCACAGGGTTACTTCGACTGCAACCGCCGTTCGTGAGAGCAACGGAATCCAGAAACTCACCTCCTCGAGATCCTCCTTCTCTTCGGTTTCTTCTCTCAAATCAATGACTTCCTCTCGATCTTCATCTCCACTTTCGCTTCCGGAATCAACCCGTTCCTCTTCATCATCGGCGACTGATCATGACCATATCAAGCAAGCGGTGAGTCAACATGCCGGGAATCAATAAGTGGTCGCAGAAGAGAAAGACGCACCGGTTGACTGAAGAGCTTGAGAAGCCAACAACTCGTCAATAGCAAGTCCGACCTCCTCCATATTTTTGAATGGGACAAGATCCGGCCGGATCAACTGTCATAATCCAAGACGCGAACTAATCAGCTCAATGTTCATCAATAGTCGACACAAAAGGTAGCCGAATGGCTCACATCGAATGTATCTGAGACCATGAAATCAACGTCCATCGGCGGATCTCGTTTACACATCACATATGCCTGTATCGCCAAAACAGTGATCATCCTGATGAGTACAGAAATTCGCACATGAGAACTATAAGTGATCATCTGGTAAAATGACACTCACCTGGAAGACAATCAGAAACTGATCGAGTCTTTTCTGTTGGACCCCTTTATCAAAACACATCCCGCATGTTTCCAATAATGTGCAGATTAATCGGACTCGAAAGTAATCATCGGCAGCGTCGACAAGGGACGACCTTCCAGGGACAGGTAGTGGCTCAGCTGTTCAAAACAAGAGAAAGACGAAGAAAGGACCCAAAAAAAAAGGGTTTATATGAGACGTCTGTTAGATAATTCAACAGTCTAGTAAGAGAGGACGACATTGGTAGAAAAGCTCACAATGTCCAAAAGTGATCAAAGACCAAAGCGTATCGAAGATGATTGTGGAATTGACTTGGCGGTAGAAACTGATATCGAGACAAAGGTGTACTTAGTGCAGTCATTAACGTTGAACATATATAAACAAAAAGACAGCAGAAGTACGCACTGTAGTTCTCCGAGATACTTTATTGTTGCAATCCTACGTTGGTTGTGCTTGAAGATATTGGTCTCCAAGCCAGCCCGGATGTTCTCCAAAACTTGATCTACCACTCCAGTTGTGAAATCTGAATGAAATTTCGCCAAATCATAAACCACGATTGCTAACGCTCCAATATTTGAGAACTTGAGTTTCCAAACTTTCGTGAACGCTTTATGTAAAATATGTACGATCTTGTCGCGCAGTAGTGGAGTTTGTGTGACTGTGTCAGTTATATAGAAGCATCTATCAAGATCACGGCAACATAAAACGATGAAGAACCAACCTGGGGATCTTCCCAATGAAGCTTTCTAATGAGCTTCAAAACTTTTTCAACGGTCTTCTTCATAAGCACGTCATGAACCAGATGCCGAATAAAGAGGTCCATAGGAGTTCGCTCTTTCTGCTGGACGGCTGGTCGGTCAGGTGGGTTGCACTGATACATAGAAGAGAGATCATCAACGATGAGTTGATGAGTAACAGGAAGGACTGTTGGCGTATAGAAAATACTTGGAAAGAAAGACAAACCTGGTAATACGCATTCTCGAGTAAAAGTGCGAGTCTCGGATCCATGTGTTGAGCACTTTGCTTCCTTCTCAGAAGCTCCAACTGAACAACCAATTCGCCAGCAATAAGAAATCAAATGTCAACTTCCATAGAAGATAGGGTTCATGAAGAGGCTTCTACAGACCATGATCTTCATCCTCTCTCCTGTCTCTTCACTCCTCAACAAGAACCTTCCACAATTTTCTAACAACAAAGCGGCGCATTCGATGTTGGCTCCTGCCAGGTCGTCTACTAGCACCTTGAAGACATGAAGGATTGTGTGTGGTCGAGCGACTTTAAACTTGGCCAACTCTGAATAATAACGGATGTTCTGTTGGCCGTTACCATCAATGGTCAGCCAATGAAAGTAACCCCCGATACATCAGTATGAAGCTCGTATGTGATATGGTTGATTTAAAATATCACTGTACCTTTGATCGGACCTCAGCCAGCTCCTTGACAAGTCTTTTTCGTTGGAGATACCGAAACTCTTCGTCCAACTGTTAGTTTCGCCAGAGCCAGGGGCGAAAAGACCACATCAGAAGGGAAGCTTGAAACCAGGAAAAAGCAAGTTTAACGAAGCATCTTCCAAGGACTAACAATGGCAATTAAATCTTTCCCGACGTCCGGCATATAGGGATCCAAAGCAGCAACGAACCGGGCGTAGAGAGGTAAGAGGTCGGATCGATTTTTAGGAACCGAGCTCAGGAACTGAGACACAGCGGAAATTTATACCAGTTAGAGGGGAAAGAATCAGAGAGGTTTTCTGTCTGTGTCAAACGTGAAGAACAAAAGAACTCAGCACAAACCTTGACGACTTTCTTTCTGCTTGGTTTCGAGTTCATGATTGCAAAATCCACTGCCAACTGATCGACCACTGATTTCGAAACTGCTTCCGGCAAGGCCGTAAAGATGGCGTTCAATCTGGCAAGTGGACCTGCGGGGAGGGCAGGATCATCTGCTGAAGGAGTGAGGATTGCGGTGGAGGGGTCAAGATTTGAGAGTGACCTGTATATATCAGTTGAGGTGAGCGCAGACACGCCCAGAAAATACGCATTTAGCGAAAGTTGATCAATATGAAGGGAAAACTGATAGGAACTCACGAAACGACCGACTCTGGAATCTCCCCCGTCGCTGTTGTCTCTTCTCCATCCTCTTCAGGTCTAATAGCTTCAACTTCCTCGATCCCCGCTTTTTCGTCCCCTAGCTCTCTGTCCAGTATTACTATCTGATCTTGGATCTCTTCCGCTTCTTTTCCGTCTTTTTCTTTTTCCTTCTCTCTCTCCTTATCTTTCTTCAACTTGACACCCAAGAAACCTCCCGGAACAAAATCAGCAAGGTCGATAATGTCTTCGTAAAATTTACGCTGCTCCTCGTCTTCCCACATCCCACCAACAGGAATGTCATCCAGTGAACGAGCATAAGGGTTAGCCGAGGTCGAACTATCAAGGACAAGGACGGATCCTGAGCCTTTCGGAGGAGGTAGCGCAGGAAAGGATGGGGCTGGCAGATGTAATAGATCGGCTAGGCTGTTACGGTTAGAGAGTTGAAAGACAAAGAATGAGTTTTTATTGTAAGACATGTGAAGTATAAAAGGTTGACAATCTAGACGTACGAGGTTAATCCAGCCATTAATCTCTCTACCTCTTTCGTCATCTTCTCGTACGCCTGTTGTCTATCTTCAAAGATTTCTCCCGACTTGATATACGCCTCGTGATTCTTCAGATCCTGTTCTTGCAATCTCTGTAAAAGCCAAATAGCGCCCGATCCCATGAAACACGCAAAGCCTGCTGGTCAGAGAATGAAATGGAAGCATGATAACGGGAATCAAAGAACGTACTACTCTTCCCTTCTGAACGTTTTTAGCTAACGATTCATAGTAGGAGTTGAATGCAGTTCTCAGCCGACTTTGAACGGCGCTTGGAACCAGCTCATCGTCCTCGCCTGTTCCGACCTCATTAGTATTCTTAACTTCTTCAGTTAGCGATTGAGTTCTTGTTTCCGAGCCAAGATAGAGTCTTCCGAAAGTTTTCAGGAAGGACGCAAAGAGCGGAAGAGAGGTGAATATTGGATCGGATGTCAACTACAATTGGACATGAAGCATTCATGTTCGTGGTACAAGAAAAGGTCAAAGGCTGTTTCTTTCTCCAGTACCACACAATGAAGGCAAGTCTTATGAGTGAACAAGACAAAGAGAGGGACGTACAAGCGCTTTGAGCGCCTCTTCAACCAACCCTCCGTCCTTTTTCTCCTCCGAGCTTCCCGTCCCAGTTCCAGCTGTCTTTGACCTTTTTCCTGCCGCAACGTTCAACGCTGCGACCCCTCCTTGTATCTTCAGACCGCATACCTCTGCCTCGGATAGAACTCTCAACACGCCTCGCTGTCTAGACACCCGTTCTTTTTCTTCTCGATCCCTTTGCTCGGCAGGAAGAGCTTTAAGAGCTGAGGGAGTCGGTGGGGCGAGGAGAGCGTACAATTGAGTGAGGAGAGGAAGAAGAAAGACGGAGTGGTCCAACCGAATCGACAGGCGGGTGAGGATCTGTCAAGATGACCAAGTAGGAGAGAGGCAATGATTAATTCAACCGATCAAGAGAGTATGTTTGTTGCGATTAACGAGGATCAATACAGTGCTGAAGGTCGAAGTTTGAAAGCTAAACCTCCTCCACACTGTACGAGCAACTCTTCGAACCGAAAGAGACATCGTCTCCCTCGAGATAAAAGAAAGAGAGCAAGTAGTTTGCGTTCAAGAGAAAGAAGAACCTTACCTCCACGACACTTAACACGTCTCCTTTTCCTCCCAGCCCTGTGATTCCTTCAACGCAAGCATCCACGATCTCTTCCGCGTACTTTCCCAGACTCAGACTATCGATCTCCTTTAGCACACTCTCCTTTGATTCTAAGGAAAACTGTTTGCGAAGCTTGTTGAGGAGAGAGGTGTGTCGTTTTAGAGAAGAGTCATAAGTCTTCTTGGAAGCGACAGACGGGTTGGTGTTTAGTTGAAGAAGAGGTAGTCGTTTGGATCGTTTGAGAGGATCTGGATGAAGAGGTAGTTCGGTTGACATCCTTGTTGTTCCTCTGTAAATCGGGGCCAGGTAAGAGGTAAGAGCGTTCAGATGAGGTTTTCACAGACAAATGTTGTTCACAGCTCAACAAAAGAGAGACTGAAGAGGTGAAAGTGGGTATCTCCTTCTGATCGAGTCGGAAGTAGAAGATGGGAGTTGTTGAAAGCAGGGTCGTTCTAATTATCACAAACGAAGGACCACCTCCGCCGACCGACATACTTTTCTCTGCTTTCAACTCTATCCAACTACTTCCCTTCTCCGTCTCTCTTGATCTTCGCGTTGCCAGTACGTTGTCTGCATTCTTAACATCTTCCTTGTTCTAAAGAACATCGAGAAGATCGAAACATACCAAAGGTAGACTAAGGATTCTACTGCTGTACCGAGTAGACGCGTATCCTGTGTTCAGATCTACCCACTGATGTGAACCTGAATTGTCGAAGGCACTTCCTGGTCTTTGAACTTGATAGGCGATATGCAAGAGCATAACAGAACATTACATAGATCTACAACTGTATTCAGACAACTTTGACTACCCTCGTACACCTGATCCTTCTCTGATCTGTCCTATCCAGATTCTGAGCTACCCTCTTTCTCGTATCCGTGTCCCTCGATCAGCCCAACACTGACGGCTAAGCCTAATTTGAGGGCCTGAGCGATTTCTTTTTGACTCTTGCCTTCTTTCTCCAAGTTCTTCGCGTATTGAGCGTGGATCGCTTCTGATCTGGCATGCTGTGGGTCCATGACAAAGGGAAGTCAGCTAACAGGTTCAAGGGAAAACAGGAGAGGAAAAGGAAGTATGATGTCCGCGGATGTTTTAGTGAAGGGATTCGTGGGCAGAATTTTGGTAGTGTCTGACGATCAATGCCATGGACGTTTGTAATCCTCAAAGCTTCAGAGGTGGGATCTAGCTGATCTCGATGTCCTTGATCTACTAGTTACGACTGGGCATAAGGATAGCAATTCACATGGATGACTTTTCTCCCACTCTGATTACGCTCCATATGCACAGAACCCATCGAAACTGGCAGATGTTGTCTGGAGATATCAAGAGACACGTACCTCCTTCTTGTTGTGCAAGCACTCTTGATAATCCTCTCTGAAGAGAGTACAATCCTTGGGGTTGTCGGTTCCAGCGTAGCACTGTTGAGAATCAAACGAGAGGTAGGCGATCAACACGGTGAATCCGAGTGGAATAAACCGATGGGACAGACCCTTGTAAAGTCTTGCCAGAATACGAAGCAAGGTGTCAAACCTAGAAGGCAAAAAGAAGAGAAGAAAAGAACGAGTAGAACAGTGATAAATTGGTCCGATCTCAAAACAGAAGACAAAGTACAAAGAACGCAAGGGTAGACTAACCTCCTTTCAAGCTTTGTCCGGACTATAAGAAAAAGTTCAACATGATCCTAAGCCACAAGGACCAAAACAACAACGGATGAACACGTTGATGGACATACCGCCATTGTATTTGTCAAAGTTGAAGTTGAAGCTGAGTTGTTGAGATGGTCTATGGATGAGATCGGATGAACCAGGAAGGCGGGGAAGATTGACTACGAGATGGAGAACCCCTTAGGTAACTTAGATAACAAGCCATGATCTGCGCACGCCTCGAGATACACTCGGCCGAGAGATGGTGAAAGATGGAACGTCGTCTTCTTCTAACCTTATACATCATCAACGACCTTCTTCGTATCTTACAACATGTCTCTTTGGTCGAAAGTACAAACTGGTCAGTGTGGTATTTTGTTTCTGAAGAAACCATCTCTGGTTGCCTTGGAAGCATCGTTTCAGTATTGCTCATTGGATCACGATCCGGCTTGTTCCTTGAATTCGCTCTACATCTCGGCCACTGTCCTCAGGAGCCAAAAAGGCAGCTGGACAAACAACCAATTTCTTGCAGGTATCTGCTGTGTTCACATAATCTAATATCGGATCAACCCAAATCACGCCTTTGGACCGTTATAGACCTGATCTCACGATTTCTTTCGCTGCTCTAATCTGCCATCTTGTCTGAATCAATAGGAAAGCTCCACTCTTGCTGTATCGCAAGCGAGCGGGGTTAAGCAAAACTTCAGCTTGGCCGCTGAAACTCAGAAAGCGGCTGAAATCCTAACTGTGTTTCTTGGTCAGTAAATCTGTTGCAAAGACCTCTTTGTCCTATTCTGCGCCTCGACTTACTCGATGTACTTCCTCTGTCACAGCCGACCCGAACCAACCTCGATCTGCTCTGAATGCTATCCCCAAGGCAGTGCTCCTTAATGCCAAAGGTCTTGCCATTTTTACCGTTGTCAAAGCCGGGTTCATCTTCTCTGGCCGAGGAGGAACTGGACTGGTCATCTCTAGGCTACCGTATGTTCTACTGTCTCAGTCGTCTTCATCGGCTTCAACTTGACTTGTCTAATCAATGTGCGTCTTCACTTGTGTCATAAGAGACGGATCTTGGTCAGCTCCTTCGTTGATTGGCACAGGAGGGTTAGGTTGGGGCCTGGTCAGTTCATTGTTTTGTTTAAACACTGTTGCATAAAGAGCAACAAGCTCAACAGCATATCACTTCATTCTATCGGACTCTATAGCAAGCCGGAGCGTAAGTTGTCATATCTTGTAGATTTAGGTGTCATCAGCTAGTATGTTTCTAACCCGCTGCTCCGTATACCACTGCTGGACGACCCTTTTGTATAGTGATATCACCGGTTCGTTTGCTGTTCTTTAAAGAACTCAATGATCGTAAAGAGCTTATTCCTGTTGAGATTTTCAGATTTCGTGGTAGTTCTCAACTCCGACGAGGCCGTGCGATCTTTCTCGATGGGAGGAAACGTCACGATTGGAGGTGAGTACTTTCTAACTCGCGCGTCATCCGTGCTCTTATTGATTGATCTTCCAATTGTTCTCGTGGTCATATAGGCAATATCTCGGCTGCCGCTGGCCCAATTGGAACGGGCGGATCCGTTCAGACGGCTTTGGCGAGTCCAGCAGCCATGTTCAGCTATAGCAAATCCAAAGGATTGTTCGCTGGACTCTCCTTAGAAGTACGTTCATACCTGAAAAATAACTAGCAAGAGCCCCTTCGCCGATGAACTTTTCGGGCATTTCAAGCTTACGCAAACAATAAATTAATGGACAGGGCACTGTGTTGATTGAGCGAAAAGAAGCAAACAAACGTGAGTTTTAGTCTTGGTCTCCTTGCTTTTATCGAGATAGGTCATCCCTGAGTGTCGGCTTTCTTTTTTTGCCTCTGGTTAGAATTCTACGGTTCGGCTGTTCCCTCCAGGGACATTCTTTCTGGCAAAGTGCCAGCTCCAGAGATTGCCTCTCGTAAGGGTATCAGTTTCAGAAGATGACCGTTGCCTATGTGCTAAAATGGCTGTTTCTCTCAATCATACAGGAATGTACGAGGTCATCGAAGCTGCTGAAGGAATCGATGAATCGTCTATTCCTCAGGAGGCGTATGTTCCTACGGCCATGGGAGGGCACGTACCTGTGAATGAGTCTTCGCTCAGGGCGGGCGCGCCCGGAGCTGGTTCAGGACCAACGTCTACAGGATTGGGAAATGAAAAGGGGAGCAAGTCGAACGTGGTGTTTGACTCTGGGGAGACCGGGAAGTAGGCCTTGATGTTTTTGTGTTTTCTTTCGTACTCTTATTTCTTCTCTTTTTTATTGTTATTCTTGATCACCTTGTTTATGTTTTCCCATCATTGGACTTTTCTATCATCACATGATATCTCTCGTGCTTCTATCTCTTTCGTAACTTTGTGCTCTCGATAGTTCTGTCGACAATGGTCAGAAGTGAATTTTTAGTGGGCGAGTGGAACCTCTTCTGCTCTAATTCAATAAATCTCATGTATTACTGGCCCTATCCCATCTCGATTCGGATTGATTCCTGATGTATTACAAAAACTGGTAGTTTCAAAGAAGTCGGATAGTGTTTTTCTTTGTCAACGATCCTAAGTCTTGCTCTATTCCCCACAGATGTGTCTTAGCGCTGTATGCACAACAGATGAGCATCAGTAATGGTCGTGATTGAATAAGGTGAGAGGAAGAAGAGAAGGAAGAACCCATTTGAACTCACTCGAGGAATTCTAAGCGAAGACCGTCCTAAAATAGAAGGGCAGATGGGGAAGAAAGAGCCCTTAAGTCAGTACATGTCTCACGGATATCAACAATGGTTATCTTCCCAGAATCTATTAGTATAGTTTGGATCCAACACACGCGAAAGCCCCACTATCCCTTCATAAGACGGAGAAAAGACCAACAACAGAGAATGTGAAGGTAAGGAAAGAGAAAGACCTACAAAGACTTTTTTAAATTCTGCTCGGAGTTTTGACAAGTCAGCTTTACTCGAACTGTCTTGCTTGACACTTTCTATACTCCGCTCGACATCTTGTATCCTTTTTACATGATCTGCCATCTGAGTGGGTTGAACAGTTGGTCGAGCGTAAAGTTTTGAGGAGCGTCGAGATGGCAGATTAAGGGAAAGGATTGTCGACACCAGCCCAACCCCATAGATAACAAAGAGAAGACACAAAAACAAAACTCAGATGTCAGCACCTCGCTCAAAGGGCAACAAAGAAAGAAAAGCATGCAGAACCAAAAGACGAACCAAAGCAACCGACACGTTCAACTCTCTAACTGATTCCTGCAACAAGCTGGTGACTTGCTTGTATTCTTCAAAAATCTTCCAAGACGCGAAGCCGGATGCAATAGAGGTGGCAAGTAGAAATCCAAATGCAGCTCCTCTGAAAGCGCCTATCGGTTTTTTAAGCTGTAGGTTTGAAATGCACGATGTTCAATCATAATTGCTTCTGATATTTAAGAGGAGAGGGACATGACAAACTTGGATAGATCCGACGGTCGGAGGTGACGGGACCGGGGTAGCCAAAGGAACCGAAGGTTGGGACCGAGCAGCAGCTGAGGTACTGAATGCTCGGCCAGATTGAGCAGACGAACGAAGGAGCGAGTATACTGGACGCGATGAGAGATTCATGATAGCAGATGGTTTTTACCGGTAAGAAAGAGGAGAGAACATCAGAGGGAGGTCCGGGGACGTAGAGGAGCTGGCCGAAGGTAAATGATTTACGGGAAAATCAGATATTACCTATCTCGAGCACAGCAACCTCTTATCCACGTGACCCAACTTAGCCGATTCGAATTTAGCCGATGACATCGTCGAAACCTATCCGCCTGATCCGCCGGTCCCTCTGCCTTCTTGGGTGTTGAGCGCTATTTGATCGCACTCGAAATTCTGATTAAGCGATACGTTCGACGCTCAAAAGCGGAACCTCATCGCACATCCCTTCATCTTTTCTCTCTACTTTCCTACTCTTCTTCCGTGTACCTCAAACAGGCATGCTCCTTTCTAGATCATCAATCAAGACTTCATCTTCCTTTGTTCGAGCCATGACTTCCTCTGCTCCCCGATATCTCTCCCTGCTCAAGCCATCTACCTCTCTATCTAGCTTGCCTGGGTCGTTTTCTCAGGATACTCTTGCCTCCAAGCTCAAGCTCGCCCAACCGGATTTACTCCGATACACCAACTTTGTTGATGGAAGCTGGGTCACTCCATCCAGAGAAGATGAAGGTGTCAACTTCGAAATTCGAGATCCAGCTAGCAATGATGTTGTTCGTTCAGTTTCCTTCGCGTGAGATCTCAGAGCAGATACTGATAAAGATTTCTTTGGATTAATCCGGTATGTCTAGATTGCCTATGCCCCGGATCTGAATGCCGAGGAAGTCAACGAAGTCATCAAAGTGGCAGACAGCGTGCGCAAAGAGTGGGCCCAGACCACTGCTAAGGTGTGTAGTACAATCAGTTCCAAACTCAAGTTTGCATATAAATATCGAACGTCGATTGACTCCTCGTGGTGTACATGGGTCTCTCTAGCATCGCTCCGACTTGCTGAGGAAACTAAATGATCTGATGATCTTGCATCAGGAGGATTTGGCAAAGATCATCACTATCGTTCGTTCGAATGTATTTCATCCGGTAGTTCAGCGAGATGGTCCGATAAACTTATGACCCAATATATGCCTCTTTCAATCCCTTATCAACCTATCTCTACAGGAAAACGGAAAGCCTCTCGCCGATGCTAGAGGAGAAATTGCCTACGGAGCCTCCTTTGTGGACTGGTTGGTTTCTTTTCCAGCTTATGTTTGACCCTTGAACTTGGAATGAATCCTATAGGCTTATGTATCAAATATCTCCATGAAAACAGGTTTTCTGCCGAAGCCGTCCGAAGCTACGGAGATACCATCCCTTCCGCCACTCCTGGACTTCGAAACATTGTCATTAAACAGCCGGTCGGAGTGTGCTCGATCCTTGCTTGCTGGAACTTTGTAAGGTCTTGTTATCTTCGCCTGCGGGATATCTACACAGAAATGCTTGTGATCTTATCGCTGATTCTGCCTCTCTTTTATTCTCGTGTGTTCGTCTGTATTTTTCTTTAACGATAGCCCAATGCCATGATTGTGAGCTTCATGTCTGTTTACATTATATTGTGTGTCAAGTACATGGCCGGAACTGAACTTTATTCTCGATGAATTAACAGACCAGGAAGATTGCTCCTGCGTTAGCAGCCGGATGCCCTGTGGTTGTGAAAGCTCCTCCTGAGACCCCTCTCTCTGCTCTGGCTATGGCTCGATTGGTCGAGCTGGCCGGATTCCCCAAGGGTGTTGTTAACGTTTGTTCCTGTTTTTCTTGTTGTGCTTTCACACCGCGTATATGCTCGAGTGTTGCTAAATTAGCCTACACTCCATCGCTACTTCACGAACTTAGATCATCACGACAGACAAGAACACCAAGGATGTTGGAAAGGCAATGACCGAGAACCCTTTGGTCAGGAAAGTCTCGTTCACCGGCTCTGTAAGTCTGATTGTCAATTTAGTGTAAGGACGAGCTCGGACCCATAAGAAAAGGCTGACTGAGATTGGTATATTCGTCAATCGTTCTAGAGTCCGGTTGGAAAGATCTTAATGAGCCAGGCTTCGTCTACTCTTAAGAAGTGAGTACTCCGTCTTACTTTATCTCTCGATTGTCAGAATATTTACCTCGATCATTTTGCTTGTTACCAAAAGGTGCTCCTTTGAGCTCGGAGGAAACGCTGTGTTCGCAGGTGTGTTGGCTGTTGGCTCTTTCTTGCGTAATACCAAAATTTGTGTAAATAATCGCTAATAACCTTTCATGACGGCGCAACACTTAGTTTTCGAGGATGCAGATCTTCAAAAGGCTGTGGAAGGCTTGATCCAGTGCAAATTCCGATTGTCTGGTCAGACCTGTGTGTGCTGCAACCGAATCTACATCCATGAGAGCGTGTATGACGAGTTCTCCAAATTGTTCATCGAGGCCGGTTCGTTTCTAGTTTTCCGTGCTCGTCCTCTGTTTTTGCCTCGCTTATCAAGCCCTGCTCCTACGGATTTCCATATAGTCTCCAAGTTCAAGATCGGATCTGGTCTTGATTCCTCAGTCACCCATGGTCCTGTCATTCACTCTCGCGCACTCGCCAAGGTTCAGTCCCATATTGACGATGCTGTGTCCAAGGGCGCTCGAATCGCTCTAGGTGGACATCCCCTTAAAGAGCTCGGGCCTCACTTCTATGCCCCGACAGTGCTGCTTGACGTACCGCTTGATGGAACATTGATGTCCAAGGAAGAGACTTTTGGGCCTGTGGCTGGCCTGATGAAATTCAGTAGCGAGGAGCAATTGATTGAGAAGGCCAATGATACCGAGTTTGGCTTGGCTGGATGTGAGTATCTGTACTTTTTTCTGATTAATCGGATAAGGACTCTGACAGCACTCGACTCCCTTCGAATATAGACTTCTACACCAAAGATATCAGTAGAGCTTTCAGAGTTTCTGAAGCGATTGAGTGCGGAATGCTCGGTGTATGTCTCAATTCTCTCAAACTTGTTACAAACCGCTGAGCACTTGCTAATTGTGGATTACATGCTTCTCTAAATCTCACCCTTGAAGATCAACACTGGTTTGATTTCTCAGGCTGCTATTCCCTTCGGTGGTGTACGTCAAAGCATTCCCACTTCGTTTGAGATGGGTACCATCAGATTCTGACTCGTTCGTGTGTGTGTTCTACCAAACAGATCAAAGAATCGGGCTTCGGACGAGAGGGAAGCAAATATGGAATGGCGGAGTACGAGTAAGTCTCGACCTTTCTCTTGTACTCCTTTAGTTGTGTAAGATCGTCAACTGATTGCTCGATGGTTTTCATCATTCTGTCTTGATAGGGTGACCAAGTTCTTGGCATTGTCTATCTCGTAATCGAAGCTCGCTATACTCTTCTATATATAACTATCATCATATTTGTATAACAAACTTGGTACTCGATTGTAACAGCAGTGGCCCATACGCTGCATTTGAAACTTCTTCCTCTCTCTCTTTCTCTCTCTTTGTCGTCATCAAATCTATGAGTTAATATCAAACATGGTGGAAATCAATAGAATTTTTGAGAATTGAGCCATACGGCTGACGGGATCGAAGAATTTGAGCCAACCATTTTTGACTACGTACAGCAACATTTTCCATCGCGTGGCATTTTGAACGTCCCTCAAATACGGCAGGCAATGGATACATCCGGCGATCAAGTCGTTTCCTTTTTGGGGATTCCCTCATCACATCTCGCCCCAGTAGCAGTTTTCGTGTCATACTTTGTTCTGATCGCTTGCTTGTTCAGTCTGGTCATTCCTCGGACTCTCGGCGCATCTTATGCCTCTATTAAATCTCAATCTCAAGATAGGAGGTGTAGGAGGTATGCAGCCATCTTTGGGTTGCTGACATTGGGCAGCCAGCTCCATACTTGGTATCGTGAGGTTTTTTTTTCTTGCTTCTTTGCCTCGATCGTCTGATAGTCTGACCTGTTCTGAACGAATCTGTATTACTTCGTGTTCTCATAAGATATGATCGGATACATGCGATGGTCGTACACCAATTTCTATCAGACTTTGCCAGCCTCTCCTTCGCCATCCCTTCGAGCGATCTCATTCTGGCTACTCAATACATCTCTGTTCACTGAGGCATGGTCCATCGTTCTTCAACCTGGGACGCCATTCTGGATATCGGATCACATCACTAGATTTACGTGTTGCTGGTGGACGTTCTTCGTTTATCTGTCGATCCAACGCCCAGCTCCCCTTTCGAGCAAATCAAGTGGCAGTTCATCTCACCTGTATGGATCAAAAGTGGGAAAGGATAAGGCTGGCCAGCCCGAAAGTTCATCATTAACATCTTTGAAAGATGAAAAATGGGGAAATGCCTCGGCAGCCGCCGTTCTACTACTCGGTCAGGTTGTGGCGATCAGCGTAGCAAGCAACATCTGGTTCGTAGGTTGTGTTAAACGAGGTTTCCCTATTGTGGGGGACGGCAGGGTCCGGGATGTGCCAGTCAAGGTATGGGGAGCGTTGTTAGGAAGTTCAATCTGTGTGGGAGTGATGCCTTTGACGGTGAATCGTGAGTTGAAGCCTTCTTCCAAATAATTTCTTTTGCTTGAAGGTATGTGTGAACTCCGTACTGACTTGACTTTGACAATATGCGCTGGATGGATTATTTCAGAACCTTCATTCCTAACAGTTGTGAGTTTTTGAACATCATTACGCTCCCGAACGTAGCCTTAACTATTGAATTGACTACTGAGATACCTCATCACGCCTTTTATCTTTATCTTGGGTATGTTTCTTTTGAACAGCTCTTGATTATGCACGCACTACTCTTCGTTCCTTTCCTTCCTACCCGTCTAGCCGACGGCCCCTCGTCCTTCACCCTCACTCCGACCCAAGTATCCCTCCTCCTGCTCGTTCCTCCTGTCGTTTCCTCCATGCTTTTCAACCTCCCTATCCTGACTTCCCCATCCGTGGCGCTTAGGACGTTCCTAGCAGGAAATCATGCCCTTCGATCGATCGGCTCGGATGCTGCTTGGTGTGCATTTGGTCTGGTCGCTTGGGCCAGTTGGAAGGTTAAAGGACCAGGAAAGATCAGTAGAATAGTTTGCTCATTAGGAGCCTTCTGGGTGGGTGGAGTCGGATTACCGTTAGGTCTGGATTGAAGCTATGTATCGAACAGAATTCTTAGTGAACATGCTTTGTATCTCCCATGAGGACTACCATGAGAACTGATACGAGAAATGTTCGGCTCTAAGAACGTACCGTCGGGTTGATTACACGCTGGCATGACCGAATAAACATGTTAGGGTTATGTGAACGTCATTGACCTCCACTTTCTAGTTGTTTGTTGAAACCCATCGAAAACCATCTTCCTTCCTCAACGTTCACTTCTTCAAAGATGTCCCTGGCTTCCGTATCTGATACGATCAACTCAGCTGTAGGCGTGATCCCTACGACACCGTTCAAACCTCTCCAGTGTAAGCTTGTGAAATTCGTATATTTTCTCCCTGAATGTGATTGGCATGCAGGCTGATGACCGCTCACTGTATCCCGATTTGCTCTTTTCCTCGCCAGCTATCTGCCAGCATTTCTGCGCGTAAGTCATCTTCTCAACTATCCAAGTCCAATGGATGAGAGAGATATACTCTTTGCAGATCTGATAGAATCTGTGACTGATCACGATTTGATTAGGTTCCACGCATATGCCAACGATCTCTCGCGCCATGTTGAGAGTCAGTCTATACATTCTGCATCGTCATTTGAATAGCTCATACCTATCTGACCTATTCTGTCCATTGGTGCCAAGGTCACCACTTTTGTACCCACCTAAGCCCGGATTTTCATCAGTGTTTGATCTATGATGGACCAGGCGATGGGGAGGGAAAGTTTGACGGGAGAAGATTGATCGGGATTGAATATATCGTCACTGAGAAGGTTTGTTCACAAATACTGGCCCGACGATCCACCAGTAAGACTTTGCATGGAAAGAAGACCAACACACACTGACATTCCTGGGTATAGGTTTTCAACACGTTACCCGAATCAGAGACTCAATGTGGGTGCAATTCTTATCTAATATCTCGCGCAGTCGTTTCAGCTACTGCCTCTATGTAAACGGATCCGATGATCGATATGGCTGATCGATTCTGTGAGAACGACATGTACAGACTGGCACTCGCACAATTATGAGGTGTCTAGTGGAATGCTCACCCTTCTCGGTATGAAGGGCGTACCTGGCTTGGCTACTTCCTCCGCTGAACAACCAGCGATGATAGAGTTGCAAAAGACGTATGGAAAGACGTACGTAAATCGCTTTAATATCAACATGTACTGGCGCCGTTAGAATTTATCGTTTCATCCCGGTTCAAAATTCAAGCATCCATACATGGCAGTCGGATATCTATCCTGATCTTCCTCTAGGACCTCCTCAATTGATGGTCTCCTATACCGGCCCGTACGTCCTTGATACGTACATACAAGATTCTCAAATACTAAGATCTAAAACTGAAAATGTACTGGATATACATCAGAAACCAACTCCCAGGGCATTTGATCGAGAAGCGAGACAAGCAATATGGAATTGATACTGCCGAACAAGCAAAAAAACGAGAGGGATACCTCGACATGGAGTTCGAACCAAGCAAGAAGGCTGATTTGGTGATGAATGGAGGCAAGGTATGTTGTTGTTCTACTCATGCAAGCTTGAGTCGAGATTGCGCATATTGAGAGAATAGATAGTTGATCTTAATTGTGGTTCGCTTGCTCGATGAGCAGAAAGTAAGCTTGGACAAATAGTGCCTGGAAATTTCGATAGGATTTGAATAAAGGGTTGTTGGTGAGAGAGATGGGAGAGCATGCTTATGTATTGAATACAATCTTGCAGTATGTATCAAGTATGTATCGATGAACAAAGAATGTTAGCAAAACAGTAGATTTTCAAGACGAATTCTTCAGTCGACCATACACAGGACTTCTTGGGTTGTATGATTGAGTCGAGCGTACTTCATCATCATCATTGATACAGACCACCAATTTTAAGCTTCATATACCTCTTATCTTGCCCCACAAACGTCTTTCTCACTTTAAAAGAGAGAAAGGTGCTTGAGGCTCGTTCATCCGGAACGTGATGGTCTTCGTTTGTGTAAAAGAATCGATGGCATATTTTCCGTTGAATCGACCGTACCCAGAAGATTTATGACCTCCATGGGGTAGAGATCTATGAGCAGCCCACAAATTAGCATATATATAGACAAGATTATGAGAATGAGAAAAGTAGAGAGCAAGAAACAAACCCTTGGTCGTGTACGGTATTAGAGTTGATGTGCACAGCGGAACATTCCAGCGCTTTTGCGACCTGAATAGCTTGTCGGTAATCCTAGGGCATCATGTCGAAAGTCATCAAGCTCGTTATCAACAAGAAAACAAGAAAATGTAGTAAGAATAGAGCCTACCTCTGTCCAAACACTCGAACTGAGCCCAAACTCGCTATCGTTGGCAATCTCGACCGCATGATCAGCATCGTTTGCACGAATTATGGAGAGTAAAGGGCCAAAGGATTCTTCAAAGTAGACGTTCATCTGTGTTATTGATAACAAATAGCGAGAACAGATAGGTTGAGAGGAACATAAGCTAATATTCATATGAGACCAAAGTGAGTAGAATATCGATACAAAGCGAACCTCAGAAGTGACTCCCTCTAGAACGATGGGTTGGGCTTTGGATGAATGACATTTTTCCAAGCTGTGGATTTCGATCAGAGAAGTCGCGCCCTGAGTGACAAGATTTACATATCAAAAGACAGGACCTTGGTAAGGAAGGTGGATAACCTATAACGAATAAGAAGAGAAATAACTAAGAACCGATACTAACCTTGTTCAAAGCATCTTTTACCAAGCATTTGACTTTCTCAGCCGATCCTTCTCCTGACAACCCCATCTCAGCAACTTCACTTTCATCAGTCTTGAGTGCTTTGATCAGATCAGTGACCTTGCGTTTCATAACGGCAACAAAGTCGTCATAGATGGAAGAGACAACGATGACTCGCTCAGTGGCCATGCAAGTTTGTCCGGCATGGAAACTAGAACCAAAGAGAATCTAGATTCAGACAGATGGTATGAGAGCCGCTCAGACACCACTCAAAAGATAACGACGAGTAGAAAGAGGTTAGAATAGTAACGAACAGTGTGAGCTGCTTTCTCTATATCGGCCTTTTCTAAAACGACTGCAGCAGCCTTGCCGCCAAGCTCGAGAATTGCGGGTCTAGATTGAGCGATATGATATTATATTCAGCAAACAAGTACATGCCAATAGATGCATGACTGCTCACTTGATATATCGTCCACAAATTGATCCAATTTTGGATCCTACTGCTGGGGATCTATAGAATAGGTGTTGAGAAACCAGAAACAAAGCAAACACAGTTATAATTGGCTGTTTGATTCGAATGTTAACATATATATATGAAGGGCACATACCCGGTAAAGTTGACCATCTACGATTGAAGGCGTTCCAGGAGTGGTTAATGATTACGAACACGTTCGAAAGCTACAGTATCTAGATGATGGGCAAGTCAATTAATGCTCACCTTTATATCTTTATGCGCGATCGTTTGCTCGACGAGTGACGACACATTGTCAGGATCGAACTGAACAATGTTTAGTACGCCATCTGGCAAGCCGGCGTCCTTGAATAACTCTCCCATAAGAGAATGTGTATACGGAATCAACGGAGAGCCTAGTTAAGGTTTGAAAAGTTTTGATGCAATAATATAAAGACAAGAGACACGTTCAGAAGAGTAAGAAATACATTCTCGAGAGAGATGATGAGTTTGAGTCGCCAAAAGAGAGCAAGCACCTTTGAGCAGAACAGAGTTGCCGCAAGCAAGAGGCCATACGATTGCTCGAATAGAGAGGATGAGAGCCATGTTGAAGGGAGAGATTGAAAAGACCTGTAAACGTTGACAGAAGTCAAAAGAAACAAATACTTTAACTTCTTCAGGCATGTAAACTTTGGAGCAGATGAAGCGACAAGAACGCACCGTTCCAAAGGGCTCTCGAGTAACAAGTGCTAAGGAGCCTGGATAAGAAAAGAGTTATTCAGCCGGAATAAAGTTGATTGAGCATGTATCAAGGTGACTATAGATTTGATGCGAAGGAAATGAGATTACCGTCAACCGTCTGAGGAATATCGCCCGTGATTTGAGAGGTGCTATTGATTGGATGATTCGATGGAGAGGGTTTTTATCAACAGTTTTAGTGATAGATTCGACAGCGTCCGAACATTACATAGTACACAGCAAAGCGAGAAAATAAGATCCTACATTGCAGCAGCTTCTTCTATTGAGTTGATGCTCAATTTGAAGTCAACATCCTGTGTGAGCCCAGTCGCGCTCGTCTCAGCGGCTTGAGCGTCCCTGAAGATTGCTTTCCGTTCATGAAGCAGCTGAGCTACTCTGGTTAGGATCTGTCGACGCTGGAAAGCTGTTGTAGATGCCCAAGTTTTGGCTCCAGAGCGGGAGGATGATATGATTTTGGAGCTGAAGTTGATGAAGAAGAAAATGAGAGCATTTATCAAATTGTCGTAGCAAGGAAGTGGACTAGGCAACAGAACGAATCATACAGTTGAGATGCATCACAGGCAGAGGCCTGAGAGATGTCTCAAGATATGGAAATCAACCAGTGATGAGATGAATGAGCTAGTAGTATTGCTTATCTATACACTTAAAAACCCGGTCTAACCTACCTGGGTAGCGATTTGCTTAGAGGCCGGATGCCTAACCTCAAATGTACCAGAAGTATCAAGAAGTGGTCGATTATTCACCCAAAGAGGTGCATACTTGACTTCTGCAGCGGAAGCGTTGCACAGTGATATCGACTGAGCAAACAACCTCCTTCCTGTATGAGCGCTCAAGGTAAGAGCTACAGCATGTTGGGATAACCTATGGATCATCTGGAACAAATAAACACGAGAATCAACGACTCGGATGATGAACAGAAGAAAAGAATGTCTGGCTGTTTCGTTCATCTCCGAATGATAGCGGTGTAAGATGTATGTGGCGATAATAATCACGTGGCTCGGTTAAACAAACCCATTCCATACACATACATACACTCGCTTCTATCTCTTTCTGTCCGTCAGCTTAACCTTGTCAGACTCTTCGTACTAGAGATGGCAGACTCAGAGTAGTTCGTATTAGACTATGCTCCTACTGAACTGACAATCAAGATCATCTTTTTTGACCAAGCTAAGCTAATGATGAAAACAAAACATCCGGCTTTTGCATTCAGCCTAGACACATCGGCTCCTATTGTTCTGCCTTCGGTCTTCCCTTCACATAGAACAGATATAGACGACGACCGAGACGACGAAGACAGAAAGTCAGATGGAGAACTCTTGGATGAGCTTCTGGAGGAGGAAGCTGATTTCGATTGGGGAGGCTTTAGAGAAGCAAGAATGCAGCAAATAAAGGAGGAGTATGTGTTTCGTTCCTTGGTGCTGTAGTGACACACATCCAGGCTATTCACTGATAAATCTTATGATCTCTTCTCTGGATTGGGATATTTGCAGAGCGCAAAAACGTTTGCTTTTACAAAATACCCTTCACGGCCGTTATACCGAGATTAAGAATGAGAAAGAGCTAATCACGACCGCATCGTGAGTGAACGCTTCCTTTCAACAAAGAGCATACATCGCTTCAAACGCTGAGTATGATGTCGTTCACCTTCTTGTTTGTTTGATGATTACAGAAAAGAGCCATACTGTATCATTCACTTTTTCCATCGAGACTTCAGACGGTGCAAGATTATGGATAGACACCTCGAGGTTCGCTTCTTGGCTTGATATCAACCTCATCCGCTCCGTTCTTCCTCGACTGACATTATCCAATTCGCGCTCTTCTGAATACATCAACGACCTGTGAAACTTTTTGTTGTTATTATTATTATTATTATTAAAAATGACAGAAAATAGCACCGGCTCATCCAAGTACTCTTTTCCTGAAGGCGGACGTGACGAATGTACCATGGCTGGTCCAGAAAATGAGCGTCAAAGTCCTGCCATGCGTAATCTGTTTTGTGGGAGGAGCGGCCAAAGACAAGTTCGCTCTACTACCTCTTCTGTTGTGTTTTTGATCATCTTGAGTGATCAGCTCCAATATCATGGTCTGACTCTCACTCTTCGTTGCTCTCTTTTGTCTTCCTTTGTCTCAATCGAACGGTTTTGTTCTCAATCCCTCATTTGTAAAAATCTAATTCAACAAATCCTCGTCAGGATCGTAGGGTTTGAAGATCTTTCTTCGATACCCGGTAAAGAGGATGAATTCCAATCGGGGGCTCTCGAACTTCGGTTCAAGCATAGTGGTCTGTCCTTGAATCTCGTTGTTACCCTTTCAAAATCATCCTCTTGTCACTGACACCTTTTCCTTTTCTTCCCTGTGCCCTTGATTCTTTCACATCATGGTTGATCATCTCCAGGCGTGATTCCTAAACCAGGCGCTCCTCTCCCAGGTCAACTTTCCGCTGTTGACTACAACTTTACCAACACTGCGTTTGCTAGGCAACGTCGAGCTGGCGCATCTGAATCCGGAGGGATTCGACAGGCGAAAGCAAGAGCTGGTAGTGATGACAGTGGTAGCGACAGAGACTAGAACAAAATGAATTCAAAGAAAACAACATACGTCGTCATCTTCCACGTCTTTGGGTACATCTCATTTGTGATGACTTTTTTTTCCCTCTCATCAGCCCAGCGAGCGGGTAGCAAATACGGGTAAGAGATACATTTCAAACAATAAGCGACATAGACAACGACAAGAGGTGCATATTAAAGAAAACAGATCGAGCAAGAAAAAAAAAGGATTTATAATGAAGAAAATATTTTTTTATGTTGCTGTCAAGGAGTATAGCGCAAACTACTGCGTCAGAAACGTTTTACAAATCAACATGACGTTTTCATTCGTATCGCTGCAACTGAGACTTCTGGTAACATGCAGACGAAGGGTTTGACACAGAACAGGAAGACATGAAAGTAAGTATGTTGTCGCGGACGAGAATGTTGGTTCGAGGAGCAAAACATGACAGACCTTATCCTTGAAAGGAGGAAGACCAGCGGCTATCCTTGTTCCTCCAACGAGACCACACCAATCAAGATTGCCACCTCCGTTGGCTCTTGCGGCAATCAAATGCTGATGGGCCACTGTACGAAGACAACAGATGGCCATGATCAGAATAGAAAAAGAAATTTAGTTACAGCCTAGATTGAGTACGTACAATCGATGGTGGGCATTGGCACGTTGTGCTCCTCGGCGAGTCTTCGAATGTGACCGGCATCTTTGATACCTCCCTGCAGAGAAAAGCCATCCTCTCCAGAATACTCATTCTGTCGTCAAATTAAAAGAAGCAATGTTCAGGCTAGTTGATCGAGCGGCATACAGTCAACCAAGACCTCGCTGCATACCTTGAGGATCTTTTTGCCGTAAGTGAGGAATGAGGGCGCTGGGTAAAGCTCTGTTTCAAAGAAAGAGAAGATTTGATCTGAGAAACAGAAGCCAGACAATAGACTGAAGAAATTCTACAGAAGGTAACGTACCCTGAATGAGCTTGTACACGTTCTCCTTACCGACTCCGCTTTGGTCGGCTGAAGCCACATGAAGCCATACAGAGGTCAGTACAGTCTGACCACGACTCTGTGCCTGAGGCTCAAGATAACTGTCCTAGACTTGAGAACAGGACTGACCAAGTGTCATGGTCTCGGAGAGCATCTCGATAGTGGCCAAGATCATACTGTTTCCGACCAACTTGAAGGACGCAGCCTTCTCGACGTTGGACCCGAGATCCATGACCTTTCGGCCAAGGGCAGGAATCTGAGATTGAGAACAGAAGGATGGAGATGAGCTAGCTGAGCCGGGAACTTGTACATCATGGGCGTGGAAATACTGACCAGAACGTGAGACACGCTCTTTCGGGACCGGTAATCTGGTCATGAAGAGAAGAAGCGTCCAAGGACGTCAGTTTGGTTAGGCTGTTCAAGTATAGACTTAACCGAACTGTCATAGCGACTCACCTCCTGAGATGGCAAACACAAGCTGAGCACGAGCGGCAGCATCGGGCCGTCCAAACGCAGGACAAGTGAGGAAATGACGAGTTGACTTCTTGGAGGCCTCTCGCTCGAGTTTGCCAGCAGTGGCCTACGATCCAAAGAAACAACGTATGTGTGAAAGTAACATAGGAATTGATTTGATTAGTTTTGTATCACAACAAGAATGATAGAGGATTGACTGAGCAGAACTATAAGCAGGAACAACATACGGGGTAGATGGTGGAAGTCTCGATGTAAGTCGTATGCTTGGTAGGTCGGCTCTCCTGAGGTTCAGAAGATGAGACACAGCTGGTCAGCATGAGTTCGCTGAGCCACTATCGGATCATCGTTTAAAGGGAAAGAGATATGACTGGTACTGACTTCATGGCTCTTGAAAAGCTCTAGGTAGATTTCCTCGACGGCCTCATCGGTTCCCAAGCTGGTAAAGATGTAGTCGCACTCTGAAGAGTCGATCAAGAGTAATCTATCAGCAACAGAAGCTGCATCTACTCCATGTACTTAGGCCTGAAAGACTTTGAGACGATTGAGACTTACTGGAACCGATCTCGGAGACGTCCTTGGCAACCTGAATGGGAACTTCACCATCAGCTCTCTTCTGGGTAGTTTCGAGAAACTTGTCGGTGTGCTCCTTGGTTCGGTTCCAAACCAACAAAGGGGCACATCCTTGGTTGTGAACATGAACGGCGAGGTTCTGTAAAGGTTTCAGAAGAAGGTGATTGTCAGACAGTGTTTGTTTTAGGAACTATGATCGAGAGATGAGGGCGAGGAGATAGAAAAGCAAAGAAAAAAGGGAGAAAACGAAAAGTGGATTGAATAGGTACACGGGCAATCAGGAGAAGGAAAAAAACGCACTAGAGCCATGTGCTTTCCCATGTTTCCGAGTCCGATAAAACCATATCGCTTCTGTAAGGCGAAACGGATAGGAACAGAAAGGAGAATCACGCAAGATGAAAGAAAGAGACAACTGTGTGAGCTAGACGCCAAAGAGAATCCAGTGATGGAAACGAATCAAGAAAAAAAAAGCCTCACGGTCTCTCGGTGGCCAGCCGGGGAAGAAGGTCGAGAGAAAGGGTTAGGTGCTTCTTGAACAGGAGTGTTTGCTCCAGACTGAGCTGCAGAAGGAGTGTTGGGAGTGTTGGGCTTGAGTCCGACCATGGTTTTGAAGATTATGTATGAGTGAGTGTGTTGGAACAAGTTGAATGAGAGATGAGGCAGAAGGGGAAAAAGGGGAAGGCCAGACTTGAGCGCGTCATCTTTTGCCCCAACTGAGATGGCTAGTCAGCCTTCCAGCCTGCCAGGCCAATCGATTCGCGCTCGTCCCTATTGTTAGGGTCAGTTCCCTAGGTACTTGATCTCCTTCGATCAACTCCATTCTTCCAGTAGCATCCCGTTCGTTCTTGTTCTTATTCGCACAGTGACATCGACCAGCATGGCATAACCAACTCAACAAACATAACGACCTATTTGGAGACATTGGCTAACCGATAGAATACTGATCTACTTGAAAGAAGAAGAAGAAAACAAACATCAACTGATTAAAAGGCATCTCTGTCGATCAATATTGACGTCTGACCGGACCTTTGTGCCTGCAACTGATCCAGGCACGATCCATCAGGCCGATTGTTACCCGAAGGCGAGAGCAAAGAAGAATTAAAGTAGCGCCCATCCGATCCGCTCACCCATTCTGATCATGGAGGACATGTTGATCCTCGGCTCAGAGTCAGAGGGGAGTCTGGATGTTGGATCTTGCCCTTGATTACTCATTGCGTACCTTGTGGTGACCGTGTCCGCCCACGAAATGTTGACCGGCCTTTTTTTTCCTTCTGCTGCTCCTCCTCTAGCTTGTTTCACCCAGTTCCTTGTGTCCCTCGAACCCCGAGATGTACCTGTTCATTTAGAACCGAAGCTTTCACAGGAAACAACATGATCCAGTCTCCATCCTTCATCCCTCATTCATATTCATCTCTCTTCCCCTCTTTCTCTTCTGTTCACCTGTACCATCCATCTAGACAGATTCGATCAAGGTTTTCTTCGATTCTCTCTCGCCCTCGTTCTTCCTTGATTTTTTCCGTCTCCCTTCAGCTCCTTGTCTTTTCCAAGAACCTCCTAGCCACTTATGTCTGGTACCGTTCTCCAGGACAGCACCCGGATGAAGGACAGTTTGAGCCCTTCGTTCACGCCGGTGCCTGGACAGCCTGGGTTTCCCTACAGCGACGCATGGGACAACTTTTCCAACAGAACTTCTGCCGTCTGCTCTGGGATCTCGACGTTTCCGGCAGAAGCCTATCGGTTTGGCGCTAGCAACCAGGCCCCTTCGGTCAATAGACAGCCATCTGACGAGTCAATGGTTTCCAGTCCCTCGTCATCGGACGAAACCGGTCTATCGTCCCTGCCGAGTTTGGAAGGCGTCGGGTCGGTGCCTTCGAACTCTTCAATAAACAGCTCCAACTCGTCAACGTTGAACTCGCCGCTGTTGCACAAGAAGTCTCCCTCCAGAAACAAGCACTTCCTTCGTCTGCCCCATACCGTCATCAACACTCCTATCCCTCCTTCTCTTCTCGATCCTACCAGACGAACTTCCTTGCCGGTGTCCGCTGGCACTTCTTACACTTCGAATTTCAACATTGCTGTCAATCGATCGGCTTCCATGTCCTCCTCTCAGTCTGATGGGCATTCTTCCCTTGGTCAGCAGGATACTGCGCTGGCAACGGACGATGAGGATGGTGAACCCTCCAGCAATGGATCTAAGGGCACCCGGCCTCCCCTCAGGCCCATGGTGCGCAAAGGTTCCAAAGGAGGATGGCCTTATGATAAAGCGCCTCAGTCAGCTGGTTATGGCCATGCTCTTGGTTCTTATACTGGCCCTTCACCCTTGTCAACTTCTACGTCGGCTACATCTTACTTTCCACCCCAAGCCAAGTCGATATACCCAGCATATAAGAATGTCGAGGGCTATTCATATGATCCTTCCGTTCAATCGACCAACCAGTCTCATACTCCTCTTGTGGGAATCTCCAAGTTTGCGTCTTACCAACAGTTGGCCTCGGCTCAGGCAGCCTCCTTCAACGCTCCACCCGAACAAAATTCGCTGGCTCCGCCCAGAGGGGTCAAATCTCAATCTTCCTCACTTGCGCCCCCTCCGCTCTCCATACCGGCGAGCAATTCAGGTCCGATCACTCATCTTCTTCTTGATGGACATGCCCTCAATCCTCTCTTCGAGTCCCGATACGATCTCAGTGCAGTTCTTGGGTCGGGAGGGTACGGCTTCGTCTGTGTTGCCGTAGATAAAAGACGCAACAAGGAAGTAGCCGTGAAATTCATTCTGTCGTCCAAGGTACCTGCCCATGCATGGGTAGAGTGGACCTGTCAAGGTGAGAGCGGAGATGGTATGCCTCCTTTGGGCGGGAAAGTTCCGATGGAGTGTGAGCTCCTCAGACGGATCCGACACCAGGGGGTTGTCCGAGGAGAATGGGTATATGCAGATGGAAAGTTCTTCTACTTGGTTCGTTACTGTCTACTCTTTTTCTCAACGTATATCTCTCGAGAACCGATCTCACCATCGTGTGCCATGTCACATTGACAATAATGTCTCGACATCAGGTACAAGAGCTTCATGGTGCCTCCTGGTGTCCATCAACACCTGCCACCCCGGTAACGCCCAGTACTCCCTCGACTCCCGCCAGTCCACACATCACGGCAGCCAACCTGGCTGATGTGTCCTCAACGTTAGCTTTGGATGCAACTCGATTGGCTTCACCTACACCATTCGCTCCTTCGTATCCTCTCCCTGCCTCGCCAGCTTGTGGTCCTCCATCGCTGATTCCCAATGGCACAGTGCCGCCACTCTCTGGCTTGGAATCCAGGAGACCTTCCTTGAATATGGAGAGAAGAGGAAGTTGTGATCTGTTTGAATGTGTAGAAGCAAACAAGAGATTTAGCGAGCCCAAGGCGAGAGGAATCTTTTTTCAAGTTGGTAAGTTCTTCTGCGTTACGCATACTTATCAAGCATCATACACTGGCTCATGACTTCGGCTGTTTGGGTCACTAGTCGAAACGGTCTACGCTTTATCAAAGGAAGGTATCTATCACCGAGATATAAAGGACGAAAACATAGTGGTCGACCGAAAACTCAAAGTGAAGCTCATAGACTTTGGTAGTGCGGTTTGGGAAAAGGAGCCGGAGCCAGTGAGATATAAGGACTTGTGAGTGCTATCCTTAACGTTCTCTCTTATCGAGAAAAAATTTATCAAACTGTTTATGCCCGTTCGTCAGTTTTGGCACGAACGCTTATGCTAGCCCTGGTAAGTATAACTTCCAATCTGCCTTCGGCTCTAAGGCCACAGCTCATCGACATTTGTTTATTCTCAACCCTGGATTCATCAGAAATTCTGCAGCGCAAGACTTATCTGGCGTCTGAGGCTGAGGTCTGGTCTCTTGGCATTCTCCTTTGCATCCTGATCACCGGCGAGTCTCCATTCTCCTCGTCTTCTAACGCCATGATAGGCCGTCGGTCGCCTCTAAGGAATGGGGTCGTCATGTCCAAGGAGCTCGTTGATCTGATCGATAGGTGTCTACAAGTCGAACCAGAGAAGCGCATCAATTTGGAAGAAATGAGAGGCCACAAGTGGTTTAGATCCTGAGCTCTGCTAAGTCCTCCTCTGGAATTTCTCTTTCTTTCTCCTCTACATTATATGTTTTTTTGTCCTCTATCTTTCTTTGTTCTCAAATGTATGTTTTCTCCATTTGCATAGTCGCTGCTTGATTTCTTCTTGCTGAGAATTGCAGTTGTCGTTCCATTCTCTCCTCAAATTTTGTCTTCCAAGTACCAATGTCGTCATCTCTACTTTTGACTTGGTTCCCATAACTTTGAAGGAGCAGGCTTCTCTCTTCTTAATGTTTGCTTCTTCCAGACTCGGTGGTGATACCCAACTTTCTAAACTTATACCTATCCTTTTTCTCCCATCTCAACCGATTCCAATCTCGTAGTTAGACAAACTGTAGCCAACATTCAATCCATCCTTATTGTCCTCTCTACAGGACATATTATAATCGTTCGACATCCCATCTTTCTTTTTTGTTCCATTCTCTGATAAATTCAAGACCCAGTGTTCCATCAGATGTGATGTTTGTCTTAATTTGAACTAAATTGTCGTCTATCAGTGGGGATTGAAATGCCCATGAATCTGTACACTTCTTTCTTTCTTTCTCCCTCCCATGTATGCAAGAAAGCAAAAGTGTCCGAAAAGGCAAGAAAGAAAGAGATGGAAGGTTGAATGGAAGAAAGCAGGATGGTATAAAGCAAGAATGGATAATGGATCAACAGCGCAAGACATTGTAAAAATCCGAAAAAGAAGATGAGGAGTGGACAAGACGATAGAATGAAGAAAAAGAGAGCGAAAGTCGTAGGATGAAGTTATAGCACAAATGAGGGGGGTTCAAAACATTCCAAAACTGATAGACGTGATCTATACTGTCGTTGTCGTTGTATCGGTAGCGAGATCAGCCGGAGAGGTGTCTAGACCTTCAGAGGATAACCGTCGAGTAGAGCGATCGACTGGTGTATCCAACAACTATTTCGTTTGTTCCCAAGACCCAGAAAAAAAAGAGTAGCATCAGTATCGCCAATGAAGAAATTCAGCAAAGAACAAATCGGAATCTAGACATACCTCCTTCCTGAGTTGTTCTCCACTCAAATGTTCCGACTCGTCCTCATCTATCTCTGCCGCTCCCAATAAGACACCTTTTCTAAAGACCTCACCCTCCTCCTCGATCCAATGGGTTCTCTTCTTATCCGTCAGAGAATCGATAGAAGATCTGCTTTCTTTCTCGGTCCCTCCTGATGCATCCTTCTTTTGCTCTGCCAAGGCCTGTCCGTCCGAGCTTAGCACGCGTGTGGTCTGGATGGGGAACTGGTAGTCGCCTGGTTCCGACTCGTTCTCATCGTCCGAATCGCCGGCAATACTAAAGTTCGGGCTGACTGCCATCTCGTTCGATCTTGATGAGGAGGAGGATGACCCTCGATGAGGAGGAGTGCTCGGAACCTCCAAAGAGGTTACGCCCGAGGGACCGAGTGCGGAAGAAGATTTCGATATCGGATTCTTCATCATCTCCAACCGAGCTTTCTTCTCATCGGACGCTGCCTTTGCCCGTTCAGCTCTTGAAAGCTGTGTGGTCAACCGATCGACCAACCCGAGAAGGACCTGCAGTTTGTCTTCTTCCGACGACGCTTGAGTTTCTTGAACGGCCGCTGACTGTTGAATCATCTCCTCCAACCGTTCCCTCAGCGCCTTGGCTTGCTCGATCAGCTCGAGGATCTCATCCAACACGACACCTAGCGAGTTATGAACTTCGACCGATTCATCCAGCGAAACGATGAGTTCCTCGGACCGAGTGATCACCACCGTAGGGCTATATTCGTACACGGTCAATCGGGCTTTTCCCGCAGGCGTCGATACGGCGGATTGACCATCAGCAACGGCACGGGCGGTGTCTGCTTCTTTCACAATCCGGGCCAGAGTAGATTTCTGAATAGGTCCCCAGACGGCTGCACGGGAGGCTTTCGATGTTGTTCGCTCTTGAGCGAGCTCAGTATTTCGGATGCAACTCTATGAAAAGGAGAAAAAAACGAGTAAGACGACCAGCTCCGACCAAGTTGCCCAGGTTAGGGAATAGAGAAAGAATGAAACAAAGAAAAAAAAAGAAACAAAGAAAGGAGCCTAGACGTGCCTGGAGGATATCTTGAGACAACGTAGCAACATCCTCATTGTTGAAAGGAATACTAAGATCCAAGCAACGCATCAGTCGGTTGCTTCGGAGTCCGACAGCGAGTGCCATTATTCCTGCAACTTCAATCCCCTGGTTCATAGTCAGGTCCAGATGGAGCAGATGCCTAGCCTCTGGGAAGAACTCTGCTAGCGCGATCGCGCCTTCGGTTGTTAGACCTGTATCAGCAAGGAACAGTCTTTTTAGGTTGGTGTTGAGCGTGAATGATGTTCGGAGACCGTTGATCTGTTCAGTACATATGAGATGTGGTTCATGTCAATTCGGAAAGTTTGGTTTGGACTTCGTCGTGTGAATAGTTTTGAGGTCTTTGGGGCTTACTCCTTCAAGTCCAGGACCGGAGCACGGGTTATGGTTCAAATCCAGAGTGTCTAATGTAGAGTTGTATTTCTACAAAAGGCACAGGACAGTTGAGATGTTTGAGTAACCTTCAGATATCAGATGGATCTAGCCCATAATTGAACATACCAATGCTTCAGCCAATGCTGCTAGTCCGAGAACATCAATCCTGTTTTCAGCTAAGTTGATCATCTTGAGCGTCCGGTTTCGCTTGAGGACCTGTGCAATATACGTGACTCCGCCCTGATGGAGTCAGAGAAGAAGGGTGATAAAACATAGAACGAGAACTTGGTAAGAGGTCTGAGTTGTGTTTCACAACGTTCTTTTTTTTTCTTGTCTTCTGTAATCAACGATTGACATACGCGGAGATCGTTTCCTTTCAAATCCAAAGTCACTAGGTTTCCAATTCGCTGCGCGTCATCAAGACTTCGAACTCTACTCTGCATCATCCCACCCAATACTCTGTTGACTGCAGACATCGCCTTGCCATTCCCTTCCTCGGTTTGACCAATGGATCTGTCGTCTCTTCCGGTTGGATAGCCTTCCGGCATTGTTCTTGATGTGATCCCACCTCCTGAGTTTGATACAACCAACGGGATGGTCGGCAATACACCTCCTGGGCCGTTCGTCAGATCTTCGAGTTTTCGTCTGGAACGGGGTGTGTACGGAGTATATGTTGTGGCCATCGACGCTTGCTTTCCTATGAAACCGGAAGACTTGTCGGCGGTAGCGAAGGGCGAAGAGGAGGAAGACGAAGGCGAAGAGGGATTGACGTAGGAAGGATTGAACGGGTTGGAGCTGGAAGTGGTGAGATTAGTGTCTGGATAATCCTTGATCATTAGCGCCACAGCTACACCGCCAAGGCTGTTGATTTTGTTTCGACGAAGAGAAATATTTCTGATGTTGGACGATCGAACGGCTTGGGCTGTATGATGGGAGCAGATCAGGGTGATCGTTAGTCGGAACGCATCAAACTCGTGTTCCTTGCCTGAGCACAAATAAACGACTCCATCATGGGTATAGATTCGTGCACATACCTAGACTCTCGAGTGCATTCGCTCGTAGCACACATCCATCGACTCTCAACGTCTCCAATCCCTGCCTCTGTCCCACTTTCGTGCCATCATCTCGGAAGGACTTTGTTCGATCGAGTTCCCTCTGTTTCAACAAAGAAACCTGCCTGGTCTTTTTCGGTTCGGCTTCTACTCTGACTTGTCCCTCGACTTCGTCAGACTCCTGATCGTTTGATACCAAAATCAATCCAGGCTCTTCCGTGATCGCTAGACTCTCTCCTCGAACATTTGCCTCCAAATCTTCGGCCTGGTCCGGTCTTTTTTGCTTTTCTTTTGGACAGACTAATGCTTCGGCCAATGCATCGACAGATTTTTTATCAAACGTGTTGTCGGAGATATCAAGATCCCTTAGCGATAGATTTTGTGCTTGGGTGAGGTAGACGGCAATGATCTTCCAGCTCGTCGTTTTTAGACGACGATTCGATCGGATAGATAGTGTTGGTAGGGATTGTGAGTGAAGGAGTGCGTGAAGAATACTTTTCAGGGCCTTTTGATGTTCAATCAGTTTGTTCGAAAGAAAGGAAGAAACAAAGGAAACTTGCGTCAGAGAACGAGTCTGGGAAGTCTTGACGGATAGAAAGAAAAGTTTTAACACTCACGTCATCAAACAGATCACAATCATCGAGTACGAGCTTGGAAAGTCCCCATTCAATGGCCAGGACGTCGGATAGAGCATCTGCCGTGAAACGGGGTAGGTTTACGCCTGTTAAGTCGAGTACTCTAGGAGTAGGAGGCATCACATCGCCCACTTCCTATTGATTCAAGGAGAAAGAACGATGAGCGCACAAATTCAGTGTCTGACTCGTTAGTCACCCAAGCAGATGTTTATCCAATTCCATCAGCACACATACTCCTACGCATAAAGAGGGACACACCTTGAGCGCTCTCCAAATACGTTCGTCGACGCCTTCGTCTCGCGCCCTACATGCCCGCTCGTACAAGTCCAACAACTTGAGAGACGACCAATACTGCCAGCCTTCTTCCTCCTGAAGTTTTGCGAGATATTTCGCTTCTACTTCTTCTCTCGACTGTGCGACGGATTCAGAATACGGGGGTAACGCGGACAAAATTGGGTACACGACTGATATCGAAGGCAGATGGAACGAGGCTCGTTTGAGGAAGACGGAACGCTCCGGTTGAATCGAGTCGGAAGATCTAGCGGGAAGCGTAGACGAGTCTAGAGAGTGGTTTGATGCCGATGCAGTGATTTCTGAAGAAGTAGACGAGGCAGAAGCAGTATTCTGAGCAAAATCGGATGATGAGGACTGCTGAACGGATGTTGATTGAATGTTGTTGAGCGTCATAGTGGCTGCCATGTTGAGCTTCTCAAACGCTTTGGAGAAAAACGCGCCGGCTGCTGTTGTCGCTACCTGAGGGGTTGCTCCGTCCCCGTTCGACTGATACTGTTGTTGCTGCGATTGGTTATGCTGAAGTTGCCCACTAGTCCTAGTATCGGCCGCACCTTGAGAATAAGGTGTCTCACCCATCAGTCTTGCTCCCAAGCTCCCTACGAGATCTCTAGGCTGTCGGCTTATGAGTGAAGCGAACACTCCTTTTGGTGCTTGTTTCGGTGGCTTGAGAATACCTCTCATCGGCGGCGGCGGTCTCCTATGCGGTGGTGGAAGGACAGGAGGCGTGGGGATTTGTGTTGAGGGCTGAAGGATGATGCGAGGGCCACTCGCAGGAACGGAACCATCAAAGGTCGATGAGGTTGACGATGGGGTACGCGACGGTTTGCATACAGAATCGGAGACAGAATCAAACGAGGTCGGCAACTTTGGATCTACGCGAGACGGAGAAGATGATGTTGGGACCAAGGCTGGAGTCGGAGCTGATGAAGCCTCAACCTGGGTGCCGGTCGAGCTGGCGTCTGATGGTGCGTCCATCTGTAGGTCAAAGGTCAAATCAGACCAAGAGATATCTGCCGGATGTATGTTGATAGACAGAACGATCAGATACAATCTATGTTGTCCGGCAAATCACTTCAATCACAAGAAAGAGGAGCAGAGAGAACAACAGGAGAGAAAAGCACGACACAAGCGTGTTGTCGTGTTGAGAAGGACGACTGATGCAAAGAAGGAGGCTAGACGACGAAGAGAGAGACTCTGGAAGAAGAGTGCCACCAAACGATCTTATCTCACACACACAGAGAGAAAGAGAGCACGATGCTACTAACAGGCTGGGAACCCAAAGAGGATTTGTGTGTATGGTGACGTTGATCAGAAGGTGAGAGATGCAAGCGGAAAGAGACCAGAGGCAAACAGAAGAGAGATCGGGCCGGGGCCCAAAGAGTCCGTTCAAAAAAACGTGTTACGCGTAATTGTCTGCTCTCCTTTCTTCTTCTGAGGATGAACATGTCAAGTTTCGTTGCGCTTCAATCTGGTTTACTTGAATGCGCATAGCTCGTCACAATCGTATGATAACCATTTTAGCCAAAGTTATGACGAGCATCTCTGAAGGCAGGGATATTTGCGGTTACAACGCCTCAGTATAGAAGGTTTCTATCTTGCGTTGTTGCTGGAGCTGAAAGGAAACGAAAGAAGCAGTCTTGGGGTTTCCATATCATAAGCAAGATCTAGAAGAAGTATTGATCAATCTTGCTGGATCGCAAGTCTAGTTTTAACAGAAGGTACGGGGGATAGAGAATTCTATGAAACATAAACGCCGCATCAATTCTCAAAGTTGACGGTCAGTTTCTGCCCAAGCCTAGATTGATGTCTGACCTCAAGCTTCTCCTTCTCCTCGCGAACTCTTTGAACTGTTGTCCCAGCCCTCTTAACGCTTCGGCTGATTCCAACTCTTCCGCCTTTGTTTTCCATCCTGTACTTTTAATATCGCTTCCAGCTCACTGAGCGCTTTTTGTTCTTCAGCCGTCGCGGTCTGTGACCCTATCAGATGTCCAAAGGTAGTCCCGTCGAGAACGATACGAGTATCGGAAGCAGAAGTGGTAGGAAGGTCCCGGAAGCGAGATTCATATGGAGAGGCTAATGGTGAGTTAGCAAACGATGTTGAGGTTGAAGATGACAGATTGGGTCGCGTGCGGGTTGCTGCTGATTCAGGTTCCTCGTCTGCCACAAATCCAGGAAGAGGGAAGTCAGACGAGCTGGCCGACTGGATTCGGTCTCTACTCAGAGAACGTCTATCCTCATGTGACTGAAATGAATGATCGTTTGATGATATGAGCGGCGGCTGCTTCCTTGAAGGTTTTGATGATCGTTTCGAGCGGAAAGACGGATTTGAACGGCCATCCATGTCATCCGGAGGTAAGCGTATATGCTCATAGGCCTTTTCTGACCTGTTGCGGTCACCATTTCTGACCTTGTCTTCGTTTCCGTTGTGAGTGAGCTTCATGCCAAACTGACTACGACCGCCATTCTTAGAGGATGCCTGACTGGAAGAGGCTGCCCCTGCAAATTGAGAGAATCTATCCGGGATACGGTGCGACGAGACTGGTGACCGAGGTTTAGGGGCTTCCGAAGCTCTTGAGGACGGCCGAGGTTGTGTATGATTCTTGTGTATATCACCGAAAGTAATACGGTTCTTCTTATTTGGCCGAGGATAGCTCGATGCAAGTGAGCTAGCTCTTGGCTCTCTCAAGTGGTGTTGTTGGTTAGAAGGAGCTTCTGCTGCAGGTGCTTTCGAAGGTGCCGAAGGACGTGAAGTCGAACGCGAGGAAAGGGAGGAAGGGCGTTCATCTATCCCAAAGAGAGGCCTGAACGAAAAGGGAGCAGAGTCATATTTAGGCAAGGACGTATGGAAAGAGACCCTTGACGTTTGAGTGGCTAGCTGCCGAACTGCTGAGCGTCCTCCAAAGAGTCGTGTATGCATCTTGTCTGATGAGTCCAGAATTTGGTGCTCTTAGCGGTTCAATTTGGGTTGAAAGTTCAAGGGGACTGTGCTCTTCGAAGGCACGTGAGCTCGTAACCCTAGGAGCAATACAATTACATAAGCAGATTAATATTACATAATTACCTCTGCACATCCAAATGACGTAACAGGGCAGAGTCTCGGCTTTGCTCTGACGTGCGTTGTCCTGCTGCGCGATGCACGTGTAGGCCAGCCAGGCAAAAAAAGGCACGGTCGGCCACTCAGGGCGTTGTCGGAGATTTCCTTCTTTCCCCACTTTTCACTGCTCTTGTCTCTTCTTTTCTCTTCTCTTCCTTCTTCTCACCAACATCTCCTTCTCTTTTTCTTTCAGTCTTCTTGTCTTTATTGGTCTCTCTCATCTCCTCGTCTCTCATACAACGTCTCCTTTGTATCCACGTACAGCAATCTTCTCGTTCGGTACAGGATCTCTTCCCTTATCCCTTCTACCCAAATCCATCTTTCCTCGCCTCTTCTCTCTTTCCTCTTGAATCAGTCAACACATCATGGAACCCTCTCTCAGTTCTATTCAGGAGCCTCCTCAAGGGCCCAACGTCTCTTTGGAAGACATGCGAGCCCGGGTCAAGTCTCTTGAAGATGATCTCAAGTCGAAAGAGTTTTCTCTAAGTGGTCGGCTTATCCATGTTTGCGTGAGTGGTTGCATCTCATCAGTTTTTTTTTCCTCAGCTCCTATCTCCTTTGCGTCCCTCTCTTTTTGTGTTGTCGACCCGAGGCTCTTTTCAGACTAGGAGAGAACTATTTGTTCTATATTGAGGTAGTTTTGGGAATGATCTGGGTTGATCCGGTTTAGGAGAAGAATCTTTCTGACAAGAAAAAGCATCCTCAGTACGAGTCCTGAATACAAACCAACTGTATCAGATCAAAGAACTGAGACAGAGATATCAAACTTGTCCTCTTTTCGACTCGAGTGCAATCTGTTCAATCATCTTTATTGACGTTGTTCCTTTCTCGTCATTTATCTCACTCTCGGGATGCCCGTCCTCTTTCTCAGCACTACCTCCCTGTCGTTCCTGTCTTATCCGCTACTGCCGAACCCGAACCCAAAGAGGAGACCCCCGCCCCAGTTCTCACCGCTCCTGCTACTCCCGCCGTCGAAGTCCCTGCGACTTCCATCCTTGAGGATCTCGCAAAGGCAACTAACTCGCTCGCCGCACAGGCAAGCTCGACCGCCGCATCGGTCGCCTCTAAGTTGACGGCCTCGGACGCCTCATCATCTGCTCTCTCGTGGACGGTGACCCCTCGACGAGGACACACCGCGATGAACTCTGGAATCCAGTCACTCTCTGAGACTCACAAGCAGGTGGTCGTCGGATGGACCGGGACGTTGGAGAGCCAGTCGAATTCAACCGAAGGAGAAAGCCACGTCGAGCAGGAGACTAGCGAGACCGATAAGCTCGCTCTGGAGGAAAAGCTAAAGGGCGAGCCGGGAGCACAGTTGGTGCCCGTCTGGTTACCTCCCGTCGTCGCCAAGGAGCACTACGAGGGCTACTGCAAGTCGAGTACGTCTCTAATCGTCTAGTTGTGCCGTTCACTCGGACCCGTCTCAATTGGCCCATCTTCTTGTTTCTTATCTAGCTCTCTGGCCTTTGTTCCACTACCTGCTGTGGCAGGATGGTGAGTCATACTTCCTTCCCCTTACATCACGCACTTTGTCACTCATTCAACCATTTGATCAATCCACAGTCGCTTCTGAGTATCCCAGAGAGGATCCTAGTTTTGCTTCGTACTACAAGGCTAACATGGCCTTTGCCGAGAAGGTTGCTTCTATCCACAAGCCTGGAGATTTGATCATCGTTCATGACTGTCAGTCCAGATTCTTGCCCCTTCTAAAACTCTGTGGCTGTTTGCAAGACCACTGAACCTACTTCTCGTTTCACAGACCATCTCTTGCTCGCTCCCAAGATGATTCGAGAACTACTTCCCGAAGCCAACATCGCCCTCTTCATCCACGCTCCTTTCCCCAGTTCAGAGATCTTCCGATCCTTGCCCAGTGAGTCTCTTATCAATCCACACTCTCTGCTTGTTTGCGCTTCTGACAAGTCATGTTTTCTTCATTCTCAGAGCGAAAGGAGATTCTCGAGGGTATGCTCGGCGCCAACTTGGTGTCTTTCCAGGTAAGACTTTATTTATGTAGACGTCTTCTTCACTCAACACTGACATAGCTCTTGACAACCTATGCATATAGACCTACTCCTACTCTCGTCATTTCATCTCGACCTGCATCCGAGTTTGTGGATTCGAGACGACCCCAGCCGGAGTGGACCACAACGGCAGCGTTACCGCTGTCTCCAACTGTGCTATCGGTATTGATTGTGAGCGGGTGACCGCTGACCGGTAAGTATTCCGACCGGATGCTGTTATCCGAGTTCCAGCCGAGCCAGCGCTTAATTATCGTTCATTATTTTCCGCTATCGACATACAGAAACCGACCGGAAGTTGCACCCAAAGTTGAGGCCCTTCGATCCCTATACAGTGGGAAGAAGATCATTGTCGGCCGGGAGAAGCTAGATGTGTCAAAAGGAGTGATTGAGAAGCTCCAGGCGTTTGAGAAGCTGTTGGAGTGCTACCCAGAGTGGAGAGGCAAGGTCGTCCTTATCCAAGTCACCCAGCCGTCGTTGACCGAATCAAGGAAGCTTGAGCGACAGCTCTCCGAGCTCGTCAGTCATATCAACGGACTTTACGGAAGCTTAGACTTTACTCCCGTTCATCACTAGTATGTCTATTTGATTCCCATTCTCTATAGTGTCGAAGCTGATGTTATCACTCTTGTCCTTGTCCTTGTCCTTGCCCCTGTCCTTACCGCCTCAGCCATCAAACCATCGAACGGGACGAGTACTTTGCTCTTCTTTCTGTTGCCGATCTCCAGCTCATAACCGCCCTCCGAGATGGAATGAACACCACTTCAATGGAGTACGCAATCTGTCAGGACAAGACGAACAAGTCGCCTCTCGTCATCTCCGAGTTCATGGGTACCGCCTCATCATTCAACTCTGCCTTGTTGGTGAACCCGCACGATGTTTTGGGCGTCGCTCGAGCGATCAACCAGGGGCTTGTCATGAGCGAAGAGGAGAAGGTTGAGAGGCACAACCAGCTGTATGAACAGGTCGTCACCCATACGAGCGCCCACTGGGCGGCTACGCTGGTCACCCAATTGTTGTCCAATATCGGAGGCGACAACACCGCTCACCAGACGCCTTACCTAGAAAAGGTGGACATGAAGGCGAAGTATGACAACGCTAAGAAGAGATTGCTGCTCTTTGACTACGATGTAAGTGCCCAACGAACATCGTCTTTGGCGTGATCCATCTGCGTTTTCTTCAGAAATGTATGCTTACCGCTCTTCTCTGATTTTCTCTCTAGGGAACGCTCACCCCGATAGTCAAGGTTCCTTCCCAGGCGACCCCGACAGAGAAGACGCTCAAAGTTATCAAAGAACTCTCAAATGATCCCCGAAACGTCGTCTACCTCATTTCTGGCCGAGACGGTGATTTCCTTGAGGAGCACTGGGGACACGTCGGTTTACTCGGGTTGTCGGCTGAACACGGATGTTTCGTGCGACCTCCGGGATCGACCGAGTGGAAGGGGCTCACGGATGCGTTGGACATGAGCTGGATGTCAGAGGTTAACGAAATCTTCAAGTACTACACTGAGGTTCGTGCCCTTACTTTCCTCTGTTGGTTCGAAGATCTGCCTTTGCTTACTCTGCTTTCTCTTGGATCACTTATTATTTCTTGCTACCAGAGAACCACAGGAAGTTTCATCGAGAAGAAGAAGGCGTCCATCACATGGCACTACCGATCAAGTGATCCGGACTTTGGATCGTTCCAGTGCAAGCAGTGCCACGATCTGTTGGAGAGCTCGCTTGCTACTCGACGGCCCATTGAAGTTTTGGTAGGAAAGAAGAACCTGGAAGTTAGGCCTTTAGCTATTAACAAGGGAGAGATCGTCAAGCAGATTGTGTACAACCATCCAGATGCTGAGTTCATCTTCTGTGCCGGTGACGACAAGGTATGCCTTTCTTCTTTTCTTTGCCTTTTGCTTTTGCCACAAACATCATGCTCATCTCTCTTTTGATACGATATCAGACCGATGAGGATATGTTCCGATCCCTCCGAACGATCGCCTCTAGCTCCTCTACTATGGCACCGCCCATCGCGGTCACCTCGGCCTGTACTGCAGAGGAGGCGGCCAAGTTCCCAGACGTCGAGACCCATATTCAACCCGAGGGCATCTTCTCGACCGCCGTCGGACCGAGCGCGAAGAAGACACTGGCTAGGTGGCACGTTACCAGTCCTGAAGAGGTTAGTCTTCCTGTGTTCGGTTGCTTGTTTAGCTTGGGTTGTTCTCGTACTGATTGTTTAATTCTTTGACTACTCAATATCAGGTTGTGGACATGATGGATTTCCTTATAAACTAATCTTTGGCCGTGCTTATAATCTCTTCTAGTTCCTTCTAGTATCATCATGATCTGCTTCTTCGATGGGTTGTCTTTTCTCTCTCGCTAAAGAATCCTGTCCTGCATGTTAGCTAGTTGACTGTGTATCGTCAGATCCAAGGACTCTATCTCTTCTTCTCTTTTCCTTGTTTATTCATATATTTTGATTGTTTTGTTTCTCCTAGTGTGCCTTGTACTCGATGTAGCCCCCGAGCCTATCTCTTTTCCTTGGTCTTGTGTCTAAATGTCTTTCCTTGTCGTAAATTTTGTTTCCCATTTCGGTCTCTTCTCTATCTATTGAGTGTCATCGGCTTCGTAATCATTTGGATGTATTCGAGGTTGTCATTTGAGAGATCCGTCGTAAAATACAATACATAAGAATCGGCTCACTTTGTTTGAGTCAATCCAGTTCATAGTACTCGCCTGAAGATGGAGTATTGCTTCACAGTCTCCTCAACTTGCCCATGAAAAGATACATGGTTCCAAGTACAAGGATAAAGACACGTAAAGAAGAATACGTGGAACAAGTCCGGCCGGAATTCGACGTTTCTTACCCATGGCGCGTAGTTCGTCTTGTCTTCGTGAGTAGGTTACAATAGTTTTGTGGCCCTTTCTGCCCGCCTCCTTCCTCTCCAATCCCCCGCTTCTTCTTCTTTTCCATTCTGACCCCTTTCTCTTTCTCTTTCCCCTTCAAGTCTCTACGTTCTCCCTTTAGAATCTTGACAATTTCTTAGAAAGAGTCGCACTCGACACTGTCATTGTTGCGGCTGATCCTCTCCATTCTTCGGCTCGTTTCGCATCGGTTTCTCTGGAGTATACCAGTTCGGATTTATAATCGAGGCTCTCATCCGGTCGTTTGACTGCTCCACATCGCCAAAACCAGTTTATTTGGTCCTTCCTAGTCTTCTTTCTGTTTCTCATCCAACGATCCTAGACGTGACGATCTCTTGGCTGTCGTTCTCTGCATAAACTTATAACTGATCAATCTTTTCATCATGGCTCCCGTGAGACAACGTCTTTTCTTTCGCTGTTATCTTCTTCTTACATCTTGATCGAAGCCATCCAGACTCTGACTATCTTTTCAATTGGTATCGTTCATGTTATATGTCAACGGGTGGCAACCAACGGTTCATAACCATCTATAGACACGATCTCGACAGGCTCTCTTCCCAGTTTATGTCGATCCTGCTCCTTCACTGTCCCTTTCGTCTTGTAACATCCCCAGTATAGAACATAGCTCTGTTCGAACGTCGCCTCAGAAACGGAAGGCTTCTTCGAAGTCGGTTCCATCGTTCAAAGAAAAACCGGTAGACCTCGTCGTCGTTGCAGGAAATGGACTGAAAAAGAGGGATGGAATGAGCGACCTGGGGAAGGTTGGGAAGAACGGGGAGAGGGTCGTAAGGAGGGAGGTGCTGAGAGATGTCTCTCAAGAGTGGGGTGTTGTTGGTTGCGAGCCGGAGGGCTTCAAGAACGCTGTACGTTTGTGACTCTTCAGTTGTCCGAGAACATAGACTTGCGATCGCAACATGCTCACTCAAAACGATTTTGTCGTAGTCTGTTATCAAGAAACCGTTTGATCCCGTGAAGCCTGGCAAGCTTCGGATCTTCGCCGACTCTGCATCCCTTCCTTCTAGCCGGCCATCAGCATCCATCAACACCAATGATACCGTCACCGCGACCAATGCTCAACCTTCTCGCAAACCGTTCTCAGTTTACACATCACCTTCACGAACGACGTCTGCTATCACGCGGCCTAAGGGGCTTGGTCTTGGCGGGCCAGGAGCCGCTCGAGGCCTTCGAAGTTGAATTTAGCCGGATCTTTCCTCATTTGCCCGTTTAGACCACTATGTAACAGAGAGTGAATGTCTTGCTGAAAGCTTGACAAGCTTTTTTCTTTGTTCATCGCATCAATTTCTTCCTCTTGTTTTTTTCCTTTCCACCTCGCGACTGTCTTTTCATAAAAAGAATCCATCCAATCATCTTTGGCCCTGTAACTGACCCATCCTGTCCTATCCTATCCCTTCTCTTCTCAAAACTGTTCTTCTTTCTTTCTTCTAGATGTCTACCGTCTTGTGTTTTTGTTTTTTCTTCCCTATCGCAGATATTTCGTCGGTCCGGCTTTGTTTTTCCTATCTACAAGCTGCGCACACAGATCTACGCGACTCGGAGCGAGCGGGCGCGCATCTTTTGATTTCTTAGTCTTTTTCTTGCGCAGTAGAAGAAAATCAGTCGCGTCTTTCTTTCGTACTTCCTACTCTTTCTCTCTGTACTCGTCCGAGATCTCGGTTTGTTCTGATCACTCTCGCCTTCTCCAGGTCAGTTCTATCTTACCCAATGTACATACCCATGCTTCGTGCTCTCTTTATGAAAATACTCTGTTTTCCTCAACGCAAGCCGAGCGGAAGTGAGATCAGATCGCATATATCAGACACTTACGTAATATATAGTCACTCTAAACAATTGTATATGAAATACTTAGACAAATTCAAATTTGGTCATCGCAGTAGGTCATACTCATTCTCTCCAACTCTCTGGCTTCATCACATTAAGCCCAATCAGCGACTATCAAGAGATTATATCCTCTCCTCTCCTTCCCATCGACATCATCTACCAGTATGGATGAAGAGAAACGAACCGGGAAAGTTCACTTCTTCTGGGATCCGTTGAAGACCACCCGCTTCGTCGTCGCCGCTAGAGGCCTCGTCAAGCTCTACGACTGGCAATCATACGTTCGTCCTGATGAGCTGTATCTAGAGCACTTTTCAGAGAACCTGTAGTTTGCTGATCATGATGCGCTGTGTCTACCCCACTTGGACTACAGAAACGATCTCCTATCGAACTCAACTCTCAAAGCGAGTTGGGATCGATAACAGTGAGTCTTCCCCAAGATTGATATCTCAAGTCCATCCGTTCCATGATCTGAACACGACTCTCTTATTCAGTCCTTAGCTTGGTCTCCAAATTCGGTCGACCCATTTCTAGCAGCAGCCACTTCTTCCGGATCAGTCACTCTCCTTTCGTTTCCTCCGATTTTCTCTTCCTCGGATCTGAAGCCAACACCTTCCATGGCCTACCTACAACCACCTCGTCAATCTCGAACGTGTACATCCCTCGCTTTCTCTACGCCTCACCCAGGACAATCTCACCTCCTCGCTCAAGGGTTCACGAAAGCTCGCTCAGATCCTTGTGTGCTCATCTGGGATGTCACCCAACTAGAACGATCCCACCTGGCATCCGCTAGAGAAGGGTACGATGTGGATGATCTCAGGCGTGGATCCGCGCAAGAGGGAACGTTCATCCCTCTGGACTTTCCTTCGTTGTCTTCGTCTGGAATGTATGGTCTAGACACCGGGCTAGAAAAGATCAAACCTTGTGTCTCTCTCGTTCCCTCAGAGACGATTTTGGACCTGGCATGGATGGGACCGAACCTGTTGGCAGTGTCCACTCAGCGTCAACATATCCGACTGTTTGACATCCGATCTCCTTCATCGATAGGTGCTAATCCACAACCGGTTATTCAATTTGGTGGTTCTCAAGGAGCCTTCATCGGTGGTTCTCCCAGTATGAGCAGAAACGGGCTTGCGCCTGCCAATGCCGGCAGAATGATTGCTACCGGTCTGTCGGCCGATCCGTTCTCTGAAGACCGATTAGCTGCGTATGACGAAGGTCCACCATCCAACTTGTCCCTCGCCGGGAGCGGAGCTTCTTTGCGGGATGGTATCAAGTCAACCCTTACAGCCTTCGGGACCACCGGTGGACCTGTGAGAGTGTGGGACAAGAGAGCACCAAAGAACGAAGTCATCAAGCTAGATGGACCCGGAGGGATGCTCAGAGGCGGGGCTCTCGGCGTCATGTGGGACTTGGAGAAGCCGGGAAGGTTGATTGTCACCGAAAAAGGCGGAGGATTGGCTATCTTTGGTCTCGTGTCTCCCAAACGACGCGACGAAACAAGTGAACTGGCGCCCGATGAGCCTGTCGAGAGTCTCACAGAGTTAGTAGTGGAAGGAGAAGCTATGAAGATACCTCCAATCACCAACGCATCTACGGTCACTCTGGCCTATCCTGGGCTGACAGTTGCCCACGAAAAGCCTCAGAGTCAAATCGCTGTTTTCACGCCCTCACGTGGGGGAGAGATCATTTGGCCCGTCATCCCTGAGCGAAGTCCACTACTTTTCTCCGAATCTTCAACTCTCAGTTTCGGACCAAAGTTGACCATCGTTCAGCCTCCTCCTCATGTGTCAATCGGAAAACACGCTGCCTCGGCTCGTCACAACCGTCGTATATCACATTCTTCCGAGTCGGGGATATCCGAAAATTCTACCACTCCCTACTCGAATACCGTCACTCTGCCTGATCGATCGGGATTCAATCAGATACATACTTCAGATAATGAGACATCGGTGGGCTCGGTCATCGAAGAAAAAGTAAAGAGTTTCGATGTAGACGAACGAGGGGCTGCTGTTCATAGACTGTTAATCAGTGATCCAGCTTATGTTATGAAGGCCAGAGCAGAGAACGGATATGGGCTTGATGACGTGAGTCCCTTCTATTCTCGAGGTTGATCCACACACATGACCAAGCTTACTCATTCTTGAGATCCTTTTGCCATCAATGTATTCCAGCTTGATCGAAACGCCACTGTTGCAGAGTCGATGAATCAAGAAAGCCTGGTTGGGTTCTGGCGATGTTTCAAGATCTGGACTCGCTTCAGTTCAGACGCCAAGATAGGCAATTTTGATTTTGCTTTTCAAGGAACTCAACAGCTTATCGAAGGTTTCCCCGAAACGGTTCCCAATCTCAACATCCCCTCTAACCTATTCGAATCCTCTAGTGCAATGTCTTCTCCTCGACTCCGAGCTCTCGCGCCCACTAAGCGACGAGGACTGTCTCCCTCTCCATCAAGGACGCCTATGCCTAGATCGCCTCAGTCGTACACACCACCAAAGGCGTTAGAGTATCAGTACGCGATGAAACTTTTGAACGCTCAACAGAGAACCGCAGGGTTAGCAGGCGATGTTGTGTTGGGTGTAGCTGGCCAAACGAAGCTCGAGCAGGAGAGGATAGGAGCGCTCTCTGCGTTGGGATGGGCAATGTCAGCCGACCAGCTTGAGCAACATGTTCGACAGTACGTTCCATTCCGTCATATGGCTTCGGTCCAATATCAGAGGAAAAAATCGAGGTCGAAACGTTGAGCGCGGCTATTTCCTTTCAATTCTAAAATATCCTCCAATGCAGTCTTATGGATGAAGAAGAATATGAGAGAGCAGCGTTCTGTGCTTTGTTCACCGGTTCCGTTCATCGAAGTATAGAAGCCCTTCAAGCATCTTCTAGTACGTATCTCTATCTGCTTCGATCGAAATATCGCTTATTTAGGTTCTTGTGCATTTGGCTGAAACTACATCTCCCGACAGACCAAGTATATTTGACGATCGCATTGACTCTCCAAGCGCTGATAAGCGACGACAAACCTCAGCCAGCCAAGCACGCTGCTTCGTTACGGACGTTCCGTCTGATCAACAAAGTTGATTCCCCTTATCTTCGAGCTGTATGGAGATTCGGACTGACGAATGACTGGGAGGAAGTGTTCAACGAGGATGGAGTACCACTTGAGGACACGCTCGGGCTTGCTTTGATGTGGGTGTCGGATGGGTTGTTGAAGCAGTATATCCGAGCAAAGGCAGCTAGCTCGACGGCTTCGGGTGACTTGATAGGGCTTCTCTTCACCGGTCTTCGGACCAATCAAGGACTCACTCTTCTCCAGCGATACGTCAATCGAACATCCGATGTCCAAACAGCAGCTATCATCAGCGCTCATGTACCGAACTTTAGTTTCAAACGACAAAATCCATCTGTTCGATGGAAGGACGCGTACGAACGGTATCTTCTGCAGTGGAATTTACTTGGACACCGGGTGGCATTTAAGATAAAGAGTGCGAAACTTGCAAGGGACAGAGGAGGGGTTCTGAATGTGCCTCCTTCTGTGTATATCCGCTGTAATTTCTGTAATAAGAATATCACAGAGGTCGAGCAACCGAATTCAGCAGGCGGAGGTGGCCCACGACCGAATTTGGTATGTATCCCCAAATCACAATCTAGCCCATTTGGATACCTCCTTCCAAAAAATACTGACAGAAGCTGGTTTCATTAATCTTGGTACGTTGGGGGTTGCTTGGGTAAATCCAAAGGCAAGACTATGCCCGTCGTGCCAAAATGTGCTGCCAAAATGTTCAATCTGTTTCCTGACTATTCAAACATCAAATGTTCAAAGGGAAAACCACATCTTGGATCCATTCAGAGATTTGCGTAAGTGTTCCTCTCACCATATCTTCTCTCTTTGAGCGGTTCATCCCATTAAATCTGTTGTGTATTCACATCTCTTTGTATAGACTCATTCGAGACGGATGGAGCTGGTATGTGTCCTTTCGATTTCTGATTGTCCATTTGATCTACTTTTACTAATCTGGTTTATCTTGATCGATCGGATAACTTCAGCTTACTGTCAGAGATGTCGACATGGAGGTTCGTGGTCTTTTTACATGAATATTTGTCTAACCCGATGAGGAAGAGATGTCCTGACAACTGACATCCGTCTTGATCACCCTTTTACGTATATACATATATCACAGGTCATCAAGCGCATATCTTTCAGTGGTTCTTCGGTGCCCGCCATGACATCAGCTATCCCCGATCTAGACAGGCCTCCGCCGTGCGTTCATCTCGTTCGAGAAGCGCTTCCAGAGATATCGGTCGAGATGATGTTCGAGGCAGACTCACTCAAAACGGTGAGGTTTATGACGGCGAGAAAGACGGAGCAGAAGGTGATGATGAGGAAGGAGAATTCTTGGAGCAAGGCAATTCAGTTTGTCCGGTCGTTGGGTGTGATTGTAGATGTATGGATTGATGGTCGAACCCTCTCCTCTACATCCATATTCATGGTTTAGAAAAGTTCATCTCTCCTAGAAACGAGTTCCAAATCTAAGCTTCTGGCAGAAAGACGGAGGAGGACATGGAAAGAATGAAATGGAGATCTCACAAGACCATCAGAAGAGCGCAAGAAAACGCGGTCACCCGTTCAGAGTCTACAGGTCTCCTCTCGAAACGAATCAATGACAGGCTGAACGTCAGCTAATGTCCAGCTGGATATGTCTGTCATCCTGATGGCGGCTTTGATAGATGGCTCATCAGCTACATCACATAGCGGGGTCACACCCATCCTATTGACATGAAAAGAATTGAAATGAGACAAATGAGAAGAAGAACAACGTCATCACCCGAGGAGATGGATCAAGCTCAAAAGTGGAGGAAGACGAAGAACCCACCAAGTGCAAACTCCATACATAGCCTGTTTTGGTGTCATTACTTTTGCTTTAGCTAGCGAGAGTATTGGATCCGATCGAGAAAAAACCGCATCTAAATCCATCGACGTCTCCCAGATGGTCTTGAGCGCGCTCCCTTGAAAGTTACTTGAACCGAAAGGAGATTGGATGATATCAATCTGTGCTCCATGAGAGAGTAGCCAGTCTATTCTATGTTTCGAATAGATGGTCCTGATGCCGATCTTTGATAAGATCTTTCCTATTCGTATTCAAAAATCGGGCGGATGATGAGAACTATACATCAGTACATATCAATTCTGATGAACGACTAAACCATTGGCATATACAGACCCTCTTGAACAAGTTGTTTTAGAACTAAAAGCGCGCTCAATGTTTCTTCAGGAGTTTTCAGCTCTTGAGCAAGTAGATAAGAGTCTGGAGGTCCTCCTAGATGCTGAGTGCTTTTTTCGAGAGAATATCGTATACGTTGTTCGATTGTTTGCTCAGCCAAAGCTGGATCTTCTGCCTCAAGGTCAAATCTATCTCGAGTGATCCCAAGATAAAAGAAGGAAAAAGAAGAGGCTGTATGAGTTCTATAGGTTAAAGAGACTGTCCGTAAAGATCGAGAATACTCAAAACTCGCTTTGTTTGCACGAAAAGGTCATCTCTCCAATAATTCCAGTCCCGCTTCAAGAAATCCAAAGCTTCGCCCACAAGATCCTCCCTAGAGATAGACACGGATGGTGAGAGCACGTATCAGATTCTGTGTTATGTAGAGCTATCATAGTGAGTACCAACAGAGCTCGAACCGATAGTATTCTGATTGGGCCGACACGTCGATCCCTGCGAACCCGGCCAGGATGGCCTTCACGATCAAGACTGTGGTCTTTTGGCCTTTGCTGATGGATGCCCGCCATATGTAAAAAAAAAGAAAAAGAAAAAAGGACTGGGTTCAGATCAAGTTCGGATAAAGTGCAATTAACTGAGACACAAGACACGTACTGAGCAGTATCAAACAGGATACCTGGAGCATTGAAAGACGATAAAGACATCAGATGTACGAGAGATGATGGAGGAACCGGACGAAACTCTCCAGCGGCTTTCGGCCCGGATATATCCTTGCCGCATCGATCACGTGCCGTATGTGTTGCATAGCTTTATACGGCCATACTTTTTTAATCCTACACCGAACGATCAGCTTGGTATCATTACGTTCGTCTACCTATCAACTTGAACTCGTCCGGAAGGAAAGATCGTATATAGAGTCGTGTTGGACCCATCGATATATCAGCTGTAACAAGGTGAGTCTGTTTTGTTGGACAGGCTTGTCAACTAGTGACATTTGGATTGAGTGGGCTTCTTTCTTAATTCTGTAAATTCTCTGATCGTCTTTCTCCAGAGCTCTCCTTACCCTTCCCCGATCTTCATCGACCATGACCTTCTACTCTCGCGTCCTTTGCATCACGGCCCGGATGCCCCGACCCATGCCTTCTCTACTCTTTGGTCCTCTTCGACAGACAGCTCATCTCAAGTTCTCCTCCAAAGCAACTTCATCTGCCTCTGAGATTCCCTCAAAAGAGCCCGGTGAAACCAACGAAAACGTTCATCATTCTGCCCCGATACCTGGATGGGAAGACCTGAAATCAGCTCCTATTCTTACTGGACATGACATCAGCAAAGTCCAGTTAAAACCCTCTGGGAGCCATTACGAACAGCTCGAGAAGAAGAGAACATCCAAGAATAAGCTTCGGCGACAACAAAGGCGATTAAAAGCTGTACAGCTGGAGGAGCAACAGCTCTCCGCCCTACCTTCGGCGATTTCGACAATCCCTTTTGTCCAAAGCGACGTCGCTTCTAGCCAAGAGAAAGAACCGAAGACCGCAGAAGATTGGTCTTTCTTGAGCGGTGGGGACACCAGGCCGATAAAGGATACGGCTAAGGAACCAAAAGATCAACCGACTGACTCGGAGGCATTATCAAAAGAGCCTTGGAGGGCTCAAAAGGCGCAAATGAACAAGGTCAAAAAATCCTCGGGCATCTCGACCTGGAGTCCTGTGAATCGGATCACTCACGAAGAGCAACACAGACTGAAAAAGCTTCGAGCGGACGACCCAGACAAATGGAACATCCAAGCCTTATCGAAAGAGTTCAAGATCAGCCCAGAGGCGATCATCCGAATAATCAAGTCTCGGTATCGATCTACCGACCTGAGACCCTCCAGATTGGCCAAGGCACTACAGGAGGAAGAAACCATCGACGCCGATGAATGGGCTAGGCTTAGCGAAGAAGAGAAAGAAATTCTTCAGATGATCGAACAGTCCGATGAGTCTAGCCTTGCCAGAAAAGGCGATGAAGAGCCTCTGGACGAGAACGACCCGTTCGGTGATCTTGAAACAGTCGATTTTGACACGGTCGAGGATGAACCGAAGACTATTGAACGCAAATGGGAGGAACGATACGAAAAAATTGCTGATTTCCGTCAACGAAACAAAGAGTTTGAGGAGGAGCGTGCAAAGATCAGGAGTGATCTTTGGGGATGGCAGCCTCTCAAAGCAAACAGGAAGAGAAGCCCGAGAAGAGTTCAGGTTGAGAAGCCTGTTGAGGTAGAGGCCGAGGCGGCAGAACCGGAGGACTCGGTCGAAGAAAACTCAGATCCTACTTCTGCCAAGTCGACGTTTAACTGGGTTCTTGCGCTGCAAAACAAGAAGAAGACACCCTGAGAAGAGGGTTGTACATGTTGTTCTTGCGGATATATGTTATGTTCTTCTATTTACAGTCAAAGTTACTCAGAGCGCGTCAAATATTTGTTCTCCCTCTTCAACTATAAGATACTTGTCACTCTTTAGTTTCAAAACTTTCAAGAGCGACAGTCTAGAACTACAAAGCAAGAGAAAGAACGGCCGGAGCTTAAGGAGTCATGAGTACTCTCCGTGCTTGGTGATTCTCGAGTGTTTTATTCTGTATGGATTTATTGTCGGTAATATTTTCTCACGCGTTTTCTTTTTACCTGCTCATTTTCAGTCGTGTCCAAACCAACTTCAGGAGTACTCTTCTCTGTCTTTCACCATCATCACCACAGCCATGTCAGACGAAACGGCGCTCTCGGATCAGATTCAGGCAGTCTCTCTTCAGGTAGGTCTCCTCTGATCCCTTGTTTTTTTTTTGTTTTTCAATTCATCTAGTTTTCTTGCTCACGCCTTCTGAACCGTACTGGTCTAACCGGAGCAGAAAGAGAAGACGCCTCTTCAAGCTTTCATGTAAGAACATCAAGAACTCTACCCAGAGATGTTCAGTCCTTGAGAGAAATGTTGGTTTATGCTGAACCCTCTTTTTATGTATCTGTTATCCAGCTCTTTTCCCTCGCCATACACCCAAACGTTGATCCTGACCTCGCTAGCGTCAAACCTGACCCACCTCAACATTCTTCCTTCCCTACCGACGACCCCGGCATATCCTCTTCTCTGTTGGGCGGACTACGACGTTCTTCCCCACGAGCTCATCCAGTCAACATCGGCCTCGGCTGAACCTCTGCTCCTCTCTTCATCATACATCTACCGAAAGTCTCTCATCAGGAAGCATTACCTCCATTCATCCATCCAGGAGTACTTGGGGAAGTATGATCATTGGGTCTCATTGGGTAAGGTCAAGGGTGACACTCCGTTGAGAGCAGCAACGCCTAGAGGGTGGAGGATGGAATTGCAATTTGCGGACGAACTGGACGAGCTATTTGCGGATGACCTGTACGACCTACTAGAGTTGATGGACCAGGGCGAGAATAGACAAGCAAGCGGGGAGGGAGAGAGAAACTGGTTCATTCTGAAACCTGGAATGAGTGATAGAGGAATGGGGATCAGGATATTCAGTACGCGAGCCGAGTTAGAAGAAATCTTCGAAGAGATGGAGGATGACAGCGATGATGAGGATGAAGACGAAGGCGAGGACGGGGACGAGGACAACGAAGAAAATGAAGGAGGGAAAGTAGCGACGAGCCAGCTTCGTCATTTCGTCATCCAGGAATACCTTCCCAACCCTGTCCTTCTCACCCCTCTCCCAGCTGCTACGACCGATCTACCTCTCGCGCCTGCAAACCGAAAGTTTCACCTCCGGACGTACGTCCTCCTCAGCTCGGCCTACACCGTACACCTCTCCCGAACTACGCTCGCCTTATTCTCCTCTCTACCGTACTCTCCTCCGGAAACGACTGAGGAATCCTTGTTGCCTCACCTAACGAACACGTGCCTACAGCCTCCTCAGAGCCCAGGCGAAGTCAATGAGGAAAACGTTCATTTATGGTGGGAGTTGGAAGGCAGACAGTTTGATGAAGGAAAGTCAGTTTTGACGAAAGAGTTGTTGGATTTTACTTGGGAGAGATGTGGAGAAGTTGCTGGTGAAGCTATCAGAGCTGCAGTAGAATGCGGGAGCGTACACATGCAATTGTTGCCCAACTGTTTCGAGGTGAGTCTTCCTGTCCTCTTGTATTCTCTCGCACACCTAATTCGATCGGTTGGTTGTGCCTCATATCCTGAATAATCTCTCTTTTTGTTCTTTCAAAGATCTTTGGTGTCGACTTCCTTCTCACTCTACCGTCAAGTTCATCTCCTAGCACGGACCTTCCTCAAGTTCACATCCTCGAATTCAATGCATCACCTGACTTTCATCAGTCTGGTGAGCGACTGCAATCCAAAATCAGAGAGATGTTCGACGGTGTCGTCGACGGCTTCGTCAAGCCTTTCTTCGGCATCGACGATGATAGCGATGACGAAGAAAATGAGGACAAGGAGAGCAGTGCCGAAATTAAATGGGACGGGCAGTGGGAACAAGGGATGGAACGCGCCGGCTGGAAATGTTTCACCAAGGGAGAGATCCGGAGAGGATGGTGAAAACGATGAATGCTTTTCAACTGAAACATAGAAACTCCGGTGATTCGTGTCCTTTACAGACGAACATGAGATTGAGAACAATCCTATATGTTTCTCTTTCGTTTTAAAAAAAACTAACATGCTCCCTTCCTATCCTCTGACCTCTTACGATCGGACCAACCCACTCAAAAACTCGTCCCAAACTTTCCTAGCAAATATCTTATCCAGGTCCCCGGTCTCATCTTGCGCCATTTGAAGACTGTCGAAACTGTGTTCGAGATGTTTGCCCTTGGTCGTATCGAAGGGCGATTCTTCATCTGTGACGATCCAAAGTTTGTGCGCTAACGATGACTCGCCAGGCGCGGACTGAGGGCGTTGACGCTGATGATGCTGAACCAGAGAATCGTATACCGCAGTGGATTGGGTATAGTGGTTGTAAGAATCCGACTAGTTTGATCAGCAGCCAAAAAGAATAGAGTTGGGCTCAGGCTTGTGTCTCTAGACCAGACCATAGAAAGATGATGACAGGACGAACTTCAGAGTGAATCAAGAACGTCGGAGGAAAGTCTTCGTCTGGGCCTAACTGATTGATCAGCCAAGGCACGCTCCATCGTTCTCTAATTTCTTGGACATTCGTTGTGCCATACACTTTGGGGTACAGAAGACCTGTAACCCATTCATGATCTTCGATGTCAGTGCGCGGGGTTGAAGAGAGAGAAGAAGGGAACGAAAGAAAGTGGGTATACCTTCTTGCGCGAGATAGAACATAGCAGCTCCTCTATTTTTGTAAGCTGCACAAGCATAGCGAAGCGATGTCAGCCATTAGGCGTAGATAAATCTCACGCATACATATCAAATCGATGGACAAACATACAACAAGTCTCTAGATCAATGTCATCTTCCTGAGAGGCACTGACGACCGGGCCATGTTCATCGAGCGATTCTTCAACCTCGTCAAGCTCGATCAACTGTGTTCTACCTCTTGGGGGATTTGGAAACGTTTTTGCGTCCACTCCCTCGACTGTCTTAAGGAGGAACGAGCAGAATCAAAGGGGAAGCATTAGTATCTCTGCACATTACATCAGATAGTAAGGATAGGTTTTTACCGGATCGGCAAGCGCATAGAGCGAGATGATGGCCAAAGGTTTGGGCTCCAAGTATGAGCCTGCGAGTAAAGCGAGATGACCACCAGCGGAACCGCCGGCGACGATGAGTTTGGAGGTATAGACGGCGATGTGGGGGATCAAGGATGGCAGTGTATCTCTAGCCCATCGACAGGCGTCCGCGATATCCTATTTCACCACGCGATTTCACGAGAAAGGCATCAAGTATGAGTCCGAACTGGGAAAGAACATGTTGAGCGGAATTTGAAGAACACGGATAAACAGACCTGATATATGCCATCAATCTTTGTTTGTGGTGCTAAACGATGGTCAAGATTAACGACCACGTAGCCTCGTTTTGTACCGGACTGCCACCAATGGGGTCCTGCAGTGATCGAATAGCAGTTTGTTCAACAACGGAGCTGAAGCAGGAAGGTGAATCATCAGAAGACGAACCGGCGGTTGAACGTGAGAAGCACATGAACCCTGACATTCTATCCAACAACAAGTCGAATGCATTTGAAATGTATGATGGCATCAGCCCATGTGGTCTGACGTAAAACATAGAGGAAGAGAATGAGAGCAAAGACTAGAGAAACACACCGGATGAAGAGCAAGATGGGAGCACCATTTGGGAACAGTGTAGCCTGGTCTTCAGATGGCACGTAGACGTCGCAGCCGATGGAATGTCCAGAGGGATCCACCTTGTAGATGAACGTGCTGGGAGGTGGGATAGCCATGTGGTCAAAGCAGATGGTTCTATGTGTGTTGGATGACGGTGATTGAATGTGTTCTATCTGTTCTATCTGTTCACCATGTGCTTTGTCTTCCTCTTTTCCTCCGAAACAGAAGAGAATGAGAATCATTCGAAACCGATTCTCATCTCATTCCATCACCCTCAACCCTTTCCTAATTATCAATCACAAAGCATCACCATCACTTGCATTCATCATTGAGCTACATGTCCAAGGCTGAGACCGTCGTCAATCCTTACCTTGCTGATCCAGCCCCGCCAGTAGTGAGTATCATCGTCTCCACCCATCGGGCTCGTCCGATGTGCCGTCTCTTTCCTCTTTCTTTTCTTCACCATCTCGTCCCGCTGACTATCTCACTCGCTTCTCTTCGCAAACTCATTCAGTGCGGGTTGGAAATCACCTCGGCGTTCAACAATTTGACCAAAAAAGAACAGCTGTACTCCCATTGGCAGTCTAAAGCAGGATGGGAAGGAGCTAGGATCATCATGGTGAGAAATTCACTCCTAGTATTCTTTCTTCAACGCACGATCATGGGGAGTTGACTGTTTGTCGCTGCACTGTTCTCTCTCTAGGCTCAAATGTCGCATGATGTGAAAGACATCATCGATCTTCTCCTCTATATACTTTCCAAACCTAACCCGAAGGCTGGTCGGCAGGGCGAGCCAGACAACATCTTGGTCGATCTTCCAAATGTCTTCAAACAGGCCGGCTTCAACGAGGAGGAACAGCAGCAGTTCCTTTCGTATGCCTCCCAGGTACGACCTTCCTTCCTTTCCTCTCCTTTCCTTCCTTTTTCATCTTGTTCGTCTACGTATCAGTTTCGTTGACCGGGTTATCCTTGATCGATCTTGACCGTGTCATTCATAGGTATTTGGAAACTTGGGCAACTTCAAGTCATTTGGTCACACTCAGTTCATCCCTCGGCTTACACAGGAAAAGGTATCACCCAGTCGATCAGTCTCCAAGCGATGTATAAGATATGCTGACTTTATATCTCCCTCTTTCTGCTTTCATCAGTTTGCTCGGATCGTTGCCACAGCTATCCATCACAAAGCTTCGCCTCTCTGGGAGAAGGTGTGTTCGGCGTATTCTGCTCTCTTCTACTACCTCAGTGCGCTCACTATGCTCACTCTAAACTACTCATAGATAAAAGTTGCGATCTACTCGATCAAGCGCAAGTCTCAGTTAACAATCGGAAAACCCTCATCTGGCCACACGTCCGGCTATTACCTTCCTCGGAAGACAACCTACGACGATACCGATTCAGACTACCTTCAGACCGTGCTCGAGAAGCATGAGATCAGTCAACTCAACACTCGGGTCGAGAAGACAGAGGACGGCAAACTCATCGTCTGGATCGCCTCTGTAGAGGAAGAGGAAAGAGAAATTGAGGATGGCAAGGTTATCATCAAGAAAGGAGACTTCAAGCGAGAAATGGAAGCCATCTCCCTTGCTCTTGAACAGGTTCGACCCAAATCTTTGTGAATCAATTGCGATCAACGTCTAAACTTTTTTATTTATTTTTCAAAGGCGAAGAAATATGCGGCGAACGACGCCCAGAAAGGCTTTATTGACGACTATGTCAAATCTTTCCGTACGGGATTGATTGAAGACCATGTGAAAGGAAGCGAGAAATGGGTTAAGGACATTGGACCCGTCGTACGTCTAACTCTTTTTGTTTCCTATCAAGCATCATATGCGCTTTAACTAATGGATGAGTTCAAAAAAGGTTGAGACCTATATAGGCTTCGTCGAAACTTGTGCGTCATAGTCTTCCGCTCTACATCTGAGCAACAGACAACTTCCATTCTGACGCCTTTCTCACGAATATGATCACGATCAGATGTGGACCCATATGGCGGCCGAGCTGAATGGGAAGCCTTCACTGCCATCGTCGACAAAGAACTTTCTGCTAAATACGCCACCCTGGTCGACTCAGCCCCAGAGCTGATCAAGGCTCTCCCCTGGGGAACAGAATACGAAGGTGTGTTCTTTGTTGGCTCTTACTCGATTCGGTTGTCCAGTCTGAAACCGGTTCTAATTTATGCCCTGTATAGTCGACAACTTTATCAAGCCAGATTTTACGTCCCTCCAGATTGTTTCTTTTGCTACAGGTGGAATTCCTGCTGGTTAGTAAAAACTATTTCGTTCGCCAAGAATGATAAGACGAAAGACGTCGCTGACTGTGTATGAATTTGTTTTGTGGGCAGGAATCAACATCCCAAACTACTTTTCAGTCAGAGACAAGGTCGGATTCAAGAATGTTTCGCTTGGTAACATAGTAAGTGACCTTTAACATCAAGTTGGCTCTTCGTTTTCCCTCTTGTTGATATTGCGCTAACGATCAATCGTTTAGTCGGCGGCCAAGGATCCGAACGAGAAACTAACGTTCCTGACTGAGGACGATGTGGTTCTTTACAAAGAATTTGAATCACAAGCCTGGGAACTCCAGGTCGGTATTTTAATCACATAAGTTTACCTCTTCTGCTGGCTCGTCCTTCACCCCCTCCCAAAGAAGACACATCCTGACTCTTGAATTGCGATGCCCGTTGATTGTTTCTGATCACAGGTTGCTCTTCACGAACTCCTTGGTCACGGTTCCGGCAAGCTCTTCCAGGAGTCCCCGGACGGGACTGTGAACTTCGACCGGGCTACGATCAACCCGCTTACGGGCAAGCCGGTCGAGAGCTGGTACAAGCCTGGACAGACACCGGATAGTGTGCTTGGGACATGTAGCAGTTCTTATGAGGAATGCCGAGCTGAGGCGGTCGCACTGTACTTGGCGACAAACGAGGATATCTTGAAGCTGTTCAAAGTAAGTCACTTTCCTTTGCCCTTGAGCCATTTGTAGCGATCCGATGCTTACAATGTGTGGGCGATTTGTAGTACACCGACAAGAAATCTCAAGAAGGTGTGCTGTTCACGATGTACCTCATGATGGTCCGAGCGGGTCTCCGAGCGCTCGAGTTCTTCAATCCAGAGTTGAAGAAGCACGGCCAGGCTCATATGCAGGTTTGTCTCGACTTTTTCTATCTCAGAGAGCGCGTGAGCCCGTCGATGTTAATGAGTATGTGCTGTTTTGCGGTTTCCTCAAGGCCCGAATTGGTATCACCAACGTCTTGATCCAGGATGGGATTGTCTCACTTATTGAGACTCGAAATGAGGACGGAAAGCTGACGGACGCCACCATCAAAGTATGCTCTCTTTTGTCATTCATTGTTTTATTATCTTAATTCGCCTTTAGGGAGAGCTGGATGATCCTGAACTTTAGTCTCGTTTTCTCTGCAACGTATATTGTAGCTAAATAGGGAGAAGGTGTTGAAGGAAGGATCGAACTCGATGGGTAGGTTGTTGGTTGAGCTGCAGGTCAGGAAATGTACAGCCGACGGTAAAGGTGCCCGGTCCTTCTATGGTTCGTCTCGTCCTTCCCTTTGTCGCTCTTCTTTCATTCAAAGAAGAGGAAAGGAAAATCTGTCAAACATGTAGAGGGCGCTAAACCGGTATTGCGACGTTTGAACGGGATAGAACAATTGACGACACCAATCGAGAATTGGGATGGAGAACTTCGCGATCTAGTGATCTCCAAGAAAGCAGTGAGTCTCCATTTTTCTCCTTTCCTTTTCGAGTCCTTCTCGATCCGTTCCACTTTGTCTAACACAGGTATATATTCTTGTTCTCTACTTTCAAAAAGCCACGAAAGCTGTTCTGTCAGCCAAACACGTTTATCGTCGATGGAGAAGTCATCTTGAAGGAATACCCGTTGACGCTCGAGGGTCTCATCGAGTCCACTATCGAGCGAGGGATCTAAGAAAGGGGGATGGGTCGAGTGAGACTGTTTTGTGTTTCCGTATTCTCTGGTCTTGTGTCCTTTGTCTCCTCCTTTCTTTCCACTCGGATTCTTGTATACGACAAAGATATGGGCACGATGAATAATGATTGTGTTATGATACATGCTAGGGCATACCCGTTTGCAGGTCTTGGCTCGCGAAGTAAAAGAATGAAAGAAAAATCAATTGAAACAAGAAGAGAGAGACAGAGAGAGATCAATCATGCAGATCAAGCGCGAGTCGAACGGCCATTCCGCCCAGGACCCAGATACCTAGCCCGATGGTCAGTCCTGCCAGACTTGATTTTATCTTTTTCTTGAGTTTCCTTCTCCTTCTTCCTTTGTGTGAGATAACACTGCTCCTGCTGTTGCTCGGTGTTCTTGTGCTACTGTTATCAGCCCTCTGAGTTCCCCTCGACAAGAGCTTGTAGTCATCGTCCTGTTCTTCTTCATCTTCTTCTTCGACTTCCGCTCCATCATCCTCATCGCCTGAAATATCTTGTTCATATTGTTCTGCATTGTGAGCCGGGGTGATGGGCTCACTTGCCTCGCGCTCACCACCAGGTAAGCCCCAGTCAAGTAACGCGTCCAAGAAGAATCCGCCATCCAACAGACTTAGAGGCAAGAGATTGAAGATCGAGAGCGTGGTCGAGATGACGGTAAAGTATTTAAAGAGGAGGGCGATTGATCGGATTTGAGGGTAGAGTGATAGGGGGATTAGAGAAGGGGGAATGGTAGGTGATGTCTCGACTGAGGAAGAGAGGATGGATACAGAAGAATACAAAGAAAGCACAAAAGTAAAGGTTATCGGACGACATCCGGTCAGGAGCAGGAGCGTAAGACAGAAGAGAGAAACGAACTCTGGGAATAGATTGATTCACTCGGACCCTGCCAAACGATAGATTCCTCGACGTCAGCCCACCGTTTGTTTGTTCCGCTCGGGGAACGATCCGACCGAGGGCTGAGAAAGGTGATCCGAACAATCTCTCCTTTGGACTCATCTGGCTCAATACAGATCTCCCCTGAAGCGAGACATGGGCACCTCTGTGGCGTCCTTCCGGTAGAGTCTACCTGAGTGGAGGGAAGCATGATTGAGGGAGGTAGACATCGACCTGATGAGGACGTGGAGGCGGAAGGGTTGAAGCATATCGTCAAATCAGAGGATGGGGTACTCGCTGGTTTGCAACACAAGTCGTTTTGCGCTGAGCGTGATATCCTCCAGAACGCTCGTCAGCAAACAAAAAATAAACTAAGGTGAATGAGAAGAAGAGAAAAGACGCTCACCAAGAAACCAAGCTTCAGACACACACCAGCCGGACGTAAGACCGGGAATGTCTGTATGTCTGTCGACAAACATGTCTGACCAGAGCTTGTCGGATTTTCCCAGACTGGTCGCCCCGAGCGGACTGTCGTCGAGATGGGTGATGATTGAGCCCACCGGGATAGCCTGTGCGAGAGCTGAGCCAGGTTGAAAACCAAGGACGGCTCTTCCGATATGGCTGACGGGTATCAACGCTTGATTTGCGAGCAGGGTAAGAGCACCGAGGACGATGACGGAGAGAAAGTTGTGCCAGCATCCGGCAGCCGCTATCCGCGCTCGTTCTCTGGGTGGTGTCAGAGCGAGCTCGATCGAGGGCAAAGTGACTGAGGCCGAGGGAAAGATGGGAGAGAGTTGAACTGTCATCAGCAGAGGGTTGATTGACGATCTAGGGCAGGACGATGACGGGCAGGATGACGAGCAAGGAGACAGGAAACAAGGCGATAAACAGATCAACAGAGGAAGCGAAAATGTAGAATCAAGGCAGAGGGAGGAAGAAAGCTAACAAGGCGGCAGAGATAGCATGACCAGGTTCATGGACTAGTTGGGCGAGTAGGAAGGATAGTATAAGGTATAATGCCTGAGAGAAGGGAATGGTAATTCCTGGGATCTGGAAGAAGGGCAAGAGGAAAGAAAGGAAAGAAAGGAAAGAGAGCAAGACAGAGGACAAAGGATCAGAACAGAGACGACAAGGACGAAAGAAATATACAGAGACACTCACTAAAGGTTTTATAAAGCCAGAGTCGGCTGTTGTCTCGACCGGGGTCGCTCTTTTGACGAGCGAGGCAATCCCGGAGGTGGTAGTAGTGGTGGTCATGGCGACGGTACTGCCAGTGGGACTGCCGGTGGCCGATACAAATGCCCAGAGGGATGTACCAACAGTCCAAGCTTGCCCCACGAGCAGACTCAGGGAAAGAACGAGACCGATGACGGCCCAAATGATGCCTAGGTCATAGAACAGACCTGCACGAGAACGAGTATTGGGTCGAACCGATTGAAAGAGCGCGGCTGGCAGCTGATTGAATGCAGTGGTGGATAGAGCGATGCCTATCGGATTTGAGTATAAATGCCATGAGTGAGAGGAGAACGAGCGATATTTGGTGGGACGTAGCAGATGGTATCCAGCCCAAGCTATGGAGAGTACGATGAACGAGACCGGCAGGACGAACGACTCTTGTTGCATCGGTGCATATTGGGGAGGAAGGGATGGAAAGGAGAGGGTAAATGAGGATTAGTGAAGGTGAGTAACGAAGAAGATTAGATTGCTGTGCTAAACACGTGAGGGATACTCGGCATCACGTGATCATCAATGCCAAAAACTGTCAGGGATGTTACCTGAGTTACGCTGAATTGATAAGCCATGACACGTAGACCTCCACCTTTACTTCCACTACTCCTCCCGCTCCTACTCCCAGCGCATAGACCAACTTCCAGCGCATTATATTGCCAACGCATCTTTTCATGATGTTCATAGGGTCTGACAACCATATATAAGCCAAGCTTCTCGACCACTTGTAGATAGAAACCCTAGTCTTGGATCCTTTGTTCATTCTACTCCTCTCCTTGTCCTTGTCCTTGTCCTTGTCCTTGTCCTTGTCCTTGTCCTTGTCCTTGTCCTTGTCCTTGTCCTTGTCCTTGTCCTTGTCCTTGTCCTTGTCCTTGTCCTTGTCCTTGTCCTTGTCCTTGTCCTTGTCCTTGTCCTTGTCTCCTTGTCCTTGTCCTTGTCCTTGTCCTTGTCCTTGTCCTTGTCTCCTTGTCCTTGTCCTTGTCCTTGTCCTTGTCCTTGTCCTTGTCCTTGTCCTTGTCCTTGTCCTTGTCCTTGTCCTTGTCCTTGTCCTTGTCCTTGTCCTTGTCCTTGTCCTTGTCCTTGTCCTTGTCCTTGTCTCCTTGTCCTTGTCCTTGTCCTTGTCCTTGTCTCCTTGTCCTTGTCCTTGTCCTTGTCTCCTTGTCCTCATCCTAGTGATCCTATCAATCCTGTTTCCCAGTCTCAAGAGCTTGAATTTCCCCCTGAAGCCTAAGAATATTGTGTGGTTACTGCTTTGTAACCTTTCGTTACCAACCCAGCTCCCGTCCTTAACAAATACTGTCAGGAATGTGACCCGAGGTTACACCCTGGAAACCTTCCCTTACTTCTAGTTCTCCTGCCTCGTTATTCCTTATGCTTTTTCATTGCATCAACAGGCAGGTATATAGTCTGTTAGCGCATGTGCTTCTAGCACCTTCTATGATCCGTTCTCTTATGCTTAATCGTTGGAGTCTGAGGACGATATATAAGACGTGGTTCCTTTGCCACCGAAAGTATAGTTTCTCAAGCCAAAATTCTTTGTCATTTCTTTGTCATCCCTTTGTCACTCCTGGGTTCCCTAGTACTCTTGTTCCCAGTGTTATACAAATCTTGTTCTTCCAAATCTCTTCGCCTTGTGCCCTCGTCACAGTGACTAAGCCAGAGAGCCTGAACTTCCTCCCTGTTAGCCACATTTCCGTCTGGTTACACCTCCGTAACCTCTCCATCGCCCTCTGAACGCGGATTCTGACAAATACTCGGTTCGTATAGACTTGTAGACCGCGCTTTCGGCATGATGTCATAGCCAGGTGTAGATAAGCACTGAGGATAAAGTTCTATAAATAGATACTGCGTATGACTGCGTCTGGGTACGCGTTGGTGTTATCTGCCGATCTGACAGTCTGTCGGAGGGACGAACAGATGGGGATAGGAAGCAAACTATTGGGGGACACAAACAAGACACGGTCCAAACAAAATAGACAAAACAAACAAAAACAAACGCAACAGACCACGGCCGTGACGTTGCCGGTGAGGAACAGGCAGCTGTCTGACCAGCAACCTGTTTTTCAGGGGTACAACCAAAATAAAGCCGACCGGACCGAAAGCGCGCGAGAAATTCTGCTCGATTTTTCTGCACCTTCCATTCCGACATGACTCGTCTCTTCGGTTTTCTTTGGTCTTGTCGCTGTCTTGACTGTGGGCGCCATACGGTAAACCTGCTGAGCTGGTTGAGCCGACCGAGCCGACGGAGCTAACTGGACTGACTGAGACGTCCAAAATGACTATTGGCCTTTCCTCCCGCCGGCAGGTCAGCGCGACCACGACAGCGACAGCGCTGAGGCCGGCACTGAGACCGAGATGACCGGCGTTGGCCGCTGTCGTGCCTTTCGTCCCCTTTTGGTCCTCACTGCCCTGACTTGTATTCTCTAGCCCCGGCCTCCGCTCTGGCTCTTGGTCTGTGGCCGCTACGCTCGCTCCGACTTTTTCTTGCGCTAGCTGTTTATTTCCCGCTTGACTCTTTTACTTTAGAAAATTCATTTTTATTCTCTATTTTTTGCTTTCCTCTTCTTTTCTCTCCGTCTCCTCTTCTAGACAACTCACTGACCTATACCACCACTGACCAACACATCCACACCATGTTAGACCTCAACGGAGATCAGATCTTCCCGCCCATCACCCAGAAGCAAGAAACGCAACAGTTCGAGTCCGCGCTAGAGTCCTACGCCGTAGGATTTTCTAACCCAGACCCAGAGAACCCGCAGGACTGGCCAAAGCTCAAAAGATGGAGAGGTCGGTCTGGGTTTCTTTGCTTCCTTTGCCTTGTTGTTGCCTAGCACATCGTTTACGGTTCTTCTACACACGCACGCACATTCGCTGACAGTTCGGTTTTATTCATTGGGTTCTAATTGATCAACAGTCCTTTGCGTCGCTCTGTTTGTAACGTACGTACGCTCATTCGATCCTTTCCCTTCATTTCCTTCATCCATCTAGGCCCCACATTTTCTCCCTCAGCCAAAGGCTCACCGTTTTAAACCATTCATATATCCTGTTCACAGTTACACCTCTGCCTGTTAGTATCATCAATGACTCTGTCAATCTCCCAAGAATTGTCCTAGAGCAACCTATTCATTGTCATGGTCTTTTCCGTCGTGACCGCGTCCTCACAGTCAATGCAACGGTCAGTTTTTTTCTTTGCTATCTCAAAGTCTTTTCGTTTCCTTCCAACGCACTGCAGTACATTTACTCCACTACAATACATACACTCCACTACAATATATTCACTGCCATACAATGCACTCATGACCCACCATGCTGACATTCTTTCCTCTTTCCCTCATTTCAGGCCAACGGAGCCGCCAGCGCCGGCTTTAGGAAAGAGCACCCCGGTGTCACGAAGGCCGTGTTCACCTCGTCCAGTTTCACCTATCTTGTCATGCTTGGTATCGGTCCTCTGTATGTTCTTGCACTCGTTCGGTCGTCGAGATCCTTCAAGCCGTCCATCTCCTGACCGACTCGAGGTTCTCTATCCTTCTTTTTTTCCTCCTCTTCCTCCCGCCGGCTTTCTATCCTCCCGCTCGCCTCTTCCCCTATAGTGCCCTAGCTCCAATTTCTGAGACGTTCGGCCGACGACCCATGCTCGTCATCCTCACCGGCGTCATTTGCATCCTCTTCTTACCCCAGGCACTTGCCCCCAACGTCGCCTCCATCATCGCCACCAGGTTCTTCCAGGGTCTCGCAGCCTGTATCGAAGGGCCCGTCGCAGCCGGTGTCGTCGCCGATCTTTTCCCTAAAAACATCCGAGGACCAGCCATGGGGACATTCGTCCTCACCGTTTTCACTGGTGAGTTTCCAAAAAGTCATTTGATTTTGCTTCAACTTTCCAAGCTGATATTTTCTTGTCCCTCTTTGCCTTCCAGCTAACTCTACCGGCCCGTTGTGCGCGGCTTGGATCGCGCAAAAGCTGGGCTGGCACTGGGTGTATTGGATTCAAATGATGTCCGGTGGCCTCTGCTGGGCTCTCTGCCTGTTTTTCCTTCCAGAAACCCGTGGAGATGTCATCCTGACCAAACGGGCAAAAGCCATAAGCAAGCAGACCGGGAAAGAACACTTTGTCTTTGGACTGGACGTACACGACAGCTTCGCCCATGCTATCAAAATTTCCCTTTCTAGACCGCTGCTATACTTGTTTACCGAGCCCATCGTCACCGCACTCTCCCTCTGGGTCGGTTTTGCGTAGGTTTTCTCAACTTGCTTTCTCTCTTTTCTACTCTTTTCCCAGCGCTCACCGTTCTCTCCTCTCCTTTCCTTTTCCCTCTAGCTGGGGAGCAGTCTTCCTCCTGGTCGGTACAATCTCCAACGTCTTCCAGGTCACCTACGGCTTCTCCCAAGGTCAGGCAGGCACAGTCTTGATCTGCGGCTTTATTGGTGCTTCCATCGGCTGGTTTGAAAACTATTACATCCAGGAGCGATTCTGTACGTTCTCTTTCTCTTGCTTCGCTTTACATTCTTCTGTCTTTCCTTCTCTTTCTTGCCTTTTTCTTCATGCTCTTCTCACACCGAACACAAATACTTTTATCCTTTTTTAATCCCAGATCGAAACGCAATCAAGAAAGGCAACGGTCTGGCTGCTCCGGAGGTCAGACTTTACTCTAGCGCCGTCGGAGGGATTCTATTCGCTGTCGGCTGTTTCTGCTTGTGAGTCCTTGATCTTTCACCTTGGTTCATTCTTCTCATCGACCAAGACTGATTGATCTCTCGGCGCGCTCGCTCGCACGCACAAACACTTACAGTGGCTGGACGGCGAGACCGTGGATTCACTGGATTGTGCCCTGCATCTTTATCGTCATCCTCAACGCCGGGATCTACACTATCTATCTCGCTACGTACAACTATCTCGGAGACGTCTACAATCGGTACTCCTCCTCAGCACAGGCTTCCCAGTCGCTCTTAAGAAATATCCTCGGCGCCGTCTTTCCCTTCTTTGCCTTGCCCATGTATAACAAGTTGACCTTCCCTTGGGCCTCCACCGTCGTCGGCTTTATCGCTCTTTCCTTTTCTGTCGTTCCCTGGATCCTGATCTTCTTCGGCGCTCGACTCAGAGCCAGGTCAAAGATTGCCGTCGATCTAGCCAACTTGGAGGGAACAATCATCCCTGACGAACCGTCTGCGATCTCTGTCACCCAGGAGAAGACCCATGTTTAGTTGCACATACCTTTCTCTCCTTCTCTTCTCTCCCTTTCCTCCTGTTCTATTTATCCCTCTCCCTTTTCCCCCACTTGTCATCTCTTGTTATCTTTTGGTTGCTTCTTCGTCTCGCTCGCTATCAGAGAATTAGTTACCACACCTAGTTGAACCTCTCGTTCATCCGAGCCTAATCTTTCTTTTCTCAAAAACCTAGAAGTCTGAATGGCATTTTGCCTTCAGATCTGCACTTGCACCAGAACTAGACGGCCTCCTCAAATGTAGAACCGGACCATCCATCTTCAGGTCGGTTCTGGTTTCATCGTAGATCTCTCACTACATGGATCCTTAGAATTCCTAGAACTCCTAGAACTTTTTAGACTGTCAGACGCGATCACCTGTGTTGACATCATTCTGGTATTCTTGATTACTTTTTTTCTTTTTCTTTTTCTCCTTTCTCAAAACCTAATTGAACCTCTTTTCTCTTTCTGTCAATCTGGTTTATCCAGCCATCTTTCTTTCTCGTCTTTTTTTCTGTCTTCCTTTTCCTCTTCCCCTTCCTCATCTCTCCTTCCTGTCGTGTTCGCCTGCCTGTTGCTACTCTATTAGGGTGTATGTCTCTCTGTGTGTGTCTGTGTGCGTGCGTGTGTATGTGTATGGGAGTGAGGCGTGTAGAAGAGCATTGTTAGCAAGAGATGAATGAAACGTTGTATTTCTTGTCTTTCCGACTCGTCTTCTACCATCTCTTCTGTTCATCGTCCTGGTCCCCACTCTTCGTTTGATTACTCGCCAAGCTTGACGATAAGCCGACCGCCTTCGATCCCTTTGTCCGCAAAACCTCTGCCAGCTGGTCTGTTGCCTTTATCTTCGTCCTCCCCTGGAGCAAGACAGACGATGAAACCTGCTTCGCTCGAACAGTCGAATCCTTCTATACTCAATTGTTCCAATTCCGAGTTTGACGAGTCGGCTGTACCCGTCGGAGGAGTAGTAGAAGAGGAGGAGGTCCGGAAAGCAAACGTATGACTCGTCAGAGGGCTTCCTTCCATGTTTTGATTTGGATCTTGGTTCTGGTATTTGATCTGATCGTTCAGATTCGGTCGATGCACGAACTGGACATGTTATCAACACATGAATGAAGGGGGTTTACCGTTTGACAAATCAGTACTTCAGGCTTCGAACCTTATGAACAGTACACTCGTGTAGAACGGAAGCAAGGGAAAAGGGAGATCTACACAGAGAAGAAGAAGTGAAATCCATACGGAACGCAAACAAATTGAAAGCTCACCATGAACCGTTCTCCGATTTGAAGGCTATCCTCTCGTTCAATCGCCATCCCGCCTCGGGCCGGATCCCCACTGAGTATCCTGACGACCCTGTTGACGTGCCCCATGGAACCCTGATCTTCGGTCGTAGATACGCCCTCGCGCCCCCGGGGACGGATGAGACCGAGAAAGAATTCTTTTTCTTTGCTACCCAGATACGACTTGTGGTCGAACCCTGCGGAGGACGACTCTTGAAGAAGCATGATCAAATGTTTCGTCGGGTTGGCGATGGTGTCCTCAGGGTCCGATGCGCATCGGCTGATGGACAATAGAAGGTTGCCTTGAGAACTATTCAAGAGAAATGTTCAAACTTGTTAGCACAGCGAGTGAGACATGAGTCCCGGAGGAAACACAGGAAAAGTTAAGATACGAAGAGAAATTGGGTACGAACGAAACGACTTCGTATACCTGCGCCTCGACCGGTTCCATGCCCTCCCATCCGATATCCATCCTCACTCCCTCCCCCTGCTTTTCCTTAATGTCTCCTTCCGAGATGATCGCCAGGCCAACTGCGCCTTGGTCGTACGTCTGGTTCATGAAATAGAGTGTGTACGGACGGCCGGTCGTGAATGGCGTTTGGGGCAGAACTAGCCCTGCTTTGCAAGATATTGAGGGAAGGAGATCGAACGTCGGGCTCAATGATGTCGGTGTGGAAAACAAAAATGTCATCCCGATCTGGGCTGGGCTTGAGAGTTGATACAAATCCATCAGCAAAACCTAGTTCAGAACCGAAACACAGCAAGTCATCTCGATCGAAAAGCAAAGGAAAGGACTCAACTCGACCGATTCCAAGCCTTCTAAATCAACGACCTGTCCGTCGACTTGTCCCCCGACATTACTCTTTTTCCATTCTTCCCAAACATCAGACCAGTCCCCTCCTTTGACCGCTCTCTCCAACACGTTCCCCTCTCCCTTATCTCCGCCTTCTTGTATGTTGCTCGATGTTTCTCCTATGGGTCTCCATCTCCCTACAGACGCTGGATCCTTCCCTTTCTCAGCCGATCGAAAGAGCCGGTACGTCGTCCGGTCCGTGTCCCAAAAATGAGCGATCGAGATCGTATCTGTCCTCCTCGGCCGATCCTCAAAGGATGAAGCCAGACAGCCAATCGAGTTCGGAAACTTTTCATGAATCAAAGGAATCAGAGTATGTAAGGATGTTGACTCTTGGGGTAACGTGTAGATCGTGGCCGACGGAGCGGCCGATGGGCTGATGATGGACCGAGGAGGGGTTGGAGGCGTGTACGTCCTCAAGAACGCAGAAAGATCTGATGAGATGACGGTGTGGGCAAACGAGTACTTTCGTCTGGACAGGCCAGCCGTTGTAGGTGAATGAATCCTCTGTCGAATGCTCATCTCTTCAAATTTAGTCGGTTGATGAAGAACAGAGCTGGCAGGATGGGAGATTCGAAAGAGATCGTGTGAGAGATATCTCGATGATGTCACGTGACTGATAAGATTGAGCCTGATAGTTTCATAACGTTTACGTTTCCCCTCCCCGGTTTCCAGACAAATCTCTCTTCCATACACAAAATGATGATACAACAAACTCAGAAGTAGGAATATGATATTACAACGAAACGAATCAGATTCTCATCACCTGACCGCTGACCCCTAGAGGGATTCCCCACTGATCTCTGATTACTGTGAAACTGAAACAACAGCTGATCTCCTTTCCTGTTCTCCTCAACACCGGGGTCGAGCTCGAACCACCAGGCCCTAAAATATTTCCTGCAGTGTTTGTAGTATTTGAGCTCGACCCAGACATGGAGTTCATAGCATTCGCAGCAGCTAGCGCGGCGGCATTCCTTTTCAGAAGACGCGCCGGAGGACAAAGCGTACAGGTGGTCAAAACGGCCTTACGAGATGTACTGCAAAAGAGATAGAGAAAGAACAAAATGGTAAGTCAATGAACGACTGGTCAAGATCTATCAAAATAGTTTGCAGACAAGGAACATACTCGAAGCCAACTGATTGAGAAAATGGAACAGAATTGTATTAGATACTGGTCAGACCTTCTTCGAGCGTAAAGCAGACAAGAAAACGTACTAGCACAATATTGCTAGATCATGTGCAAAACATACTTCAGTCAGTATATAATCAAAAATTACAAACCACAGATACCAGAGTTCTTACCTCCCAAAAGTTTACCGCTGAGTCTTCAGTCATCAGCTCATAAATACCCAGCTTTCCCTAAAGAATGACATCCATTCAAAGCCCAAGTAGAAGAAAAAGTCAACCTCAAGCTCTGGTGAGTAGAGAAGTCAAAAAGGAACACAAACGTCTTTGAACCAATTAATGTCTATTCCCAACAGATTGGCAAACCTGTATGGAAAGTTGCGTGAAATTTTCATAAGTAACTTATCGGGAATCGATCTTGATAGTAAAGCAAAAGAGAACAGAAGTATATTCACTCATTGTTGGCCTTGAATATCTGTCCTGTTCGCCTCCAAAACAAACTAGGCGTTCGAACAACTTTTCATATCAAATTCGCCAGATGAATATATGAATTGGCCGATAAATATCTCATTTTTGTCTTTGACCTATTGAGGTAAGGACAACCAATTGGACTGATGGATGAGCAAATCGGACGCACCCGTAAAGCACCGATCCATCTGTAAAACCAGCCGTTGAAACCCTTCTTCGATCAAGATCTTTTCCTCTTTTGATAGACTGGCAAGAATTTCTCGGACAGTGGGTCGAAAAATTCGTAGTGGGGCCGAGATTCGCTCTTTCGACGCCTCACTAACGCTAAGCAGAGGGAAAGATAGACGGAAGGCAGGAGTATTCAGTTTGAAACAACGATGCATCTAGATATGATACTATTACTAACGTGGCATCCATCCAGCTTTCCAATTTTGCCCAACCCAACTCCCAATCCCAACCTTCTGAAGCGCTGACCAACTGCGAACTTTCAAACTTGGCTCTCAAGATCGCGTGTAGATGATCTCCCACCGCCAAACTCGGAACTGGCTGCAACTGACTGTGCGCTCCTGACAACATAGGCTGATGGTCTTCATCTTTTTGATGCCCTGGATTGACATATTGCTGATGTTGTTGCTGCTGTGGCTGGTGGTGAAACGTATGCTGGACTTCGTCTGAAGAAAATGGGACCGGATGTGACAACGGATGCTGAGTCGAAGATTGTGCTGCAGGCTGATTAGGTAAAGGTGGAGGATAAGGATGGAAATGATGAGGGAAATGTGTAGGGCTTGCAGGTCGAGACACCCTTGCTTGAAGAGCTCCAAGATTGATCTTGTGCTGATCTTGATACGATTTATAAAGCTGATTTAAAAGGTCGTTGAAAGACCCGTTCTGTTGAGCGTTGGCAAAGAGGGAGGGAGACGCGGCGCTCGCATTGAGTGAATTTGGTATGAAAGATTGACCGGCCGATTGTGATGGGGAAGGGAACGAAGTCGAGTTGTTCGACGATAGGGGAAGGAGAGAAGAAGGGAATTCCAGGGTGTTTAGGAACTCACTATCGTAAAAACAAGCAATTTCATGCTTTCGTCAGACATATAACACAGACAGTCATTGAGAAAGACGTGATGACACGCCAAGACGACTCACCTAAGACTTCCCCACTCAGCATCTTTGTAACCTGAGCTAGATGCCAAAGTCGGAACCAGATTGTCTCCTGGTGGTTCTTCCAGTCCTTTATCTCTGCTTACACCCAAAGCCTCAGATGTCCTCGGAGTCAAGGTCCCTATTCCGTTCCAGGGAGAGGCTATGGGCGTCATGCCTATAGGCGAAGGTGCCAACGATGGATCAATCATTGTCTCCTCTGTCCTCATGACAGGCTTGGAGTAGTTTGGAGATGGTGGTCGCAACGGCTTTGGGTTTGGTATCGAGGTCGCTTTGGAAAGTAGAGAGTAAGCCTGCTGACTGTCTGGTTGACCAACCCTCGGACCACCGGAGGCGTGTTCAGGATATATTTGAGGAGATATTGATGGTCTTTGAGCAGACGGATACGATTGTGGTAGAGGCGGATGTTGAGGTTGAAGCTGAGAAGAAAGGGGGTTGTGCTTTGATTGTAACTGATGGGCTATGCTTTGAGGAGGAAAGGCCTTGTTCAAAGGATTGCGCTGTTGATGTTGACGCAATTCCGGCAGAGTTGCAGCGTTCGATTCTTCTTCTTGCTGCTGCTGCTGCTGTTGGAGGCTAGAGATCTGGTCTTCTTGTGGAATTGAAGGCACTTGGTCATCCCCTGACCCCATACTTTTCGGTACGATGGGCGGTAGGAAAGGAGGCGGTCCAGCAAGCGAGGCTTGGTGGTTGAAAAGCCGTCTCTTATCAGAAGAGATTTCATTGGTAGAGGATGAGCTAGAGATGCGATCAGCAAGAGATGGTCGCCGTGGGTTAGAAGCTAAAGCTTGGCTCGACGGTTTGTTAAGAGAGTGTTTCGTTCGAGAGAAGGAAGACACGCATGATTTCGACTTCGGCGGTGGAGATGCCGAGGAGGATGATGCCGAGGAGCTTGAGCCCAACGAGGATGAAGTTGAGGGTTTGGTTACCTGCTGCGACCTCGACTTCTTGCCAGCGTTGAGTGAAACGCCAGAAGAAGATGAAGAAGATGCGGCGGTGATATTAGCAGTAGTGGCGGTAGCAGCAGCGACTGTCCCATCGGACGCGTTGGTCGTGGTAAGTGTCGATGGATCCAGGTCTGTGCAGAGGTGCTGAATTCCCCGACGGACACACCTCTCACAAGGACGTTCTGTTGATTGACAAGCAGAGAGACTTAGTTGTTGATTCCAGTTCGTACATAGTCCAATATGCTGCAAAGAAAAAGAAGAAAAAAAAACACCAACCATTCGAACAGACCATATGAGACCGCTTGCAAAACACGCATGCGATCTGGACCTTTGTCCTCTTCTTTTCCCTCTCTCTGTCCTTTGAAGCAGACGACTGAGTCTGTGCTACTGCTGCTGCCGATGGTGGTGGTGATGAAGGTAATGCCTGCATGGCTTTCCGCTTGGCAGATGACATCTCTCCAAGTTCGTAGATAAGCTTCTTCCAGGCCTCTTACGCAAGTCACTGATTTCTCTGTGAGATGATGGATGGCTCGTGGTCAAGAGATCTGTTTGCTTTCCAGTTCGGTTGGTTGGTCAAATTCAGATATGATTACGTAAAGTGATATTTGACCACTGACCTCCGTCGATCATTCGGCTACGATTTAAGCCGACGCCAAGTCTCAATTACCCACATCCATCCATCTAACCATCTATTTATCAGTCTATCTAATCATTCAGATACTACAGCGTTCTGTTGACGATGCCGATCGACACGTCCGCTAACTCAAACGTTCTGTTGACTGGTTCTCAAATCTCGCAACTTTCTTCACTGGAAGTTCAAACCTCGAGTGGCTCTTCTGTTGCCTTTGGATCGCTCATCAATCCTTCCACGGGTAATCATTCGAAAACACTTGTTGTGGCACTACGTCATTTCTGGTGTGGTCTGTGTAAGGCATACCTCACTCAGCTATGCGAGCAGATTCCAGAGAGCGTCGCAAAAGAACACGGGATGAATATTGTCGTCCTTGGATGTGGAAGCTGGGTGCGTCCTGCCATCCTGTCTAATTTGGGTTTTCAAGGAACAAGGGACCGACTGGCTGATCAGATCGAGAAGATTTGCGCTTGAAATTGATAGGAACCGATCAAAGACTATGCAGGTCGGAACACGAATCTTCTTATACCTAGCAATTGAGTCAGCCTGATCTGATGACGACTTTCTGTTGCTTTCATCTTGCAATAGCTACTACAAATTGTCCGTATCCAATCTATGCTGATCCCACCAAGAAAGTCTATCAAACCTTAGGGACGACATCCACTATGGCGCACACACCCAGGTCCGTACTGATCTCCTATCAGAACTATATGTCAGACTGTACTCATCTTCTGTCCTCTTTTGTGACAACTCGTTTCTTACAAGTGGACAACCAAGAAAGAGTTACCTCAAGGAGTCAATGTTCACGCAGGCAATGGGCAGTTTGAAAGTCGCGCTCACGAACGTCGGATCGGTCAACAAAGTTGGAAGCTTCAAGTATGGGCCGCTCGAATCTTCATATGCACTTTTACCATCTATATGGCTCTCGACCAATAAACTGACCTTCATTGATCCTTCTTTTGATCATGTTATAGGCAAAATGGAGGAGAGTTCATCTTCGAATCAGGACCGATCAATATATTTGCGCATAGGATGCAAAACACGGAGGACCACACAGAGATTGCAGAGATCATAGATATGTTGAGCGTATAGGTTCGAAAAGGAAAGAGATTGCAATATGTATGATTCATAGTTTTTCTGTGAGGGTGTAACATTCATGAGACTCTGCCTGAGGGCTTTTGTACTTGATACACAATCAACAAGTCCACACAACAAATATAAAGTAAAAACTCATAAGATCGTCAAAAGGTGCATATAGATAGCTTTTGCGCACATAACTCTATGAACGTGAAGTTTAAAGAAAAATCATGGAAAACGCCGAAAGGCCAATCCTCTGCTATGATCCTACTCAAAGCTTTGAATCGGCACCGGTAAACTCATACGCAGGTTTATACTGAACCTCCTTCACTTTCTCAACCAACTCTTGCAAAGACAATCCCCTCAAATCGACCCGTCGATCAACTTTCTGTTTTTGTGCCACCTGGATCACTCGGGCAGCGACCTGTGCGGAGATTTCCTGGATTCGATCTATTCTTGGGTAGAGTAAGTTTGCGGCAGTCTCACTAGGAGTGAGTGCTTCAGAGAGCGCGATAGAAGTCTAACAGAGACCAAAGAGAGCAGGTGTTACATCAAGACAAGGTCAGAGAACAAGACAGATCGTATGGTAAAAACGGGGAAGAGACGTACAGTTTCAAGCATCTTCTCAGTCACTCGGGTGGCCCCGCAGAGCGTCACAGCCTGTCCCAAAGCCGGGAAGATATAAAAGTCTATTCCAGAAAGAGATGATACACGTTTGTTAGTCAGAGCGAGCCAAAAAGAAAAAATATATTCAAACCACTGGTCATGAGAACGAGAACGTACTGTTTCCCTGGGCAGCTTCTCTGTGCTCCCCGTTGAATTCGATGGGATCGAAAGGCGAACCAGAAGCAAAGATGACTCTGCCTTCCGTCCAATCGAGAGCGTCTTGGAACGTGAGCTCACACTTTGTCAGCGGATTACTTAACGGGAAGACAATCGGTCGAGGGTTGATCTGAGCCATCTTGCGGACGATATCCTCGGTGAATGCTCCCTGGGTCGTGCTCAATCCGATCAACACGGATGCTTTGAAACCGATCGAAGGATAGGTTAGGTGTGGGGTTTGATTTGAGGAATAGAGAAGAAGCTCCACTAACGTTGTACGGAATCGACGACATCCTCAAGAGACTTGTATTGTTTTCCCTCGTTGTCGTCCCTAGAAAAGAATTTCTTGTGCTCGGCCAGTTTGTCACCTCGATCGTTCTTTATATGCGATTGATGTCAGATTCAGAACATGTTGAGAAGTGTAGGTCTTTAGGAGCAAGAGAGAAAGAGAAGAGGACGCACAGTGATGAGACCCTTAGTATCAACGAGATATATTCTCTTTCTGGCCTCCTCAGGAGAAAGCCCTTTGGTGGTGAAGAAAGAGACGAGCTGTTTGGCAACTCCAACTGCTGCCGATCCGGCTCCCAAAAACACTAAAGAGAGAACGACCAAAAGGAGGTATTATTTAGCGCAAATCGACGAAGAAAGAGGTTATATTGACAGCATTACCAATTTTGTGCTCGCTTAAGGGAAGTCCGCTGATTTTTGATGCCTGAACAGCAGCGTTGATGAGAGCGGTATAGATGACAGAGGCGGTTCCTTGGATATCCTGTTCACCTCACAACACAGAGACTTGTTAAGTCCAAACTATCTCTGGGGACCATGAAAACTTTAAGAGATATATTCACGTCATTGAAGGTACAGTATTTGTCCTGGTATCTCTCCAAGTAGTGGAACGCAGCCTCACTGGAAAAGTCTTCGAATTGCACTGTGTGATGAAATCAGAGCGCATGTTCGATAGTACGTCCCAATTAGTATACATATCTTGAGGGCCATCGCGAGAGCAAGTAGAGTCTGCTAGAAAAATGAGGTGAATGAACATACCAAGCGCATCAGGGAAGACCGCCTTCATAGCCTCCATAAACTCGTCCAAGAATGCCTCGTTCTCAGCTATCGATCGTCGTTTCTAGATAAGAGAGGAGATTTAGTATCTGTCGATCTATGATTAGATTCTTGATAGACACATAAAGAACTAAACGTACCTGTCGGAGGCCAAGGTAGAGGGGATCCTCGAGGAGTCGAGAGTTGTCCGTTCCCATGTCGAGAACTAAATTACAAAACAGAAGGATGACAGAAAAGGAGTGAGCATACGCAAGCAAGTATCGAGGATAGTCGGATTAAACGAACCGATGGGCAAAGTCTGCTCAGGGTGGATACCCGCTCTAGTTCACACAGAACCGACATGACAGCAATGAGAAATGAATTAGTGGTAGGCGTGAAACAAAGTGTAATGAGGTTGATGGATTGATGGTATTCACCCAGCGACGTAGAGAGAAAGCTTTCCAATGGAGATTCCCATTCCTCCCAAACCCAGATCTCCAAGTCCCAAGATTCGGGATCCCTAAGAGATCGGAGATAGCAAAGCAAACATGTCAGGCCAAACATCACACAGAGATCGGAAAAGGTTAAGCGTATACGTACATCGGTCACAACGGAGATCCTGACTTTATCCTTGTTTGGCCAGTTCTCGAGAACTTGTCTGATAGATCCCTTATCCTCGATAGATATAAATAACCCCTCAGGCCGTCGGTAAATCTTATCAAAGAGAAAGGAGCAAGCAAAGTTCGATGAACAAATGTAACGAAGAGCGCAAATGGAGAGAACGAGAAGGAACAGACCTCGGAGTATCTCTCGCAGGCTTCCCCAACGGTAGGAGTGTAGATCAATGGGGCAACTTCGGTCAAGTTCTCCGTTACTGTTGGCAGAATGCAGGGATGTATACATCAGTTAGTATCCATCAACCTCATCGAACGAGATTTTAAGAAACGCTTGTACCAATTTTGTAGAACAACCTGACGTTGGTTTGTCGGAGGTTGGAAAGATAGATGTGTTTCTCAATGGCCGAGTCCTTCGATCTGAGCTGGATAAGGGCCCGCTTGACTTGATTACCCAACGATTCGAGGGCGCTGTAAAGAATGGCATGGGAGAAGATGAAAACACTCTCAGTATCATTTCGAAATCAATACCCTGCATTCGTCTTCATTGGTAGTACGGCTAACAGCCTATCGCAGACGACCACAGATTGAAATGCGTCGAGAAGGAAGCCAAGAATACTGAAACTTACGCAGGCATCAACCCTCGGATTCCATGAGCATCTCGGTTTGAAAGCGACAGACCAAGATCTATAGAAATGCGAACCGAATCAAATTAATTAACTGTTTCCAAGGTTTGGATGAGTCAATAGCCTGCGAAGTCAGGTGCGCACCCTGGTTGGTAAGAGGATCTCGATGAATGTACGATCTTAACGGAGCAGGGTCGGTAGAACCTATAGAACGACATGATTCGGATGTTTGGGGTGAGTCAGATTTCCTTCATACGAATTTTCCGATTGAGCAAAAGAAGCGGGGAAAGAGAGGGAATCATATTCAGTGGGTAGGCCAGTAACTCACCAGGCAGCATTGCGCGAGCAGAGTCGACGAGAGAAGCTACAGAAGGCATGGTCATGGAATCTTTGCTGTTATTTTTATTGGTAGTAGTGGTGGTTTGGGGTGAATTTGTAGAAGTCGTGGATGAAACCAAACGCCGCTGGGAGTATTGTGTATTGATGGGATGAAGCTTCGAGAAGAGGAGAGAAGTGATCAGATGGTCTTTATTTGTGCGGGAGAGCAGTCGGGAGGATGACATGGTATTCATCCGCTTTTTTAATTTTTTTCTCGGCTCAAACCCGGGTTGATGATGAGAGGAGGATGGAAAGACCGTTAAAAAGAGCGACTCAAAGAAAGACAAGAGTTAGAGGAACAGTGCAAAGAGCAACAAGCGAGAAAAGCACATGTATAGCAGATCTGTATAAAATACTGGCGGCAATTGCCTCATTGGGAATTCTTTCGTCCGAGAATGAAGGAGGGTGTGAGAATGTGCAGGTACTTTACTGGTTAAAATCGGTTGATTAGATCAAGAGATAGCATCATCATGGCTTTCTTCGGATTTCCTCGGCCGACCTCGTGAAGTTTGGCCGATCCGATGTAATATACCATACACCTATACGGCCACTCGTGATTCATGCTTGTTCAGGTCAGAACTCGAGAGCAAAGAGATGAAGGCGAGATTCAGCTGGTCGTCTGTCCGTCTATATGTACGTCACTGACTCTGCCTATGATTGTTAAAGATGATTGTTAAAAATGATTGTTGTGCTTCTCTTCGCTCTTGTTACCATCCTTCTTCAAGTCTCCTCAGGAAATAATTCCGATAAAACCTCCAGATTTAAGAGTGGCTTTAGTCGTGTGCGCTTATTTTTCGGCTTTTCCTAAGCTTTCCCGAAAAGGAAGAACCGAGGGGAACAGGGATTTCGCCGCCCATATGTTGGGGGTTGGACGCCCATGTCTTGGGTGTCATCTGTGGTGGTCATATCGGTGACTAACCGACCGGTTTCCCAAAAATTATGCGATTCTTAGAGTTGAACGACTTCACAATCTTGTATGGGATAGACAATATAAGTTATATTATCAACACATATACACACTCTCAACCACGTTCACAATCACCATCAAGTCTCCATGCCTAAGTCTGCTAAACAGAAGAAGGCCAAGGTGGCAGACTTCTCGGTGAGGATGGCTCTTTTCTCGCACTCGTCAGAATATAACTATACTGACTGAAATATACCCTTCTGTTACAAACGACACCAATACTTGGTTCAACAGAAAGCAAAGTTCAAGCTTGGTAAAGGGAAACAGCAGGCTAACAATGCGACTGATACATCTTATAAGGTAAGCCTCAACCCTGTCTTTAAATACTCATAGTCTCAACAAGGATTGCAACAACGCCTAATAATATTTTTTTGTTGAACAGGCTCGATGTGTGTCCTCATATCCGCTCCAGCAATACCTTAATTGTGTCTTCTCTCACACTCAATCTTTTCAATGCTGACCTGCTTGTCTAATACTTCTCTATAGCCATCGTTCTACCTAACCAATCGATATCGGTAGAGCATGATGAGACCGTCCCTCTCACCAAACGAAACCACACTTTTGCAGACCTGATCGTTCAATCTAAGCACTATAACGCCGGCATCCGAAAAGGTATCGTTGTTGTAATCTTTATGGTGATCGACGAGCTTAAGGAGACTACAAATCGATCCTTATTCCCCTTCCTTGAATACGTTTGTTATAATCTAGATGCCATCTATGGTTTGAAAGAAATCTTAACTGCGTATCCCTCGCTCAGAGTAAAGGAACTTTCCTCGGTCGTGGGCGTAATCGTCAGATATATCAACGACGAAGTCAGTTTCTTTATACATTTCACGTCAAGTCTTTCTTGGTGCAACCCACTGACCCGTTTTCCCTCATTTCATTCAGGACTCATCTGTCCGAAAGACCCTTCCCGTCTTCCTCTCTCATCTATTATCCATCCTACCCCATTCAGGTCTCATCCCTCACCTACCTGTCATATTCCTTCACTTCTCTTCCGCGCTTTCCCATATATTTCCCGAGGTCCGAATAGATGCAGTCAAGTCTTTCCGTGTTCTGCTCGAGCACTATCCCTCGCTCTGCGTCGAAGGATGGGTTCAGAATAGAGGGACCGGTGGAAGAGCCGGTGAAGGTCTCATGGGAGTCTTGGGTCTTGGAGGCGGGAACAATGGAGGGAAACAACAAGCTGGTGTAGCAAGTGTACCCCTCAAATCAGGCGCAAAACTTATTGTCCTTCAGGCCCTGGAAAAATTCCTGAAGGCGGCTTTAGACTCGAACATGCCATCCACTTCGACAGCATCAGCGACGTCTTCATCCTCTTCAATTGCAGCAACATCCCGAGAATCTACCTGGTTCTTTGCTCATTCGTTTGCGTCTCCTGTGGCGTTTGCCGAATTTTCTAATTCTCTTACCAGCACTCCTTCGTCTTCGGCGGGACGGGTTGACTCTTGGGCGCTTGGAACTACACCAGACGCTTGGGATCTTTCCTCTCTGGCCATAAACTCATCTTCGCTTTCTTCTTCCTCGCTCATTTCCTCCAGCCCAGCCGAAGGAAGAGAAGGAAGTGGCATCCAACCGGTTGAGAGAAGAGAAAAGGCTAGGGCTGCAGCAGGAATGTATCAATCTCTCCACCCGCTTCTGCTTTCAACATTCTTGGATGCAGCACCAGGCGCATTTGATCCTTCTGGATCGATCACTCAAGTTTCGGTGGCGGGTGAGGAACTGGAGCTGATTGCCGTGGTAGGAGAATTAGCAAGTGTGCTGGGAAGGACAGTCATGGGAAATTCTGAATCTTTGGTTCGTAGCTTTTTCCCCATCATTTGGTTTGGCTAAATTTTCCAAGAGCTGTACTCAATGTCATCGGGATGGTGAGCTGACAATTTGTGCATCTATTCTCATACACTCTGATACATGCATTTTTCCCAAACAGCCAAGAGAAACGTTGAGTGGAGTCAAAAAGGGTCTGAGAACGATGTTGAATCACATGGCCGTGTACTTTCCCTTCAATTCGTCCACTTTCCAGAAGAGGGATGTCAAAGTATGTCCATGATAAGTCAACATGTTCAAATTCTTCTATGTTTGTACAATACAGCTGATCATCTTCGGTTTCTTCTGTCCTGAAGTCCGAATCTCTTCTCCTATCGCTCTCTCTTGCATTCTCCTCACTCGTTGCTCAAGTGTCCTTGACCCACTCTTCAGTCGCCCCCAGAACGAAGAGTTCGAACCCTACCGAGAGGAAGAAAGCATTGGAAGAATGCTATACGAGAATGAGAAAAGGGACCGGGGCGAGCGAGAAAGTGTTGGTTGATAAGGTCGCTGTTTGGGTCAGCGAGCTACTGAGAGGAGAAGTGAGTCTTCAGATCAATTGTCAATATGAAAGCTCTAAAGTTTCAATACCCCGTCTGATCAAACAACACAAACCGTCTTCTTTCCTCGCAGACCGTTTCGGCTTCCTCTCCTCTAGGTCAATCGCTTCCTTCCCATACGTATGAAGCTCTCCTTCCGACTATTTGGTCTCTCCTTTGTCAACCTCCTCCAGCTCCGGCTGTCAAGACAGACCAAACTGCCTCACCCGTAGAGAACGGAAAGAACGTATCGCTCTTGATTGGAAAGGCAGTGTTTGAACATTACAATCGGTTGAAGAGTTTGGATCCGACGAAGAAAATCGGATTGGAGTTCTTGGGCAGGTTGTGCTTGGTATGTACAATGTTTCTTTTCCTTCTGAACCCAGTCTCTCAGTTTCTCTAGTTGTGACTCGAGATGCTGACATACTCCCGTTTTGTCCTTCTTGTGTGTAATCAAACCCCTTCCTCCCTTCAGCTGGAGACATTTACCTTATACAACGGTCCTTTCCGGTTGCGTGAACCTTCGTCCGTTCTCACATCAGGTCTGGCATCAGAGGTCGAGAACTTTTTCAAGACGTTGCCTCGGATCATCTGGGAAGCTGGAAGTAAAGATCTTCAACTTTCAGAGGTGAATTTTCATCTCCTTCCGCGAGAATCAAGGAAGATCAGTAGACTAACTGGACTGTTGCCATGTCATTCGATTTTGATATATGATACACACATAGCTCGTGCTTCGACTTACTCAGACAATGCTCAAGACCTACCTCAATCGCATCCTCCCCGCTATCCTGCCATCGTTTCCCTCGTATTTCACCATGAACATTCCCTCGCGCGGTGCGCTTCCTGGACCGTGGACGAAACTTCCTTTGGAAGGTAGAGGTCGAGTTGTCAGGATGCTGGCTATCGATACCGCTTGGTTGCTCTGTAATCTATCGATCTTAGAAGGCTCGGCTGTAGCTGATAAAGATCAGAGACAGGCTTTGGAGAAAGCGGTCGAGCAAGCAGTAGATGTTGTCGCTGTGGAAGACAAAGGTGAGGCGAGTAGGTACTGGGTTGGGTTGAAAGAACTTAAAAGATAGAAATGAAGACTTTGTCGTCATCGTCCTTGTTTACACTGGATTCTTCGAGAGTGAGATACATATATAGAATTGTTCATCATGGAGAGTTACTTGAACCTTTTTTTTACATATGTTTCTGAAAGCAAGCAAACCGGTTGAGCGTGGGAGGACGGGATCAAAGTAGAGAAAGACTCTTTCAATTTCTGGCGGCTTCTCTGACCTCTTCCTCCCAAACCTTCTTGAACTCCTCGATATCTCTTCCGCCGCCTATACAGTTGACATCAACTGGGTAAGCGGGCCAGGCAGGCGCATTCCTCGCCGCCATCGGATGAGCCCTGGAAGGAATCATCAAAAGAAGTGGTAGGCTCGTGATGACTTCAACGTCTTGTTCTTCCTCATCATCGTCGTCTGGTGTAGTTTGAGACGCTGGTAAGTCTGAAAGAGAGAGAGCTGAAAGAGCGTCGATTGGGTGAGAGTCTCGTGAGAGTGAAGATGACTCAGACCCGGTACATGAAGGTGAGGACAAGGTGGACAGATAGAGCTCGTGCAGTTGTTCATAACTGAAAAGAAGAGGAGAAGTATGAAACGGATGGTAGGGTGAAAAGTCGACGATGTGTGCAGATGAAAGGTTAGATGTCATATAGACATCCACGACGTCTGTAATTCGCCATGACAAGTATTATTGGTTAGGCTCGAGAAAGGGTTCGCAGTTTTTCTGAAGCAGCTGACATTATAAAAGAAGAGAGTAGGAAAGAATGAAACATACAGTCGGGCCCACCGGCGAATTTGCCGCGAATGGTGGTGTCAAAGAACTCCAGCAACGACTGGTGTATCTTCGCTTGTGTGTCCGGATCCACCAGATGCTCATAAAAGTTTGTGTCTCGCTGACAGATTCCCAGCAGTGTGTTGTCCCGGATGAACATCCTAAATTCTCTGGATCTGTCGAGATCATACCACTTTTTGAGAACCATCTCAAGTAGTTCGCCTTGACCCTGGTCCTCGGTTTCATCTTCTATTACCCCGTCTACGGCTTCTTCCCCATCCGTGCGTGTCTGATTGAGCGCTTCCATTACGCCGTTCATGAGCCCGCTTGCTTTAAGAACCATAAAAAGGTCTTCGATGCTGGGACATTTCATAGGCAGTGGAAAAGGCAAGATCCATTGAGCATCTTGAGGGCAGACAGAGTTAAGCTTAGGAAATACTCCGGACGGCTTGAACGTTGTGAATGTGGAGGCAATATGAGATGTGAGCCGAGGGAGTGAATACACAGGAGGTGTAGAGGATGAGCTAGATGAACTACAAGTGGTATAGCAGAGGTATGCTTCTTGAGTAATTGATTTGTCAATGAATAAGAACAGGTAGAACAGACCTATCGTCGTCTGCCACATCATCATCATCATCATCATCATCATCATCAGCATCGTCATCGTGACTCTCGAGGTCCTCTAGAAGAACACCATCCGGCAACCTCATCCCATCCTCGTCGAACCACTTGGTGAAGGTGACTTGCTCTTCCGGAGAAAATTTGAAAACCGTCCCTCTGATAGAAACTCTCCTAAAGACTGGGTACCATTCAGAGAACCGAAAATGACGAAGTTTCGATCGGGTCAATGTAGGAACAACTTGGGGTGGCGATGGTGCAGGGACTGGCATTATGTTCGTGTGCTTGATCGTCCGACTCTGTAGACGACTACATACATGTGAGGTTAATGACGATGAACGTGAGTGTAGGGTTAAGAGCCGATCGATTCTTAGGTAATCACCACCGCGGCTCTGGCCCAGTCAAAAGTTGCACCTTCTGACTATGAACTTTTCCCATGCCTTTCATACTTACCTTGAGTTGACAGAGAGCGTCATAAAACTCTCTGTCCTGTATCGATCGCTGACATTGCACGGCGACACATGGTCCTCATCAGCTTGTATCGGTAGAGTGTGGTTGGTTCGCCAGCTTCAGATTCGTAATCTTTCTCAAGCCTTCATTCTCCCTTCGGGGCGGGCGGAGGTGCATCCTTTTTGGTTTTGTTCGTCTGCTTCAATCATTTAGAACGATTTAGTATGCACGTTGTGTTGCTTAGTTTATCACTTATAACGTCAACACTTCTTGGGAGATTATTTATTTAAAAATGGTTCATCGGGTACATATGCGTTTTGTATGGGGTGTATGTCGAGAAAAGAGTTGTATCATCATGGAAAAAGAGTTGAGAACGGCCAATGGAAGTGAGATCTTTGATCGTTTCTCTACTCTTGGTAGGCAGGTCTAAGGTCCGCTCGCCGTGGTGCTATGCAAGTCACACAAAATGAGTCAGATCAAGGTTCTATCTTCAGATCGGCACTTAACTAAACAGACTCATGATGAGACATCTCAAAAGGAAAAAAAGTACTCACAGAGTAAAGGGTGGAGTTGCGACAGATACGTGATCCCCCACCTAAGAAGGAAACAAGACACATCATGACATCACGTTCGATCAGACAACATGATGATATTCGGCGATCAAAGTCAGCAATGAGACGTGTATACGATTGACCAGCCGGACAAAGGTAGAACAGATCGATCAGGAAGGAGAGGTCGTACATAAGATAGCATGACGTGAGAGCGAGAAGGATACTCGTTCGGATCAATCTATTCATCATGAAAATCACAATCACAAATACGGTCAGGTTGGTCATCCGTTGGTTGATTTAATCGAAACATGAATAGGTAGTGAAGAAACAAAGTGGATAGAGAGATAAAAGTCTTGTAAAGGAGAAGGACGTACGTCTGATTCGGACCTTTGGGAATCACAAACCATGAGCCAGAGCCGAGAGCGGCCTACAGGCAGGGTCGACATGCAGAAAGAGAGAGCAAAGTAATCAGCGGAAGAAAGACACATCATCTTAGCAGTATATAGGGGGATAGAAGAGGTTCTTACAGCGATGAGTGCAATAACAACCACGAGATATCCAGACATGTTGTTTGAACGAGGTCAATGGGTTTGATGGTTTAAAGCAAAGGAGATGAGAGTCGCGTTGGATTCGTTTCAACGGCGAGCGCCGCCTACTTTCACTTTCCTCCTCTACATACCAAAACGTCGAGCCATCCTATTTGCTTGAGACACACCTACTTCAACCCATTAGTTCTCTTCCTCTTTTTCACAACATGGTGCCTACATCGGTTCATCCATCCCAGAGATTCGAAGTCTCTCTCCTCGGCCACTTAGCGTCTTCAATCCATCCTTTGTTGATCGAGAAACTCTCGAGGATGTCGATACTATCCTCCCCGTTCATCCAGGAGGAAAGTCTCATGCAGCCTTTGGCTAGACAAATAGGATCGCGAGCAGAGGATGGAACGATCAGAGCTCGGAAGGTGGATGAGGATGGAGAACTCATGACGTCCGTCCCTTCTTCTCTAATCATGTTTCTTATACTCATCGACCTAATCTGACGTGGCTCATTCACTCTCTCCATTTGAGCAGATATCTTGTAGGCGCTCGTCTATACTAAAAACATGCCTTTCTGTTATTATATTGAACTCACCACGTCTTACGAGATATTCAAAGAACAGGTAGCATATCAACGCCCAGAGTCTATCCGTGCCACTCCCCAGGTAAGCTCTATCACGTTCTCATTACTATCTCATTTCATATGCGATATGATTCTGACGTCTAGAATTGCTCACTTGTGTCTTTGCAATTCTCTTCTTTAAGGCGCTCGTGACACCGTGTACGTACACTCAAATCTCAGCCGGGTGTTCAGGAGAGGAAGCAGCTACTCAATTAGGCTTTCAAAAGTATGTTTTCCTCCGACTATGTTTCACTCTTCCAATCCTACTTCTTTTTCAGCCGATACCTGCACTCTAGCTGAATATATCTGATGCATTGATACTTAATTTAGAGTCTCGAGCTCAACAAAAAGAGGATTTATCTTCATGCTCGCCGTTGGGCTCCGAATAGAAGTTTACTCACTCGACACAAACGACGTGGTACGCAACACCTATCATCTCTTTCATCTTGTGACCTCGTTTTCTTCTTTCTAACGCCCATTCAATCTTTACATCATGTTGCGCGTATGAATATATAGCGCTCTCCGTCTACACCGGAAACATATACAATCAAAGTTCTGTCGCCTCCTATACCTTACGCTCTTGTTGCTCAGACGATAGAACACGCTCTAAACATCAGACGACAGCTTGTTGGACTTGTGAAACTAGGACGGGTCGAGGGATCAAATTAATTAAAATTCTCGAATGATGACAATGATAATAGTGTTAGAATACATGCAAAGATTGCGTGGAAACAGGTGAAGGCTGAAGGATGGGAAAGGTCAAAAATTCGAAGTACAGAGGTCTTGAGCGATGTTTCTCTTGTTTGATGAGACCATTCGTTCACTATGAAAGGCAAAAATTGATATCATAGACAACCCTATGACACATCAAGACATATCGGCTTTGATTATAGCTTGGAGAAATGGTAGAAGACATATCCTCAGAAGGATATAGTCCTTACACGTCGACTAGTTGTGAGTAGCGGCGTAGGAAGAATTCTCCTGAACCAAGAGGAACGATGACGTTAAAATTCATTGAAGCTGATTTTTGCACCGTGTTAGAACGCGCCTATACCTACGACTACCTTCGCCAACAACTTGTAGTCGACTGACTAACTTACAGACAACAACCAGAACTCTTGCCATGACTTCCGATCCAAATCACTCAGATGAAGACTCATGGTCAGAATCTTCCGCTTCTTCATCAAGATCCGATATCGCTACAAGCACAATGCTCGGTCTTCCCGATGGTCTCATTACCCTTCCCTCCGACCTCTCTGACCCACAAGTCTCTCACCTCGGCGGCAGACCTTCCTTCCTCACTGGTATCAAATCAGTGCCTAACCTGAAGGAGGCAAGTTGTCCTAGCTGTGAGCAGGGTATGGAGCTGTTGGTGCAGTTATACGCGCCATTAGAAGGAACGGAGGATGATCGGGTGGTCTATGTCTTTGGATGCGCGAGGGGAGGATGTCAAGGTGAGGGTGGGAAAGGAAGGTTTGTATAAGTTCTTTCTGCATTTCTATCTTTTTCGTTTTCTCTGTGTGATCAGAAAAGCCTAGGAGGAAGAAATTATCGAAGGAGATTTCTTATGAGACACAAAGGTTGCTCATCAATCCTTCCACGGTTTTAAATCTCATATGTATAGTGTCCGGGCGTTCACTTCTGTCAAGCGTAGTGGAAGCTCTTCAACTACTCAGAAGCTGGAAGAGATTGACCAGGCCCGAGTAAAAGTTGGGCAGCTCCAGCTGAGCGACAAGACTGTTGATTCTGGTGAGTCGCCTTGTAGAGACTCAAGTCATTTCGCAGGTAACTGTTTAACCTCTTCCAACTCTTGTGTCCTAATCTTTTGGTTTTTCTATATCTAGCCTGGACCGAGACTTCTGCTTACCCGGCTCAATACCTTGAAACTGAGACTGAATACCTGACGAAGACCAAAAGCTCTAAAGCCGCCGAACAGACATCTCTCGACGCTGCCTCTGCTGCTGCTTCTTCTGGGAAGAAGATTGTGGATGAGTTTGACTTCACGCTAAAGGAAAGTGGAATCCCCGGGTTGGATGAAACACTTGAAAGGTTTTTGGGCAGGCTGAACGAGGAGCCAGAACAGGTCGTCAGGTAGGTGTTCTCTAGCCTTGTAGTTGTCTCCATCCGACTCTCTTCTATCACAGATCTGACCTCTTAAGCAATCATAACCGATCAGATACGACTTTGGTGGCAACCCGCTCGCTTACTCCTCTACATCCAAACTTCATCAACTCCTCTATCAAACACCTCCTCTTCCCACAGGAACGCTCGGGTCTACCTCTGGTCCCAAACGAAAGGTCTTTGACCCGACGCGAATTCCCCGATGCGATCGGTGTGGGGCGGACCGAGCCTTTGAGCTTCAGCTAACTCCTGGTCTGCTCACTATCTTGAGAGTTCAAGAAATCACAAATTCTTCCTCGCTTTTCCCGACCGGTGGTGAGTCGATTGAAAAGAGTGATACAGACAAGAAGAACGAAACAGACGCAACGGAGAAAGAGGAGGAAGAAGCAAGAAGGAGACAAGCAGAGGTACACAAGGTTCTAGAGAAGAAAGATAGGGAGGTTAAGACGGGAATGGAGTGGGGAACGATCTGTGTGTTCAGTTGTGTAGACGGTTGCGGAGGTGAGTGGGGACAAGAATGGGTTGGAGTTGAGTGGGAAGAATAAATCTATGAAATGTACTCATAAGGATCTCGACTAGTCATCAACAGTCTTCCGTCTTTCTTGATCTTGAAACTCATAGAATATCAGCGATATCGTCCTTAAAAGAAATTGAGAACATCGATGGTTATGTACAAGTTGAGGCGCGCAACAACATTTTTGGGGCAAGGGGAAAACACGGAGAGTGCGTGTGTTGATATTCTTGGCGACCTACGCTTGCTCCCTCCGTTCCTTGTTTCCCAACCGCCATCCAGCCACATCCATTTCTCTCAACAAGGATTCTTTCTGGGAGCATACAGTTGTTCTCTCTAGTTGGTTCTGTCATGTCAGAGGATACCTCTTCAGCCGTAGGCCATGTTGGCGAATGCGATCGGCTTGAAGAGCCGAGTGCGTCATCAATTAGTCCGTGATCCACACCTGTCCTTGAACCTGTTGGGCTGAACACCTGTCGTTCAGTTCAGCTAAATTCGGATGTCTATACTTACTCATTTCTTGTGCCGTCAAACACTCATGTTTCTGTTATCAGCCTTCGAAGGATGTCTACGATCATTGGTCCCAGCCGACAAAGCTATCCTTATGAACGAACTTCCTCAGCGTATGTCTACGACTTCCTCACTGACTATGGTTCAGATACGCATATATGCGTTTATCTATTTATTGTAGCCGTCCTGATGAACGCGTTTTTGCCGTTTGATCGATGTTCTCACAGTACTGGAGAAGCTTAGTTCAGAAAAGGATGTCCAAATCATGACGTCCGATCAGATGAATATCATCCGGATGTACGCCGAAGCAGAACCTGATCTAGAGATTGACCTGGAAGGGCTACTGAACATGTTTGCGTGAGTGTCAAGGGACAGATCATTCGTCTACAGTTGACCGCTCAATATCTGACTTGGTGTCACTCTCTAGTCAAATGAACCCGGGGTCAATGGAGAATGCGTCTCCTACTTCCGATGCTTCTGTCCTTGGAACGCCTGATCTGTCTCTTGATCTGACAGATTGCTCCGACCTCACCAATACAAAGTTTACTCTTCCAGCCACTCCTTCCACATCATCGAACCCTTCTACAGACCCACCATCGAAATGCTACAAGTTGAACCAAATTTCTAATCTTAATTCGGACGGTAGCGACACTCAGGATCTTTCCGTGAATCTCCAGGATTCTTCCCGCAAGTTTCAGAAAGCACCTCCAAATAGTTGGGAAAGATTTTCTAGACCAACGCCTTTGGGTCATGGCAGGAGACGAAGTGGAGGCTCTATTGGACTGGCTTCGGCTGCCAGCGATGCCGGAAGTGAAGGTGAAGGAGCGAGGAATGAGGTGAGATGAGCTTCGTCTTTCTTCATTTTGAATATAGAGTATATGCACTTTGTTTGTCCTAAACATTCCTTTCGGTCGCAAAAACGCTTATGAGAAGGCTCAAATCGCCTCTACTCCCACGATGAAAGACCGCCGAGCCCGAAGACGTTCCCGTCAGGTATCACAGCCTACTGATCTGCCAGCTTCGGGTGGTTCAATCAGTACCCCTCCAAGACGGGTTTCTCATGACGGTTCATTTTTGAGCTCACCTGGTTTGAACGAAAATAGTTTCATCTCAGCGGCTAATCTGGTCAGTCCTGATTCAGTTAGCATACCAAGGAATGAGCGTGAGGGCAGTCTAGAGTGGGATGGTGAAGTGAAGAGCAGAGGCTCTCTAAAGGATGAAGACAGTCTGTGTGTACGTGCTCGCGCAATCTTTTCCTACAATTCTCTTACTCTCATTCTGACAACCTTGGTTCTGACTAAATCAAACAAAAAAAACTTTGCCACCATTCTCTTCAATACAGAAACAATCGACAGACTCCCCGCAAGAGCTCGCTGAGATGCAAGACCGGATACAGGAATTCGAGAAGACTATCGCCGATTTGACTCGAAAGCTCAGGATTGCTCAAGAAGAACTAGAACAGACTGCAACAGATAGCGAGAACTTGACGGCCGAGTTTCAAAACAGACTTGAGGAAATGAAAGCACAGTTGAATTCGAAGCGTAAAGAAGAAAAAGAGTTGAGAGGAAAGGAGAGAGGGTATTTAGAACAGATTCAGACTGTACGTGGTCCGTATTGGGCGCATTGAGATATCCATTGCCACTGACACTTCTTGATGGATTCTTCTGACTGTTAGTTTGAAGCAGACGTTAGTAAACTACATCAAATGGTGGAAATGTCGAAAAGCACATATTCTACGCTAATGAAGAGCTACAACGAACAAATAGGTTAGTCATCGCCTCATCCTGACTCTTTCGACTTGAAAGTTCAAGATAGATGCTGAGCATTCTACATCTATATGCCCTCAACCAGCCGAATGCGAGAGCTTGAGAAACTCCATTAGGACTCAAGACGTCGAGTTCAAAGCTACGCAGGAAGTTTTGGATGCATTGGAAAGCGATACTCAGAGGGTGAGACATCTATCTATATTTCTTGCATTCAGTTTGTGTTTCTATTGATGTTTTGTATCATGGCTAACAACCTCTTGGCTCCTGACAGCTCGAGAAGGAACAAACCTATCTCAAACAAGCCAACGAGCTACTTTTACTTGACCTGTCTGCTGCCCGGCAAGCCGAGAATTGCTTGGAAGAGCAGAGAATGGAAAACTTGTCGTTGAAAGAAACGTGAGTTATGACAACACTCTTCATACTTTCTTGCGTGCTATGTGCTTTAAAGTCCCACCCTCTCTGAATTTAAACACCTCAGCATCAATCGACTTCGAGCAGATCTAGATAACCTCCGAACGATGAGTGCCGCCAGTCTGGTTTCCATTCAACGCGTTCAAGCGCATAATGGCCCTGAAACTTTAGGTCGAAGCTTAGAGAAAGAGCTTTTGAAGCAATTGCAGGACCCATCACTAGAGGTAGATCTGGCGGATCCAATGAGATGTGATGGCGCGACTGAAAACGAGCTAGATAACGGTGATGGAGAATCGCTTGTTCAGGCGTTGTTCGCGGCTTCTCGTGAACAGGTAAGATCTCTCTATCGAAGTCTTTCTTAGTTTTGCACTCAAGACAGATATCGATTGACTCGCGATTATTTCCTTGTTGGACTAATAGTATCAGAGAGAGGCTTTTGACGAAGATGTCGAAACTGAAGATCAGCCTGCAGTAATCGATCAGGAAGACTTTACTGTACGGCCCCATGCAGCTTGAGACACGTATGACTTTCTGGAGGCTAGAACGCTGATCAAAATTTGTCGATTTCCTCTCTCTTAAAACTCAGGTGGCTCCTGAAGAAGAGGGGTCTCAGATGCAGGTGCCAATACGGACGGACGAACCAATGATGGCTGGTCTTCCAGCATACTCTCCTCGAACTGCTGAAAGTCTACCCACAGGAATATCAACTCAGACCTCTTTGATCGCCACCGCTATGGACGATTCTGTTTCTTCATTGTCGACCGTCGATAAATCAGGTTGGTTGACAGGTATTAGGCAGCGACAAAAGAAGATTCGAACTGTTCGGTTGAAACCATCATTGTTTGTCCTTTTGCCCACTTTACTCGCCATACAGCGGGACTGGTGTCTGTTAACTGCTCTGCTCTTGACTGATAAGATTTCAGATGGTCATTTGTAATCTTCAACTTTAGTTTCACAGATAGTGAGGCGCATCCAAGCTCATCTCTGTCTTTCGAAGCACACTTCTGGGATTTTACAAAGCGACACGGACGGTCCATCATTACCGGAGCTTTTCTTACTGGCGTCACATTCTACCGTAAGCTCTCGACATTTCCTGATTTTTGTGCAGCCTTTGCTTCGATATTCATAAACGATGGTCCTATTTGGTTACAGTCGGAGTCGTATATGCCGACAATCAGCATCCAATCGGAACAAATCTTCAAAGCGTTCTGTCTGGCGATGCCAGCGTATGGCAGGTACGTTATATGCTATTCCTATCTTTTGGCTTCCACGGGCGATCCTGATCATGAACTGTACGATTGATGATTTTCTCGGACAATTGATTGCAGTACTACAATGACCTCGCGCGAGCTCAAGGCGCAGGAGTAGGCTTCAGCCAGGTACCTTGGGAGCAACCCAGCTGGTTAGGGTATCTAGGTGCCATCGGAATTGGTGCTGTTGACCATGTTACCAGGAGAGTGCCAACCTGAGAGCCGTTGGAATTGTGGGTTGGAATATGTCGGCTTTCTCGGTACTTCTACTTTTCTCTCTCCGTTGTCCTCTCTCTTTCTTCTCTCGTATTTACTTACTGGTATGACGCTTCACGACTCTCCTACACATATACCCATCCTGTCCACCGCTTGTGATAATATATATATATACACGTTTGTAAACATAATCTCTCACGGCATCTTCCACTGCTGCAGTTGATGTGTTCCCAACCGAAGATGCAAACGCTAACGAAAGAAAACGGCGAATGTCCTTGTTGGCTTCTAGATATGTTATATGACCACATAATCATGTAGTCACACAAACTCGCAACCACATTACCGCGTAACCGCGTAACCACCACCACGATTCTCTCCACGCGACGCCTCCCGCTTCCGCTCGTTTGACTCATCGCTCTCTCAACCTGAGGATTTCCAAGCTAGCTGATAGTTGACCTTCATCCTTCATCAATCCGTACACTCAAGGCGGTCGTCGTTCTCTCTCATCCTTCCTCTTCTCTCTCTTCCTGACGTGTAAAATATGGGAAACGGTCAATCTTCCCCTAACCCACATCACACACCGCGCGAACACAAACCATCATCGTCCCATCATCACCTCTCTCGTTCGTCATCACCTGCTGCCTCAAACTCGGCGAACAACCGACGGAAGAAATCACTCGAACTTCCAGACCTCGCCAATCTCACCCTCACTAACGTTAACGGAACGGCCGGGTCATCGCCTTCGTCGCCATACGCTCCGGAGGCCCTCGGAAAAGACTGCCAGAAGAGTTCGTTAAAGACCGGAAACGCGAGGAACGTTCCTGGGTCAGCAAAGCCGGTTGATAACTTGGGTCTTAAGAAAAGACCTTCACCTCTCGCTCCCTCTTTGGTAACTTCACCACTCTCTCCGACGTCTCCCAAATCCTCTTCCATCAACGCCGTTCACAACCTTTACTTCTCTTCGTCCAATCCAACCTCTTCTTCTTCGTCTGCCAACAACACCAACACGTCATCGCCCACCCACGTAGATAACGTTCTAGGTAGCAGAGGTGTTGGCGCCCCCCGTGAACCGGTTCCTATTCCCAAAACCCCCCAAACGCCTAACGCCGGCCTTCCAAACTATTCTCGATCTTACACTCCCAATCAACGAACCGAATCTGATCCTCCTGATAGACCTCCGTCTACCGCAAGGGGTGATCACCTAAAGCAGGCCAAGACGGCACGTATATCGGACAGTTTGCCAGAGGAGCATCCACCGCTTTCGACATCGCCTGCATCATCAAAGCACAGCAAGAGGGATCCCTCGGGTACAGGCGAAGATGAGGTATACGTTCGAAGCTCGCTACCACTAGGCGGAGCGGCCTCCTCTCCCGGCCCGCATGTAGATGGCACCGAAGTGGCTTCGATGGGCTTAGGTCTGATAGGGGCAGATGCGAAAAGTCAGTCTGTGGAGAGAGGTTTTGGAAGCAAGAAGACTGCTACACGACAGGTGGAGGATCCTAAACAGGCAGAGAAGGAAGTCTTTGTCAACGTGAAGGAAGAAGGCGTGCCGACAATCATCAACTGGACCGGAGGAGGCAAAGAAGTCTTCGTATGTGGGACGTTCGCAAAGAACTGGAAGGAGAGGATCAGGATGAATAAGAGGTACGTTTCTGCCTCGTTCAACCGGTTGAGGTCATTCTGTCTCCCAGAGCGGTCGAAGTTGATTGCAGCTGCTTCTCTTTGGCAACATACGAATCACGTCGCTTATGTGTATCAACTTCAAATAGTACACATGACTTTACGCTAGTTCTAAACCTTCCACCGGGTCCGCATAGACTCAAGTTTATTGTGGACGAATCCTGGAAGTGCTCAGACGACTTAGCCACGGCTACGGACGCGGATGGAAGCTTAGTCAATTATATCGAGGTTCGTCCAATGCATAGGGCAAGAATAACCAAGAGAGATACAACAGATACTTATATTTTCCTTTTATTCTCAAACTATGGTATGCAGGTTGAGCAGGAATCAAGCAAAGATGGAAAAGGCTGGAGCTCAGAGTGGGAGGGTGCGGCTGAGGATAATGATGGTGCGTTTGTTACCTTCTGTCTTTCTGTCTTTATCTGGAGGTTTAGACGATGTAGACCTATTGTTAAACTTACCTATGCCGTCTTCTATCTTACCTTTTGCATCACAGATGATCCTGATCAATGGACTACTGAAATTCCAGAACTTCTCACGCAAACCCAAGCGGCGGAAGAAGCTCATCTGGCGTACATTGCCAATCTGCCACCAGCAAACCGACAACCCGGTTCGGCCGCACTCGCGAATCCGCCAGGTTTGCCGTACCCGCCTGGATTGCCAAGACACCTGGAGAAGGTCATATTGAACAACCCGCCGAAAGATGGTGGTCAAGGAGGCTCAGGAGGGCCGACAGAGGAGAGTGGAGCGAGAGGGCGCGGAGCAAAGAGTGGAAATAACTCGATCGCTGCTTGCTGTTCGTACACCCTTCTTTGCCGTCGCTTTTTTACCTGCCATCCCTTCAGTCGTGGCGTCTTTCCCTCTGTGTGAGATTAACGAGAAAGCTTTATCTGAATTGTCTTTCTTTCTCTTCCTGGTTCTCAACTATCAACAGGGACGGCGATACCAGATGATAACTCGATTTTACCCATCCCAAATCATGTGGTACTCAATCATCTGACGGCCAGTGCTATCCGGAACGGAACGTTAGCCGTTGGAACAACCACTCGATACAAGAGAAAGGTTGGTCTTTTCTCTATCTATCTGTCAACATGTCGCTTCCCATGACTGCAGAATATAATCTGATACGGTAATCTACCTTGGCCACCATGATTCTAGTATATCAGCACGTTACTCTACAAGCCTGTCGAGATACGGGATTGAGTCATCCGTGGATGAAGGTTTCTTTCTTGAGTTACTTGACGAGTTCCAATCAGCTTCCTTGTCGATTCTTTATTCTTTTTATCTAATATCATCTTCTTTTACAATCTGCCATGTGTATAAACTTCCCTCTACTTCCTTTTGATGTCATTTTCTTTTGTGTCAATCTTCTCGGCTTGATGATTCTGTACTCATACGTCCATCTTCCTTCGACCATCCCCTTCTTCCTTGTTTCCTCTCTTTCGTTGAGACCTTCTATCTCCAAACGGAGTAGTCCGGGTCTCAACTCTCTGATGTCAGCATATTTGCCCATCTTTTCACATGTGATCCTCTCTACATCTACACACACCATAGTCCTCTTCGATCTGGGCTTGTTTCATCTTTACATCTCCTTCCTCTGTCCCCCGCTCTATCAATCATATTTCTCTCTTTTTATATACTTCTGGTCCTCTTTCCTCCGTGGTGTCTCTGTATGTGGCCTCACACGAATCGCAGATAGAAAGACAAGATAAGACGCATGCGATTGTGCATGTGTCAAGAAGAAGGTTGGGTATTTACTTTGTTTGTCTGTCTGACTGTCTGTCGACAGAATCTGTGGTTGCATGTAACCATGGTCTTATGCACTCTTAATTATATTCTCACTCTCTCCCAATCTTCTCTTCTGGCTTCTGATGTGAATCTTTTTGTGTTGGTCAGAGGTGAAACATATGTGATAGATCGGATGATTTTGAATGCATAGGACATGGGAAGGCAAAGCTTTGATGTATTGTGTGAGATGGAAACAAAGACAAAAAGAGAAACGAGAAAGGAAAAGGAGAAGAAAAGAACGTGTGAGATACCTGTGCGAAAAAGATGAGATAAGACGTGAAGCTGAGAAGAAAGAAAGGGGTAGAGGCAGAGGACCAGAATTGGAATTGCATGCGACGAGAAGGATAGCAAACAGAGATACATGGGTAAGGATAAAAGAGGGTGATAAGAGTGGATCAAGGACATTAAAAAAGGAAACTGTGTAAGGAGATTGGACCCTTTTTTCTTTTTTGAGAAACGAACATGAGACAATCCGATATGTTTGATGACAGTTTGAACGTGTTTCCTCATAGAGACAAGAGAAACATGAAAGAGAGAGAAAAAGACCTGGGGATGTTGAGGAGCTATAGGTGGCAAAATGTCAATAGAGAGGATGTTTATCTCCCAAAGAAAGCAGAAATTCCTCGTTTCTTCTCCTTCTTTGATTTCGGAGGCTCCACATATGTATCAAGCTTGTTTGTTGAAGTCGACGCCCTGCCCAATGATGCGTCATCTCTGTTCTGAGATTGAGTCTGCATCATCAAGCCTGATGAAAATGAGGTGGTGGGCAGATGATAAGAATGGGTCCGGCCTTCCGACTGCACAGGTACGGGGAAGCTATAAACCGAGGAGGCTCCGCCTGTACTTATGTATGGTTCAGGCGAAGAAGATGGGAGGGGAGGAAGGTCCTTGTCCAGGTTGGATATGGTCGAGATCCTCTTGAGATACAGAGGACGAGAATAATACCCGTCGGTCATGGAGGGCGAAGAAGCTTTTGACTGGAAAGAAGGCATGTACAAATCCGTCTGATTTTGCAGTAACGACGAGCTCATCTGCGAAGGTGTCAAGGATGTTCGAGAAGGGAAAGTGTTGGCCGAATAAGATTTACTATGCAGTCTTTGATCTCGTTCCCCAGTAGGATCAAAGTCGACAGGAAGATACCCCGTCTCGGACGTATAATCCCCAGTCATCCTTCGCTTTTTCCCATCGAACAAAGACGCATTCACCGGACCACTTCCATCTCCATTATCGACGACGATGAGTCCGCTCTTCCGGCTACCTAATGTCTCTCTGCTGATCTGTCGGTCGAGGAACCGCATCGATGATGTGGGCGGAGACGACGTCATCGAGGGAGTTCGTTGATGAGGTGGGACTCCATATGGCAAAGACGGGTTGCTCCCAGCAACAGGTGTCGAGACTGATCGAGGTTGGGAAGACGAATAGCTTACGCCGGTCGAGAGGGCAGGTGGGAAGTTGCCGGAGAGGCCCGAGGAACCAGAACCCGATCGACCGTGTGTGGACCCACTGATATCACCGTACCCTCTAGGAATGTTCGGTCCAGAGCTATGTGAACCTGAGGAGCTTCCGCCCCCTCCTGCGCCTGCTCCAGACTTCTTCGACAAGAAGGACAAACTTGGGGGAGGAGCCAAAGGAGAATTCAGATCGTCTTCCCCCGGAGTTTGAGGTCTGGATTGACTGAATGTTCCAGGGTTCAACATCTGAGGTGAATTTCCAAAGCTCGATGTTGTCCGGACCGAAGCGCCACTGCCCAACTTGGAGAAAAACTTTTTGATCCCTCCTTTACGCTTCTTATGATCTGGATGATCTGGCGAGTGAGGTTGCGTGAAGAGATGAGACGAAGGTTGCATAGGTGAGGATTGGGAGTAGTTTTCAAATTGAATGGTAGAGGCACCGAGTGTGGATGTGTGATCGAACTGCTGACGCCAAGATTGAGAAAGACCATCGATCGAAGCAGCTGCAGGAGGGTATGGAGAAGAGTATTGGTTTCTAATGGCCCTCTCTCGTTCTCTCTCGAGTCCAAGACTTATAATAGCAAGGTAGACGTTTTGGTTAGTCAGGCTTCCGTATTCACTGATGGTACATTATGGTGTCAATCAAAACTTACTGCATGTCAACCATACTGCCGCTTGCTCCATACATACTCCCCTCTCCACCTGCTAAATCGCTGGTCTCACTTCTTCCACTGCCACCAGCAAGCCTACCTTTAAAGATTCCTTTGGAATCCAACCCGATTGAGCTTGAGCTCCTTCCTCTTCCTGCCCAAACAGCAAAACTAAATGGCCGAACGACTCTTGAATCTATCGAATTCGGGCTAGGTGCGTCCGCTCGAGAATCCACTATTTGCTGATGAGAAGTCGTCATCGTCGGAATTTGAGGATCCGAGTATGGCTGATGATTCGGTCCCATAGGTCTCGAAGAGTTTGAAGGCGTTTTCTGCTGTAAGAACAAAGGCATAGTGCTTGACCGTTGGTGTGCTCCTGGCTCTCTTCCAGGTGGAAACCCGATTGCATAAGCATTCGAGGATTCATATCCTTCTATACCAGAGCTCTGTCGATGGGCGTTTCCAGGTGGCCCGATGGATTTTGCACCAGGACTGTTTAAGTTTCCATTATGAGAAACCCGGGCTCGACCGGCAGTCGACTCGAGCACGCCAAGATTATTTGGTGGGTCTCGGCGAGGGCTGGCGAGCGAGCTGCGCACTTTGTGTGAAAGAGCCTTTGGTTCAGATTCAGTCATAGGCAGATTAGACAAGCTATCTAATGCGTCCGGATGAATCAATGTAAGCTGGTTGCGCAAGTAGACTTGAAGAGTGCGAAGCCGATGGGTAGACGCAGGTGGGTTCTGTTAGGGACGAAAAGCAAGACAAACCCCGTTAGTTGAGACAAAACTCAGAATTTTTCAAGCAGTGGAAATTCAAAACGGACCTTGAGTGTCCATTCTTTCAAGGCGCTTTCTGTCAACTGGTCTCCGGCAATTGACCGCTTCGCTGGCATCTCGAACCCAATCACCATCCCCATTCCAACAGGTCCTCCTCCCTCCCAATCTTTACCTCCTTTGAGTAGTTCAGTCACGTCTTCCCCGGCTGATTCCCTAGAGACGAGATCTGCGAAATCAACATCAGAATGGCGTGCCCATATTCCAGGAGACGTGACATCAACCATGATTAGATCCCTATCTCGAGTTAAGCATCTGTACGTAACAAAAACCACACGCGCACATGATCAAGATTGAGGTAAGCTCCGTTTCTCATATGACGATCGTGAATTTTACAGAGGTGAAGAAGACTATAAGAGGAAAAACTGACTCTAGACAGACTTCCGGGCCAAAGGATGTTCCCTTCTGTCCTCCACCGCCACCCTGAACACCTAGTCTGAGTCCAAGTCCTGGATCCAAACTCCTTCGAGCGGCCTGATATGGCCCATCGATGTCAAACGCTTCCGATCTCGGTCTGAACATGTCGTTTCCGTTGGGAACCGGAGGTGGCGGGGGTGGAGTCGGACTGAATGCTGTCAAAGATTGTCGAGGTCGAGATGACGGAGACGAAGTCGGAGGGAGAGGTTGTGATATTCGTATAGATGTCGAGGTGTGCGTTGGGATATTCGAGAAGAGGGGCGGCTGAGGAAGTGCGCGTCTGTCTAGGGGTGGAGAGGAAGCCGGGTCAAGTTCGCCCGGAGGGTAAGATAGCATGGATGTAGATTCGGCCAAAGGGGAGAATAACTGGCGGGATCCAATTCCTGCATAGTTGATTGGTTCTTCAGTCGAAGCCTGCTTGTCAGGACCTTCCGCCCGGGAGAATTTCGACTCTTCGAGTTGCGAGCGTTGTTCAAGTGATGTGAGACTGGATTCAATCTTGGAAGGATCTAATACAGAACCTTCGCAAGGAGATTGAACGGTAGCGTGTGCTGATTTTGAATCGGACGGATTGGTTGAGAACGATGGTGGGATGGGTAGAGGAGGCATAGACAGATTAATGTGTGTCGTGGCTGTTGATGTCGATAGAACGGCCGATAGATTCCCCGAAGCGCTCGTCGCAGTCGAAGCGGACAGCATGTTTCCCGCTCGGGGCGACCCAAGCGCGGCCCCTCGAGTCGAATGATTAGGGGAAGATGAAGACTTGAGGGATGATTGAGACTCGGCAGTGCCTTGCCGTCGAACTGCGTACCCATTCCTGCTGTCCTCTCGATCCTGCTCGGTTTTCTGTTGAGACTTGGAGTTTTCCGGGGCAAACTCGTTTGAAAGACTGTGTGAATTTCTTGGTGCATCTCGGATGCCCAACCCCAACATGACTTCTTCATCAATGGCTGCAATGTTACCTGGCATAACGCTCGCACCTGTCGTTCTCTGCCTGTCGACTGTTATTGAACCATCAGATTCCAAGTCTTGAGAAACATCCGGTTGGCGCGTATGGATGAAAGGCTTTGAAGAGATTTGTAAGATTTCTGGTGACTGTTTTTGCTTTTGATGGCTAAGCGAAGGTGCAGAAGGTGTAGGTGTGGATATCTCTCTGGCAGTCGTAGCTGAAGCCGACGCTTTCCTAGGAGACGTCATGATAGACGATTGCGATGATATTACTGAGCCAGTCCGAACTCTTTCGCGCCGGCTTCTCAAGCTGAAGCTTGACGTTCCACCCAGGTTGGGAGAGACTAGGGAGGATGATGGTGGTACAGATCCGGAGGGAGAAGACGAACGTTGATCGAAATCTTGAATTCGAAAATCTTTAAGGGTATCCAAATGAATAGGCGGGTAATCAAGCACGACGGGAGGGGAGATGGGTGGAGCTGATGAGTCTTCACGGTCGGACAAAGTTAGTGTAGGAAAAAATCCGTCAGGAGATTCTTCAAGAGGAAGAAATCCGTTGGACGACTGAAACTCCTATAATGGAAAGGAGAGGTAAACAAGCCACCCAGAAAACGCTATTCAGCCTAATGTGTCTCGAGACCCCTCCATTGGACTTTACGACCTAACCGAAAGCCATTGCTAGGAGCGATGATGAACAGATAGTTTGGTACGTACAAAGGGGCTCACGGGAGCGACGGTTGGTAGGTAATCTGATGTGCCAGGAGTGGATGAATGGCTCGCCGGACGAAGGTAGGAGCCATTCGGTGAATCCGGTGTAGATCCCCGGCTACTGGAGCGTGCCATAGTGCTGTTTTCTTTGGTCTCGTTTCCTCAGTCTCGGTTGGATAGACCTTGGAGGCGATTGATCAACTTGTACAACCTGGTGGAAGTAATCACCTCTCGTTCGAGGGAAAGAGAAGTAGAAATCAGAGCGGAGGATAGAAAGGGAAAACGGTTGATGGAAGAAAGATCTCACTAGAGTCAAACAAATATGAAATTATGACAACTCCTCCCAGTTGCGAATCTCAGTGGGTGGCAGAATTAGAGGGTTCTCGTGTTCTTTCTTCTCTACTGTTTTCTCTCGTTAGTCTTGCACCAGTAAACGTTGAGATAGCGAGGAACTTGTGAAATGAGACTGAAAACAGACGAGTGTCAGGAGGATCAGAACACGAGGAAGGTTTCATCTTTTGCAGCTTGATATGTGCATGCATGCAACACCAACAACATCAAACCAACTCGCCTTGCATCCATAACAGATCGTTTCCCGTCTTCTAAATGTCTCTCAGTCTCTCTATACCACCTCAACCAGTCGCTATTGTGCACACCCAGAAGGAGATTACATATGATACAGTCTTTTTTTTCTCTTGTGTTCTACTCTCGGAACAGAAATAGCTGGCGTACTCTGCCTCGCCGCAAGCATCCTCTTGTCGCACCATGCAGGATATAAATTATCATTGTTTACTCTGGCTTGGATGGCGCTGAGCTGGTCTCGTCCAGCCCAAATGGTTTGGGGGCAGTTGGTCCATCCTCAAGTCTGTTGAAAAACAATATCGCCAATAAACATCCGTCAGAAAATGTAGATTTGAAAAAGAAGGTATGTCGAAAGAGAAAAGAATCGGGAGCTCACGGCGGGGGGGCAGAATTTCCTGAGTTGGCACGTCGCTATGATCCATAGAGAATAAGAGGACATGTTAGCGGGTTGCGCTCAAAAAACTCTTATGTACAGAATGCGTCCGAAAACGAACCTCAAGGAAATCGTCCATATCGTCCTGGATGTCAAACGGTCGTTTGCCAAGCAATTCAACCATGATCTCTCGAGTCAAGACTTCCTTCTCGAGCAACTTCTTTGCCACAAGTTCAACCTCGGCTCGCTTCTCCTCCAACAAATCTCGTGTTCGCTGTCGAGCCTTCAACAGAAGCTTTCGAACCTGTGGGATAGAAAAAGAGTAATCAGCATAAGCTCGGAACAATTCTTTGACAAACACATCAGAGAAGATTCTAAGAGATTGGAAACACTCACCTCATCATCCAGTAGTTCGCCGGTCTTCTCACTGAATGGCTTCTGGAAGCTCTCCGAGTCTCGTCGACCATAACTGACTGGTCCAACGGCCTCGCTCATTCCATAGTTCGAGCAGATCTCAAACGCCATCTTTGTGACCTTCTGCAAATCATCCTGAGCACCAGTAGTGATCTTTCCAAAAAAGATCTCCTCGGCAACTCGACCACCGAGCGTCATACTCATCGAATCGAGAAGCTGCTCGGTCGAGTAGAGGAATCTCTCCTTGGGGAGATACTGGGCGTATCCAAGTGCACCTACTCCTCGAGGGATGATAGAGACCTTCAAAAGAGGGTCGGCATGCTCCAAGAACCAACCGCAAACAGCATGGCCGGCCTCGTGATAAGCGACTGTAGTTTTCTCCTCCTTGCCGAGCACCCGACTTTTTCGCTCCAAGCCAACAATCACTCGCTCAATCGCGCTTTCAAAGTCCTTCTCTTCGATCGCAATCGCGTCTCGTCGGGCACAGTGGAGAGCAGCTTCGTTGCAGACGTTTGCAATGTCTGCACCAGAAAATCCGGGGGTTAAAAGGGCCAACTTCTCGGCGATCATCTCGGTTGAGAGGTCTTTGATCAAGACAAGAGGTCGGAGGTGAACCATGAAGATTTGTCGTCGGCCTCCGATATCTGGTCGGTCAATCGCGATATGTCGGTCAAATCGACCGGGTCGCATAAGCGCCGAATCGAGGACGTCCGCTCGGTTCGTTCCGGCAAGGACAACGATGTGCTCGTTGCCCTCGAAACCGTCCATCTCGACTAAGAGCTGGTTAAGTGTTGATTCTCGCTCGTCATTTCCACCAAATGAGCCGGATTTTCCTCGAGCCTTTCCGATGGCATCGATCTCATCAATAAAGATGATGCAGGGTGCGTTCTTCTTGGCGTTCTGGAACAGATCCCGGACTCGGGAGGAACCCACTCCGACAAACATCTCAACGAATTCGGAACCAGAAACAGAAAAGAAGGGTACACCAGCCTCGCCGGCAGTCGCCTTAGCAATCAGAGTCTTTCCTGTTCCGGGAGGTCCAGAGAGAATAGCTCCTCGAGGGATCTTGGCTCCAAGGGCAAGGAACTTGGCGGGCTGCTTGAGGAACTTGACAAACTCCATGATTTCCTATATATGTTTTTATACGATCGGTCGGTTGTAGTCAGCATAGTTGATCGCATTGAAACCTAGTGAATGCTGGCAACAAGAGAAGAAATGATGAACCAATTTAGACTAACCTGCTTAGCTTCATCCATACCGGCAACATCCTTGAACTTGACAGCGATATCAGTCTCGTGACTGTAAAAGAGAAAGGACGTCAGCTTCTATTTCTTAGGGATCAAATAGACACAACGATGACAAGAGCCCACTCACTTGAACATCTTGGCCTTGCTCTTTCCGACTCCAAAGATCCCACCTGGGCCTCCACCTCCACCTCCAGGCAGCGCCTTCCTTGTGCTCCAGACAAGAACTCCGACAAGCAATAAAGTAGGCGCTATGCTGAAGACCCACTCTCCCCAACTGGTTTGGTCCTTGTACTGAATCGGGATTCGCTCATGACTAGCGATTCCAAGCTCATCCTGAGCAAGCTGCATTTGTCGTTCGAACGCATCAGGCGAGCCGATGGTAAAGTAGTAGCTTGGCTGTCCGGAAGCGGCAGGCTGTGTGGGAGTAAAGGCCCCGTTGCCTCCACCGCTCCAGGAGTTATTGTCGTTAGCGGACGGAATGGTGGCAGGAGAGAACAGGGTGACGAGCACTCGAGACTGGTTGACTACGGTGAGCTTTTGAACGAGTCCCTTAGCGAGTAGCGAGTTTCGGCTGTGGAAGTTTGATCATCAAGAGGTCAGACAGAAACACGCAGCCAAGAAGATGGTCCAAGTAAGCAACTAACAATTCCTGGTAGGTGATCTCTCGGTGGTTGGTAGAATCACCAGAGAGCAGTTGATAGGCCATGACAGCTCTGCAACAATGGTCAAAGAACGTGAGGTAAGGTGAAGTTGAGTCGAAGATAAGATAAAGAAACTATCCGTCAGCTTTGCAGTTCATTTCGTATCCTACGAATGGGTTTCAAAAAACAGAGACAAGGATAAGAGATAGAGGAGGAAGGCTCACCCGACTCCGATCAGGAAAAAGTTCCTGTTGGACATGTTTCCGCCACCTTCGGGAAAGCCAAGCTTGAACAATGGATCCTCGCTATTTTCTTTCTTGCCATCCTTGCCGTCTTTATCGTCCTTGCTGTCCTTGTTCTTTCCAGACAAGTCCTGTGCAGACTCATCGGTGGACTTGCCCTTATTGGGAGATGTCGGCATCGGGTTGGTCGAAGATGCTCCTTTCTGCTTGGGCTGTCCGAAGAAGCCAGAAAGAGGGAAGGGCTCCTCAGAGTTTGACTTCTTGGGATCTTTGGATTCCACCGCCTTATCGGCGGACTCTGGAGTATGCCTGGCGTAAGACGCGATGGAGGACGAGTGGAAGGCCGATCGAGAGTGAACGGAGGTCGATGCGGCCCATCGGAATGAGGGACCGGTCAAGACGGACGCTATCCTTCTCGATGGCTGTACTAAACGAAGCATGTAAAGAAAGGAAAGTTTTTATCGAAAGCAGCAAAGGTCTAACGCCAGCAGATCAAGCTGAATGTATATCTGTATGGGTGTATGTAAGGATGATTGAATGCTGGTTGATGTGGGATGGGATGAAAGGTGGAAAGAGAAGGAGAACGCTGGAACTTCCGTCAGTTGGCCGATCCCATCGGCAAAGCGCTTTGTAACCATGTGGTTACTGATCGTCCATGGCTACGCTGCTCTCTTGAGGCTTTTTCTTCTCAACTCTTTAGGAATGTTTCGATATGCAAAAGACACCTGGAAGAAAGCAGAGTAGGATGGAAAGGGAGAAGAGAGGGAAGAAATATCAGGCGATTGATCGGCCATCGATGAAGAATAACTATGGATGAGTCTGCTGTCTTGTGTATGGATGGTAGATCTGATGTATGTGAGGATAATACAGAAAGCTGGGCAGACTGAGCATTCAGTTGATCCTCTGTATCAAGCGTACCATACATGTGGCATGCGCTGTAACAGGATCATCAAAGAACACAGGGCGGCATGACTCTCTCTTTCTTCTCTCTTCATACACGATATCTTCAAACAAGCAGACAACAGTCAACCAGCTTCTTGTAGGGTACTCATTCAGATAGTCTACTCAACTAGGCCTTTACCACTAGAGCCCACTTGGATGATCGGTAAGTGGAGGTCCGAACCCTAACAAACAGTTTGATTACCTAATCAAGTTCAAAAGTTTTTTCACCGCTTTCGTTTTTATCGCTTGCAACTTTTTTTTTTCTTTTTTTTCTTTTTTTTTTTCTCGTCTAGCATTCCCTACATCGGGAAAGCACCACGCCACTCAGCTCTTCACACCTTCACCCACTCGCATAAAGGATAGCCTGGTAGTTGGCTGGTATCCCTTTTCTACAGATCGACTGCATACACATATACACACGCGCATCCTTAATTTGTTTTTATATCATTCCGCTTGGATTTACTTTATCATTTGCAGTTCTTGAACAAAAATGCTACCGGCAACTTTCGACCCATTTGCTTTAAACCTCAGACAGCAGGCACACGCTCTCCTTACCCACCTACAGATCCCTGAGTCTCCGGCTCCGCCTACATCGACTCCCTTCCCGTTTCTTCCTCTTTCACATCTCCAGGCTGTTCACCATGTGGCCTACACTCCGGAGCAGGTCGTCCCGGATATGACCCCTGAGGCATTCGTCGATGTCCTCTCGGATCTACTAGAACTTCAGCCCTTGGCTGAGAAGGTCGCCGAAATTTTTAGACCGCTTCTCATGGTTCTCATGGCCAGATGGCTCGAGAGAGCTCGAGGAGGCAGGGACGAATGGGTCAGGAGGCTCAGCTCGGGCGTCCTGATCGCAGGCTGCATCGAAGAGGTTTGGCCGTGAGTTTCTACTTAGTTCCACCATCGAGCGTCTCTATCTATCTTGATCTGAGTAAAACTTGACATAACTTTATGGCCACTCTTTCCCTTTATGACGCTCAGAATAATTTCTAGTTTATTACAAACCCCGACATATTCGTTATACCCACCTACCGAAGAATCGTTGCTCCTCCCTCCTAAAGATCTCCATCCCCTACTCCTCACCCATTTACGACTACTTGCTCTTATCCCGTCCTCCCTCCTTCCGAAGCATATAATCTCAACAGCTACCCTTCGCGCACTATTCACCACCCCTCACCCAGACTTGTCGACTCGGATGCTTGCCGTTCGAGCGTTCTCCATTCACAACGGGATCTCAGAATCGAAGCGAAAGGAATGGGAAGAATCTCTCTTGCAGGGCAAAGCATTTGGTCAGGACGATATGGTTTGGTATGAGGGTTTGGCCGTCATCGAGGGCGTTACCCAAGAGGTTTGGAGTGACGGTTGGATCTGGCCTCTCGTCGAGGCTAGAAGGCTGGATATGTTGGAGAGCGCTTGGAACAAGAACGTCCAGGAGCTCTACACGCCTTCCAACTGGACATTATCGTCGAGCTCTTTGCCCAAATGCTTGGCTCTTGCGGCAGACCGGGTGCTTCTCTTCCGACCGGCGCCCGCACCATCATCATCATCGTCTGCACCGAGAGTCAATCCAAATGTGACAGAACAACCTCATATACCTACACCATCAACCACAAAATCCTTGTTGGCGCTCTCCCTTCATCTATCAAAACGATCCCCCATCATGCTCACTTCACCTCCATCGAGTGGCAAGACCCATCTGTTGACGTACTTGTCTACGCTACATTTCCCGTTCCACTCAAATCCGACGTTGACTATTTCTCTAGCTGACACATCGCTCGACCCAAAATCACTTCTTGGTAACTATGTGTCCTCTCCGACCGACCCTGGAAAGTTCACATGGGTCGAAGGTGCCCTTGCTAAGGCCGTCAAGGAAGGAAGGTGGGTCATTCTGGAGGACATTGACAAAGCTCGAGGGGAGGTCCTTGCTCTTCTCGGCGGATTGGCCGAGGAGATGAGCAGAGGGACCAGAGCGGTTGGCGACAGAGGGTCACTTAGAATCCCTGGAAGGGAGGATGTGAGGATCGGAGACGGCTTTGCGCTCTTTGCCACCAGGACGATCAAACCATTTGCTGCCCCTGCTACCACCTCGGACGCAGTTGACGAAATCGACGTCGCCAAGCCGGACGCGAGGTTTCCCAAACCGACTTTCTTAAATGCTCAAAAGTTTGTCGAGGTGTTCTTGGAGGAGCCGACGAAGCAGGAGATCGGGATGATCCTTCAAGCTAGGTTTCCTCGATTAGAGGCAAATCAAATTGACCAGCTTATGTCGGCTTGGAGTTCTGCTCAGATCGGCAGATCCACCAGTGGAAGCGGTATTGGTAGTGGAGGTGCTGCAGGCAGAGAGGTAGGACTAAGAGACCTGATGAAGTGGTTTGTCAGAGTAGAAGCCCTGGTTACTGGGTATGTTTTCTTGTCTTTCTCCTTCTTCTTCCTCTTCAGACCAAGCTCTTGCGGAGTCCGAGGTTCTTATCACGCATCATCTTTCTTCCTATCTATAGCGCGGGATCGACCCAGATCTTTGGTTTGGATGGATCTTTCGTCAACCCTATCGTTCAGGAAGAGGTTTTCATCGAGGCGCTCGACGTCTTCTTTGGTTCGCTTCCAAAGCAAAACGTTGCTCGAGCTATTGCAGTCGGAGCTCAGCTTGGGCTCAACGAGGAACGAGCGGAGTGGTGTATGGAAAAGCGAATGCCTGAAGTGAGAACGATCGGAAACGAAGACGGTGGAGAGGTCAAGGCCGTTCGATTTGGTAGAGTTAAGTTGGATTGTAGAAAGTCTGCCAAGGGTTTGTCCTCTTTGCTTGTCTCTTCTCGGTGTTTCTCTTTCAATATTTTGACCTCGATTGAACTTGTGTGCGATACTTTTCGACCGATCAGCTTACCACTCTGCCGCGACCGAGCGACCGTACGCTCTCACCCGACCCTCCCGACTTCTTCTCGAGCAAATTGGAGTTGCCACCTCTCACCTCGAGCCCTGCCTACTTGTCGGAGAGACTGGTACAGGAAAGACCACTGCTGTTTCCTACATATCTCACTTGCTTCGTCGACCTCTCGTCTCGTTGAACTTGTCCACTCAGACGGAATCCTCTGATCTACTTGGTGGATTCAAGCCGCTCGATCCAAAAATTCCGGCCGGTGAACTTTTGGTCACTTTTGCGGACCTGTTTTCCAGAACGTTTAGTAGAAAGAAGAACAAACGATTCGAAGAGGTTGTCAGGAAGGCTGCAGGAGCAGGAAAGTGGGGAAGATGTGTGGAGATGTGGGAGGAAGCAGGTAGATTGGCTAGGGACCGTTTGAAGAAGAAGCTTGAAGGTGTAGAGGAGGATGAAGAGGTCGAGTGAGTTCCTTATCTTCCTTTGTTTTTATACATGACGAGAGTTTACGATCATTTCAAAAGATCGGACAGAGTCTTATTTGTACCATCTTTTCGAAAAGGTCCACAACGGCTCCCTCTGGATCTGATACCACTCTCGACGCGGTTGGTCCTCGAAAGCGACGAAAGGTGGCCCTCGAGCAGCAAAACCCAGAGACCGCCAAGCTCGTGACTGAGTGGAACGCGTTCTCCCTCGAGGTCGCTGATTTTGAGATCAGACACGTCAAGGCCGGTGGTCGATTCGTGTTCTCGTTCGTCGAGGGACCTTTAGTGAAAGCATTGAGGAACGGAGACTGGTTCGTCCCACCATCACCCTGTTCTTTCACTGTACTGTTCGCAAGTGGTTTAACGGTCGACTTTTTTCTATTCTATCTTCTAGGCTCCTTCTCGATGAAGTCAATTTGGCCTCCCCAGAAACTTTGGAGAGTTTGGCTTGCATCCTAGAGAGCCCTTCCGCTTCGGTTGTCCTCACCGAGCGAGGTGATCTCGAGCCCGTGGTCAGACACCCTGATTTCCGTTTGTTCGCGTGTATGAACCCTGCTACCGATGTTGGAAAGAAGGATCTTCCCGCCAGTCTCCGATCAAGATTCACCGAGATCTATGTTCCTTCTCCTGATACTGACCGACAGGCCCTCCGAGATATTGTCAAGCAATATCTGGACGTCGCCGATCGAGCGGTCATCGAGGATGTGGCTGAGCTGTATCTCAGTATCAAGACTCTCGCCGATTCCAGACAACTGGCTGATGGGTCGAACTTCCCACCTCACTACTCAATGCGAACACTTGCCAGAGCTCTGACGTTCGCTTCAGAGAACGCTCCGGCATACACTCTTCGACGAGCGCTCTGGGAAGGATTTTTAATGTCTTTCACGATGCTGCTCGACGCCAAGAGCGCGGCTATTGTGAAGGCTCTGATCCAGAAGCACATCCTTGAAGCCGCTGGAAATCCACAGGCCATCCTTTCTCAAGTGCCCGGATTGCCTTCCGGAAGATCCGCCGATGATATGTTTCGGTTCGGACACTTTTGGCTGCAGCGAGGCCCTAAGGAAGCCGATGACGCAACGGAGTATGTGCTCACCCCATCTGTATCTGAGAAGTTGATCGACCTGGCCAGGGTGATTTCAACAAACAGGTTCCCTGTGCTCATTCAAGGTCCAACGTCGAGTGGAAAGACAAGTGCGGTCGAGTACCTCGCTCGTCGGACCGGCCATCGATTCGTTCGTATCAACAACCACGAACACACGGATATTCAGGAGTATCTCGGTACATATGTTTCTGATCCGGACACCGGCAAGCTCGTCTTCCAAGAAGGAGTTTTGGTCCGTGCTGTCAGACGAGGTGATTGGATCGTTTTGGACGAGCTCAACTTGGCCCCTACGGACGTGCTCGAGGCGCTTAACCGATTGCTTGATGACAATAGAGAGCTTGTCATTCCCGAGACCCAAGAGGTCGTCAGACCTCATCCTCATTTCATGCTCTTCGCTACACAAAACCCGCCAGGGTTGTACGGAGGAAGAAAGGTGCTTTCGAGGGCTTTCCGAAATAGATTCCTCGAAGTTCATTTCGACGACGTTCCTCAAGCCGAATTAGAAACGATCATTCATCAACGATGCCGGATTGCACCTTCTTATGCCAGGCGAATCGTCTCGGTCTTCCAGGAACTCCAGACAAGACGACAGGCCGGCAGGGTGTTCGAAACAAAGCAGTCATTCGCCACTCTTCGGGATCTCTTCAGGTGGGCGATGCGAGAGGCTGGAGACACTCAGCAGTTGGCTGAGCATGGTTATATGCTTCTGGCGGAGAGGGCAAGACGTGCGGATGACAAGTTGGTCGTCAAAGAGGTTTTGGAGAAAGTGTTGAAAGTCTCGATTGACGAAAAGAAGTTGTATGATCTGTCCTGTGAGTTGCTGTCGAGGTTTTATAATCATATCTATTGCTTTGAACTGCCAGCACAATTGTACTGAAAACATTGCTTTGTACTCCTCACAGCGTCCGATCCCGCCGAGATTCAGAAACGTTTGGGCTGTCCCCTACCTCCACTATCAACTCCCTCATCTATCGTTTGGACGAGCGCTATTCAGCGCCTCTATACTCTTGTGGCCGCTGCTATCCGGAATAACGAGCCGGTTCTTCTCGTCGGTGAAACTGGTTGTGGTAAGACCTCGGTTTGTCAATTGTTAGCCTCGGCACTGCAAAAACAACTTTTTGCTGTCAATTGTCATCAAAATATGGAGACGGCCGATCTTCTAGGAGGGCAGAAACCGATCCGAAACCGAGCAGGTCGTCAACATGATGTTCTTGAAGAGCTCAGAAGTATACTCTCCCGCATGGACGTTACCCTTTCTTTGGAGGATACGACCGAGTCCGAACAGGTCATCGTTGCTGTGGAGACTTACTTGAGCGGTCTTCCTAAGCCTCTTAGTGAGGACGGAAAACTTCTTCGAGCTTCTGTTGCAGAGCTCAAACGATCTACTGCTCTGTTCGAGTGGCACAACGGACCCCTTATTGAAGCTATGACTACTGGCGACCTTATTCTCCTTGATGAAGTTTCCTTAGCGGACGATTCGGTGCTGGAACGATTGAACAGTGTTCTCGAGCCAGCCAGGACGCTTGTCCTTGCTGAGAAAGGTGGAAGGGATATTGAACAAATGACTATTGTGGCTGCTGATGGATTCCAAGTTCTTGCAACAATGAATCCAGGAGGTGATTATGGAAAGAAGGAACTCTCCCCGGCCCTTAGAAATCGATTCACCGAGATCTGGGTGCCTTCATTGGATTCCCATGATGACTTGATCAAGATCGTCGATTCATCTTGGGCGGTTGAATCACTCAAAGCATACAGTGAATCAGTCCTGTCCTACCTCCGATGGTTTACCGCTGAGTTAGGAGAGTCTGGGTCCCCAGTAATCGGAGTCCGAGATATCCTTGTGCGTCCGCCCAGTTTTCAGTGTTGTTACATCTGCTGTGTATACTTAATGCTAACCGGATGAACGATTCTTCGTGGTTTTATCTTTCCGTAGGCTTGGGTCAACTTTACCAACATTGCTGTCAAGAACTTAAACATCTCCGAGCAAGAAGCTTTCGTGAGTAGTTAGCTTCACACCTTCCATGTTTTGGTGATATGCTGACAATAGACTTGTCATCTTGCTTAACCACAGCGTCACGCTGCTCACATGACTGTCATCGACGGGTTGGCCCTTCTGCCCCAAACATCAGGCCTATCGTCCATCGCAATCCAAAATCTTAAGAATGAGTGTGTCAAAAAGCTCGACCAGACTCTCGGTTCTTCTTCTCTCCCCCAAGACTTCACTGTTTTGGATACGCCCGAGGTCTTTTCAGTTGGTGGATTTGGGGTTCCTAAGGGTCATCTCGCCGAATCTGCTTCAAGTTTCAGTCTTCGGGCACCTACAACCTGCGCTAACGCCATGCGAGTGTTAAGAGGCTGTCAACTTCCTAAACCTATTCTTCTTGAGGGTAGTCCTGGTGTAGGAAAAACGAGTTTGATCACTGCTCTAGCCTCCGCTGCGCAGTCCCACCTTTGCAGGATCAACTTGTCCGACCAGACAGATTTGGCAGATCTGTTTGGATCCGATCTTCCTGTTGAGGGAGGTAAACCCGGAGAGTTTGCCTGGAAGGATGCGGCTTTCCTTTCGGCATTGCAGTCTGGACACTGGGTCCTTCTAGACGAGATGAACTTGGCGTCGCAAGCTGTTCTTGAGGGACTAAACGCTGTGCTCGATCACCGAGGTACCGTTTACATCCCTGAACTCGGCCGATCCTTCACCCGGCACCCCGATTTCCGAATCTTTGCTGCTCAAAATCCTGTCGGTCAAGGAGGAGGTCGAAAGGGTCTTCCGAAGTCCTTCCTCAATAGGTTTACTCGAGTCTACGTCCACGAATTGACATCCGAAGACCTGTTGCTCATCGGCCAGCATATGTACCCTGACTTCTCTCCTGAACTTCTTGCCAAGATGATTGAGTTCAACAGCCGGCTTCATCTTGAGACCATGGTGCATCGTTCGTTCGGTCGAGATGGAAGCCCTTGGGAATTCAATCTTCGTGACGTTCTCCGATGGCTGTCGCTCCTTCATTCACCTTCGGCGTTAGACAAGCGCCCTGGTCACCCTATAGAACATCTGCAGACTATATATCTTCACCGTTTCCGACAGGAGCAAGATAGGATCTGCGTGTTGAATCTGTTCGAGGAAATCTTCGCGGAAACCCTTTCGCTCGAAAACCATCCTTTACCCTCTACCACTCCTTCGTCTGTTCAGTTTGGTCACGCTCTACTCTCGAGGTTATCCAGTACAGCAGATGCCTCCAAGGACGAAAGGCTGTCGGTTCTTCAAACTCAGCTTGCCCCGTTAGAGGCCATCAGTCGTTGTCTTGATCTTGGTTGGCTCATCATCGTTTCCGGACCAGCTGCCAGTGGCAAATCTGGTTTGATCCGGTTACTCGCGCAAATGTCTGGTCAGCGTCTTCGGGACTTCCCGATGAACTCCGGAGTAGACACAATGGAACTTCTGGGTAGCTTTGAACAAGCTGATGCCTCTCGCCGCATGGATCGAATTCGACATCGATTAGCTAACTTGTCAAGAAAAGCGTTAGTTCTCGCAGTCTTCAATGACTCTGAGTGGTCTTCGCTATCTGCGGCATTGGATCACCTGGATGAAGCTTCTCTCACTATCGAAGGTTTTGTTGTAGAGGCCTTGGCCGTCTTGAAAACCCTGGAAGCCATGCTCGGCGATCCCCATTCCATTCTAGACGTGGTTTGGGTTCGATCTGCTTTGCAGGAGCTTTCTGCGTCTAGCAGCACTTCAGGTCGATTCGAGTGGGTCGACGGAGAGCTTGTACAAGCTCTTTCAGCGGGAGACTGGCTAGTGATTGACAATGCCAATCTTTGCAACGCATCCGTACTGGATCGAATTAACTCTCTCTGTGAGACCAATGGAACGTTGGTTTTGAGCGAGCGTGGTACGGTCGGTGGGGAGCCTCAGATCTTGACGCCTCATCCCAGTTTCAGATTGTTTATGACCCTCGATCCTCGGCATGGAGAGCTCTCGCGAGCTATGCGTAACCGAGGTGTCGAGATCTGTTTGGATGCCATCACTTCCCCGTATGATCTCGCCCAAATCACTCGGCAATCTCGACAATCCTTGACGGAGCCTTCGGACCTTACTTCGCTTCTGGCTCATCGTGCCTTAGCTACTTTCGACACACTGCCAGCCACTGTGCCTCGACAATCCTGGTCTGCTTTTGCTTCTCAAGATTCATCTCTGGCTGGAATTCTACCTCACCTTCCTACTCCAGTACTAGAATCTGAACAGGTTGCTTCTTTATCTCTCATCCCCCAACAAGTTGCTGATCTTCTGCACTTGCTATCTTCAACTGCTCCATCTACTTCGAACATTGTCCGACATGTTCTTGCCTTGTATGATAAGGCTCTGGGACTGCCATTATCAAGCCACCTTTCCACGGCTCTCCAGAATGTCTTTGATCCTCAGATTATCGATTTGATAACTCAAGCCTCGAAAGAGAAAGTATTCCTTCCAGAATCATTCGTGAGGTACCAGGTGAGTACTTTAAATTCAACTCTTCTTCAACTATTTGAACTTCGTCTCTCTCTTTTTCCTTCGCTTCCACTCTTGTGTAGGCGCGTTGTGATTGTGTAGCTACTAAACAAGTGCTATACATGACTGTTTCAGCCTATCGACCCCCTTTCCAACTCCCATATCTCTGAAGCGAGTCCCCGGTCACTGTTCATCAGCCAAATGATTGAACTTGTTACGCGCACCTCGATCTCTTCGGCCAGCTTCACGTCTTCATTATCTATGGCCGCTAAGAAGTTTGTAAACGATCTATCGGTCGTGGAGAAGTCTTTCCTCGTCGCTCAGGGCCGAAAGTTACCTGTTCCGGTGGATCAGGTCACCACTGCGATCTATCCTTTGATTAGCGCTTTCTACGCTACGATTGAGCGGTCACTGGCTCCTATTCTAACTTTGCAGTCGCCGGCTGATGAAGAGGTTTGTTGAGTTTCCCTTCTCTATCTGCCAGTACTGTACATTGAACATGCCCTCGATTCGTTTCCTTCTTTCTTTTCAGACAACTGCTGCGTTCTCTCGATCGTTCTCACAATTTGCCGATCTAGTCGTTCAACTCATGCTATCCACCAGCGCTCCAGTGCTTGATTACTCTGCGGTCCAGGTGCTTGTCGGTTGGCTACTCGAGAGTGCCATCCGAATTCCTTCGGGTCTACTCGATCCTCTAGAAGCCCCTCTTCAGAACTTGAAAGATTCAATTACCTTCGATACCGGGCATGGTCAACAGGAAATCTGGCTAGCTTACCTCCGAAGAACCTCACACAAATCCTTCCGAGACTTAGTTCATCGTCTTCAAGCTCTTTTCGATGGTGTCCCGACGACTCATGACAACTTTTCGAGTAAGTTCGGTCGTTGTTCCGTTGACAGCTTAGTCCGAACTGATCATTTCCCGTGTCACTATCTTTGTAGAGCTTCGATCGACCGCTTTGAAGCTATCAGCTACATATGGACTTGATCTTATGAATAACGATCAAGACGACTCCAGCGCACTCCACGCTTTGGAGCAGGACATCGAAAAGGTGTGAATTCAGTCTTTTCGACAGACTTACATCTTAGAATAATGTTCAATTTTTTTGACCTTCCTCTTTCTTCCCTTCTTTTGACAGGCGTTGATCGAACTGCAGGACCCGGAAAGCTCCCCAACTTTGATTTCAAGATCACGTTCCGGAATTTTGGCTACCCTCAGTCTTGATATCCTTTCTAGCCTACTAGTCTCTCAGAAAGGCCAAAACATCTCAGTATGTTATAGTTACTTCTTCCTCTCTGGATTGTTCCTCACTATTGGGATGACTAATTCAATTCTTTCTATACTTGTTTAGGCGGTTCTTCCGTCCCTTCAAGACCTCGTCCATATGGCCGAGTCTGTATCCTCGTTCCCATTACAGGAGACGGTTCCCCTTCAACACGCCCTCTGGAATATTCAAGCTCTAGGTATGCATTCATTTCTTTCTATTCCATGCTTCCGATCAAAGATGGCTGACGTTGAACATCACTTTCAATAGGCCATATGGATAACTTCACTAGCAAGGATCTTCTTGAGTCTTGGCTAAAGACTCTTTGGCTGGAAGCTGACATCCCAGAAGGCGTAAGTTTAACATGAGTCCTACAAAATATTTTCAGATTTATTGAGCTTTTTTTCCCTACGTTTAGGCTCTTGCTGGTCCTGCGGATCTATACCGACCTACTATACTTTCAGCTCTGTTACATGACAAGTTCGTATATTAATCCATCAGTCATATGTATCAATCTGTAGTGACTAAATTCATCTTGATTTTTTACTCTTTAGGGATCAGGATACTTTGAAATTGAAAGATCTTCCCTCCCTTGAGGTTTCTTCCAAACAGCTCGCGACGGTCTTACGTATCCGTTCCAAGACCCATACTCAAAGTCATCATGCTTCGTCCATTGATCTACTTGTCCGATCTATCTTCGATGTAAGTATTGTTGTGAAGTGTTTCTCCTATGATAGCTGCCGTATACACTACTAATCATACACTTCATTCTACCTGCAGGTCTGCGAGGCTTTTGCTACTTCCTACCCGGAGAAGCTCTGGGAGACTTTGCAGAAAGCATCCATGCCGAGCACGGCCGATGAGATTGAGAATTTCGTTGCATCCCTCTTATCGACAAGCCACTCTCAACTTCGAGTTGCTCTTCAGCAGCATGTTGTTCCTAATGTTGAATCACTTTTCAGACGCACTCAAGATAATTCTTCCGACATGCAACTTCTTGGTCAAGCTTGGGTTGGCCTCTCGATTGCCACTCTTCAGCTCTACGTCCCCGCTATTCCTATTGATCCCGCAGCTGCTCATGGATCCGAGCTTCGACTTCTTCAGTATCAAGAAACACAGTACGAGGCAGAACTCGTTTCTCATCGACGTGCTGAGCTTGAAGTTACCGGAAACTCTTCTAACTTCAAGATCGCTTCCAAGAGCGAGCTTCTTTGGAGAGTCCAACAGGCTATCGTTGGACTAGGGGCCCTCCGAGTAGACCGAGAAACTAACGTGGCTTTGCTGAATACAATGTTCCACGAGATTCATCAATTTTTAGCCCAAGTGATTGATGGATCGAGAGTGGATGCTCTGATTGCCAACATTGCCAGTTCGAGTGCAGGCAAGGCAGCTCTGGAAGAAGATTCTCTCCAAAGCAACATTCGTGGGTTCTTACGGCGAATGGATCAGATGTATCATCTCTTCTCCGATATTACTCGACCAATTGGCGTTGCCTTGATGCAGCTTCGAACCGGGTTCCGCATTCTCGCCCGAGACGCAGAGATGCAATCGGCTCTTCAAGCGACTCAGCTTGAGTCGACTCTCGTGACTACTCTTACTGCTTTCCCCACGTCTCTCGGAATCAAGAATCTTCGTCGATCTGAACTTCCTATTCGCTTCAAGTCTAAATTCCCTGTTGTTCCTACTTCAAAACTTTTACTCTTGGAGGTAGCCTCCGTTGCGTATGATCTTTCTTTGGGCATCTCGCTTGATAACCAGGTTGTAGGGGCTTTATTTGGGCTCTTCGACCAACTCTCTCATCTTTGGATGATGGATCGTGAGCGAGAATTACAGGCCCAACAAGAGGCTGAGAGTCTTTACCGTCAGCGCAAGGTTGATGAGGAGATTCTTTCAGACATTGAGCTGGAGGAGAAGGAGTTCAAAGAGCTTTTCCCACAATACGGAGATATCCTGGATGACGATGAGGCCATCCAGCCCACTTCTGCCACTTCACAAAACAAGTCTGCTTTCATTCAGACTGAACAACTGAAACAAATTGGTCGATTGCACAGTAAGTCGCTTCTTCGAATATATCTCATCTACCACGCAAGGAAGTAAGCAGCAATCTGACATGTAAATACAAATTACTGTATTCTCTAGTTGCCATCTTTTCCACCGCTCCGAATCAAGACTGCAATCACATCTACCAGTCTCAAAGAGACGATGTTATTAAAGACGTTTTCGACAAAGCCCTCAATTCACTCGACGATTCTATTGATGATGCCCTCGCCTATCAAATCCGGTCGTTGTGCCAAGAATCTTCTAAGCGAACCTCGGTTCCTACCTTCCAGGAGCGACCTTACGACTTTTATTCGGACGCCAACCCTTACGAGATGAACAAGGCCGTCCAGCTCCTCAACCGGCTTCTTGTCCGTCTGGAAGATACATTGAGGGAGTGGCCTGATCAGATGGTTCTGCATCACCTCATTGATCGATGCAACGCTATCTTATCTCTTTCCCTCGGAAGTCCAATTGTTCGGGTGATAGCTGCCATGGAGCAACTTCTCCTTCATACCGCCGATTGGGAATCTTTTGCAAACCGAGAAAACTCTCTCAAACAGTTCCAAAATGAGATTGGAGGACTCATAGTCAGCTGGCGACAGCTTGAGCTATCTTGTTGGTCTCAGCTTCTCGAGACTCAGGCTGTGTCATATGCTGAAGAAGCTTCAACCTGGTGGTTTAAGCTCTACGAAGTTCTTATCCAGGGAGGTAAAGCCGCTTATCTCGAAGACATTCAGAATGAAACGTCTGTTGCCGTCGAAAACCATATCCGTGGAATAGTGACTCTGCTTGATCAGTACATAGCCTCTAGCTCTCTTGGCCAGTACTCCGCCAGACTTCACCTCCTGCGCTGCTTTACCCGGTTTATGTCGCTTCTTTCCCAATCAACTGGTAACTTCCCCGGACTGAAAAGAATTTCCCGAACTTTGGAGAGCATCACTGAACGATTTAGTCTTGCCGAAATCAATATCTCGTCGTCTCTTCGAACACAGCGGGCTAAGATTGAGGGAAGCGTCCGAGATTTCATCAAGCTTGCCAGCTGGAAGGACATCAACGTTCACGCTCTCAAAGCCAGTGCTCAGCATACTCATAGACAACTTCATAGAAGCATTCGGAAGTTTAGAGAGGTTCTTCGTCAACCCTGCGCTCCTCTTTTGGGAGCTCCAGACATGCTTCCTTCTTCACAAGGACCTTCTACCATCGCGGCTGTTTCAACTTGGGCCTCTGTCGAGATTGGCCAAGCTTCAGAGCTCGCACTTCCTTCTCATTTGAAAAGCAATGCGTCGCATCTTGTCAATCTATCCTCTACGTTTTCCAAGTTCCGAGGAATCTTTGGAACCACTATTCGACCAGCGTTATCTTCGACCAAGTCGGCAACCATTGATGAACTTACTTCCGAGATTCTTTCTACTGCCAAATCTTTGGCCGATGAGACCCCTGGAGTTGCCAACGAGGAGAATTCTAGATTAATCAAAAATCTTCTCACTCGAAAACGACGAGCTTATGGAGATTTGCTCAAAGAACTAAGACGAATCGGTCTTTCCTCTAATCTGAGGTCTGATGTCATGTCTCGACAAACGTCTATCTCCACTCTGCATTCGTTGCCAACACTCTCCAAATCTCTTGTCGTCTCGGAGGCTTTGACTCAAATGACCTGTCGAGTTGACAATTACCATTTCCGACTGGTCGTTTCCATGGTTTCTCTTCGAGACTCTTTGCGAACCCACAGTCCTGACATTACTACTCGAGATCTTCAGAGAGGTATCGGTTTTGTGGAGAGTGTGCTTTCTGTAGCTTTGGATCACCGTATTCGGTAAGTCATGATCATAGAACACCATTCCCTATACATTGCTAATTTGTTTTATTATATATTTTGTAGACTTGCTTCGGCTTTGGAAGAAGTCAACGAGTTGAAGAGCTGCGTCGGTCGACTATCTGATATCGGTGCTTCTGACTCGTCTGAAGCTATCGCTTGTTTCGATAAAGTCTCTATTCCCACGCTTTCTTCTGACTACGACACCATATGTCGAACCATAGACGCTCTACAAGAGACCTTGGAGAGCCGAAACGATTATGGAACAACTGTCGCTCCGACCTCCAGGGGAACTTCGACTGAGGTTGCATCGAGAACTCTTCTGAGCGCCTGCTTGCAACAGGCCACTCGCATCAAAGAAGTTCTTGGAGATGTCTTGACGACCGTTAAGGCCACTCCTTTCGCAATTTTCCTCAAAAGTACGTGCTATCTTCTCTATCAAGTGACAATCATGGCCGTTGATCACACTCTACTTTGATCTGCTCAGAGGATTTACACGTTATTGAATCTTGCCGAGAATTCAAACAAAATACTGTGGACGTGCTTAATCAGCTATCCTTCGATGAACCTCACTTCCGACAACTATACATTGGAACGCTGAGCCTGGTGGACATGCTCTCCCTCCCTACTCCCTCATCATTTGCAACTGCTCCTCAGGCTGATGCTATCCTGCTTGAGAAAGGAGACAAACTTCTTAACTCCCTCTTGGTTGTTGCTCAAGAACTTCAAACTGTCCGCAATGTGATCACTGAAGAGGATGCAGATGCCGATCGGTTCCTTACTGAAGAGTCGTCTCTTCAAACAAAGGCTTCTCGAACTTTGCGTCTGCCAGAGATTCTTCAACAACTCAGAGATCTTTTCACCCAACCGGCCGATCTCTCCACTTCCTACCTCCTCGTTCAGCGTATCCGACCTTTCCTCGTCGAGTATGCTACTGCAGCAGAATGTCATTTGAACGCTCTAGCTTCATGGACCGGGGCTAACTTCAAGCTTACTCATGTGCTGGTTCAAATCATCTCCAACTTAGCTTTGAAAGGATTCTGCTCCCCTCCTGAAGCTGAAGATGCTGGTGCTGGCGAGGGGGATTCTGGTCAGACTATGGAGGGATCTGGGATGGGTGAAGGAACGGGTAATGAGAATGTCAGCGAGCAGATCGAAGATGAAAGTCAAGTTGAGGGTCTTCAGGGTGAGGATAACGAGCCCCAGCCAAAAGACAAGGAGCGCAACGATGGTGGCGCTATCGAGATGAGCGAGGATTTCGGAGGTGAGATGGAAGATGTTTCAGCAGATGGTTCAGACGAAGAAGACGATGATGGTTCGGACGAGGAGGAACAAACCCCGGATGAGCAAATTGGTGATGTTGACCCTCTAGACGAGAATGCAGTTGATGAGAAACTTTGGGGTGATGAAAAGGGCGAGGATGACTCTAAACAGGATGAACACTTGGATCAAGATCGGTCTACTGAGCAGACACAAGTACGTTGTCTGCACATTACCACCGAACTTTGGCAATTCGCTGACATTTTAACTTCTCGCCTTACAGAATTCCGATTTGGTCGCTAAGGATGACGAAAAACCTCGTCAAGAGCCTGGACAGGAGAAACCTGAAGGCGATGCTCAAGATTCTGAGGATCAGTCCGAAGGAGAAGAAGCCCCTGAACCTGAAATGGATGGGGAAGACGAAGATGGTGCAGCTGAGGACAGTCGAGACAAGGGAGAGAAGATGCCTGACAATGTTCCCGAAGCCGAAACACTTGATCTTCCTGACTCACTCGATCTCGGGGATGAGGAAGGGGGAGATGATGAGGAGACTCAGCCTGAGGGTATCGATGACGATCCCATGGACGATATGCCGGAGGATCAACCACCTATGCCAGACGATCCTTCTTCTGCCCAAAAATCTTCCACTGAAGACGACCCTGCGCAGCCTGAAAACGTGGACGAGGGAGAAGAAACTACCCTTCCTGAGCCTGGGGCTGACGATACCGAAATCCCTGACGAGGACGAAGATGCGCCTCCTGAATCTGCCGACCAGGCTCAGGCCGAAGCTGGAGAAGAAGACGCGCCGGAGGGCGCGGAGGAGGATCAACAGGTTGCTAAGCCTAAAGTTGAAGACGGCGCTGATAACTCGAATAGCGCTCAAGCTCCTGATGAACCTGGAGATGAGGCTGGTCAAGATGACGCTCCCCAAGATCAAGAGGATGGTACCAAGAACGATGTTGGAAAGCAAGCCCAGTCTACGGCCGCTGATCAGATGGATGAATCCGGAGACACCGAGAACGCGTAAGTCAATCAGCGTTCAAATCTCAGAGTTCTTTAACGTTAAGCTTACATCATACGTATGTATATTCTACAGCGACAGCTCCACTCAACCTCCTCCGACTGCTGGCGAGTCTCAAGGCGGGCAAGGAGAGGCTGTTCCGCTTGACGAGAGTCAAGCCAACGAACAAGAGATGCCTCAACGTGGCGAAGAACCTAACCCGATGAAGAATCTTGGGGACACTATGAAGGAGATCCGACGTCGACTTGATGAAATCAGTGAAGCAAAGGAGAATGAGAACGACACTAATACCGAGAATAAGCCTGAAGCCGAGGAGGCCTCTATGGAAACTGGTGAGATTGAATATGCTAAAGAAGATGATGATGAAGACATGCAGGCCCTCGGACCCGCTCCAGAAGATCAGACCCAGAATCTGTCAGATCTGCGGATCGCCGACGACCAACAAGAAAGCACCGAGATTTCTCATCAAATGGATATTGATGAGGAGGACCTGCCCAAACCCGAGCAGCCTCTCGTTATCGAGCAGCCTCCTGAGCTTGATCAATCGGCTGACAAGGCCCTCACGGAGTCCGAAGTGCGACAACGTGGGCACCAAGACCAGCCGCCCTTGGATATTGAGCCTCGATCTCAACTGGAAGAAGAGGAGGATGTTGCACCGTTGACCGAAGAGGAAGCCAAAATGCTCGATCAGCAAGTTGAGCTGATCAACACTCAGTGGCTCAACTCGGACCGATCATCTACTTCCGCGGAGGAGATGTGGAGATTATATACCTCCCTCACACACGATCTTTCGCACTCCCTTTGTGAGCAGCTTCGGCTGATTCTGGAACCCACCCTGGCAACTCGACTTAAGGGTGACTATCGATCAGGAAAGCGACTCAACATGAAGAAGATTATCCCTTATGTTGCTTCCGAGTTCACTAAAGACAAGATCTGGCTGCGACGAACTCGACCAAGCTCGAGAGAATATCAAGTTCTGCTCGCCCTCGACGATTCTCGGTCGATGGCCGAATCTCACTCTGTTCATCTTGCATACGAAACCCTAGCACTCGTATCTCAAGCAATGACCAAACTCGAGGTTGGTGACATCGGAATTGCAAAGTTCGGAGAGGCCTTTGAACTTCTACACGGGTTCGAAGAGACCAACCTATCGGACGATAAGGGTGCTCAAGTGATGTCCAGATTCAAGTTTGATCAGAAAGCGACGAATGTACTTTCCCTTGTCGAGCGTAGTCTTCAAGTTCTCGCTGATGCGAGAGATCGACGATCTACCACGTCTTCGACAGCCGCCGACATCTGGCAGCTCGAGCTCATCATCTCGGATGGAATCTGTCAGGACCATGAGAAACTCCGAACTTTATTGAGGAAAGCAGCTGAACAGCGAGTGATGATTGTGTTCATTATTGTTGACTCGTTGCACCGATCGACGGCAAACCCTTTTGCGCCTGCAGGTTCTGTCCCTGAACCTGCATCTCAGCAGCGAAACTCGATTCTCTCTATGAAGACTGCCACATACGAGACTGGACCAAGCGGTCATATGGAGCTCAAGATGGAGAGATATTTGGATACCTTCCCCTTCGAATTCTACGTCGTCCTTAGAGACGTCGAAGCGCTCCCAGAAGTTCTCAGCGGCACGTTGCGGCAGTGGATGGAGAGGTACGTGTCTCTAAGTTCTATCAGAGAGATGAAGCGATCGAATGACTAACGCGAACTTGAAAATTCATGATCAACAGAGTCAGCGAGGAGTAGAAGGTGATCCTACTGTAGTAGGCAGAGTTTTCTTCCTCTTTCGAGGTTTGTCACGTTCCGTCTATTTCTCTAACATTCAAACATGAACTAATCTACTTCTCCCAATATTTATAGAATGTTATTTTGCTCCTTTTTTCTTCCAAGCGTTTCAAATTGATACTTTTGTCACTTCATTTATCTTCTCTTATTTCCCCTCTCAAACTGGTATTCAGTTGTAGAACCATCTGTACTTCAATATAAACCTTCAAACAAGATTAGAAATCTCATAAGGCCCTCCCGGACACCATATCTGGTTTTCTTTTTCCCGTCGTCCCATTGCTTCATTAAGAATATACAACTTTCAAGCTTGACAGCGCATTGACGTATGTTCATGTAGATTTTTCATCAGTTTCTTCAGGAAGGAAAAAGACACTAGGATCAATAGACAATTCATGAACCACCTAACCAAGCGGTATCGATTTCGATCCCAGCATAGCTCTTGAACTTTCTACCAGCGCGATCTCCACTACGAAAACAGAACTGAGAACCATAGATGTCAAACTCAAGTTGAATTGGTGGCATTGGTGATGTTGATGTTGATGTTGATGCTGATGCTGATGCTGGTGACAAAGATGGCGACGGTGGTATCGGTAGAGGAGACGCTGAGACAGCGGAAGGAGCAGATTGAAGGGTGTCGATCACGATAGTTGCTGGAGGAAGGGATATTCGGAACGTGAAAATTCCGTTTCGTTTAGGAACAACTTTCACACAACAGGGGCGTAAAGATTAGATTCTGAAATCTAATGGGGTCAAGAAAGAAGGAAGGAAGAGAAAAAAGAAAGGATCAATAGCTTACCTTTCAACTTGTCTTTTGGGGTTATAATTTTGAAAGTGTTTTCTGTTTCGTGGATTACAATCCCTTCTACGCCTACCAGATCTTTGTTTGAAGATACCTTGACTACAAACGGCCAAAGACAAAGGGTAGAAGAGCGATAATAGATCGTAAGCCTGATATCTTATGAGAAAAAGCACTATTAATTTAAACAGCTTGACATACCTGTAAGAAAACATCCCGTAAATTCCGCTTTAGCAATCTTGTTCTGCAATGCCTCTGCATTTCCGGCCCACTTCCCTCCCAACCCGGTTTTAACATTTGGCTTCGTGCCTCCCATTCCTAGCAGCTGAACCATGTACTCTTCCCAGACGGTCCGGAGCCCTGTAAACAGTTCAAATCGACATTCCCGTGGTTTTGGCACCCAAACGCTCTTCCTTTTGGCTTCTTTTCTGCTCAACAAACCAATGGTGCCAGCCCGGATACCGTCCTGCTTTCTACGGGCCTGTCCTGCTTGTTTCTTAGTAGCTGCAGCTGAGAGACGCTGAGGATTGACAAGAGGAATCGACTTTGCATGAAGCTTGGTCGCATATGTTGCGGCCGATGACTGTATAGAAGGAAGGAGGAGACTAGGCAGTGAGTCAAATGTAACGGGTTGAGGGATCGGATCGGATGGTGCTGATGAAGTAAAGAGCAATCTGTTCGACTGGATGTGTATAGAGACCAACCGAAAGCAAAGGATCAGTGCATGCCAAGTTCAGACCCGGAATCGAAGATCCTACCTTAGTGTGAGCCGGAAGCTCTCTAAACACATCGATCTCTTTTGGGGGCATTCTGGATAGCTGAAGGAATAATAGAGCAGAAGAACGAAGGTAAGAGGATGGTAAATGAGTTGAATAGTAAAGAATCAGGCAAGTCGAAAATCCAGACACGCATTGGGTTAAAATAAATTAACCCGCAATACAAGCAAAACTTTTATGTCGCGCTTGAACCAGATTTATAGCCCATCGCAGGTTAATATTTCGACCCGCCTTTCTTTCCATCGTCTTGTTCCTGACACGTCTTGGCCCATCTATAACGACGGACGAACGAACACGTTCAACTTCGACTTCACCTTCCCTCTCCCTCTCTTCACTCTCATACCTTTCTTGCCTATCGTTGTCATATACATAATCTTGTTTGTCGCTGTCGGCATAATACATCGAGATGTCGGCCCCATCTAGAGAGAGTCATTCTCGTAGGCATGGTAGCACGTCTTCTATGGCAAGTTCATCCGGTGGAAGAAGACCTTCAGTACGTCTCTCTATTCTTCTTTTTCATGAAGATGATGAGCAAACTACCTACTTTGTATGATTGATCTGACTCCGGTCTCTTTGTTTTACTCTATAATTGTCATTCTATGAATCATGTTCGTTTAGGAGAAAACTCGTATGTTTTCTTGTACCGAGATGGGACTCGCTTGCCCTTCTCAAGCTCAGTTTATTCGCCAACCTCGTCCTGATCGCTTTTCTTTCTATCTGGTTTCTGTTGTATGATTTTTCGATTCTACCACTTTGGTGATCTGCAACTCAGACATGGAGTCAGGTAAGTTGAATTTCGCTTCGAAAGATCAGTGCTGTAATCGGTTCTCCACTGATATAGGATGTACCGATATAGCTGTTACAAAGCTGCTGGTTTCCACTAGACAGCTTCTCTCAGCCCTAACAGATTGGTCACTGGGTAAAATCACTGAGGTCGATGTGGGTTCTACTTCCACACTCCTATAAACTGGCGTCATATGATTCTAAGATGTTGTCGCGTGTAGGTTTCGGATTTTTATGTTCGTCTAGGAAATGATTTCAACACGGCCGTTTCCGCCTTCTCTGATCTAGAAATCAATATGAGGTACGGGTGACAGCCTTTTCATAATCCCGTTTCACTTCGTTCTGTTGAGCTCACGCACTGCTCCTTGACTTTAGTGATCTACTGGAAGTGCCAAACCGGTTACGAAACTGCCTCGAACGATGCATCAACCAAGACCCCTCTCCTCAAAATCTTGAGCATTACCTGCCAGAAATTCGACAGACTATTGTCTCCTTACTCCAGGGTCTCAAAGCAAAACAGGCGTTGTACAAATCTCGAAAAGATGATGAAAAGCGAGCTAGAATAGTAGCAGCAGAGCGAGAACGAACAGAGTACCTTCGACAGCAAGAACAGGAAGCCAGGCAACCCATCTCACGTGTCGACCCTGCCGTTAGAGAAACAGGACAAGATCCTGATGAACGAGCGCTTTTTACCGAAGACAATCGATGGGTACCACCAATCTCCCAGACCAATCAACGTTATCAGGCTGCACTACCCCGTCCTCAGCTTTCTGGGTCTTCTCGTTCCCTTCCGTTACCAGAGGCATCACAACGGCCTCCATCTATCTCCAGTAGACCTACACAAAACCCTTCTTTACCCAGATCGTCATTTGATATAGCACCGAGCCAATTTCATTCCCAACACCAACAGCATCACGTCCCTAGCTCTTCCACACTCAACTACGTCCCTCATGAGTCAACATCGAGTACTAGTCGCCCCATTTCTCCTACATCAGCATCTGAATCTGTTTCCATCCATTCGCAGAGTTCCAGACGGCCCCATATCTCATCTAGACATAGAGACGGACCTCTCCCGGCACCTCCTCCAGATGCATTTAAGCCAACCAGATCAAGATCAGGTGCTTCTCCTTCAGACGAAAGAAATTTCAGTGGGCCGACAGAAGAAATGATAGGTCCTCCTTTGAGAGTTTCGACCACGTCCCTCCCACCCACTCACGCAGGTGCAGGGGAACCACCGAGTCGAAATAACCGTAGTTCCCATCGAACGTCCAACTCTGCTGTCAATTCATCAACGATGGACCCATCACGATCAAGATATCAGCAGCCGCCTCTCGTTTCAGAGACCGATATCTCTAATACAGACACGACATCTTCCTTTTCCAGACCAGCCTTGCGACATTCACTTTCTGACCCACCCGTTTCGCCTAACTTTGCCACCTCTTTCACAGAATCTGTTCTTGTCGAACTTCCAGTGCCTCCAACGATCACCGCCCAATCTGACTCTACCCTGGATCTGCCATCCTCATTTTCTAACGATTCGACCGACAAATTGTCACCCCTTCCTATACTCGCTCCGGTGGTTATTGAGCCTCTTGCAGGTCCATCTCCTTCCAGTCCTCCTAATGCGGTTTCCATAGCTGATCAAACATTGTCCAATTTGCGAGGATCGGGTAATGGGATCTCTCGACGGGCAAGTCAACGATACTCAAGTTACCAGATCAACAAAATCATGGATGCTGGAGGATTGGGAGCAATCTCCAATGGAGACAATATTGGTGGAAATGAGGGAACATCGGGAGGGGGGCCCGGTCGATCAAAATCTTCCCGAAGACTTTCAGGAATTCCAGATGAGAGTTCCTTGGAGGGCAAGTCGTCCAAGCTTAGTCCTGCCCGTTCGCCCCGTAGCGTACGAATAGGACCTCCGCCTGTTCCTGCTCTTCCAGAAGGAATTGGAGCTACCCCTCGTCGACCACTGAACACAGAACGATTGTTCGTTCCCCCTGCTGAAGATACTGGGGTCGAAGTCCGAATAGAGGCTGACCCAGATAGTGATTCACCCGTGGCAACAATAAACGGAGGATCTGTTGTCAGGTCCCCATCCGCGTTCTTGTCGGCTCAAAGATCAAAACCACCTTCCCTGATGTCATTGTCTGAGGAAGATCAGTCGAAAGAACAGGAGTCACTGCATGTAGCTTCATCAGATCGACCCATTGGTGAAGTGGTCAAACCTGCGGGTGGGCGAGCTCGAGAGTTAGCAACCGAAGCCGTAAATCAGGTGGAGGAAGAGACTGAACAAGACTCGGCAGCTTCTGACTCTACACGGTCGATCACGGTTTTCTTAGTGTATAATAGGGAATGTAAGAAATGCGTGGTTGAGGCAACTCCTACAATCCCGGCACTTAGGTTGCTCTTTATGGAAAAGTTTTCGTACACTGCCGAGACGGAGGAGTTTCCAGCAATCTATATTCAGGACCCAAAGACCGAATGGAGGTACGAGTGGGAGGAAGGAGACAAACTGGGTGATGGGGCAATGCTGAGTTTAAACATCGAGCGTAAGTTCTCATCTCTCTTCTTTCAATTGGTTGATCGAGGGCCTGTATACTGATGAGCAAGACTCGAAACGAAACTGAATTTTCAAACTATCAGCGTTGGACCAAGTGAAGCAACATATTGACAGCCAGATCAGCGGTCTATCTCGAAAGTTAGAGGACTTGATTAGAGAATCTGTCGGACCGCTCTCCTCCCAATTTGCCACACTTCAAGCTAGCAACCTACAATCTCACCGGTTATCGGCCGGACTTTCATTAGCTACCGCCACGCAAGCCCGGTCCTCGTCATCGACAAGGTCGCCCTCACAGAACATAAAATCAGGACACGAAGGCTCGTTACCTAAGGTCATTCGAACAGCAATTCTCTCAGACTCTGCCTCTCCTTCCGCGACGATCAAGGATCAGTCCGGTTCGGTCATCAATGCCGTCAATATGACCTCGTCACAAGCCAGCACATCTCCAACAATTGATCTGATATCAACCTTGGTTCAACCGTCTATCGCTACTAGCCTTACCGCCTTGACAGTTCCTGCAGACATCCACCAAACACTACGAGCTCAGCTAGACGAGATTCAAGCGTTACGTCGAGATCTCGGTGTAGCCAGGCAGGTGCATACAGATGGTATGGCCGTCATGAAGGAAATTTTCACTCGTGTTCGGAAGGAGAATCAACGGCTCCGAGAAGTTGCAGCATCTTCATTGAACACCGGCCGGGCTTTCGTCAACGCAAGTAAATCCAAGATTGACATCCAGTCTCAGGAGACGCTTCGTCGAATGGAAGACCTTCAGGACGTAGTTGAAGAACTTTATCAAGACGTAACAGAACGGATGGTCGTTCCTAAGCCAATGGTCATGCGTTCATTGAAAAAGGACCTTGAGCAGGCTGAAGGTCAGCTGAAAGAACTCCTTTCAACGACCAAGGCGGCAACGACCACATGGCGAGCGACATGGGCCGACGAAATGGAAAATGTGATGACGGAGGAAAAACATCTCAAATATCATCTCGCGCTTACAAACGACATTGAGGCAGACTACAACGAGTGTAAACGAGTGTTTGATCAGATCACGCTTTACGCCGCCCAGCGAGGGGTCGGTGGTTCTCATGGGGGGTCAATTGGTCGCTCTGGCGGAAGCAACTCATACAGACAGCTAGGGCTTCCGACGGAGGATCCTCAGTCATCGTTATCGACAGTTATGTTTCAAATTCAAGGAGCTACGGTCGATCCCGAAAAACGGCTTCGGGCAATCGAGAACGCAGCCCGGATGAGACAAAGGGAGATGGACGGGCAGAAGGAAGGGAATGAGCTGACGAGTCAACTGAGTGAGTTCGTTGACGGAAGAAAACTTCGAAAAACAGGTGGGGTTGAAGAGACGGAACGGTTAAGACAGAAAAAGAATGAGTTGGCGCTCAAGGGAGTGATAGGGGGAGGAGTAGGTGTCTTGAAATCGGTTCCCTCATTGACAACTGTCAAATCGGCAGAGACGACACCGGCATCATCGTCATCACCTATACCTACGGTGACAGTGGAGCCGAGCGAAAGCATAGGCTCTTTATCATAAGTTTCAGATTTGACCACCAAAGAACAAACACCGATAGACACTAGAATCCTTGACGAAAGTCGTACTGAGGCAGGATCAGGAGATTCAGCAAAGGCAACCGAGATTAAGACATTCCCGTCTTCAAATACTGTAGATACATCCTAGTTTCCTAGATCTGTTCTGTCCATAATTCTGTCTGCTTCTTGTCTTCCCGGTTTGATTATCTATTGTCAATGCGGCGAGCCCCACCCTCGATACGCTGCTACCTTCTTCGCCTTCTCCTCGTGGTGATTTAGTTGTAAACAAAAAAAAATGTATCACCCCTTATACATATCTTGCTAATTAGTTTAATAATGCAAGATCTTTATGATGTTCTGACATGACATACGGTGACTAACCCGGACGCTAACAAAGTCAAGAGACACAATCCATCAACAGACCAAACCAAACCAATCCTTCCTTCAACCATGTCCCAGTATGTGCACACCTTTGTTTCCTTCTTGCCATCCTCGCTGCTGTAACTACTCTTGCTGATTGATGCCGATAAACTATCAGAAGCATCGAAATCCCTTTCCAAGCTCCGTTCCTGCGCTGGTCTCCATACGCGGACGGACCAGCCACAGGCGGATGGTCACCTAACGGTCTAGGGTATGGCACTACACAGCCGAATTCAACCGGAGCCTTTCGATGGACACAGGGTGTCGGAAGCACTCTAGAATTACAATTTAACGGTCAGCTACATGTGTCTTTAATTCCTTATGTGACTTTAGTGTGTATTTACTGTGAAAGCTGAGAGGATGGCTTGGGCTCTTTGGAATGTATATTGTCGATCACAGGTACGGCGGCCTATGTATGTGTCTCTTCCTATAAGAAGCCAATAAACTGTATGATGTTAAACCGTATCGGTCAAGAGCTCACCAAATCTTTTCTTGGGATGCCTCGCAGATTTATGGCTCAGTCTATGGCTCGCCTTCTTACACTGTTACATTAGACGATTCAACGACGTCTCCTGCGGTCGACAACACCGAACTTGGCTCATTTACTGGTTTATCAGCATCCTCTGAACATCAATTGATCTTGAATGTCACTGAGGCCGGAACAGATGACTGGTTGGCTCTCAACAAGGTTGTTAGTGAGTCCTTTTCTCAACCGATCTTCGTTGTCTGCTTGCATATGGGACAATTGTTTCTGACTGGGGCTATTGAACGAATGAGAAATGCAGTCTCAGTACCAAGAAATGGTCAAGCAAACTATACATTCGACGACGCAGATACGGATCACTTCTCTTACTCGTGAGTCAAATATTATGACAAACCCGTCCAGAAAGGGGTATATGAAGACATTGCTCATGCTGATTGTGGCGGGTATCGGCACGTCTGTTTGGAGCTGCTTTGTACAGAGGAGTTTGGGGGTAAGCAGACGTTTCTTCATGAACTCAGATGAATCAAGACACCGTTTATTAACGTAACGTTCCTATCGCTGAAGAGCTGGGGCTGCAGCCTCTCAGGTAAGTTTTCTGAATTGATACCTTTTACTGAAAACATATATGAAACTGAGCCTGCTATTGTCTTCAATCTCCATCCTATAGGGAACATACAAACAAACTACAACATACACCCAGGCTAAGAATGCATACGCGACGGTTAATTTTACAGGGTCTAGTATCTATATGTTCGGGTACGTCTTACGTTGTTCAGTAATCTGAGAGGAAGATCAAGATATAATTATAAGCTACTGTTGACGTTGTACCTCTTGCTCTTATTCGTGATAGCTCTATTCAGCCGGATCACGGACTGTATTCTGTTTCGGTAGATGGACAGCCGGCGACGACTTTCAACGGGAGTTCTCGCGCTGGTCTTACGCAACAACTTCTCTTCTTTGGGTCAGGATACGACGCGTCCAAGACACATATCATCACCGTAACGGATGCTGATGGCAGTAAGCTTGATATGGACTATATTGTCACATGGGCAGCTCCAGAGTAAGCCGCGTCCAGTTCTTCTGAGATCAACCAATAGTCCTATACATTTCTTTGGTGGAGTTGTCGTTTATGGAAAAAACACAAAGAATACTGATTGCTCGATATCGTTCATTTTGGATTCAAAGTACTACACGACAAAGACAGATAGCCGGGATCAGTGTAGGAGCCATTGTAGCGGCGATCATCGTGATCGGTGAGTTCACTTGAGCATAGGCTCGTTTCTTCTGAAGTCAGGCGACGCTGATGATTGATTATCTATCAGGTGTTGTCTTATGGATCTGGAGGACGGAGAGAAAGTATGTTTGATATACAGTTGTTTTTGATAGTGTCAACATGTGATTGACTATTTTGCATGTTACTTCTCTCGGGTTTTATAGCGGTCGAAGAAAACTCAATACCTATGTAGGCCGACACTTGCCATATCTTTACATGTCTTGAAACACAATTATGGACTCACTCAGATTACCCTTCTTTGCTTTGACAGATTCGGGAGTATGTGGAGAAATCTCAGCAGGTTCGGTTGCATTAAATCTGCTACCCGATGTCCTTCAACCCTGTACATGTGTCTTTTGCCTGTTTTATTATATGTTTGGTTTGATGTGTCACTTCGTTTGTGTTGATGAGGGTGTACTGTATATCGACAATGCTTGAATGAACCCACGTTTGAAATCTTACGTTCACTGTTAAGGTTAAAGAAAGTTCTGCATAGATCAAATATGTGTCTCGGATGGAAGACAAATGAAGTTCGACGAAGATTACCAAGCTAGGTCTTGAAACCTTGTATTGCTTTTGGTCGGTGCCACCGGTCTGTAAGCGGACATTTGAACGAAACTTACAATAAGAATAGGTAGAGAAAGAAAGAAAGGATGAAGAACGACATCAAATGGAAGATTCTAAGATGGTAGACAAGGGGGTATGAGTTGGCGAGGGAAGACTATAAGACGAGTTGACGTTTTTTCTACCAGATCTTCATCGCGCTACACGGATGAATGTACGAAAGAACCAACGCTGCTCTGACTGATTCTCTTTCAGTGAGAAACCCTAGCTCTAGCTTATCAAATGGTTCATGCTGATAGCAGAATCATGACTATCGTGCACATGATGGATAACGCAAGATGAAGCGTGCATCTGCGAGACTGAATTCAATCAAGTGAATAAGTTGTGTAATATTCCTGCTTAACCGAGTTCCTACGAATTCAGTTAGTCACTCGCTTAAGGTTGTCATCCCTCAACATCCATTCTCACATCCATCCTCCAAGGCTGTATAATCTTCAAACGGACCATGCCAGCCTCCAAACGAGGTATAGACAAGGCGAATCTGTCCTCAGACGAGATTCTCGCTAATCAGCGAGAGAGAAATCGGAAAAAACAAGCCGCTTTACGAGCGAGACGAGCTCAGAAGTTACTCGACCTTGAACAGGAGATCGCCCGATTGGGTGGGAACCACCACCCTTCTGCAACCAACGGGACCGGTGCACACTTTGGATCTTCTCTAGTGGGAAGCCAGTTGATGGATGGATCTTCTCAGGGCTCAGTACATCTTGATGGGCAGAGAGAAATCAGGAAGTTGAGCGTTGTCATAGGCAGATTGGTTGGAAAGCTCAAGGAGTTTGGCGTGGATGATGAGGAGATCCGATCTATGACGGAGGACGGATTGGAGGAAGAGCTTGGGGAACAAGGTATCGTAGAGAATCTGATGCAGGCTGAGGACATCGAACGGGATGGGACCGAAAAATCAGAAAGAGAAGCTCAGGAAGGTACAGAACATGAATTGATTTCCTCAATTGTTTCACATCACTCAAGGTCCCTTGGTTGATCCATCCATTATACCCGGGAGGGGAAACTTTCTTGAAATACTCCCTTCGTATTTATACAGCTCAATACGCAGACTACATCCGTTTATCAGGAGGTGACAAGACATCATCATTATCCTCTGGACAGACAGTACCCTATCCGACTAACTGGCCATCCCCACCTCGAGTCGACCCAAATGGCCATTCAGATCCTCCCGCTTCTACCACCTCCTCTGGTGACCCTCTAGGACCCTACCCTGTATCCCAGCCTTCTTCTGGCACCTCTGTAGCCGGAGGTACGAATATGATCGGAATTGACGGACTCCTCACAGATTCTTCGTCGAACGGAATCCAGGCTAGAAAGCCATCGTCAGACAATCTAATAGGAAATCCATCGCCCAATACTCCGCCTGGCTCTGCTTTTCCTTTTGCTTTCGTACGTTCAACGGGATCCCTTATTTCTTGGCATTCTACTTGTCTCTTTTGGTCTTAGATGGCTGTGGATTCATGGTTGATCCTTTTCTTTCCTTTTCTTTCCTTACTAATCATGCGCAATCGCGTCTTTTGTTTGTACCGGATGTGAAATCCTCCATCCAGCTCTTCTCCGGTCCAGGTCCAGCGGGATCGATACTCCCTCAACACGAGCTTCAACAACAACAATCATTCATACGCTCATTGAGTACCGATGGTGGTCTATCGTCCGAAATGATATCTCGAGAACCTGGTCAAGACATGCCTGTAGAAGGTGAAGGCGAGTCGACAGGGGAAGGCATAGGTGCAGGAGTGGAACAAGCTGAGGGTGAGGAAGTTAGGGATGAGACTCAGGGTGCAGGAGGAGAAGCCGACGGGGTCAGTACGAACGAAGGGTTTCTAGTGGAGGGACAAATGCCGTCCCCAGAATCAGGGCACATGCCTCCTCCGGAGTCGGTGGATGTTGAACCAGTTCGTCTTACTTTCGTCTGTTGATCCCTGTGTTCCTGAATATACGCGACTTGTCGTGTATAATATTGATAGACCTGACCCGGACTTTAATTGCAATCTTTTCATTCGTTTGTTAAACGCCTGATCGCGTTATTGTTTGACATTCTCTTCTTCTTCAGACATACGATCATCCCGAATAAACCAGGGATCAGGAAGATTTTTTCTTTCTTTCTTTCTTATCTTTTTCTTCTTTGGGTTTGTACTAGAGACATGTACAATGGCGACTTTTAACAGAACAATTAATATGGCTTGCTCGTGGTTCTTGTACAAACACGACGCTTATCGATGAAGAGTGGAGTACAACACATGTATTATGAAGCCTTTCACAAGTGACAAAGCTGGGAAAACCAGAGTACAAAAGAATAAAATTGCAGGACAGAAAGATATTACAACGAGAGATGCTAGCATGAAACAAAGAAAAATGAGCCCAAGAAGTACAAGAACGTCTACAACGGGTATCGGAAACCGGCTTGGATCTGAGCAGCCGTTGGGCCGTGGGTTCCAGTGTCCTCTCCGTTTTCGAGCCTGACGTTTTGTTTAGAGAGATAGATTCGAGTGGCAACAGCGAACAAGATGGCGACCACAGCGGCGGCCAAGTTGACACAGAAAGCGCTGAGGTATCGTGGACCGGATGTGTAGAGGTAAGAGGTGAACACATTAGGAGTATTGGAAACAGTATTGATCAAGGCGAGGACGAGAGCTCGCTTGATGCTTGGTCCGTTGGTGGAACCAGAGATCCAAGAAAGAGTAACGATACTGGAACTGTAGAATGAAGCGGGCATCATCATCATGGCCACATATCGGGCAGCGGTGTTGAGGGTTGAGACAGCGATGATGTTCGCCAACATGGTCAACATCAGCGGGCACACGATGTGAAGGAATCGCTCTTGGGTCTTATCAGAGTGCCATCCGTTGATCATGATGCAGACCACACAAAGCAGGTAGGGAGGAGCGGTCAGACAGTAGGTGATGTTTCGAGAGTATTTGAGGGTTGCGACCACACTGGGGAAGAAATTGGTGACAGCGGCGGCGACATAGGTCGAGAACAAGATACCCATAAGCAACCAGGTCTTGGGGTCGGACACGGTCATCTTGAAAGCCTGAAGGGTGGAAAATTCTTCCGAGTTGTCCTTCTGTCCTCGGTCGACCTGGAGAGTGTACTCGAGGAAATCCTTTTCGGTGTCCGAATACCATCGAGCAGATCGAATGGTGTCTGTTTAGTAGCAGCAGAATGATCACAAAAAGATTCGAGCCGATCAAAGCATGAGAGGATATTGTCAATAATTTAGTACACATATTGTAGAAGGAGTGATGAAGAGGATAGCCTTACTAGGAAGGATGAGGGCACAGCAAAGGGCACATCCGACGGTCGCCACACCCTCAACGATGCTGATTGATTTGAACAAACACCAACTGTTAGTCAGTATATTTGCATCACACAAAGCGAAGATCGACAATAGTCATAGTGAAAATGAGCGAAACATACAAGAGCCATTGCCAGCCCTCGATTCCGTGCTTGCCACTCAGTTTGAGAATAGCAATGCACAGCAAACCACCGAAAGCGTTTCCAAGTTGAGAGCCAGAGTACAGGATGGCTGTTCGCAAAGCCATCTGCTTCTTGGTGTAGCAGCAACTGAGGTAGAAGATAGCACCGGGGAAGAAGGCAGCTTCGGTGACTCCAAGGAGGACTCGGCAGGCAAGAAGCTGGTCGTAGCTCTTAACTACACCAGTGCATCCAGAAACGACTCCCCAAAGAGCGCAAGCAAGACAGATGTAGTTATTGGACGTTGAAGGCACAAATGTGTCAACCAGAGTAAGAGACAGTCGACAGATTAACCGGCAAGAACAGATAGACTCACTAGGCAGGCTTCTTGATTCGACCGATGACCATGTTACTGGGAACCTGGAAAGCGATATCTATATGTATGTTACAGAAATTTCGTGAGCTCAAGATCGTGTTTCTTGACGAACGAAAAGAGAACGAGCGTACATCCTGCGAAGAGAACACTGATGACGGTCGAGTATTGTTGTGCCGAGAGCTGTATAAAGTTGTAGGGATAAATCAGATTCAGGGTTCATCAGCGCAAACCGAGATGATCGGAAAGAAGCGGGACCTACATGAAGATCGGTGCTAATCCCAGCGAGTTTCGCACTAGATCGGGTAATTTTCAAACGAAATTGATATCGTGAGCAGTCGGCATGAATATGCATACGCGGGAAACGAACCGGAGACCTACCTGGCCATGTTTTGACGATCAAGGTAGTTAAGGATGTATAGCAAGAGCATGACCTAAGGATCGAGCGGAGTAGAATTGTTTGTCAAAGTGCTTTCATCAAGATAGATACCAGAAAAGACGGGAAAGGGTACGAACAGGCATGACCGAAAGGTCGAGCTTCCTGGTCGCCTTCTTCTGGAGGGCAATCAATTCTTCCTCGGACAAGTTCTCGATACTTGCCGGCTTCTGGATCTTGTGCGGGTCGAAGGCTTCGTCCTTCCAGTTCTCGGTGTGAACGGCTTCGGCCTTCATGTCCTCATCGAACGAGTCGACGCGAGCTAAGTCGTGTTTGGTGTCCATGATGGTAGTGAGTGGTGGTGGTGGTGGATGTTGGGTATAACTGGGCGGAAACGAGAACTAGTTGTTGGGTATTGATGGAGATTCGGTGTAGAAGGCCAGATTGGTGAGGGAGAAGAAGAAACACAGGGACAGGATGAAGATTGATCTCTCTCGTCCTTTTATGTTGTTGCCTTCCATCGGTCTCAAGACACCTGCACACAAATTAAGGATCCCGAAGGTGAATTTTCTGGTGAGGACGACCAACACCAGACAGGTGAAGCTCGGCCATACCAGAACCGCGAAATCTACCGGTCGGCCCGAGTTCAGAGATGTTAGTGGCTGAAGTCAGCGAAGGCAAAAGACGGCTATCGGTCTCTCGACACAAACATACTCGGTGGATTGACTGCGCAGTAGGTTTTAGGCACGTGATCGATGCACCCCAAGCTATAGTAGCCCGCTCATCTATGCGTGCCTTGTTTCCCAATCCGTTGGCCTGCCGGCTCATGCAGGGCCGTCGGGTGGTAACATTAGACACTTCTTCAAGCTGTCATTGCCGTATTTAATTCGATCAAGGCTAACGGCGGCTGTACAAGGATTGAGGTTGGCCCTTTGGATGTAAGTCCCAAGTGTTCCGAGGATCGATGTCCGCAGATAGGCTTTGTCCCAAGACAAAGAGATCGCCAACACATACGCTGTTTTCCTGAGTGATTATTCTGAGGGACCCAAGGAAAAGAAAAGATCAGACAATACACGATAAAGTGCAGTACGTTGTATGCCTGATTTCCAACTTGAAAAAGAAGAAAAGAGAGAAAAAAATTACTTCCGGCCACCTCGGTGAGATCTTTAGGACCGACGAGTCGTCGCCGACCATATGTAATTTATCAACGAAACCGTGTATCAGATCCATGGCCGAGGCTTGACTAGATGCATATTAAGTCGATCGACTCGTCAACGTGTTGCACAGACTCCCTAGAGACCCGGATAAGAGAGCTTGATAGGTCAACCAGACAAGCAAGTCGGTAACGAACGTTCAACAGTTTTGTTTCGGGTCCAGCTCATCGACTGGCGCACACAAAGCAGAACCGTCTCAGCCGGTGTCCTTATCAAGATAATCTTCTGCGCGCATCGATTGTTTGACCAGGTGCTATCAATCTCAGGTGAAGACTGAGTAGGCGAAGCTAGCCGATGACGACTTCGATGACGACGAAGAACGGATCACCCAAAATGACCAGGACCACAGGTCAGGTCTACTTCGTAGAGAACGAGTAGTCCACCATACCACCTTTAAGCCGAGGTAGAGCCAAATACCTGACATGTATCAATCAAATAGTATTGTCAAATAGTAGAAGAATCTCTCTTCGTCGTTTTGGAACCATGTATCACAATAGCATAGTACACTATCTTGAATCCAACGATCGATTCAGCATCGCGGAAGAGAAACATGCTATCAGGAGAAGGTCAAACTTGGTCACAATATTCACCCACGACAGAAACGAGACACAAGCTTGGGGTAAAGATTGGCTCCCTGTCAACTTTCCATCTCATCAGAGACGTCGAGCAGATCTCGAGTCACAACTTTGAGACAATGAGAATTTAGCGCCTTTAGAGCAAGGCAAAATCGATCCTAGACGACAATAACAACGCAGGAGAAAGTTGGGGTTGGGGTCAAGAGGCAGCGACAAAGTACCGAGTTAGTATCATCTCTTTGCACGATCGAGTGTCGGAAGTAATTTCTCCCAACCCTGGTCTCCACTATTCTGGCCGACATTGTGTTACGCATGGATCCAAGAATAGGCGTGCGGATTGGACCATGTTCTCCCACTTTGTCGAGGTGGAAAACACGTATAGTATGCCAATGGGAGCAGCTGTATATTTCGTTTCAAGATTCCCAACCGTCCAAGAGGACGCTACATAACCTCGAATGGAACAAGATCAAGTAGACATACCCGAAAGAAGCTGTTAACAGGAGTGTGAATAGACCATTCCAAGGATTTGGTTGATAGCAATAGGTGGCATCAAATTATGAAGTACGTCAGTGCGATGAACAAGCGAGATCTACACGACGCAGCTGATCATGCAGCCAAAGTGAGTAGAGGACTAGATGACACCTATTAAGAGGTTGAATAGGGTGTTTCGTCCTTGCACACGCCCCGCTCAGTCCAGATGATAGGTAACCGTACTTTCAATGTCAGCAGTCTGTCGGGAACGATCTCATTCCTGATCAACGATATTTCTCGCCATCTCCATCTGGCCTCTGCAGACCCTCTATTTGGTTTGATTTTTATACTTTATATCCCGGATACCGCGATGGTTTCAACAAAACGGCCACTACGCTCTCTCCCCCCAGATTACTTCCTTCCCCTTCAAGCCGGTTTCTTCGAAATACGTTCGGCGTATTTACAAATCTTTCTTTACCCGCTCGGCCTCCCGTTGAGCCTTCTCATCCATCAATCGCTGCTCCCTCTCCTCGGTCTTCCGAGCGTACTCCTGTCCGGCCTGCATACCGATGGTACCGATGAGGCACTATCAACGTTGAGAGCAGAGACGAAAACAAAAGAGGAAAGAATAAAGTTGTAAGATGACATGACCGTGCATATAGGAGTGACATGAATGACGCGCGTAGGTGAAGAGAAAAGACACAGAGTGGGAGTGAACATGCAATGTATATCGCGTCGTCCTCGGCAGCTTTTGCGGACAAAGAAGAACGCGGCACGATAAATGAGGATATATACGCACGATAGCCACCAAAGCGTTTCCAGCGGCCAAAACTCGGACGGCATCGGCTCTATCTCCAGCACTAGGAGGAACCTCGGGAACGACAGCCGGAGGGAGGAATGACCACGTTCCGGCTGGAGCGGGAGGCGAAGGGGGGACTTAGATCGCAAGGGATGCAAAAAAGAAAGGGATGTCGTTGGTCGATAAAAGAAGAGAAGATAGAAGGAAGAAATCAAGCGCAACGATAAGTAATCACGGATTGCAAATAAGTAGATTGATAGCTGTACTCACGGAAAGTTCGAAGGGAAGGAATGTGGACTGTCAAGTAGAGGATAAGGGTTGCGACTTGTAGGACTAGTTGGTTGAATATGATCGCACGAAAGAGTGGGTAGTGTGAGCAATTGGTCGAATCAGAAACGCTTTGAATGTTCACATACCCAAGGCACTTCCATCGAAGAAGATGGCGCTCTCCGTCCAGGCGTTCAACTTGAGAATTAACGCCAACACAGGCGAGACGGCGAGAACATGTAGAAGTGCTTTGACACCAACAGGGGCATCCCACCAGGTCTGGTAATAGACGTAAGCTTTCTCGATGGAAGCCTCAGTGAGCTGAGAATAGAGCAGATCATAATCGACCTTTGAAAAGAGTGTGTATTTGATTGGACGAGCGATAAGATGTAAGTCTGACTTTTCATCACTGGGAAAGTTGAGTAGGAGAGAAAAGGATGGACGAGTAACTCACAATCTGGTTGACAAGAACAACTCCAAGGAGGAATGCCGAGCACGTGTAGACGACGGAAGACAGAAAGGCGGGCATGCTGGGTCGTGAGGATGATGGTTGGTGTCCTTTTTTCCTCCTTTCCCATGCAAACTTTTGGCAAGAATGGGTCGAACAAGCCCAAGAGGTTAAACAGGTTCATGAGGCGGCTAAATATCACGTGGCGTTCAGAAGCTGTGCTCGCACATGTCCGAAGCAACCTTGCCTTCTCTCTGCCATCCGTCATCACAACAAACAGTGAATAGACATCCATCCTCGTTCAATTCTCTACTATGGATCGCGCGCAAACCACTCCATTCCCTACACGACCTCGTCTCAACCTGCCTCTTCCATCTGTGCTTTCTCAGCGGACACCTGATGAGCTTCGTCGACTGGAAGGCGTCTGGCGAGCATTACGACAGACCGAGCTATCGGCGAGACCTACGACTGTTTGGAAAGGCAAACAGAAAGAATTCCGTCCGTACGATGGGCCGAACGAGTCTGAATCTGAGGTAAACGCAAGGACTTTGTATGAAGGAAAAGAGAATGAATGGACCCCAGACGTGGTCAGACAAGGTGTTCGATTAACGAGGAGACAGACTTCTTGGCCTGAGAGGAAGGTCTCTAGGTCAACGATCATGACCGGTTCCTCGACTTCTCTCGCCGGTCATAGTTCCGTCCAAGGATCTAGAGTGGACCGCAGTGGTCAAAGGTACCCTTCTGCAGCGTCAATCGTCAGTTCGTCTCGTCCATCTCGGCATGTGTCATATCTGGATGAGTTTCAGTCGCGTCCGCCATCATCGCTGTACCCAATTTCAAGAGTACCCTCGGTGTATCCTTCAGGGCCTACTGTTGCCAGTTCTGAAAGATACGCGTCCGATCCCACTCGAAAATCATCCCACTCAAGCAGTCGATCAGGAAAACACCAGGGCTCTCCTTCTCTTCCTCCGCTGCCATCGCCAGCTCTTTCTCCTTCTACCTCCTCACCTCGGCAGCCCTCTTCATGTACAAAATCCCACAATGCCGAATTAAAATCGGATCAGAAGCCAAAGCTTCAAAACCTTCCATTACGACAAAGAAATAACGATCGATCACCAAATCGAAGTCAATTAAAAACACGATCCGAGTCTGCCGCACATCTCTTTCAAGCGCATCCCATGAGGACTAACCGATACGATCGACCCTGTCCAACCACCTCATCGACGATATCCTCCGAGCTTGACGTTTCAATTCAACCGATATACGACCAGCATCCTGCTCTCAATCCATTGAGTACGGTTCATCTTCCGGGGAAAGAGCAAGGGCTGAAACATGGATTCGTCAGAATCGTCCAAGCGGGTCGGAGCGAAGCCGAGGGAGAGAGTAGAGTAGAACTCTGGCTGAGAGGTGAGATGTGGGTGTTGACTGGGGATGGACTTCAGGTGAGTTTTCTTTCTTGCAGCAAATGTGTGTCTTTTTGTGCGCGATTTTGCTAAGACATTGGCTGAGCGGACATTTATCTAGTTGAGCTTTTGGAGCGCATCCTCTCTGATTTTGCCCACCTCGGTTGAAGAGTCAGCCCAAGAAGTCCAATACCTTCCTCTCCCTGACGTCACGTGGGATGCTCCGTTCGAGAAGAAATTGGTTCACGCCCGGCCAGGCGGGTCGACCAGTAAACATCGAAAGCGACTACGGTTCCTCGAGAAATGGATTACCGCGGAGAGAGAACGAACGGTGTTTGTACGTCCTATCTTCCGATATGCTGGTGTGGATGTGTTGCGTGAGCGTTTGCGCGAATCGAATGAAGGGACAACCTGCTGACCGAACGATATTTCATCCGATGCACAACTCGGCATCAACGATGACGACGATAAAACATGAAGTCTAAGCTTACACTCCCCCCTCCAGAATATCCACCTCACACATCACTGACTATCTACTCGAACCCACCTCACCCATCTCTCAAGCTATACGTTCGATTTCCATCTTCTTCTCGCCGTTCATCGTACCGCACTGAATCCCGATCCTCTGCAGGCGCATGCGCCGGAACTAGGATTGAAGAACTTTCGATCCATCTTGATTTTTCTTCGGAAACACTATCGATCGAACGTCGGTCCAAAGGACTGTATGTTCATAAACGGGTACTCGTCTCCGAAACGGAAACGACCGGCTCGTTGGTCGGTCCTGAGATTGAAGGGTGGGAGTTGATGAGGTCTGTCGTTCGGCAAAAGATTGGCGAGGCTGTTTGGAAGGGTGTTTTGAATCGATGAGGGAAGGCAATCTTTGGTCTTATCTTTCTCATTTCTCATCTTGACAGGAATTGAAATTTGTGAGCATATGGAGGGAGGAAACAGAGATGATTTGCCAAGAGTGAAAGAAGTTTTTCCTTAGTAAACATAATCTATAGAATCCACAGAGGTTTGGAAAGATATCAAGACCTAAAAGTGGGAAGGTACGAAGAAGAACGAAAAAACGAAGTAACGAAAAAAGCAATGAAGAGGAAGAAATAACGAAAAATAGTCCGTGCTTTTACAAGAGAAGGAGAGAGAGATACGAAAGAAACAATACACCTTTGTTAAGAAAAAGACTGCAACAAAACCACATAGACCGTTGACATTAAGGCAAGGAAAGAGATTGTCCGTTGAAAGGGCTGAAGAGGGAAAAATTTGAAGAATCGAATGAAGATTGAGTAAGGAGAAACACTCATCGCGCGATAAGCCACACAATGAACCGAAATAATATTCTTTAAAAAAAAGTAAGGAAAAATAACTTGAGAAAACCGTATCGATGTAAAAAAAACTCTTGAAAGAGAGAAGAGGAAAGCTAGAAAAAATAGCCTTTAAAAACATGCAGGTTGCAAAAAAGGAGAAGGTTATGGCTAACTCAGATCTGGCAAGTCCGTTTTTGGAGGTTGTGTCTTTTCTGGCGAACCCTTGATCCGGTGCTCCATCGAGCTCGTCAGTCCACCCATCGGTGTCTTTTCCTCCATGAGACCAAACTCCCACTCGCCCTCTCGTTCCGCACCCTTTGGGGATAGCCCAAGGCCGCTGAGTGACCACGGCCACGGCCCTGTGCCCGTTCCTGATCCGAGGCCCTGTCCGAGGGTGGCTCCCGATCCGGCGCTGATGGGGTACATGGAAGACATTCCGCCCGAGGGTGTGAACGGAGGGAATCCTGTTGGTGGACCACCCCACAGACCACCCGATATGGAATGACCATAGGCCGAGATGGGGGATGGACCTGGGATATGCAAGCTCGTCGCGTCGTTCGTCTGTGAGCGGAGAGAAGCGTGTTCCGTTTGGGATCGATCCGGATCGGCGTTGTTGGCCGGGATGAGAGGGGGAGGGGCACCGAGAAATGACGTCTGAAGGTGAGGTAGGCTTGTCAGCCGAGCTTTCGACATGGACTGAGTGTCAGATAGAGTAGGCGAGGTCACCTGGACGGTGAGCTTGTCGTTGACAGAGTCTGCCGATGGAGGGGGGAGAGGAACGAGAGGTGTGTGCCGAGGGGACAAAGACGATACGTTTGGAGAAGAACGTCCGGTCGGGTCAGACATTACGCTAGCGCGGGAAATGCTTGTTCGAGCGGGCGAGTATGGAAGCCAACCATCTGAGTTTCTCTTCGTCATAGGGGCTGAGGCTACGTTGGAAGATTCTTGTCCTTCTGCTAGTTTCTCTGACTGTGGTCTCAGATGGGGAGGGAATAGGTGAGTCGGGACGGATGGTCGGCCAGTGGCAAAGACATTTGGATAAGACTCTGCCTGCGAGTAGAACGGGGGTTGTGCTTGATATGGATTGTATGGGTAGTGATAGGGAGCGGAGTTATACAGAGAGTGAGACTGGATGAAGTTAGACGAAAAGGAAAAGAGAATGTATACGTGTGGATATAGATTGGTTAGATTGGGTATTTTCTTTGTATTCACAATGGACTAAACTGGCATACTGACAGACAGATGAGAGCTTCCCTGGGGATTGAACGGAATATGATTTGGGAACATTTGGTTCAAGAAAGTAGATTCTTGGCCAACCCGAGATCCTGGATGGAAGACTTTGGACGGGATGCCCTCTTCTGGGACGGTCGTTGTCGGTTGAGGTTGCTGAGTGGCGGATTCCTTCATGACCCAACCCGACGAGACGGCTGGTATTGGGACTGATGACGAGGCTGATGGATGGGAATCTAGTTGAACGTCAGATGAAGACCAACCGGCAGCGTGGTCGCATTCTGATTCTGCTGTGGATGTCTTGGTTGAGTGTGAGTCAGGAGGTGTATTGAGAGTGCCCTGGGTATTCACAAAAACGGTGGCCATGATGGAACGGAGCCGGTTGATCTCCCCTTCAAGTAGCCGGATCACCGTGCGTTGCTCGCGATCCCGTCTGAGAAGCACGAGAAGGCAGATGAGTAGAGCGAGTAAGAGAATGAATAAGCAGATGAGCATAGTAATCAGAGATGGTTAACCGGAGAAACAAAAGAAGAACTGGATTACCTCTCGGCTTCTCTGATCATTCCTTCGTAAGCAACTCTCTGAGACTCTGAGGCAGCGAGCAGAGCAGAGTTTGTGGAGAGTTCGAACTGAAGCTGGGAGACCAGCCGATCACTAAAGTCTTTCTGTGCCTTCAGGTCGGTCAGCTCGGACACCTGAGATTCTAACGTGGACAAGTGGAGTGCCCGACGCTCTCTAAAGAAAGAGATGAAAGGTCGGTTAGAGAAAAAAGGTGGGAGGGGAGGAATCAGAGGGAGGACGGGGAGAGTAAAAGGAGGAAGTTGAAGATACCGGTGAGCCCTCTGCTTAAGCCTGTTTCTCGTCTTGAGGCTGAGTTTCCTTTTAGGAACCCCGCTGTATTCTGTCAAATCTATCCCTTCCCCGTCCGATACAGCGACGTCTGGGTCGTCATCTTCCAATCCGCCGTCGTCGTCGTCATCTTTCGAATCCGTGCTGTTCTTTGGACGTTTCGAGCCTTTGGCCTTAGTGGGAGGTGCGGGGTGTTTCGAAAGATGATGAGCAGGATGACTAGGATGGGATGCTGATGGTTGTTGAGAGAGTGAGAGTGAGAGCTGGAAGGCAGAAAATGGAATGTCCTGGTCGACGTGTTCTGGCTTGACAGCCGGCATGGCGACCGACTTGATGCCTGGAGGAAGTGATGAACGGGATGAACCTGGCGACCAGTTTGAAGAACAGGAGGAAGAGGAAGAAGACATTGAGCCAGGTTGACTCCACCGAGGATATGACTGGTCGTTTGTCAGGACCGAAGGAAAATTGTTGGCCGGAAAACGATCTGCAGTCGCGGACCTTGCTGGTTCTTCTACTTCTTGCTGCTGTGTGATTGCCATCCAGGGGGATCGACTGCAAAAGATGAAAGAAGAAAGCCAATAGGATTATAGAAAGGAGACAGAAGGGGAGAGAGAAGATTAGTCAAGACGATGACAACGTTGAGAGTTTAAGAAGATATTGTTCGTTCTTTCTTTCTTTTTTTTTCCTTTTGCTTCTTCCTTTAGCGGACCGGCGGCGGATTTGAGGAAGGACGGACAGAGAAGGATGCAGAGGGTTGAGGGGAGAGAGACAGAGAGAAGCCCGAGCAGAGCTGTAGAATGTGGCAGGGGAAGTATAGGGTGAGGATCAGACGGTCGGTAGAGACACGGAAAGTATACAGTAGAAACAGAGAGAGAGAAGTAGAGATAGAACACAGCACTCACACACACACAAACACACACGCACACGCACCGAAAATGAAGAAGGTAGGAATTCCAACGGGCACACTCTGAAGGCGACACGACCCGTTAAACAGAACCGAATGAAAGGGTGAGAAGATGACTAGAGTACGGATCGCTCTCGGTTCGGGCATGAAAGATATTTTGGCCGGCAAGAGAGCGGGCGGTGACAAACTTCGGGAGGTCGGCCTCGCTTGTAGATGGAAATAAATGCCAAGAGCTCGAGATGCGGCGAGAAAAGGAGAGATAGCGGGTTAGAGCGAGAATCAGGGCAAGACAGAAATTTGATCGCTCTTGATCACCACAGACACAACCCACGCGGTCGAACGGCGCTCTACGTCATCTCGGCCTGATCCATCCCGGGTCGGAGATCGACTGCCGAGATTCCATTACCTCTTGTTCCTGATTTACCTTGTTCCTAATCGGGCTGCCCTCGTCTTCTTCCTCCTCGTCCTCGTCTCTTTTTCCCTCGTCTCTGTCATCCTGACCGACCAGACTTTGCTCCGCCTTCCGACCGATTCTCAGTCCCTCTCTTCCACAGCCTTTTTAATCGTCTTTTTTACTCTTGTTTAACAATGGCTTGGAAATGTTCGGCCAGTTCCAATGCCGATGTAAGTAATGAGCGATAAACAGTCGATTGCCCGCCGTCTCTTTGTTACACATATTCGCCCTGACCGTACCTGGCATACACACATGGAAGCTCGTGGCGAATCTGTGGTCACATCGCTTGGTGCTTACCCCACAAGTCGCAAAGGCGATGACCGCTGTGGACAGAGCGTGTTACATCCCATTTCGGCTAGATCCATATGAAGATTCTCCTCAGTGAGTATCCGCGCATCAACCCTCACCGATGCCTATGTTGTGCTCTTGCTCAAACGCGTTCGACTAGACCTATTGGGTTCTCTGCTAGTATGTTCATTGTATCTCGGCTATCTGATGGCCGTCAACGAGAGCCAGCTTCTCGCTCACCTGTCTGCCTATTCACATGCAGCTATCTCTGCTCCTCATATGCAAGTCTTAGCCTTTTTTTTCGTCTTTTTTTTTCTTTTTTTTTCTTTTTCTATCTTTCAACAGTTTGTCAATAGAAACCGTTCACTTAAATAGGGATTTTTTCTTCTTCTTTCCAATTATCATTATTCTCATCTCCGCTTGACATTTGCACCCGTCCTTGGTCCATGTTGCCTCTTCCTTCTCTCTAGGCATGTAAGTCTTTCTCAAGACTTTCACTATCTAAACGTTCAGATCTAGCTTGATCTAACGCTCCGTCCTATCGCCCCGCGGACATGAAAGGCGTATGCACTCGAAAACACATTCCCCTTCATCAAGCCAAACTCAAAAATACTCGACGTTGGCTCTGGATCTGGCTACTTATGCGCCGTCTTTCATGAGATTCTTCTCCAGGCAGCAGGTGGTGACAAACGACATCCACTCTCCAAAGTCGTCGGCGTAGATCATCTCTCCCGTTGGTTTTCCTCTATGATTCATTTCTCTCTTTCCTAAAGCCCCTTTCTTTTCGTGTTGTTTCAAAGTCATCTTTTCTTGTTTTTCTTGGATCAACTTTTTTTTTCTTCTTGTTCTTACTCATGCCTCCCTTCTGCTCAATTGTCATCGGTAAGAACTCGCGTTACTCTCAAAAGGGAATCTCCAACGGGACGGTTATGCGTCTCTCCTCGAACAAGGATCTATACAGATTGAATGTGCTGACGGAAGACAGGGTGAGTGATGGGCTCACTTGATTGTTTGTTTGTTTTTCTTGCCAAGTCTCTTCTTTTCTATCGGACGCGCATCTCGTGTACTGATCAGTATGAGTCTGAAATCTCACCGTCTTCTCTCCTCAGGCTGGCCTGCAGAAGGTGAGCGTCAGATTCGAGAGCGGAAACAGAGTCATTAAGAGGAAAATCAAAACAAATTCTCCTTCTGGCTGAGATTACTCATTTCCCCGGATTTGCAAAATCTGATTGAACCAAAACCACCCTGACATGTTGCTCTTCCGCGCCCCTTCTTTTGAACCATGTTCGAAGCTCCTTTCGATGTGATCCATGTCGGAGCAGCCGCTGCCTCAATGCCACAAGCTCTGGTCGATCAAGTAAGTTAGTTGACCCCAACCCTCTAATCCCAAACCTTCAACCCTTGACCTGTTCGCTTGCCTAACGACCCTTGTTTTCGTCACGTTTTATTTCTGACAAATAACCAATCGATCCTGACGGAAAGCTCGCTTGTCCTGGTCGCATGTTCATTCCTGTAGGGACGACCACCCAACGTACGTCTCCCTGCGGTTTTTTTCCTTGCTGATCGCTTTCTCTCTGCGCGATCAATGCGAATTCCGATCTTTCCTGCTTGCTCCTCTTTCTTTTTCTCTTTTCTTTTTTTTTCTTTTCTTTTTTAATATAGAAATTTATGAGGTCACAAAATCAGAGACTGGACAAGTAACGATTACCAAACTCAGTCAGTTCTCATTCTCTTTCTTTCTGTCCGTTCTTTGCCTGACCTCTTTTGATTTTCTCTTCTCTTTCCTTAACTTACTTTCGCCCTTTTTCTCCTCTTCCCTTAAACCTTCTTGGACTTTCCGCCATGTTACAATGACAAAAAAATTATAGTGGGCGTTCAAGTAAGTTGTCTCTCGTGTACCGATCAAAACACCGATACACCCCGTCCGGGGCTATCGCATTCGTCTTTCAGTCTAAAAAAGAGGGAAATCGTCAATTGAGATATTTATAAACCGATCCACGAATTTGTAAAGTACATCCCGCTTTGTGATGCCACCGTCCAATGGACCGAAGACGATAATCTTTAGGGAATCGTTCTATTCGTCGTTTTCCTTTTCTTTTCTTTTTTTCTCTCTCTCTCTTTTCCTTTGGATTCTCTAGTCCACCATATGCATTTTTAGTTCTCCTCTCTCGGCAAGCCCACTGATCACCCAGATTCAATGTGGCCTGGGTTCAATCCCGCAAGTAACAAAAGCATAACCAGATAGAGAGATTTTCTAGATGTTTTCAATAGCAAAGAAAGAGGAAGGAAAGTAAGGAAAGTAGAAACACGGATGACCGGAGACCTTGGGAACCCTTAAAGACAAAGGAAAAGATGATGGAAAAAGAAAAGGGAAAAAAAAGAGAAAACAGAAGAGTGAACACCTAGGTCTGGTTTCGTCTCTTTCCCCTTTCTCCTTAACATAAGAGAGATATGAAGAAAATGTTCAGAGATTTATATAAGAGATTTGGGTGGAATGAGTGAATAGAGAAGGGGTGAACTGTGAAAAAGAGTGCTCCCTATACGCGCACACACACACACACACACACACGCAAAAAACACAAGCACACCAAGAGAGAATTCTAGTGATCTTTGATCAGACCAAGCACTGAATTTCATCAGAGTTCACACACAACGACAGACAAGAAAGAGAAATCCAGGGTCAGAAACTTGTACTGCTCGATGTTCGGATTCAAATACTTCATCTTGGAAAGATCCTCACCTTAAGGTCTCCGTCAAGCATGGCGAGTCCCGCTCCCAACGCCCAACCGAGCTCGACTCCTCTGAGCTGCTTTCCAACGATGATATCTCGATCGGACTCAATCTCGTATCCGAGACCCAACAACGCATGCATGAACGTCAAATCCAAGCAGTACTCGCTCCTTTCCTCCAACTCTGCCAACGCTCCCTTGTTTCCTGCAAACTTCTTTTGCCAGACGGCCTCGGACGAGCAAGCCGTCTGGGCCAGCTGCTTGACGTACCCAAGATCGAACGCTTTGGTCTCGGCCTCGTCGGGGGCGAAGAGCGGTCGGATTCGATCATAGAAGTAGGAGAGCGCGAGGAAAGACCCCTTGGGGAAGGTGTCGAGTAGAGAAGGCTGGTACACCCCGTTGAAAGAGCATGGCTTGACCTCACAAATCCTATTGTTGTCCGTTCGTTTGGGTCAGTTGATGGTGCCAAAAGCCAAAGGAGATCCGTGTCTCTCACGGACATAGAAAAAAACACTTACGCGTCCTTTGCCATGACCAACTCAACGACTCGCTTGCAAGATTCATACCCTCCAGAGCCACCGACCATAGTGACGTTGACTGGCGACCTGCCCGGAGGATCCAACGTAACCTTCTTGCTTCTTCCGGCTCCCAAACAAGGGCTAACGATCTTAGTGGATTCCGACATGTCCTCCCACAACGTATCCTCCTTGCCGAACGAGTAGGTGAAAGCGACGAGGTTGTGCACGCTCCGTCGGGCTCGCATGAGACCGTAGCCGAGGTACGAGTGCTGGTACAGAGTGAACGTTTGGCCACCAAACATGAGCTCGTACTTGTGGTCCCCCTCGGCAAAGGCAGACTCATTCTTGAACGTTGGTTCAAACACAATCTGGGTGGATGCTCCACCGAGGTCCATCACCGCCAGAGTATCCGTGGCATCTGATCCCTCGCCGATCTTCCCGAGCAAGTAATTCGCAGTGATCCAAGCGTAGACACCTAAAGAAAATGTGTTTGAAGTTGAGTCGATTAGTGGGATGAGAAAGAAAGAGAGTGGGAAATGAGAAAACCAACCTTCATCTTTTCCGTCCATGATGACGACCGGATCAGTTGGGATCAGCGGGAATGGGAAGTCTGACTTGAGATGGTGCTCAACCTCGGCCAAGATCGCGTTGCTCTGCTTCGCTCCCAATAATCGAAGTCCAGCAGTCGCCTTGACGGCCAAAGGCGAACATTTTTGCAGACTCTCCGGCACAACCCTGAGAGCTTCGTCGATCAAAGGGTTCAAACTGCCAGCTGCTTCGGTTGGAGAATCTTTAAATGACGAAAGTCCTGGTTGAATAGACTTGAATGTCTCGTACTCCAACATGGGCGAAGCGTTGCAGTAGTTGAACTTGTATACGTGGATTCGGGAACCAGTCGAGCCAGCGTCAATCATGAGAGCGTACTGGACGAGCTTCTTGCCTTTGAAAGCCTTTTTGCAATACGTGGTGCCTAACGGATCCGGATCGGTCTCGAATGAGGTCGGGCCTTTAGGAACAGCAACTTCGTAAGAGGTAGACTCCTTTTTGGGAGCATCAACCTCGGGCGTTTCCACCGTTGGCTTTGAAGGTTTCGTCGGCTTGTTCGCGCCAGCCTTTGGAGGAATCAACGGATGCTTCTCATGAACACCCTCGCCTTCCTTCTGAGCGGAAGGTTCGTCTTCCTCGTCTTCAAAGTCAATATTGCTAATCGGCTTGGTGGAGCTGGAACCGCCTTTGACCGGTTTGTGTGGGTAAGACACATCCTCTTTAGAGGCGGGCCAAGAACCCTCTAGCTCGGGTCTAGTGACTGTAAAAGGAGGTTTGGAATGCGAAGATAAGAACCGGAACCAGGAAGATGAAGAAAAAGGATAACTTGTAGGCCCTCGTGCAGAAGAAGGCTTGACGACAAGAAACCTTGGACGAACCTTCGTCATATTGAAGCTCATCCGAGGTAGATCCGGTCAATACTCGTCCTCTGCCACTGGCGACGAATAACAACAATGCGATGGCAACACCACCCAACACGGCATACTTCTTCCAACTAGCTCCACCCGCCCTCCTTCCTCCTGACCCAGATCGAGGTCCACCTCGACCACCCGTTTCGGCGTCGTACCGGTTTACGGGTGTATATCGTCTGTTACTGCCTCCGAACATGGGACTAGCGACTGCCGAGGATGATGCCCTTCGGTGTTTGATAGAGCTTGAGGAAAGTGGGGATGAAGGAGAACGAGTGTATGCTTCAGAGTGAGAGAGTGAGACAGAGGGAAGGTCTGTATGGTTGTTTTGGGAGAAAAGAGAAGGACCAAGAAAAGAGGCGAGCCCGACAGATAGATAATAAAAAGAGAGAGAGATCCCGAGATGAATTAGCTTCCAAAAGCTAAAATATGAAATAAACAGATCTATCCATTTCCAAGTTACATACGCTGAGTATCAACTGAAAATCCGGGCCGTAGGGCAGAAGGCAGATTCGACAGAGACAGTGTGGGAGAAGACAGCTTGATTATGGCTCAAGAAAGAAGAGAAGGAGACAGAGCCCAGAAGGAAAAAGAAACAGAAAGTGATAGGGTCGCTTGAACAAACCGAAGGAAGTGTTTGTCAGAGGAAGGAGTGGCAAAGAATGCAAACCTGGAAGGCATGCACACTTAGATAAGCCGGGCTGCGCGCACAGACCGTTCGGGACGTTTGACCTTCCATCTCTTTCCAAGAATTCTTTCAACACTGTGTCTGGATAAAGCAAGAAACCGGTGGAATGTACGGCTACAAAGGCATATTATAATCGGTGAACAGATTGAAACCCCATCTTGTTTTTTTTTTCTTTCGATTAGAAGGAAATAAAGGAAACCAAAAGCTATGCTTGCGAAGAGTAACATCAAGTAAAGAACACACAACGAAAGAATATAGAAAGGAGAGTACAAAATACGCGGTCTCTCTAGACTTGGATCAGATAGAAACCGGAGGAATAGATAGACAACTCTGGTGAACCAGGTTAAGCGCCTTGATCGAGTCACACTGGTTGATGACACAACTGATGTTGATCTCAGAGGCTCCCTGAGAGATCATCTCAATGTTGATTCCACCCTCGGCGAGTGTAGTGAACATTCGACCCGAGATTCCTACCATGTTTTGTAGACGACCGACGAGCGAAAGGATGGCCATGTCTCGCTGGACGGTGATGGAACCGATCTTCTTGAGCTCCTTGACAACCCTGTCGGTATCTCGCTTGGTAAGCTCTGGAATAGCCATGGAGACATGGACCTCACTCGTACTGATGAGATCGACAATGACTCCGAACCGATCGAGCGTTCCAAAGATTCTCGCAAGGAACCCGTGTGAGATCGTTTTCCTATTCGAGTGAATGTTGATGATGACGATGCTGTCCTTGATGGTGACCGCCGTGGGAAGATGTTGCGGCCACCGTTTGACAGGAACGGCTGGAAAGACTCTTTCTGATTCAGAGCCGTCTTGGGCGGCTGGAGTATCAGATTGAGGGTAGATCACCGACCCTCCACCCGTCGGGTTCTCAACGTTTTTGATTCGGATAGGAATAGAGGCCCGGATGACCTGCTCCATGGTAAAGGGATGGATAACTTCGGAACCGTAGTATGTCAACTCGGCCGCTTCATCTGGGGTAATGATGGGGATCAATCGGGCGGTCGGCACTTTCCGAGGATCGGCGGAAAAGATACCATCGACCTCCTTCCAAACCTGAAGCTCGCTTGCATTGAGACCGACGGCGCATAGCGCAGCACACAGATCAGTGTATCCTCGACCAACCTGCTTGAGAAGAGATCCAGGCACGCATCCAAAGTAACCTGTGAGGAGTGTAAAGGAGGGAATGAATGTTTAGAAAAGTTGTCAAAAATAAAAAGGATAAGGATGAGGGAAATAGAAGCAAGAGACTTGCCAGTGACAACGGGTACTCGAGTGCCACACTCTTTCAGCCGTTCACCCATCTTTTTGGCAAGTTTGTTATAAAAGTCTTGATCGAGGCTGAACTCGCCATCGGCAGCAGCATCCGAGTCATCGATCTTGTCGTCGTCGTCGTCAGAGTAGGTGGCCTGAACGATGTGTTCAAACGAAACAAACTCCGAGTCGACTCCGTTGTCTCTCAACGCAGCAGCAACGATCTTGCAAGATAAACGCTCGCCAATTCCGATGATGGAATCTTTGGATCGATCTGAGATCTCATCGATGATCTGTATAAAGACGAAATCCAATCAGTCTTTCACGCAAAGGAAAAACGTTCGGCTCAACCACAAGATCTCGGCCAGACTCACCTGAGCAGCGTAAAGGAAAGACTTTAGGCCATCGCAGTCTCTTTCGATCTCCTCGCAGAGGTCTGCGAGGAGATCCTGGTCTTTGATAGCCTCACTGGCAGCCTTCAAATGATCATCCCTGATCTGATCAACAGTGGTCTCGAATGTCGAAGCCGGGGGAGGCGGAGGGGCGTCGGGTAAGCTCGACACCGAGGAATCGAGCGAGTTACAAGAGGACAGGGGCTGGAAAGGACTAGGGGAGCCAGCTCTGGACCTGGAGCCCTGCTGAGATTGGCTTCGGAGCCTTGGTGGAACCGCACCATTCGGGGGAGGCGTCGCAGCAGACTCAGATAGAGAGAGCGAATTATTGGCGAAAAAGCCAGATGGATTTCGGGAGAGATCACCTCTGGGGGTCATGGGGAAACCGGTGTTGCTGGACTGAGCTGGTGCGCGAGTCTGAGTGGCTGCCTTGATGAGCAGGTTGGTAGTACCGGTAGACTTTGTGGTGCCGGATCGGGCCGAACACACGACGGCCACTCTGTGCTGAGAGAGATATGAGCTGAAATTATGGGGAAAAGGTGTCGGTAATGGATATGGGTAAATGTCCATAGGAATTGGAAGAACAGTAGTCAAACACATGGCCTCGTTGTGTTTTCTTCGAAAACTGAGAAAGGAAGTGACAAGAGGCAGGGATAAGAGGATGAGGACCTACGGGATGATAGTTTCCGTGATGTCCTGTAGATTTCAGCAGGACAAGGTAATAGAATAACGAAGATGGATTACAAGGATCAGACAACAGGTCTCAGTCATGTTTTGATACGGTATGACCATTTGCAACCGAGCTTTTTTTTTCTCGTTGGCCATGCTGGAATAAAAAAAAAAGAAAAGAAAAGAAAAGAAAAGAAAAGAAAAAAGGCAACACGACCAAGAAAAAGGAGGACCTACACGTAAAAACTTTCCTACGCTCGTTCCACCATACTTCTGAACGACCCAACCAGCCTCGGCCGGATTGCCGGCAAGCGAAGGTGCTGAAGAAGATGATGAAGAAGAAACGTCTGAAGAGGACATGACCGACAAAAGAGGGACACGCGGTAATCAGAGAGCGAGCTTGAACGCAAATGAGATCGTGGTTATAATGAGATGATGACCGGATAGAGGAGAGAAGGAAAAGAAGGTGATAGATGAATTCCAAACACGACACGAAGGAGCGAGAAAGAAAGCGGATGAAAAAAAAAAAAAAAAAAAAAAAAAAAGGCGACAGAAAGAGATGACTCGGGCGGGGTCTTCGGATATATTTGAATAAATGTTAAATCGCTTATCAGCGGACAGTTCCTGATAGATTGTGTCATCGTGTATGCAATGCAGGCTAAGTATTAACTTTGCAAAGTCTGTTGAAATGCTACCCCGCCATGCTCGCTAATGTTCTACCGAGTCATGCACTGTAATGAATTCTGTTTCCAACAGGCAAACACTCAACACTCGAAGACTCTCATCTCTCCTCGCTCTCGCTCTCGCTCTCCGTCTCTGTATCCCTGAACCCCTCGTGTTATCTCTTGTGTCGTCTCTTTCTCTCTTTTATCATTTCGCTATTCGACAATGTCTTCAGAGTTCGATGATGTCCTCCTCAATAATAGTATAGTAATCGATAACGTTGGTTTGGTGTTTCTCTCTCTACCTGACTCAAACAGTGCCTTTCAATTGCTTACCCTTGGCTCTTGCTCGCTTGTCCCGCCCTTTCAACCGCCTGACTCGAACCCCTTCACACATCACCTCACAGGGCACAGGCAGCATCAAAGCTGGTTTTGCAGGTCAAAGTCATCCTAAATGTTTCTTTCCGACCTGGTATGAATTCCTTCTCTTCAAGCCTCATCATCCGTTCCAGGTATTGTTGTAACTGAGATATCACCCACAACCGTATTCAAATATAAAGTGTTGGCAGACCGAAACACCCTAGGGTCATGGCAGGTGCCATCTCTGGAGATACGTTCATCGGAAAGAAAACACAAGAGCTCAGAGGGCTTTTGAAACTAAACTGGCCGATGGAGGGCGGGGTCGTAAGTGTTATGTCTCTCTGTTTTATGCATCAATTCCTTAGACTCTAAAATCTGTCAACACTGGCAGGCTCCAATCATCAGACACACAAACTTACTGATCCAATTAAAACACAGGTCAAGGACTGGGAAGATATGGAACGTATTTGGAAATGGGTGTATTCTGAGGAACTAGGTACTTTATCCGAGGAGGTATGTCATCGATACGCGTCTACCTATGATCCTTCCCCGATGATGACTTGATGCCAACCAGAGCGAAACCTTTGCTTTCTCCTTATAGCACCCGGTACTATTGACAGAAGCTCCGCTCAATCCTCGCCAAAATCGAGACATTGCTGCTCAGATCTTTTTCGAAACCTTCAATGTCCCTGCTTTATTCACATCTGTTCAAGCTGTCCTCGCCTTGTGAGTCCTTTCGTTTTTCTCATGGTGTATCCTTCCCTTTACTTTTACAAGTTCATCGTGCGCAGAAAGGATAGACGTTGACTCTGTTTCAACTCTCATCTTTTCCATAAACCTTGGCGACTTTCTCAGATATTCATCAGGCCGTACAACAGGTATCGTTTTAGATTCAGGTGATGGAGTCACACACGCTGTGCCCGTCTACGAGGGGTTCTCTATGCCCCATGCTATTAGACGGATTGACATAGCCGGAAGGTATTGTTACCAATCTTTCTCTCTCTCGCATTCTATCTTTCTGGTCTCGGTGAAGGATGCTGGCCTGCTGACTCTATTGCTTGTTATCTCATACAGGGATGTAACGAATCAACTTCAGCTTCTTCTACGAAAATCTGGATCAAACCTATCTACCTCGGCTGAGCTGGAGACCGTACGGACGATCAAAGAGAAATGTTGTTATATCGCGCTCAACCCGTCCAAGGAGGATAAAGAGCTTCTATTAGCTGCTAGCTCAGCTGGAGGAAAGAGTGGAAAGGTGAATGATGGAAGAAAAAAAGCAGGGGAGGATTTCATCTTACCAGATGGAAGAAAGATTCAAGTGCGTCCGCTCATGATTTTCTTCAGCCGTATACAGAGCTATATTTGCCAACCAATCGTTTGCTGTTGATCAAATAGCTTGGATCCGAACGGTTCCGCGCACCGGAGATTTTGTTCAACCCAGAACTCGTCGGTCAAGAATTCGTTGGAGTTCACCAACTCTTAGTAGACTCGATCAGTAGAACAGATACCGACCTGAGACGAAGTCTGTTCTCAAACATCGTACTTAGCGGAGGAACCACTCTATGCAGAGGTTCGTGTGGCTTCGTCACCCTATCTGTGAGAGACAAGCTCAGAACACGAATAGATGAACTGATCCGTATGGGAGCCTTGAACTTTATCTCGTTTGCGGAATCAGGATTCGGAGACAGATTATTAACAGAAGTCAAAAAGATCGCGCTTAAAGACATCAAGATCAAGATTTACGCACCTCCTGAGCGAAAGGTACGGCTTGTTATTGATGTACTAGCATACAGGAATAGCAAATCGTTTGCGAAGACGGTCAAGAGATACTGATTGACTCGTTTTCCTGTTTGACTATCCATGGAACAGTACTCGACATGGATCGGAGGATCTATCTTGGCCAACCTCGCGACCTTTAGAAAAGTAAGTTGATTGGCGTTCAGTCCTGCCGTACGTTTTGCTAATCTGACAGATCTTGTTCTTTCTCTCGCTGTCTTTAGATGTGGGTGTCAGCAGAAGAGTACCAAGAAGATCCGGATATCATTCACAAGAAAAACTTTTAGGCAATCTTTCCCGTCTACATCCTTCTCTTGATTTCGCCCTGTCTTCGCCGTTCTCATTCAGAGCATTTTGAACGCTTCCGTAGATGTGTATCTCCTCTCTCTCTCTGCTCCCGCATCCCGCTCTTTTTCCGTCCATCCCTCTCCTGGTTTGAAACGTCTCCGTCAACCAGGTTGTTTGCTTACGCGCTCTGCTCTTCTCAAAACTCTTGCTCGTCATATACCCTCCCTTGCTGCTCGACTCCATGTTATGTTTCCTTTAAAGACGATAGATCTGATAGATTACAACCTATCATGTGTATAAATACATATACGTTCCAAAATCTGGAAGTGTTTGATCGAACCGATCTTGGAAAATTGGGATAGAGGGCAAGATCTCTATCGCTGAACAATGGTTGTATGCGACGCAGAATTAGCTACGCTGGATACGGCTCGAACAAGATATACACAACAGCGTACCTCTTGTTGGCTCTAGGAGGGATTTTACCCATCTTTCTTGACAACTGATTACGTACCCTTGGTTCTGATATGTTTCCGGGGAATAGAGAACGTGATATATAATCGGGAGGAGAGAGAGAGAGGGAGCCAGCGCAGGTTTGAGTCTGATGTTCTCCTTTCTTTTTTGTGCTCTATTTTCTGAATCTCCGCCAGACTTTTCCGAGGGGAAGGATAAATATGCGCGCAAATGATGGACTGAGATAGAAAGATGCTGCGATCCTGACGGGAGCGAGTGCCTGTAATTGTAAAATGGTGAGCTTCTCTTTGCTCATACTAAACCATCGAAGGAGCAGAGACGAAGGACAAAGCACGAACCTTGACGACAGCATAAGCAGCCACGCCATTGACCATATCACCAGCAACTCCATCCAGTCCTCCTGGCGTGCTCGACTTGGGATCTCGACTATCCAGAATGCTCTGCGCAACGGGAGTCGTCCGATCTCGCTTCTCGAACCCTAGGATACCATACCTTTCACCAACTTTGACAACCTTGGTTCTTCCCTGTTCGATCCACTCATCCACTGTCCCTATATATTCTTCCCCAGAAGTTGATTCACCCAGTCGGCTCCTCACGTCGTGCTCAAGATCTCTAAGAGATGAAACGACGGCAGGTCCTCCTCCGAAAGACCGGAATGCATAGAACAGGCCGACGACAGGGACTAAAGCGGTGATCTCGTGAAGAACCCCAAAAGAGATCAGGAGAGAAGGCAATGGTATCTGAGGATGGAGGAGATGTATCTTTTTGAGAGCAGGAAATCGATCGAGCAGCTTGGATTGTAGAGGAGAACCAGGAGTCGACATCCTTATTGGTCAACGAGTCGAGGAATGATAGACAGAAGAAGTTGAGTTGAAAGAACGACCTCAAAAGCATGCTGATGTTTCAATTTAACCCTAACATTTGGTGACGCGATCAGCCTGTGGTCGATACTCTCGTTCATCGGTCCAATCGATCCATCTGTTCATCACCAGCCATGTCTAACAACGATTCTCGTCCATTGCCAGAGGGTATGTCCAAATACATTTGCTCGGCATTAGACTAAGAGAATAGTGACTGATCGGTTTGTTAAACTCCCTTCCCTTCCAAATAATCCTTATCAATCAAACCCAGGATGGGTCGCCCAGTACGTATGATACTCGCTCTTCCGATTCAAGCTGAGAGTCAAGATTGTTCTGAGATATCTGGTTCAACAGATTTGATTCCAACTACAACGCTCCATTCTGGGTCGACACTCGGAAGGTTTGTGAATGTTTATGCTCTTATTCTTGTGAAATCAGTTTATATAGGCTCATTCTTAAGAAACTGCTTTTCTACAGACGCCACCCGAGGTGAGACTGCTCCCCAAGACGCTTAACTATATACATGAAGCCGTTGTCATCTAACCTCTTCCTCATCTCACCTCTTGAACAAAAACATAACGTACTAGTCATCTTGGGCTCAGTAAGTTCTTCTCCATTTGAATGTCTTGCCCCTAGACTATAATCTTATTGAGCATTCTCCTTAATAGCCCGCTAGATATCAATCCTCCTGCCCAGCCATACGCACCACCGGTCGGACCGCCTCCATCTCAATCTTACTCGTCGCCACAGTATCAGTCTGAAAAGCCAAACCAGTATGATTCGACCCGAAGCAACTACCCCTCTCAACAGAATAGCTATCAGCCCAACGGAGGAGGATACCCAGTCTCCCAACCTGGCTATCAAATCCAGCCGCCTCCTCAGCAACCATACTATCAGGAGCCTCAGAAGAAGAAGGGATTCTTTAGTTCACTAATGGGAGGTGGATCAAGGCCACAACAGCAGCCAATGATGTATGGACAGCAACAGAATCAACCCTATTACCAACAATCGCCTTACGGAAATTCTGGTCGGATGGGAGGAGGAAGAATGGGTAAGTCCGCTCTTGTGTGTCTGCTTCATACGACGTATGCTTCCAGAATGGCTCATGCCTTCATATCTCAATCATTTCCCTGATACTATCAGGTGGAGGAGGTGGAATGGGAATGGGAGGTATGGCTTTGGCGTGAGTGTTCATCGCTTTATCTTGGCAAGTCGGGAGCTGCCAAGCGCATGACTTTGCTAACTGACCACTGATGTTTTCTAACATTTACCCTCACGTAGTGGAGGAGCTGGTCTTATGGGAGGAATGCTACTGGCCGATGCAATCGACGACCGGGAAGATGTACGTTTCTTCTTGCCTCTATACTGTTGCCTATAAGTGTCTATGTAACTCATCATATCCTGCACTGTTTTTCTTTACAACCCTCTCTCCTTCAGGAGGCCTACGACCAGGGCTACGATGACGGGGGAGGAGGTGATGACGGAGGTGATTTCTAGACGCATATCACTCGCTCTTCCACAAAGAGCGTTCTCATTTGCTTTCTGATATACTGTACGATGATGTTCTTGAAGATTTTCTTGCAAGGTTTCTGGGCTCTTGTTTCTTTCTACACATATATTGTCATCTCCCATTGCTTGGCATAATCGCCAAGTATACTGCAAGATCAAAAGCTGTGTTGCACGTGATCCGTTATCGTCCTGATTCATTCAAACCGATAAACCAACCATTACGCGTACAATTTCATTCGATCCAGTTCGATTCAGTTCAATTCATTCAACACTCGACCATGTTTCGTGAATTTCTATCACTCCTTGTCCTCGCGATGTTCGTTGGTGCGACCGAGCAAGACTTCCTGTCAGCACAAACCATCAACTTGGGCTGCCCGTCGATGACGATCCGATGCGTCAAGGATGGAAAATGGCCATCCGGGATTGTAGGTGATATCGGGAAGAAAGAATTTTGTTTCTCTGGTTTCCGATGTAACCAATGCGAGTAAGTGATCCTGCTTGGATGCTTGGCCTGCGGGAACGCTTCTCGCAGAACCATGATTGTAATCTTGTTTAATCAATCGTTTGGATTGTGCTGGTTCGAATTCATAGGGAACAAGCAAACACGGACGAATGCAACTTGACATTCCCGATCGAGTGCGAGGAGGCCTGCCAGGCTTTCGCGCCAATTCCCTTTTGAATCATGACTTGTCATTTGTAGCTTCTATCTTTCCATCTGAAATGCCATCCATATAAGAAAAGAAGAAGGAAAGAGAGCATTTGCTATTGAAGATTAACCGAAACTCCAAGTTAGACATCGAGTGACTAACCCTATATGTCAGAAATCTCCCGCTCAACTTGCCAGACAATATTGTAGATTCTCACATCATCTACCTGTTCTTCACTTTCTCCTCTTTCAAGTCGATACTACGATGCTAGCCAGAAAGACAATCCTTAACCAACTCGCTCAGCGATCTGCCGTTCGATTCTACAGCTCGGCACCCACGTCAGCTATCAGGGATCTCTTGAAGGATGAATTCAAGAAGGCTATGAAAGCCAAAAACATGAATGATATCAATATCGTCAAGGTATGTCCTTTAAATCTGACGTATCGCTTTCCTCGGAATGTGCTTGGAAAAAGCAGTCCAAGAAGAGACTCGTTCTTATACTGCCTTGCCTAGATACAACTAACGAACGATTTCGTATTCTCCTCTTTCCCTCTGCACATGGCTCACGGCGTTTTTATCGACTCGGAAACCCTACTTTTCTTTCAATGAAACCCTGGGATCAAAAGAGCATCATGGCTGACATCACGTACCACGAGAAATCCTTCTCGCCTCCAAAGCCGGCGGATGACGAGTCTGTGTATGCCGTCATTCAAAAAGCTATCAACCGACGAGTCCGTTCCCTTTTCTCTTCCCAATCATTTCTCCTTCCCTCTCTTTTTCCTGGCCTTGTCTGCGAGAAGGGTCGGCGAATCTGATCCTATTCAATCCCTCCTTTGTTATCCGGATGGGATGAAACGGGTGAACAGAAAGAGTCAGCAGCTCAGTTCCAAAGCGGAAACAGGACTGATCTAGCTGACAAGGAGACGCTCGAGGCAGAGTTTATCCAGAAGTTCTTGCCTGCGGCCCTCTCGAACGATGAGGTATTGTCTTTTCTCTTTAATCCTACTCCTTGGGCTTTGTCGCGTACTGTTGACACTTAATAAGCGAATAAGGTTCACTGACGGTTTTTTTCGATGGGCAAAAACAAATGAAACCCGTATCAACAGATCAAGGTCATTCTCGAACGACTTCTTAAAGAACTAGCAGTACCCCAAGGAGACATCAAATCCGTCGGAAAGCTCTTGAAAGCGTTCTGGTCAGAGATCGCTCGGTCGAAAGCGGATGGAACATTGGTTGCCAAGATCGCGAAGGAACTCTTGGGTACAAAGTAAAACAAATTGGCAAGAGAGAAAAGAAGTAGAAGTAGAATAAGAAGGAAAAGAAGAAAAGGATATACATGTCTTGGTTATATAGTACCCTAAAGAGAAATCGCCTCAAGTACACCAAAGTGTCATCCCTTGTCTTATCTTGTCATCTCTTTGCTAGGCAGGCGGATAGAACCCTGCCCAGAGAACGATAGAGACTGGGATCCAAAAGACCAACCAACCGAGATAGACCCTCCCACCCATTCCCATTTCAAAGTCCTTCCCATCCTGGTTTCTATCACGCCTACCAATCGAGCGCTGTCGGCCCGAGACGAGCGCTGCCGCTCCCCACCAGACCACAGGGTTTGTCTGTGCTAGACGAAGAATGATCTGGACGTGAGATGTGAAGAATAGAATGGCAGACCAGACGATTGAATGAATCACATATGGCATGATCCAACGTTCTTGGATTATTGAGCTTGGCCGATTGAGCGCGAGAAACACACTTCTAGGCATGAAAGGTATGGGAAGGACTAATGAAGGGAGGCTCGAGAAGTGGGTATAGACAAGGAGTATATAAATCGGGGCTGAAAGGAGAAAGTTGGGAATCTGAGGGAGTGTAAAGTAGCGGAGGAAGCCTACATTCCTGTTTGTTGCCCGTATTCATGATAAGCTGATCAATCACAACAAAGATCTAAGAGGGTAGATGAAGAGAGTGAGCGGCAACAGAGGGACAAACGAACCAGTACTTCTCCTGAACATAGGTGTACACCACGGGCATTCGGCGGGCACACCACTCCGGGGTTAAATTGAGAGAAGGGACGTCCAAACAGAATTGTTGGTATAGTTGAATCTGGGAAAAAACAAAAGGAGCAAAGACCGCTGGTGCAGAGAGCGCAAACAGACATGCTAAGAGGAATCTCTGGAAATCAACGAAGTAACGTTGCGACGGCACAAGAAAAAGAAACAGATATGAGCATAACCGGATGCAAGGATCAATAGAGAAAATAAAGAAAAGAACACACCTTCCTCCACGTTACTGGCTGTATATAGAGAGGGCGGACGATGAGCTCCCAGCCGAGGTAGCCAACATTCATGACACCTAACGGTCTAACAGCGGTAGCGCCCGCGAAACAACCTACGGCAACCAATCCTTTCACGGCTTCCTTCCAACGTATACTGTCTACTGCTGCTCTTTGCATGGCCAGAGAAGCGTGGGAAGGAGCGAGAAGGAGCATACCGGAGAAGGAGAGGAGAGCATACATGGGCTCGGTATAGGGTGAGATAGACGGACCAGGGGAAGGCGAGAGGATGTATAACATCCAAGTTAATTTAGCGAACTGCCTAGAGGCCGTCAGACGAAGCGTCAACCTATTGAGCGCATGAGCAGAAAGAGAAAGACAATGGAAGAAAGGTCAACAAATCGAGAGGAAGTAGCAAAGATACGGACGAGGAATAGACCCACAGGTAAAGAACGAGACCGGCTAAAATCCCGGCCGTCCATGAACAGATGACGCCGGCTGTGACGACATGATGAATCTCAACTTGGCCTTGTAGAGGTTTTGTTCCTGAGAGCCAACCAAGAAGTTTCCCACCAACACGCATGACCCATATCCAGCCCCATCCAAAAGCAGTCTCCTGCTCGACGGCATAATAACCTCGACGAGCGACGGGAATGAACCAGAGGACATCCCACCTAAGAAAGGAGTGCAGATTGGAGGATGCCGAGAGTAAGAGATCGGGCGATCGATCAAAGAGTGGAAGACAGCATGAAGATATATAGAGGAGGGCAAGGGTGGCGAGCCGGAAAGCTAACGAGCACGCAAGGAACGGAGCGACATCATCAAGGCGTGTGGACATGAGGCTCGACTCATGGAGAGTGAGCGACTGAAGATGAAGGATGAAAGATGAAAAAAGCTGAAGGCGCCCAAAAAGATTAGATATTCTGGTATCAGCCAAGGTCTCGCTACTGACCATAAACTGGATGACTGATAACTCTTTCAAATTCTGTAACAATTTAGTTGTGCATGTGTTTTCGTTTTCTTCTTTCGATTTTCTTTCTCGTTTTCTCTCTCTAATTATTGCAATTGGACGTCCAGATGCGAAGACAGAAGAATCGAGGAAAACCTCATGGATAGAGAATCGAGACAGGAAACAAAAAAATGTTTACTACAGAGAAAAACGGAAAGGAATGAAGAACAAAGGTCAATTTGGAACGACTCAGAAAAAACGAAGCGACCGAGGCAAACTTACCCTGGCGACGATACCGTCGAATCGGGACTTGAACCAGGAGATAACGTCCTCAGGCTTGACCTTGTGCTGGGCACCGATTCGGGCCTTCTGCTGCTTTCGCTCGGCGACTCGCATACCGGGTCGGCCCATGACGACGTAGAAGTCCATTCCGAAAATACCGATTCCGGGATCGTACTTGATACCGAGATCGATGTGCTCCTGGATACCGAAACCGAAGTTTCCGGTGGCGGAGAAGTTCCTCTTCCTCAACTCGTACTCCTTGACCTTGAGTCCTCGCTCGAGGATCTCCTCGGCCTTAGGGCCTCGGATGGTGACGTGGCAAGCGATCTTTTCGTTTCGTCGGATACCGAAGGTTCGGACGGTGTATCGAGCCTTGGAGGTGACGGGGGTCTGACCAGTCAACTGCTCGAGAACCTTGGAGGCTCGGGTAAGTCGATCACCAGACTCTCCGACGGAGATGTCTATAGTGATTATACAAATGTAACCGATTAGTCTGGCGCACGAGAAGAAAACAACCTAAGAAATACCTACTGAGAACGAGCTTCTGGATCTTGAGCTCCTTCATGGAGTTGGTAGCGGTCTTGGTCTCGGCCTGAGGCGAAGAGAGCATAGGATGGGGAGGACCAATCAGTATGACCGAACTGACCAAGGCTCTAAGTCCTTGTCGCCTTTTTTTGCTATTCTAGAAATGCGGATGTTTCCATCCACATTGTTTATTACTACACACCATTTTGCTGGAAAGAAAGAAGAAAGTAGGAACAAGCAGACGTTAGTCTACATATACGTTGTAAATCATCCAGACAAAGCTAACACTTGTACGTACAGAGGATTCCTAGGAGTTCTTGAAGGGAAGGGACTGGAGAAAAGAGAAAAAAAAAGAAACGAGCAGAGAAAAACTTGACGACGAGCTTGACCAGGCGAACAGAGCACAAGCGTGACGAGTAATATTTAAACTCCGGGCACGTGATTTACTTGCTGGGTAACTCGCCGCTTCTTCTCCGGTGATTTATCGAGCGCATAATCTCCATCTGCTGAACTTGTGTCCTATGGGGTCTATCTGCGTTGCTCATTCTCTTCCTCACAGAGTAAATGAGGTAAAAGTACAACTGGTCTAGATCCGAATCAAGAGTGCGCTCTCAAACAAGCCAGATGCCAGGGATCTAACTGGGTGGCTAACATTTTATGCTAGTGTATACAACCCTGATTGTATGTGTTCCTTACCTTTCCGCTTTCGATATCTGTATGCACTCGTTTCGTCTTACTTCCATGTTCGAGCGAAAAGAAGATACGAGTGCTTTATCGCTTCCAGTTTTTCCATAGTTCATTTTTTCCCTCCTCTCTCTTTTCTCTCGAGTTTTGATTCTGTCATCTTCGTTCAAAGCACCCTTCGTCCTATGTACAATCATGCCTATGCATATATCAGTAGCATTTCCATAGTCAGTCGAGAGCCTGAGCCTATGAAATTATCCTAACAACTTGACAACCGGAGTCAACCAAACCAAACACAAGGATGCTTAATCTCCGTTTCAGTCCAAACATAGTGGTTGCCGTGCCCTTCTGCCCTTACACTAGGCAAAAGGGTGATTTCCAGCGATCGTAACCAAGTCGTCGTAACCATTGGAACGTAGCTCATATTTCTGACCCTGATTAGATAAGCTAACGGATGTAAAAGAATCTAGGCCCTAGCTATGACGTGCCAAGAAACATTTAACGGGAGCCGAGAAAGAGAAAGAGAAAGAAACAAAGAGCCGGATGAAGGATGATGGACGGGTGTTGATGAGGAGAAGAGCCAAATGCTGTAGATGATGTTGGTCCTGAAGAAAAGAACATGCCAGGTCAACAGAGAGATAACAGAGAGCGCATTGAAAGGAAGGCCCATGAGGGAATGGTAGGTGAGAGGGAACGGCGAAAGAGCGAAAGATTAAGCCATCCTCACTTTATTTCAGCGCAGTATACAACTTGTACCCAAGAGAAAGCGGAGCCATCAAGCCAACCAAGACCAACGAGGTTTTCTCCTTCTATCCACATCCCGAACATCCTTCGCTCTTCGTTCTCTCTTGTCTTGATATACACAGATACATTCACATACTCACACACCCGCACTCGTACTTACTCACCCGTTCGCTCAGTCCCCCTTTGACCAGCTGTCTGCCTCGGCTGACTACTCGGTAGCCCGTCCATTCGCCCGTTCGCTCGCTTGTTTGATTCCTTCTTTTTTCCGCCTTGACGATGCGCCATCCAATCTATTCTCTACTTGCTCTCGGCTCGATCTCTGTGGTCTCGGCGATCGATCCTCTGTCTGATACTGTCCTAGACAGAGTTATCTCTCTCGCCATTTCTAGTAGTATCTACAGGTCTGTCCCGATTTCTTTCTTGTTCCCGATTTTTCTCTCTCGGTTTCTTCTACCTGGGCTGAATGTTTATTCGTCATTCTTTCTTCGCCTCATTCGTTATTGTTGCCATGTGCGACCAGCTGGGAAAATGGTACACTCGCCAGGGCACTTACAGAGTACTATGTTCCGTCCATATCGCCCTTTACTGAAAACTTCCTCACAAACGATCCCAATCCGTCCAACTCGACTATTACCTCCCAACTTATCCTCATCGCCCAGTCCACATTAGCCCATAAGCAAGCCTCGTTCGGACAGTCTTCCACCTCTGGTAACTGGACTCTCTCTGCTGGTAAATCTTTGAGTCTTCTGGACGACGATTCGGCAGCCGATCCGGCCAGCCTAGGAGAGGTCGTCTCTTGGTACAATCAAACTCAGTCTGACACCCAAGCCTATGGGGTCGCCCTTGAACAAGAGGCACGTTTCCTCTCTCTCGCACATTTAGACTTCACCTATCCTCCCTCTCACTCTCTTCTCGCTTGACTGACTAGATCCATTCGTTCTTTCCTCTCTGTATCTCAGGTAGCGTACCTGTTGCAAGTCGTTCCCAGATCCAGTACGGGCGCAATCAGTCACCGCGCCGATCAGTTTCAATATTGGAGCGATTTCGCTTACATGGTCCCTCCTTTTGTATGCTTTCCTTGTTTCCTATCTCTCTCTTCTGCTTGTCTCTTCAATACCTCTTGACAACCTTTCTTTTTCTCTTATCTCCCAGTTGGCATACATGGGCGCACTCGAGAATAACCAGACCCTCGTAACGGAGGCTTATAACCAGCTCGGTTTGTACAGAGGCGTGTGTCCGATGCTTTGTGTTTGAATCGTTTAATCCTTTTTTTCTTCTACCTCTCTTCTTACTGAATTGCCATAATCTTACTTCACAGGCCCTCAAGCAATCAAACGGACTCTGGAAACGTACGTCTCGAGCGCTATCAGAAAGATACAGCGCCTTTTTTGCTCATCTTAACACCCCAACGGTTTCTTCCGCTTCCTCTTTCTTTTCTCGATCGGTAGATATTCAGCAGGGGTCAGGATCAATCGACAACGGCGCATGGACAACCGGTAATGGTTGGGCGGCCGCTGGTATGCTCAGAGTCATAGCTAGTGAGTTGACTGTTTTGCTCTTCTCAATCTCTTCTACTCGAAAACCATCAGAAATTGTCGCTCAACGGTGGATATTGGGCGGTCCCTTGGTTGAAATCAGTCATCCAGAACAGTGGGATGGCAAATTCGTTCACTAATCAGATCGCAGATCTAAAATCATGGATCAGTGAGATTCTTACGGGAGCTTATGCCCACGAGGTTCGTCTGTTCTTCTTACACTCCTCTCTTTTCCTCCTTGATACGCTTCCCTCGGATGATTGAACACCGCCACTCTCCATCTATCCTCAACATCTACAGCTCACAACTGGTCTGTTACATAACTATGCTGACAACTCGAGTACATTCATCGACTCCACCGGAGCGATCATCCTCGCATCCGTGGCGTACCGTTTATCTGCCATGGGAATCACCTCCGTCTGGGTTCCGTTCGCCGAGCGGACGTATGCAAACGTATCCGCTGGGGTGGCCAGTTCCGATGGCTGGGTTGCGCCGGTAGTGAATTCGTTGGACTGGAGTAAACAGGGACAAACTTCGCCGGAAGCACAGAGCTTCGTCATCTTGATGGAGACAGGAAGGAGAGCCTGGGTGAGCGCAGGAAGTACGAACGCATCAGGTAGTGCTGGAACAGGGGAAAATCCCAACCAGTCAACGGCGACAAGGGGGATGTTCGTTCCTGCGCTCTCTGTATCACGGGGACTACTATTTGGGTTGATCTTTGTCATCCTTTCGGCTATCTAGGGCTTTACGTACAATACGATGGATCGGATCTCGGAAGTTTATCTATAGACTATCTCATCTCTACATTGAATGATTGCGCATCAAGATATTTATCTTTTCTTTCTGGTATCTTCTTCTCTCTGCTTCTATCGGTATATGCACTTGACGTACGCTTCTGCCTCCTGGTCCTTTCTTGCTTGAGACCGTACAGGTCTACTTTTCAATAAATTCACGACCAATCTTGTCATAACCTGCTCATTTTGTTATAGCGCATACTCTCTCTCTCTTGAAGAGGGGTTCAGCCTCCGTATTTACTCAAACGGCTTTGTTTGTACTCGTTTCTGTTCATCTTATGACGGTCTTGTTCTCTTGTTCATCCGGATGATATATTAGATCGCTCTTATCGTCTATACTCAGCTTCTATTCGTTTTTTTTTCTTTCTACCATGAGGTTTTGTTTTACTGTCTTGACACGGTGATGCGCTTCCTTTCTTCTCTTATCAGATCGAGAAAGATCTCGAATCTGCTTATTTGTTTCAATATCTTTCTTTCTTGTGCGAGCCAAGACCAGACAAGACGATGCAGTTGAAAGGTGTAAAGACATGTGAATCCGGGTCAAGAGTGCTCGTGATGTGCGTAAGAAAAAGGAAAGAAGGTTAAGCTACATAGGACGCCTTTAAATTTGAATGAGAAAAAGAAAGTCTAGTTTTTATTTGAGAAAAAGAAGGAAGAATCATAAAAGACCCGGAAAGTAGTATCGATGAATTATTTCGTATTTAACTAGAGTTGGCGTTCGAGGTAAGCTCGGCCTGTGTGAGGAGAGCTCGGGGGGCGTCATCTCGGGGCATCATGACCTCGATCAAGTTCAAGACGTTTCCTGACTGGAACTCCTTGTTGTTCAACAAGGCATCGAGCTCATCTCGAGTGGCGACCTTGTGGAACTTGTGCTTGAGAGCCTGTCCCTCCTTGGGAGGTCCAGCGAAGAGGTCGAGGATGAGCGAGTGGTTGTAGGGCTGGATGTCGTTGTAGACAGCCTTGACACCGTGGATCTGTCGCTCAATTTCGTATCCGTCGTTGTTGAGGACAAAGATGTAGGGAGAAAGTCCTCGTCGGAGCATGGTACCAATCTCCTGGATCGTCAACTGAAGGGATCCATCTCCAACGAAGAGGATCGTTCGTCGGTCAGGCTGGGCCGACTCTCGAGCGGCAGCGGCGGCTCCCAAGGTGGCTCCAACAGACCATCCGATAGCTCCCCAAAGGACCTGGGCGAGGGCGACGGCGTTCTTAGGGTAGGGAATATCAAGAACACCGAAGGCAGAGGTACCGGTCTCAGCGATCACGACATCGTACTCCTGGAGGAACTTTCCGAGTCGGGGCCAGAGGTGCTTCTGGGTGATGGTAGTCTTGCCAAACCTCTTGTCGTCCTCGCTATCGTCGGTGGTGTTGGGCACCTCGACGGCCTCCTTCCTCTGCTCAGCAGCCTCACCCTCAGCCTTGTTGGCAGCGTCAGATCCCTTCTTGGCAGGGAACTGTCCAAGCTTCTCGATCAAGTGTGGGAGCACGTCTCGGAAAGAGATTCCAGGGTAGGTAGCGTATCCGATCTTGACGTGGTCAGAGTGAAGCTCGACGACTCGGCTGGAGTCCAAAGAGTAGGAGAACGATCCGGTGTTGAAGTCACTGAGCAAAGCACCCATGGAGAGGACGAGATCGGCCTTCTCGACGAGCTGTCGAACGGAGGGAAGGGAGTTGGCTCCGATGTAGCATCCTCCGTAGTTAGGGTGGGTCTCATCCATAGTGGCCTTACCCATGGGAGTCTCGTAGAAGGTCATGTCGGTCTTCTCAACAAGCTCCTGAACGGCGCGCTCCATTCCGAATCGGGAAGCACAGGCGTCGACGAGGACGATGGGATCGACACTGTCCTTGTACATCTGGACGACCTTGTTGAGGACATCCTCGACAGCCGGGGTGGTCTTGATCGTGTCCAGAGGGGGGCAGACGAAGGGAGCGGAGAGAGGAGTGGGCTGTGAAGGCAATGTCATATTTGATTAGTTTGAAATCGTCGCGATTACATGTAGACAGTGAGCAAAGGTTTGACTTACGAGCTCAGTGTTGAGAGCCGCGGAGGAGATCTTGACGTGGAAGAGATCGGTGGGGAAGGTCAAGTAAACAGGTCGGCACTCTCGAAGGGCAACCTTGATGAGATCGTCGATGATCTGACCGGCGTTCTCGGCTCGAGTAAGCTTGCCGGTGTGAGCAGAGATCTTGGCGCTCATGTCCTCGAACTCGTTGAATCCTCCGTCACCAAGGGTGTCTATTCAAAGAGAAGTTTAAGATGTGAGATAGAATTCGATCGGGTAACATGTTAGAGATGAAACGTACGGTGAAGAAGAGCCTTCTGGGACTGGAGCTTGTTGTTGGGAACTCCGACAATATGGAGAAGGGGAAGTCGCTCGGACATCCTGTGAATGGAAGAAGAGGTCAGTCAACTGTTGACAATAGCGCGATGTGGCAAGAGGGAACGCACATTCCGGCGACTCCACAGAGAGCACTGAGCTCTCCGACACCGAAGGTGGTGACGAGGACGGCAAGTCCCTTGGAGACTCGAGCGTAACCATCGGCGGCGTAAGAGGCGTTCAACTCATTGGCGTTTCCGGCCTGTATGAGGAGACATATGAAGAGAAAACCCCATATGGTAAGCAAAGAGATGCAGGAAAAAAGAAAGAGGGTAAGGGAAAGAGAGAACTCACCCAGGTGAAATCGGGGGAAGCCTCGATGTAGTCGAGGAACTCGAGGTTGAAATCTCCGGGGACACCGAAGATGGTCTTGACCTTGAGCTGGTTGAGTCTGGTTGTCGGCAAAAGATGGGAAGCAAGGGAACAGAGCAAGAGAGAAAAGGGGAAAGGAACACCGATGAGCTTTAAGGCACAAGGAACGAATGAGAGGAACGATGACGTACCGGGCGAGCAAGTACTCGGAGATGGAGATCTGATCAGGGTAGGCGGCAGGCATATCTGAACGAGGAAGCTAAAGCGGTTAGAGTGGTAGAGATGAGTTGGTGGATGATAGAGTAGAAGTGATTGTCGTCTGTTTGTATGAGATGAAGGAGAGGAAGGGAAAGTGGATGATGTTAGCAGACTTGGGTGTCTTATATATCTCTTTTTTTCTATCTTCTTTTTCTTGCCGCCCCGATGGGAGAAGGATATTCTTCCGATTGGGAGAAGAACTTGAAACTTCAGACGCTGCAGAGCGGAAACAATCAGAAGGCCCGGGAAAGAGTGCGGCCGTGGGGAGATCTTGTTCTGTCTGCCACTCACAGACAGCGCACGGTGACGTGGTATGGTCCGTTCGGGTTTCCGCACCCACCCGGCCAAATGGGGCCTCCACTCGGCAGCGGACGGCGCACAGCAGATCAGGCACTATGGTACGCGGAGAGTCGGGGACCGAACGTCACGTGATTAGCACACGAAGCTTCAGGAACAAACTTCCGACGATCATCTTCCATTTAACCCTACGGTGGCGAATATTCCGGAAGAAGACCGACCATCTCTTGCATTCAGCCTATTTCTTTTTTCCCTTTCTTCTCTGTTTCTTCCTTTCGCCAGTTCTCTTTGCCTAATTGCGATGCTCAATATCGAGTTTATTTCTTGTGCGCATAACCCTACATACTATTCTTATCACTCGAACAAAAGACCGTTCATATGTCATAATATACAAATCATCCGACCGAGAAGGACAACTTAGTCGAAAGCAAAACCCAAGAGAAAATGCTGATGTATGCCAAAAACGAAACACGTTAACAACCTGGAGATACGTTGGCCTCGGAAGGCTGTCTCTAAAGCAGACAAGGCATGGAAACAGGAGAAGAGACTTGCCTTGTACAACGACATTATCTTGGCCACGCTGTCGATTGGAGGAAGATGAGGACCAAGAGAGGAAGTTTCGTTAATGCAACAGTCAAGGAAGATCGATCCTGTCTCTCGTCTAGTCGATACATATGAAGAAATACACTTGCAATGCCTCAAGATGATAGATTTTTTTGCTCCCTGCACGCATTCGAAGCTCCTGAGAGAGAGAGAAGGGTTCCCGAGAGAACAAGTGAATTATTCGACACGCACTCAATCAGTCTTGTTGTCCTTTCAAACCTCGCTTTGAAGAAGACACACTTACATAAAACGCAGCCCAGTGAATGATCTCGGGCTTTAGACTCTCATCCACTCTCTCGACCATCCGTTCAGTCATCGTCTTTAAAGCAAAAATAAAATAAAATGAGAGAAGGGATACATGTTAATCAGAGTGACCAGATGAGTATCACGCAAGCAGCCAAACAGACAGAGGAAACGTGCCTTCAGAACGAGCACAGGCGGAATGCAGTGACTCAAAAGCTCATACAACCTGGATCGAACCTCGAGCAACCGTTCCGGATCTTGTTTCTCCAATATGGAGTCCGCCACCTTTGCACAGTACACCTCCCAATCCGGTTTGGCCGTCTCTAGAGACGGTGAACTTAGATCAGGCCTGTCCATCATGAAAATTTCACTCCAAAAATGGTTAGCATTTCTTGGTGAGTTCTGTCTCATGCAAAGAGAGAGAGAGAGAGAGAAGTAAATACACGCACGACTGCATCTTTAAAGCTTCAAACACAAGAATCGCCTTCCTCAAGTTTCCGTCACTCTCATCGATAATTTTCTGAGCAACCGACGAAGGTAAATGAAACTTTTCCTTCTTTGCCACATGATTCAACACTGTCGTCATCTGTTCGTACAAGCAGTTAGGCCACTGTTCATCACTCATGTACGCCACGCATCCAGATCAGCGAAAAGAGGAGAAAGAAGAAACCAACCTCTTCCTCAGAAGGTGCTCCCACACGAACGAGCAGACATCTACTACGGATTGGACCGATGATCTGACTGGTCGATTCCGCGCATAGAATTATTCTTAGGTTGCCCATGTACTTTTCCATCGTCCGACGAAGTGCCGCCTGTGCATCCCTGCTCAGCGAATCGGCAGAGTTGATGATGACCACTGTAGTCAAAGAGCCAGAATTTGAATACTAGAGTTTTGTCGACGAAGAGCAAGAACAAAAAAGATACTGCCGTACCCTTAAACTTCTGTTTTGCATTCAGATCTACCTGCTGAGTCTGAGCGATCTCCTTAAGAATATCAGAGATCACCACCCGGTCGTACTGTCCAACATCTCTGCGAAGTTCGTTCGTTCGTTAGTTCATTTTCAGTTTAGAATCGAGAGTGAAAAGAAAGACGTCGTTGGACAGAAACATAGAAGATAACATAATGAATATCAAAAGGAGACACAAGAAAGACCTACGACGGAGTCAACTCGATATGATAGTTGGATTGAACGACATTGACGTCTAGTTTTCTCTTCGAAGGCGTGATGAACACTCGCTGATCGATCTTCAACTGTGATCCCTCAGCACATAATGAGTTTAGGAGAACCATCAGAGAGTAGGTCGAAAGTAAGTTGAGGGTTCAGACAAAGTACACTTCTCACTGTCACCCGACAGAGGGCAAAACAATGGTTAAAGAAAAAAAAGGAACGAAATGGAAAGAAAGCAAGAAAACGATGACTTGCTTTTTCGACACCCGATCCAAACAGCTCTCTAAGAACACACATAATTCGGGTTTTTTTCCCTGCTCCGGAAGGCCCATAGAACAGTATGTGCGGAAAGTCACTCGATCCAGCCAGGGAAGACAGCCGATCAGACAGAGCAGAATGATAGTGAAGATCGGCCAGCTGCCGTGGTCGGTATTTATCCACCCAGAGACTCATTGATGATTAAGAATATAGATCTATTTGAACAAGTGAGCTATTGAAAGAGTGATGAGCTGGATAGAACGGGTGTGAGCGGGCTGGGGAGACTAGTTCTGTTAAGATGGTTGTCGTTTTTCGAGTGAAAAGGAAGTTGATTGACCATCCGAGCTCGTTTGTTCGCTCATTTACGATGACGCGTCAAGAACGCGACGCGTCTTTACTCTTCACTAACACACACACACAGAGGCGAGATATATAAAGGACATTCTAAAAAACGAGTTCAAGGTATAAACATATATAACCACTCGATGTATGATCAAGCAGCAGCAACAGTGGCTGTAGGGACTGTCATCGTTGAGACCGGTAATGCCAATGACGCGTTACCCGACATCGCCTTTTCCTCCTCCATAAAGCTTTTTAGATCGTCAGGATCTAGTCGACTTCTCCTACCATCGTCTGGTTTTCTAAACCCTCCAAAGAAGCCTTCGATCGTTACAGGTTCTTCCTCTCTCTGTTGTTCCCGCCGCTGTCCGCTGCGCTCCCCTTTGTCGTCATTGCCAATGTCGACATCGTCTCTGAGACCCTTTTCTTCTTCTCCTTCTTCCCCCTCACTCTCAGCTACCAAATCTCTTAGGAAGCCCTCCAGCCCAACGTCTCCTAAGCTCGCTCTTAATCTTCCTCGGTCGTTCACTAATTCACCCGTCAAAAGATCAATCTCATCGTCCTCTTCCATCGGAATCCCTTTGTACTTGTTGACAATTTCCTCCCAGCTGTCAAGTAAACGGAGTGAAGCGTTGTACCGTTTCGAAGCCAGATCCTCGTCCGTCAACGCCTGCTCACGAGGTGTATTTGATGAAGAAGGATCAGATCCAAGAGAAGAATCACCCCATCGCGATCGTCGACGTTTGTAAGGCCGGCGAACCAGGGGAGGAGGCTGGAAGGCAACTTGAGGTTTAAGGAATCGAGCTAACGTAGAAGGTGTCGGCGGTTGAGAGTCTTCAGGTGGGAACTCGGATAGTGGATCGTACTCTTCTTCCTCTTCTCTGTCATCTCCTTCCTTTTCATCATCATCATCATCATCATCATCCTCCTCCACACCATCCACATTTAAGCTTTCGCTCGTGTCTGCATCGCCTTCCTCCTGATCAGAGGAACTGGGCGGAGCTTCAGACACAAGTCTAGTGAACAATCTCTTAAACATAGGCTCTATCCGAATCAGTCTCCTCGGATGATCTCGATAAGTCGAAGTAAATGCAGAAATGACAGAAGCTGGAATGGGCGAAGGTATGGTCTGTGATGATGTACGCTCATAGAACGTACGGCTCCTCCGAGGCGTAAGCTCTCCTTGACCATCTACCGACAGATCAGCTGTCTCGTCCAGCATCCTCTCTACTTCGTCTGTCGCCCGTGCAGCCGGCGACGATGAAAAAATCCCAATCGATGAACGTCTAGACATTCTGGACGTGCAAGGCGTAGAAGGTCCATCACGGGTCGGAAAGGAAAGCAAAGTTCTAGTCGATCCTTCGATAGTTCGGCCATATCTTGGCCTTGTTGTCGGAGATACCGGTTCACGCCGGAACGATAATGACTTAGAGGTGCCAGCCAGATCCGACAAAGGTTTGTGCCGCGCATATCTCGGTTCGGATAGTTCATAGCGGCATCGGCCAGGGAGCGAGATCGATGAATCGACAGAGGGGATAGGGGGACTTGAACATGTGTCAAGAAGAGAGGACTGATAGCTAGGCTTTCTCGATGATACAGGCAAGGTTGTGGAAGGAATAATAATTATTGATGACGATGATGATGATGGCGAAGAAGAGCTCGAAACACGCTTTCGTTTGAAAGCAGCTGGCGATTTAGATGGGGACACAGAAGGCACAGGAGAGCGACATGGAAGAGGCGACGATTCACCCGGAGAGGAAGATGAAGAGGAGTCGATGACGATGGGAGATCTTCGACTTGTCGGTCTCACTGGAACCAGAGCGCGTCTCTTACCCTTTGCAATTGTAGAAAGCTGCACGATCTCGCTCTCGGTTTCGCTCGTACTCGAGCTTGCAGTATCTGAACAATCTTCGTCCCGGAGGTCCGAAGAAATATCTGAGATAACGCGGGATTGATAGCGCGGTCGAGCGAGCCGATTGGCAGTAACCCGGGAGCTAATCGTATGTTGAGGACTGAAGGCGTAACGAGGACTGGTGGCATATCGTGGTCTGGATGGGGATGAGTAACGTGGGGTTGAACCGAGGGAAATGGCTGTGGTTGTGCGGTCCCGGGCATATAATGGATACGGACATGAATGCAGCGGATACGACATGGTGGCGGACGAAGAAGGGTACAATATCGAATGGGATAAATCTGTACAACAGCAAGGTAAGGCAAGGTGAGTATAGCTCAAAGTTTATTTAGATGAACAATTCCAACCTTTAGGTGAGAAATGTTGAGGAATGTCGGACCATGAGCGTACCGGGAAAGAAGCACTCAAGCTTGGCGAATCTACCTAACGATTCAACCAAAATGGGTTGAGAAAAGCACAAACATGAACTTGTTGACCACAGGAAGAAGAGTCCCTACTTTTGGGTAACCCAACAGATGGATGATGGTAGGTAGGTGATGCTAGAATATGCCTCAACAATTTAATTGCGCTTACAAAACACGCCCAAAGCCGAAAAACTGGAGTTCGTTTACGTCTATATATCTGACTGTCTCTTCTTCACTCTTAGAATCATACTGGTTGTGCATTGTCTATTCGGCCTTTTGTCTAATTGCGGTCATAGAAATTCTCTATATGACCTCCTACTCACCATCACTACATGTGCCGATAAAGATCGACGATGACCACGAGTGGTTGAAGATGGACAAGAGACACACATACCGCCAGTCTCAAATTTCTGACGCGCGGGCGAGCGATTGCAGGTGGTCAACATCCTCTTGAATCTCTCGCTCACTCCGTCTTCGATCAATCTGAGAAATCTCATTCTGCATTGCCTTGTTCAAACTTTATACTTGAACACCTATCTGTTGACCGCATGGACGTTGATAATGACATAGCATCGACTACGCTCTCAAGCTCGACGCCCGCTGCAGTCGTTACCGGGGCTCCCATCACGCAGAAAACAAAATCTCAACTCAGACATGAGAAGGAGAAGAGAGCTTTGGCCAGAGAACTAAGTGGAAGAAGAAAAGACGGAGAAGAGCTCGAAGTATGCTCAGTCGGCTGGTATGGCATTTTTAGTCATTTTGTACATGCCGTACTAACACCTCTTTGTCATGTTCTCCCTTGCCCTCCTGGATTTGTGCAAATTGATTCTGGATAAACCAATAGACCCGTGAGAATGTAGACATCGCCCCAGAAATTGTTCCGAATGAGGAGCGGGAAGTTTCCCAACTAAGGGTATGTTCTCTTTAAACCCTAAAGTTCTTGGTTATCGATCTCTGTTCTCATCGTCTAGTCATTTCGTCTAGATCAATCCCGTTCGAAACTTCAATCGAGTCCGATATTCTAGATATCAAATCGATACTGGCTTCTTCTCACCTTATCCTCTGTCGACAGCCGAAGAATCAGCTCTTTCGAGCGGTCCGTCTCCTTCTACATCATCGTCGACAGGAAAGTTACGTGAGATTTCAAACGTAGCAGCAGCTGTTGCTGTTCAACCACAATCGAACACGTCCAGAACGGTAGATACTGAAGTGCCTTCTATATCTAGCGAGTCAAGGACCACCCTGAGAGCCCATGGGCGTACGTCAGATCTCATTTGGGCTGGGGGGACAGGATCTTTAAGGCCAGGTGGAAGAGGAGATTTGTTTGTATGTGATGTGAGTACTAACCTGCTTTCCAAATTTACCCTGTCTCCATATATCGATATACACTGCTCACTCACAAACGGATGGAAACCACGATTCTTTTCTCTCTAGGGATGTTTCAAATACTGCCTTGATTTTGATGCCTATGATATTCATCATGTCCGTCATTCCTCAAAACCTAGCGAATTGACTTTGAAGAGAGAGCGCAGAGCATTGACCTATCGGCTCACTTTTTCAACCCATTGACAAAATAGAGATCATGTACAAGGATGCATCCTCCTGGAATAAAAGTTTACACAAGAGGGAACCAATCAATATGGGAAGTAGATGGGGAGAAAGAAACGGTGCGGTCATAGTCCCTCCTCTTCTTCTCTTCGCATCAGCCAAAAATTAAGAGAGAAGGTTGCTCTGTTCTTCTCTACCCATGTGCTTGTGACATCGCAGCTGTATTGCCAGTTCTTGAGTCTTTTCGGAAAACTGTTCATAGATTCTAAAGGAGTCTTCTATAGCGTTAGTCTTGTGTCACGTCTAATCCAATCGTGCCGATCTATTTGAGTATCTTCTGATCTTCTTTGAGTATATTTCGCGGATATACAAGACAGGTCGGTGAGTGTGTTTGAGCCAGACTGCTGTCAAGGTATATCGTAGTACTAACAGCGATTTTGGTCTGAATATCGATTTGGCGATATAGATACCTTTATGTTCTATGTCCTGACAGATACTGACCGGAAGAAGGACTCTGTCATAGGCTTCTTCTCAAAAGTATGGTATCTTACTTGGCTCGATCTGACCGATTTGATTTGCGATTGGCCTGCTCATGCCCTCTTCTCTCCGGATCTATCATCAAATTAAAGGAAAAACACTCACTAGAAGACTTCAATGTCGCTTGTATAATCGTCTTGCCTCCATGGCAAAGCTTAGGGTACGGCCGTCTGATGATCGAGTTCAGTGCGTATCGATCTCAACTTACCCCATCCTCATTCCCGGTTGATGATTCGTCTTTTCGTATTACATCTTCTGACTCTGGCTTGTGGGTCAATAATGTCAGGTTATGAGTTGACTCGGTCGTCTCCTACGCCCGGGACGCCAGAGCGCCCGTTATCTGCACTAGGATTAAGAGGGTATATCTCTTATTGGGCCTCGGAGATTGCTAGGGTTTATTCTGATAGGTTGACAGAAATGGAAAATTCAAAAGGTACTGTCTTCACCCCTTCTACTTATGAGACTTGAGTAAACTTAAGCACGCTAAAGTGGAGAGATTGGGAGGTGTCGGAAGGAAAGGTGCCCAACAGATATTAACACATCGGTTTTTTTTGCTCTAGATCCGACATCGTTGTCTACTATGTCGATTCAAGAGCTAGCAGTTGCTGCTCATATCCGTTTGGAAGACCTTGTGCTTGCTCTACAAGAATGCGCGTTTGATCATTACGTTAGACGACCAATAAGAGGAGCAAAAGAGGAATACATCATAATATCTCGAGAGATTCTTGACGAGGCAAGTCTAGAGCTTCTTTCCCTTTCATACGATCCAGTACTCTTTACCATACTTTCGTAAACTTACCAGGTCGAATAAAATCATAACTTTTGTGAAAACTTCTTTTTCTCTTGCCAACAAATAGTTTGTGATTGCTCGTCGTGTACGCCCTCGAATATTGAGCAGAGACCCCGCGCACCTCCTCCTGCCGTGAGACGAGAATCGTTGTATATTAGAACGAATTATATGGCTTGGTTCGGTGATTAAATAGAAAGAATATTTTCGAGATGACAAGACAAGACAGACCAGAAAAGATAGCGGCCACATAACGTTTTTTTTCTTTGTCGAGAGTGCGAAAGAGCCAAAAGAACTAGTGCAAGAGATTAGACAATCTGTTTGTTATTTACGAGGATGTTTACAAGAACACTAGCGATAGGGATGAAAGAAGATTTATACAGGATTGACACGTCCGTCAGGCAAAAGTGTGTATATATGTGCATACGTGTAGAGACCAAAGAACTAGATGGATATACTGGTAATGGAGAGTGAGACATATGAATAAAACAAATGGCAAAAGACAAAAGAGACACCAACAAACATCCTACCAGAGGTATCTAGGAGGAGCTTCAGCTTCCTCTTCAATAACATCCCTGCTCCTCGTTCCTCGATTTGTTCTCGAGTTTCCTTCGGCCTCTTTCGAGATGCTTTGTTGGCCTTTCTCCTGTTGTTCCGGAATCCATGACGATGATTCTGAACCTGGGCGCATGAGGTGTTTGACCGAAGATGAGGAAGATGGAGGCCCTGCATGAGTTGACGTCCAATTCGGATGGCTGGTTGTCGGGGTGGTGTTAGAAAGATACTCGATTTGGCTGTTCGTCGAGCTTATACTGTATTGGGATGACTGCCGTCGGTCGAACAGAGGAGGGGACTGAGGGAAGTAAGATTGTAGTGACTGGTGGGATTGTTGAGAGTGAAAAGAGTGGCTAGAATGAAGAGAACGAGGAGATGAAGGAGATTGAGGCGAATGAAGAGAACGAGAAGAATAGTAGGATTTCGGTGAAAGAGGAGCGACCAAAGGAACTGGTGCATTGTAGGCCGAGGTCTCACGCAAATCTATAGGTCAAGACAACAACAAGACCCAGCGAGTGTGTCAATTAAGCGCAACAAGTAGGAAGGGTTAGAAGATAAGACTAACAAAGATTTGCCGGACTGTTCTGGAAATTATCTTCATCCACTCTAGGAAGATACCCTGATAGACGTCTGCCCGTTTGATTGTCTTCGACATGTCCCTCCCGATCAGCTCTAGCTCCAACTCCACCACTGTGACTACTAGCTGCACTTGCGGTGCTCTCAGTATGCCACACTGCGGCCTCGTCGGAAAAATCAAAACTGAGCGCAGTCGGACCAGCGTCACCTGAAGCAGCATCGATAACTGATGACGAGTCTTTTTCGCTGTGGTGACCAGGCTGGAAGATGTCTTTACCCGAGAACACTTGGCTCGAGAGCTTTTGCTTGCGACGGAGGAGCAACAAAAGAGCTATAGCGGCCAGTGCGACGACCTAAACAAAGGATGAATCTACCATCAGATGGTTGTATCGGAGATAATCAGGGAAGCAGATGAAAAAAAAAAACGAACGACTATTCCACCAACAACCCCACCTGCTATTGCGGCGGTATTACTCGCAGGTCCAACCGCTACAGCTGTCTGCGAACTATACTGTTGCTAAATGATCCAAGTAGTTTGATAACAGTTATCAGTTTCGAAGATTGTTCAGATCAAATCAAGTCTTGAGGAAATATTGCTACCACAAGACAAGAAAGAGATAAGGAAAGTGCAACGTACTGCACTTTCAACTCCGTTATTTGTCACTGTACTTGTAAAATAGACGGTCCGATAACTCGTACTCTGATGAGCATTTGTGTTTGAGCCATTGACAACATTCTGAACCTCTGTCGCTGCAATGTTGACGCCAGAGGTAGTCGTTCGCATGGACGATCTCGGTAAGGTTGAGGAAGAAGATGATGACAAGGATGTCGGTTGAACGATTAAGCTGGAGAAGGAAGAGGAGGTCGTTCGAACTGATACAAAGCTGCTGGTAATGGATGAGGATGCTGCAATGGAGGATGAAGAGGTCGGTATCGAAGGGCAGGAAGTAGAGACCAAAGTAGTGTACGCCAGAGACCTAAGTTCCGAGGTAAATAAAAATTAGAATAAAAAAATAAAAAAGGACGACAGAGGGTGAGCAAGAATTGTGAAAAGCAGAGCCAGGTTTCAGCCGTGCGGTTTGACGAATCATCGGGTCGGAAATTCTGATGACTTGCCTTGTTTCTGTCACTGGCAAACTTGATGTAACGACCACCGGAACATTTGTCGTCTGTACAATCGGCGTGGTTCGAGTGATCTGATCGACTAAGGTTGATCCGTTCACTATGGTAGAATCGATTTCAACTGATATGGATAGCGAGGTCGCATAAATTGAAGAAGCCGTGGTGACCAAAGTGGGAACAACGGATGTTCCGATAACCGTGGAAAATAGAGTCGCGGTGGGGATGACGGACTAATCAAATGATTTTCAAGAACGGGTGCGCGATTGAAGGGAACATACAGGGAAAGAGAAGAAAGCAAGATGAGAAAGAGCATTGAATCAAAATATCAGAAACCCATCTGATGATACTTCTCCTCTTCCCTTCTTAGTGCAGGACGAAGGGAAGCTGGTAGACGTGCGATCATAAGAGAGAAGCAAGAGGACACTCACACATGCCGCCTCGTTCGCCATGATCAATTTGACAGCCTAGAACAAGCTGAAGGAATGATAAAGATAGGAAGGAAAAGAAGGAGAGAGAGAAAAAAGAAAGAAGTGCGGTCGATTGAACAACGGAAGTGAAGCGACTGAAGGAGTTTTGACCCGGTATGGTTCAGAGAGTCGTTCGGTTATTCGATCTGCGTATGAGTGTGGATTAACCAATCAATAAAGCAAGCGATGTATATGAAGGTACGAATCTCGGTGTCAGTTGGACTGTTTATCAGGAGCATGAGAGTGCGGACCCACAGAAAGATAGAGTGTGGGGGCGGATGTGTTGCATGGTGATCGGCATGGTTATACATACCCTTTTGAAGCGCAGCAGGCACATCTCGAGTGCATGCACTTGTTCGCGACTGCCGGCTGCCGATGAAGCCAGGCGTTCTTGCTTCGCTCGGGTTCGGTCGGGCGTGGCTGGCCGATCGCTTTTTTTAAATTACTTAGAATTCATTCAATTTCAAAGGTAGACAGTGCCAACGCTCGGCCAAAATGCTGATGGATCATTCAACGGTAGTCAAAAAATACAGGTGAAGAAATAGACACAGCAAACCCAGCATGTCGTCCCCGCATGAAGACATACACACAGTCAGGTATACAAACCAATATATATTTATCTATCTATCCGCCTATCTTTATTTCTTTTCGAACGCAGTTTCAAGCCATGGTGCGACCTTTCGAGCAATGATCTCTCCGTGCGCTGAATGAATATCGGATCCAAATCGGACGACCAGCAGTAAGCACGTTTCATTCACCGCCACGTTCATTGACTTGTTCTCTCAACTTCAAAATGCAAAAAGCATGTCTCCACCTGAACTGGGCAGTTTATAAGTCAGAAGGACAAACCTAGACAAAACGCATGTGGAATAGACTCTACACCATGCCAGATCTATAGAGTGCAAGATTTCAATAAAATAAAATATAAATAAGATAAAACATGCATTATTAGAAACATCAAGATCGTTCATGGCAGGTCATCTGTCGCATGCTGTATGCAAGGAAAGGAGCCAAGAACAGACGCAGACAAACCTTCTGATCGAGTGTCTCTTGTGGCTCTACTTGCACCTCAGTGATCGTTTGTTCCAGCACATCTCGAATCTCATTTCCGTGACCAACTCCGACCCAACCATCGGATTCTCCCCAGTAGCCCCATATTCTATGCCTATTGGCTTTTAGAAACGCTAGATCAGGTTCTTGAACAAGATCCATCTCGGATCGACCCAATATTAACGCTGCACGGATCACGTGGAAACTTTGGACGAGAGCGATTGTAGGCGCCGGAAGAACATAGCTCAGAAGTCCACGCGGGATAAGCTTCGTCAAAAGAGATGCTCGTGGCAGAATATATATCAAAGGAGAGCGAAAAATAGGCTGGTTGGACAGAAGGATGCACATTCAATGACACTGGCTAGTGTTAGACGTGTTTCTTTGCCTTTAACTCGAGCTGGAACAGAAGGAGGCGCACCTGAAGTTGCTTTCCATTAGGAGATTGGGCGATGTGAGAAAGTGTAGGAAACAAGAGCATCGCAGATGAGATCTGAGGTCTCTGTTCGAGAATCTGATGGATCAAAAGTTCAAGAAGAATCATTGTCAAGAGGTCTGGCCAAAATTGATCTTATGAGACCGGGAACACCAACTTGTATACTCATCCAGGACCCTACCGAATGGCCAGAGATTCCTACGTTTACGTCTTTTCCGAGAATCCTCCAGACTTCATCCAAGATCTCGAGCTTGGCTTCGACCTGACCCGGTAGCTCGACCGGATTCATGCCGGAGGGTATAGGTGGGAGGTGGGGAGCATGACCGGCTTGGCCGATGGCTAGAATGCCAATATGAGATGGGATGAGTGTGTAGAGCGTTTGGAGGAAAGAGTCATAATATTCTAAGAGGCCTGGATTGCCTAGTGATGTTTTGTAAATAATGTATTGATCGAACCGTTAGTCACGTCGACTCAACGCAAAGAGACATGGAAGGGCAAGATATACCTGGTAGGTAGACCCAGAGAGCTCGGGGTTGTGTGTCAAGGTTTCTTGGAGGAAAGTAGTAGAGATCTGATCGATGATGGGATGCAAGAGGACAAGAATGTTGAAAGGTTGATCGATGAAAAAGCTTATCAGTATTTGCCAGTCTGACACGAAGAAGATCTGCTAGAGGCGTAGTTGACATTTTGTGTAGATGCAATATGCCAGACAAGAGACAGAACGAAACTGTGGTGGATCATAAATCAGAGAAGTCAAGATGAATGACGATAGTCACGTGACGAGCGGTAAACGCTCACTTTTCGATTACACTTGAATGTTTTCTGTGGCTGATTGGTCGACCAGATGGTGGTTACACACCCGGCACAAAGGTACCAATTTGCCCGCTCGAACACAAGCCACACAACGTCATCGTCATTGACAAACTTAAACAGAAAATATTAAACTGGTGAGTGCTCTCTTGGTGCGCCTGTCCTGTTCCTTATTGGGAAAGCAAAAGAAATAAAGGTGCGTAATGGCATTGGGACAAGAGGGTTAGTTTTAGTCAGTGCAAGTACATCTCGTCACCGATAATTATTCAATCTCCAACTATCACCATCAATACCACGTCCGATCATACACTTACTAATCCAATCAATCCATCTCGCATGTCCCCAGACTCTAAACCGCATCCAGTGTTGCCTCACGACGACTACGAGAAGGCGTGTAAAGGTCAGTTTTGCCCATAATGAAAGATTCTCATTTTGAACGGTCTTCTTTTTTGTCCTGTCAACACTTTCTATCTGTTGGAGTGGCAGTCTTGAATACGAGCCTGCGATCTTTAAGTTGCCGCATCGCCTCGTCCTCTCACATCTTTTTCATTCTTGTGAAAGAAAAAAAAAACTGATTCGTCTTATGTCTCTCCTTCCTTTCTTTTTCTCTTTGTCCTACTCTATCAACTTGTTCCCTTATATTTGTCGTTGATAATTGCCCATCCTAAATTCATACCTCTCTTCTTCAAAAATCAACTTGGTTTTGTTCAACCTTGGTCTTGTTCTATCCAGGTGGACCCACTAGACGCTTCTCGCAGTTCGTCTTTTCTGATTCTTGTCCAATATCTGGCCTTCATCTCTGGCTACATGTCTCTGTCAGGTTCTGTAGCTATCAGCTATCGTTCTAACATTTTCTTTCATTTCTTATCGTCATTCAGAGACGGCCAGCAAGTGACCAACCCAATAGACACCAAATCTCCTCTTCCGATGGAAACTCCTGCTTCCCAAAATCCACCGTCCTCCATAGGAAAGGCTGATTACCTCAAGCCAGATAACAGTCCGAACGCCAAGAGTCAAGACATCACCGTTGCTGATGGATCTGATACTGGTGGAGTACGTTGGCTTTCACAGAGCATTGTCCAAGATTAATGCTCTTCTTTTATCCTTCCATCTAGTACTGATGAGACATGTTTTCCCTCTCAGGCACTGAACCGCCACCCCCAGCCGGCTGCCTCGGCGCTCCTCTCTACCATCCCTGCAGCTCCGACATCAGCCTCGAACGATCCCATCTCTGCGCTCCCTACATTCCGAGTTGGAGTGTCCGAAGACCGTAACAAGCGATGCAGAAGGAGCATGGAAGATGCCCATTCTTTCATCTATGATTTTGGAGGAGTTGAAGGTCAAGGATACTTTGCTGTGTTTGAGTGCGTAAATTTGATCGCAACCGTTGCACCCCATAATGTCATTTTCTTTTCTGCTGACGATCCAAATCGTTTCTCAGTGGACACGCGGGAAAACATGCTGCAGAATGGTGTGGGGCTCATTTTCACGAGGTACGCTCCTTTGCTCCGTACTTATGGTGCCAAACGTTCGAACATAATCTTTGAACAATATTCATTTTCTCTTCATGTACAGTGTTTACTTGAAAAACTTTCTTCCGATGGGTCCTCCCTTTCTGTACCCGACATACTCAACCAAACTTTCCTTGCGGTTGACTCTGAACTCTCTAAACTCGCCCAAGAAGAAAAGACACATTCGGGTTGTACTGCTGTAGTGGCCTTCCTAAGGGTGGATGAACCTGCCGCCGAGTCGGATGGAACGATCACTGAATCTCTGGGAGCTATCTCGCCTGAGCCCGTCAATTCGACTGAAAACAGCACGGATCCGGAAGAAGAGAAGAGCAGATTGACTCGCATGAAAGGGGTTTTCGGAAAGATCACGGGTGGGTCTGGAAACGGGGGCGGCCTGTTCTCTTCCAAAAAAGGTGATAGTTCTGGTTTGGCATCTGGAGCACCTGTGATCAGGAAGAGTGGAGCAAAGAGGACGCTTTTCACTGCCAACGTCGGCGACGCCAGAGCTGTGATATCGTTCGTCTCATCTTCGCGCTTGGTCTATCATCTGCACTTCATTTGACTTTGTTTCTGTCGTGGGTATTCTCGTTCATGGCCGGCTACAGCCGACGAGGCAAAGCCGTCCGCCTGACATATGACCATAAGGGCTCGGACGAACAAGAAGCCAAGCGAATTACCGATGCTGGTGGATTTGTAATGAACAATCGAGTTAATGGTCAGTATCCTTTGATGATGTATCCTATTTATTCGAGTAGTTCTACTGTCTGACTACGACAATAAACCCAGGCGTGCTTGCTGTGACTCGAGCGCTCGGAGATGCTTCGGTCAAGGAGTTTGTCGTCGGCAATCCGTATACAACAGAGACCCGGCTGGACGAAGGGGACGAATTCCTTATTGTTGCTTGCGATGGAGTGAGTAGTTTGTTTCTACCAAGAGTTTCCTTTGGCGATGTTTGTACTCATCTTCCATCGTTTGAATTGTTTTTCCTATTCGTAGCTTTGGGATGTGACTGAGGATCAGCAGGCGGTGGATTTGATTGCCAACGTAGAGGATCCTCAGGAGGCTTCTAAGATCTTGCTGGATCATGCATTGGAGAGCTATACTACCGACAACCTGAGTGGTAAGCGTTCTGTGAACATTCATGAGATCATCATGGATCACATACTGACATATGTACATCATACCGGGGTTTCTTCTCATTCAGTTCTTGTTATTCGGCTGAACCCGACCAATGTTTGAGCACAAAAAGTCCCTTTTTCTTTTACTACATCAGACGCCCTGCCTCAGCCTATTCTTCCTTCTGTATTTCCCTTCTTGCGAGAATGTTTCTTTGTGCAAGCAAATTTTCTTGTAAACTTAGTATGCTTTGATTTATCTACTCGACATCGATGACTAGCTGAGCTGTGAACTGTGCTCAGTCGCTTCCTTCTCGAGTCTCGAGCAGGCATAGCATCGTGCTATCTGTTGTCCCGAAAACCTGGTCAACGTTACTTTGTACCTCTCTCGCACGCTCTGCTGATTTTTGCCACACAACATCATGATTGAAACCAAGAGAACTACAGCCACCTTGGTCTCTGTTGCTAGACCAAACCGAGCGACGGGAAGCGATCGATGAGTCACGAGAGTCGTCACAGGGAACCTGCAGGTCGCGGCCCAGTTGGCGTGTCAGGCGTTGAGTGAGGTACAACCTTAGATTGAAGTGGTTACTCTAGCCTGTGGCCGAGGTGCGATGACGGATACAGTTGTTGCGGATACAGTCTGGTTCGTGGATGGGATGGGATAGAACAAGGTAGAACCATGTGGAAAGATCCATCTTGATGGAGTAATATGTAGACAGTCGATAAGCTCGGCAGTCAGCATCCGGCCAGTCGCGGCCCAGTCGGCGCTTGATACTGCCACACTCTGAGCCGGATGCCCGAAGAGATTGAATTACTTTATAAGACGGCTCTCCATCCTTCTTGATCTTTGCCACATCCCTCTCATTCTCTTTCCAGTTCGCCACCTTACTGTCAATTTGCCACCTTCAAGACTCTCTTCCTCGCATCCCTGATCAAACGTACTCCAAAGATATACAGATAGACTAGTCACACCATGTCTACACCAACTTTTAACGAGCCAAGGCGGTTCAAAGTCACCCATCCTGCTGAACAGGTACGTCCATCTTCTGTTGTTCTCTTCTATCCTTTTGTCATACTATGCTTTCATTCTGACAAGCATGGTCCTTTCATATTTATCTCCACGTTTCAGCTTGCCCGGCGGTTCCGGTTTCCTAATCCCCCCACCTACGCAGCTCTTGTAGAGAAGATTCTGTCCTACTGGTCGTCGACCTCGCTCAACCCAAAGACCATCTCATTCTCTTACATCGACGCTCAGGGGGATAGATGTGTGCTTAGCTCGGAAGAGGAACTTCAGGACCTCTATGAAGAACTCAATGATGTTGGCACAGCTCAGGAAGTCTTAAAGATGAAGGTCGTCATCCTTGGAGGGCCTGTGGGGATTGATGGTGAGGCTGATGTAGAATTAGAGGTTGAGGGCTTGATTTCCGAGGTTAGTCGCTTTCTTTCTTTTCATTTCCTTATTCCTCTTTTCTGACACAATGTGACTAACTATGTATTTGGTTCGATGCTCTCGCTCGTGCTTGCCTGAATTATACAGATTTCCCAGACGGACTTGGCCGACGATGCCGAGACTGAGATGGGCGACAGATCCACCTTTTCTACTGCCACTCCCTCTGTTGAAGACGCTACCTCTGTTTACGGTGATGCTCATCAGAACAGCTCGGTTCCTTCTGTTGAGTCTCAGGAGAATACCGCGGACCCCGAGGAGGTCTTCCCACCCCAGGTTGAGCCTGTTGCCAACCCTCTTTCGCTCCTTTCGGATCTTGCCACCCTTCTCTCTAGCATTTCTGCCAACCCGGCCTTGTCTACAATCTTGTCTCGAGCAGCTCAAGGTGCTTACACTCCTGAGTTGGCTGCTCATGTAGGAACTCAAAGAGACAGAGTTGAGACTGAGCTTAATAAAGCCAAGGATGAAGTCAACAAAGGGTTTGGTCAGGCCGCGCAGGGTTGGAAGGACTTGGAGACCGTCTTGGCTGGTTTTGGCAAGAGTGCTGCCGAAGGATTAAAGGAAGCGGAAGAGATTAGATCTCGACGAATGCACGAGAAGCGGTCCCGTGAACACCACGACGGGTTCCACCGAGGTCCTGGCTTCCACCATCGACACCATCCTCGACACCCCTCGCCTTCTTCTTTTGAAACTCGGGATAACCGACCTGACTCTCCTCCTCCTCCTGGTCCTTCGTCGCCAGGCCGTGAACGATCGAGACATGGCAGTCCTCCTGGATCTTTCCGCCACCATCCTTTCCACGGCTCTCAACGCTCCCATCCTCACCACCGCCGCCGTGGAAAGTCGGCCGAGAGGGGTGTTCCTGGAGAGTTTGATACTAAAGGTGAAAAACCCCATCGACGATTCAACCCTCCCCCTGGACCCCCACCCCCACCCCCACCCCCTCATGGTCCTCCTCCTCCGTTTGGAGATTCATTTGACCGAGACGACTCTGTCGGAGATCGTCCAGATCACTTTCATCGACGAGGGTGGGGCAATCATCATGGTGGGCCCCGAGGACATACCTACCGACACGAAGGACACGGGTACCCGCATGGTGACTTCTTTGGCAGATTCCCTTTCTTCGTCCATCCCTCGGCTCTCGACCATTCCGAGGCCCATCGGGGCTGGTGGCAGATGATGAATGACGGCCCTTCCGAGATGAAGGTTGATGGAGTGCCTTACGACCCTCAGACTGGAGAGCCCACCTCGCAGAACGAGAAGCCTGAAGAGAAGTCAAAGGAATAGGCTCTATATTGTGGCCTGTTGCGCTCCCTTGCTATTCGACATCTGTTGAATACATTGTTCCTCTGTCTATAGTTTATTTTCCTCTCTTACGTCTCCGATGACCTTTATATACACGACCTTGATGATTATGACCAATTGTACATTTTGTGGAGGAAATCTGTTTATGTTTGTGAAATGGAGACCCAACGGTCCTGTTTCGCCCTGTCGCTCTTTCTTGAATCAGGAAAGCACCTAGCGGGGATAGACCAAGATGCTCAAAGACGATGGCCGTAGATGAAGAACGATGCAGAAGTGTCAATGACCCTCTATGGTAAGTGCTTCTCACGTCAACCTCTCAAGCTGCCTTGCCGATCACAAAGATTGAGATTTACCCGAGGACCGATACGCGTGGCGGTGTGTTAGGGTTAGCAAATGAAGTGCACCAGAGAACATGAGATTTCTTATTAAACCATCTACCTCCTTGTTTCTTTTTCATCCCTTTACCCGACGAATAACGACAACTATCATCAGGTTCATTGACAGAGCTGTGGTCGTCATCTTAACTTGATCTGATCTCCGGAAGACAGCCAAGACAGCCTTGGAGTTGTTTCTTTTCGAAATAAGACGAAAAACGAACAAACGACAAATATAACAAGAATAAAATAAAGCTCTTCAGTCTGAGCTCTTGGCAATCATATACCAATCACCAGTTGTATCGATATAATCGACCTTTTCTCCTTTATCTACCCATAATTCTGAGATTTTGATCGGCCGAACAACTGCCTACCACATACACCAATGGACACGAAACACTCTCTTTCTTTTACATCTCATCCTCGTCGAAGTTCGTTTCTTAGCCCTTCGTCTTCAAATGGCTTACACACCACTGGATCTCATCCGGGTCGAATGCAGCCTCGTCGAAGATCATACCTGTCCTTTCTGGTGCCTCGGTCCAAGATCCGTTGTCTCTTTGTGCTCATAACGCTTTTTACCACCGTTGTGGTGGTCGGTCTATCTTTCTCGATTTTCACGTTCGACATTCCTCCGTTGAATGAATACGATGTCGAACAGACACCAAGAGTCAATATCTCACGGTCCTTCGAGGAACCCGATTTCGCTCTTCTCTCCGGTGCCCAGCCGCATACAATCGGTTGTCCTCAGAAAGATTCATCGAGTGCACCGTTGCTGTTGCTTGGAATCTTTTCTGCTCCAGATGATCCTGCAGGGGAGGACACAAAAAGATTGAACAGACGAAATCTGATCAGAAGGAAGGTTATGCCTGATTGGCCTGCTCAGGTCGAACTTCGGTTTATTCTTGGAAGACCCAAGACGGCAGCAATCAGGAGGATGCTTTCGGCAGAACAAGAGTTGTTTGGGGATATTGCTATCGTTGATGGAGTCGAAGATGTTGATTTCGGAAAGACCCATGCGTTCTTTAAATGGGTCGCACAGAAGAGGGTAGGAGAAAACCCAAAGTTTGTAATGTACGCTCTCGTTCCTTCCTTCAACTCGTACGGTGCCCAAGTTTGAGCTCACAGACGCACGGGCATCTACGTGCCAAGAGACGCGTAGAATTCATTTACTGACAACATATGTGGAATGTGGTTCCAATCTGTCTTGACAGGAAAATCGATGACGATGTAAGCATTCATGTTATTATCTACAACTCTGTTCTCTCCCCCTGCTTCCCCCCTATCTCTTTCTGTTGTGAAAATTTATCTCGACTAGTCCATGTTCATTAAATAACGAGTGCAATCTGATAAACAGACGTTCCTGGTCATGCCAAATGCGATCGCTAGCTTCGAAGCGCTTGATTGCTCGAAAAACATCTATTGGGGAACCTCGGCAGGAATGAGTTACCACTTTGGATTCTACCTGCGAGGTCTTGGGTATGCTGTTAGCTGGCCATTGGTTCGTGATACCTTACTACCAGATGAGATCATCTTACTTTCTCGTTCAGAAAGTTTGTTATAAACAAAACCTATCGAGAAATTTGCTAACTAGTGTTGGGTACTTGTAGGCTTCTTGGATAGGTTCGGCAGATATGTACGTGTGCAATATGAGGTCTATTCTGAGATGACCAATCCAAAGTAGCACCCGTAAATATATTGATCTTCTCTGAGAATAACACCGAGTTCTTTTGTGCTTGTTTTGACCTATCAGTTCGACCGCGCATATCTGCAAATACGAAGATGCACGAACAGGACAGTGGCTTCGAAACCTGGATCCTGTGACTGATCCAATTCATGTTGTGGACAACGGTTGGACAATGGGAGACTACAACCAGCTAGACGTTGGCGTGGAGAGTGTAGCTTTACGTACGTTCCGTTTCTCAACCCATTTCTTAACCTATCGCGTATTCCTGGAAAGGAAAAGTGTAGGAATTATGATCAAGCGAGCCAAGAACGAAGCTGACTGGTTTGTTTCATGATGATTTCATGTCATTCAGACTGGCTCAAGTTTGACGGTTGGTACGAGGAGCAGGTCGACCGTGTCAAGGAGATCTGGAGTAAAGCAGGCCGTCAGTGGGCGGCTGATGGTGGAGTCGACCCGAAGCAGTCGATAGATTTTGGAAAGAAGTTGCCCAGTGCCGCTCAGGCAGAAAAAGATCGTCAGAAATCGTTAGGCTGGGATGTATGAATCTGAGTTCGATCCAGTTGAATCACGGACATTCTGAGCATGTTTACAACGTCTGCGATCCGAACAAGTAAAAGTCTGTGACTGAAAACGAAAGAGAAACAAAAGAAGGGCGAACGAGAAGGGTTGTCAGCTTGATCGTGTGTTTTTGTTTGCTCCGGCCATCCTGGCTGTGTAAACTGATCGCGTTCGGTTACCGTTTTTTTCCCTTCCCTTTCGTCTTCTCGACGACGACGACGACAACTAATAGCATTGCAGATCCTCTCCCAATATCCCACTCCATCTTCATCTCATTTCTCCTCCATCCTATCTCTTGTTCTTTGATTAGATTGGTATTCAGCCTATTTTTCCAACCTCAACCCACTAGCTTGGATGGATCGACGGCCTTTAGGTCCTAGGGATCATCGAGGGGAACCCCCTAGCAGAGACCAAGCATTCACTGAGATCTTTGGCCGACGCAATACCCATCATGCCCATACCCAACCTCAACTTGGCGGGCCTCGATACCCAAACCAACAGGGAACTTCCTACGCACCCGTTCACCCAGCCCGTCATTTTTCGCCTTCACAGCAGGTGTACCAGTCATCTGTTGGAGTCGGTAGACCGACCCCATCCGGGCCAGGGACCTACGATGGATACGCCGGATCCCTTGGTATTGGGCCTCCGCCTACCGGTCCAGATGGGTCTTATCCAACCTACAGTTACCCTGTAAGTCATGTCTATAGCTTGCCTCCAGCTATCTCCATCGCTAGTGTCTGTATCCTCTCTCTAGTATCCATCCATCTTGCTTGTTCTTCTCGGCCTCCTCGGCCGGCCACTCCTTGGCGGGTCCGGCATCTCTCCATGCTCCTTCATCATCTCCTTGTTGTTTCTTCTTCTTCTTTCTTCTCCGATTATTATAACCTTCTATCTCTCAGGACTCAGTTTAATGTTGTTTCGCTATTCACGAGGCAAGTGCTCCTTTCGTTGACCCTGTTCATTCTTTTGTACTTTCCTCTGTGGCCCAGTACAAGCCATCGGTTCCTAACGGACCAAGTGCTCAGTTCGACCGGCGATCTTCATTCAACCCTTCTGTTCATTCGAATCATGTATCCTCTGCTCAGTCGACCTACTCACAAGTAACTCATCCGGTCTCCGGACCACCAGTCCCGGCAAATTCGGTGTACTATTTAGTTCCGAATCAACAAAGTACATCCTCTATCAATCTGCCGACATCAAATCCTGGTCTGCAACAATATCGGACTCAAGGCAGCCAACGCTCTTCTGTGCAAGCACTATACCAAGGCGTTCAGGCTGCATACCCTTACCCAGCGGGGGGATATGCTAGTGATCCTACTGTTCTACCTGAACAGAACGGTAGAACAGGTGGTTTGACCCCAGCCCAAGCCTACCAAGCTCAAGTAGGAGGTGATGGCTTGGCGGATTTAAAAGCGAACACGAGCGATCAACCGTCTACTGAGGTTTATCCATCATCGATCCCTTTTCCAACCTCTCCTGCCCCCCAGTCCAATACGCATTCATACAGTCATCCGGCCTCTCATGGGTCTTCCCTATCCACGGGTCCCTCGACCCAAACAACTCAGTCCGCCGGACCCCGGGGACCTCGATTAGCTCCACCTCGGTTGCCGGACCTCTCATCCATCATGGGAAATGGTGGACTTGGGTTGAATGCTATATCTCTGGAACCCTGGAATGAAGTAGCACTAGGAGCGACCACACCACGACCGCCAACGGCTGACGAGACTGAGCTCGGATACCTTTCTACTGGACTCTCACCTGGCGAGGCCTCAGGTTCGCACAATGTGTTCTTATTTTGTTCCACTCATCTATCCTCACTACTCTATGCGGAGCCTTGGACTGACAGATTGCTCACTTTATATATGGATATCTGAATGAACTGCCTCCATCTATAACAGGCGCATCTTCTGTATACTCACCGTCATCTAGCCGACCTGGATCCGTTAACTCGAAACATGTCAGAACGCCTTCCGAGTCATCGAAGCGCTCTCTTGGTCTGTTTGACCAGAACCGCCCTACATTTGCTCGTTAGTCGAAACAGTTTTAATGCATTCAACTATGCTGTTTATCAAGAACTGATCTTCTGACATTGCACTATGTGTGCAAACGCCCACCGTGATTTGAATGTAGCTCTCACCCGAATTGATACTACTCCCAATCTTCGCCAGACAATCTCTCGACCTCTTTCATCTCCTACTTCTACATTTGAACAAGACGCATTTCGTCGTCAACCTAGTGCTCGGGATAGTGTAGAGAGCTTTCGTAGCGTGCCTGCACCGTCATCTCCTAACCTTCCCGAGACTCATGACGGCCGATCCATGAGCTTCTCCAGCGCTTCATCTGTCACCAGAGCAGAAGTTGTATCCTCCTTACGGCACACCCCCTCCAGATCCTCCACCCATGGTCAATACCCTTCTGGCCCTGTGTCGCTGTATCCTCTATCATCTTCATCTTCGTCTGTAGGAGGCATCAAGAGACCAGCGACGGGATCGATTACCCAGATGACTCGAAAGTATACGAAAGTGTACCCTGCTCTGCTTTCTCGAGTAGCAGAGGTCTTCCAAGCCAATATCTTTCTTTCTGAGCGGGTAAAGGATGGGCTGGCGTACAATGACGCGTTCACCGGTCGAGAGGCTGTGGATCTTATCTGCGAGATTATTCAAACAACAGATCGAAATCTTGCCCTTCTTCTCGGTCGATCGCTGGATTCCCAGAAGTTCTTCCACGATGTCACATACGATCATCGGCTCAGGGACAACGCCAACGAACTCTATCAGTTCAAGCAGAAAGCCCTTCCGAGCTCGACTTCCTTTCCCTCGACAGCCTTCCACCCAGAATCTGAAAATCCTCTTGATGACGAAGCTTCGGTCATCACACAGGACGGTCCCTGGCCATCTCATCATGCCAAACAGTTGACTTCGCTCACTTCTTCGTCAACTATCATTGAGTCGTCATCTGGTCTCCATTCGCCTCACAGCCCCAATTTCCGCCGTTCGATATCAACCTCACAAAGCAACGGGTTACCACCGTCACCTAATTCTCATCCTGTTCCCGAAGAAAACAATTTGCCCACGGGAGTGCTTGTGATTCTTTTGGACTGCTACTCTCCCACCTGCAGCGATAACTCCTTATGCTACTCGAGCATGTGTCCACGTCGAACAGAACAGGCTCAAGCACTCAATCTAAAGAATCAGCCGGGGTTGCCTGTCTTGAAGAAGCAACCCAGTGTGGAAAGTTTGAAGGACGCTGAAGGATCCGGAGGCGAATTATGGGCTACATCGGTGTCCCAGGCCGTCTTGGACTCCGTTAGCGAAACTGAGAGAAAACGACAAGAGGCGATCAACGAGCTCATCGCTACAGAACGACACTTTGTCAAAGATCTAGAATACTTGCGTGATGTTAGTGACTTCTGTGCTATTCGCCTCATCCCAGGCAACATGCTAACTTCTCCTTGGTTACTACCTTCGCCTCAAGTTTTGGATAAAGCCTCTTAGGGTGTCAGAGGTCATCCGACCAGCGGAAAGAAGAGACCCGTTCGTCACTCAGGTGTTCTGGAATATTTCCGCCATCCAAAACAACAACGCCGCTCTCTCAGACGCATTAACGAAGCGACAACGAGCGCAGCCTGTCATCGAAACTATTGGTGACATTCTTCTTCAACACATTCCTCTGTTTCAACCATTTGTTGAGTACGGTACTCACCAGGCTTATGGAAAGCTCGAGTTCGAACGGGAGAAAGCCGAAAATGCTCAGTTCGTGAAGTTTGTAGATGAGGTTGAACGGAAGCCAGAATCAAGAAAGATCGAGTTGAATGGGTTCTTGACGAAGCCTACTACGAGATTAGGTCGTTACCCACTTCTCCTCAAAGCCATTCTGAAGGTCACGGATGAGAAGAACCCAGACCAAAAGTGGATACCTGAATCAATCACTTTGCTGGAAGGCTGGTTGAAGAGGGTTAACGCTGGAGCTGGGAAAACGCAGAATCGATTGGATCTCGCCCATCTCGAGCAACAACTACGTGGTGACAAAGATCTACCTGTATGTACAAGATATAATTGGTTGTTCTGTCGGTTCAAATATCTGTCTAGGTATCAGATGCTCACGAAGATACCGTTATCATTTTAAACAGAAACTCCGGTTGTTAGATGAAAACCGAGAGTTGATTCATAAAGGTCAACTAAAGCGTCGTGGCGGAGCCCAAAATGAGACGGCAGACTTGGATGTTTACCTTCTGGACAATATGATCCTTCTCACCAGAACTAAGTATTCGAACAAAGTGGAGAAAACCGGTATCTATCGAAAGGTTCGTTAGAACGGTAGCATTTTCCTTAGTCAAGCATATCTGATATTCTTTTTTGTTCAATTATAGCCAATACCACTTCAGCTGCTTGTGTTGGCAACCCCTGATGAACAATACAATCTTTCGAAACACGGTATCCGACCCAAATCTCTACTATCTCGAACTTCCACAAGCAAATCCACCACATCGTCAACAAGTGCAAAACCAGAGAAGGAGGGAAAATATGGTTATTCGATCACTCTCACCAGTCTAGGAAAAGACGCATATTCCGTCACGTTGTGGTCAGAGTCACATATCCAACGCAAAAACTGGCTGGAGAAGATTGATCAACAACAGACGCTTATTCGGGATCGACATCGCAAACTAGACACTCAAGTTCTGGAAACTGTGTTTACTGGTCAGCTAAAGGTCAACTGTGCTGCCCCCTACGGTACGCTATTTTTTCCTCCTCAACAATCTTTCGAATAAATTTCTAAACTGCTTCCACGGACGGGTTGTTTATTGTACCAGACGCGGGGCGTCGGATGATCTATGGCACAGATAACGGTGTTTATTTTTCGAACTTGACGGAACCAGACCGCCCCCCAGTGATGGTCCTTCAACTGATGGATGTGACCCAGGTTGATGTGCTAGAACAATTCCAACTCCTCATCGTACTTTCGGGTAGGTGCCGTTGTATAGCAATTATCTGCTCTTAGTTTATCCACTAACTTTTCATGTAAATCTTGTCATTTGAAGAGCGATCCGTTCAAACCTTTCCTCTGGATTCACTCGACCCTAAAGATCCAACGGCTGCTCTTAAGCGCGGCAAACGAATATCATCTCATACCACATTCTTCAAAGCCGGAATCTGTGTTGGGAAGATGCTTGTCTGCATCGTCAAGTCGAGTCCTCTCTCAACCACCATCAAAATTATGGACCCAATTGAAACTCCTATACGTAAAAAGCAACAGGGTGCGGCGTTCAGCAAGCTTATTCCCAGCCGGCACGATACGCTTAAGGTCTTCAAAGTTAGTACCCGCTTATACCGTTCGACTTTTCACCCAATTGTTGACTCTTTTTACTTTTTTCTACAATTCTAATAGGAGTTCTATATTCCCACCGAGTCAAGCTCCATCCACTTTCTTAAAACCAAACTCTGTGTGGGATGCACAAAAGGATTCGAGATTGTCGATCTGGAAACTCTTGACACACAGGGCCTCCTGGATCCGGATGACCCGAATTTGGCTCTTGTTCACCGAGCCTTCAATAATGCTGCCCGGATTCCGAAGCCTATTGCCATCTATCGGATCGAAAGCGACTTCCTGCTTTGCTATGATGGTAAGCTTCCTGACGCAGTCTGATGCTGATTATTCTCTTCGCTGCAAATGATGTACTCACAAAGCTACTATTGCTTGTTCGAATGAAATCTTCTTAATTGCTCGGCTGGGTAGATTTTGCGTTCTACGTAAATAAGAATGGCTGGCGGGTTGGACCTCCGAGAAACAAATCGGACAGGGAATGGCGAATGGACTGGCAAGGATCTCCGACAAACTTTGGTGAGCCAACTGAAAGTAGTTGAAAATATGTTTGATAACACTCGAAGGATGAATAATTGATTTGCTCTCGAATTTATGTGCGATTTTAAAGCTCTTCACTATCCTTATATCCTCGCGTTCGATCCTTCGTTCGTCGAAATTCTGGATGTGAACACCGGTGCTTTCCTTCAAGTCATTCAAGGAAGTCATATTCGTCTCCTATTCACGGATACTCCTCCTTCGACAGTCCACTCAGCTGCCCAGCTTCATCAACTTCAGCTGCAGCAACAACAACGTTTGGCTTATGGCCGAGGCGGTACGCCTTATAATTCCTCTGATCATGCATCCGGCTGGCGACCTCCCCCGCCTCGGTTGCCTCCTCCTCCTCCTGTCAATCCTAGAAACAAGATCGTCTTCACCATTGATGACAAGGTGGTCGAGATTCAACCAATCTCTCTCCGATGACCAAGACGATCTTAGTGTTTCTTTTGTTCTTCATCGTTTCACTCCAACTCTCCTCTATCTGGGAATTAAGCATTATTCATTGTACACATTGTCATGTTGTTTCAATATACTATTCTACCAATCAAGCCTATGCCTTAGGCATGGTGACAGTAATCTCAACCGATGGCAGTCGATACATGGCCCTTCTGGACTTGAGTGCCCTCAGACCGCAAACCATCAAGATATCAGGAATGCGACCGAAGTGTTATATGCATGACACACATTTCTAAGCTTGTGTTACTACCGCAAACTGTGCTTCCCTTCTGTTTTTTGTTGTTGGGATTCTGGCAGTCTTAACATGGTTTAGCTGTATTGCGCTGTTTCCTCCTTGAGGCAACATCTTTAGATCTTGCGCGAGTTCTCGAATCTTTCTCAGAGTCACAAAACCTGCTAGCTCTTCTCCGTTGTCCCTCTTTCTCGATCCATCCCACTGTGGCGCCTGGATGGTGAGCATATGACGTCTGGAAAGCCAGTGGAGACTCGGTCGGGAACAGGCGCCAGAATAAAAAGTCCGTTTTCACCTTTGTGAAGATTATTACTGAAATAAAAGGGTGAAAATGGACTTTTCGCTCTGGCACTTGTTCCCAATCAAGTCCTCACTGGTTTCCTAAACCATATACACACTACCCAGGTGTTTCAGTAAAATGGATTGAGAAACCAGGAAAACAGGAGGGAACCCGCTAGAAAATTTATAGCTCTTCGGAAAGAGAGGCTTGGGACTCCGCGCAGAAGGAGGTCGGAAGATGATGTCTCAAGAGTTAATAACAAAAAACAGATGAAATTGTGTCAAGATTGCTAAAGTCCCAACACCTTGTCAATCAAAACGATTGTTATAAGTGTGTTTGAACGGTTTAACATCAACGGTGAAGTGGCCGAGTGGTCTAAGGCGCTGTGTTCAGGTTGAATAACCTAGTTTCGCAGTCATTCGTGGCGCGAGTTCGAATCTCGTCTTCATCATGATATTTTTATTTTTTGAAGCTGATACCTATACTTCATCTTCTCTGATTGGCAGTGAAGGTGCTAGAGTGCACACCATCTAGGTGGTTCAGGAGACTGATTAAAGAACCAGAGAAGAGAGATCAGACAGAAAACCTCATATGTTCAAACGCTTTTAATGATTGATTATTCCATAAGACGGCCAATCTATTACAGCTGAGATTATGTCTCAACTACTTAATCCCATTTTGATTTGGAGCTGCTGAGACTAGACCCGAGAATTACTAGGATGACGGACGGACGGGTGGGTGTTTTAAGTTCTCACAAACTACCTCTCTGATTGAAATCATCGAAGATCTCTCTACTTTTTTTTCGATCTGTTTATCAATTTCCATACTTTTCACACTTGAGAACAAATGTGATGGTTGAGCAGAAAATGCACGCACCTCAACCCTGTCTGAAGCGGATATCTCTTGACCTACTTCATCAGATCTCCCACCCACAAGCACTTTCTTGCTCCCTCTTGAGTCTCCTCCTTACACTCATCTCTCTATTCTTGACATGTCTGATGTAATGTCTTGGTCTCCTTGATACACCCATCTTCTACATGTTGCCGCGAGAATCATAGATTCTAGGTTGTAGACCACTTGGACTCATAATATCTCAAACAACAGGGCAGAAAAAACATGCATAAAATAACATCTAAAGTAAAGCAGACGAGGACACTATTTACACAGTTTAGGAGCTGTCATCAAGATAGCAGTAGTCGGCGTAGTTGACAGGATTAAGCGCCCAGTTGGGCATGGCGACGGTGGTACCGTTTCCAGCACCGAATAAAGCGAACGTCGTAATAAACACGAATACCTGCATTCCAGCATCGAGAGCGGCAGACATGATGTAGTTGTACCTACAGCAAATTGAGATTACATCGAATAACGGGTTAAGCGGGTTCTATTCTCGAGAATGTCATTTATTCTCAAGGTTATAGGATGAACGTACTTTCGAAACCAGGTCGGTCGGTAAATTCGTAAATATCCTTGAGTAAGGAGGGCCTGAAAAAGAAAATCACTCGGAGGATTAGGCTAAAGCTCGAAGCATAATTCAACTGTCAACTCATAAGGACTAACAGTAACGACACTCATAAAGATGGTAGAGTTGATACCAGCTGCTAAGTAACCGAGAGTGTAACAGAATAGCGGAGTGATGAACAGGTCCATTCGGAGCTTAGGATAGTATCGATGGATGATCCACGGGATGATCGGCACACCAAAGCCAACGAGGACCGACAACGGAATCATATCGTATGTTGATCCTGGGCTGTACATGTCCTGCAGGAAGCACAAAAACGCAAGCAGACAGACAGGCACATACAGTTAGACGTTTGAAACAATCAAAGTAGCAAAACAGCCAGCGAGGGATAAGATTGGCGGTTCGATTTTAATAGGCAACGAACCTTAGCGAGCGCACCCCAAGTTACGGCCTGAGAGTTAAATGACTGGACGTTTTGACCAGACCTACACAAGAGAAGGAAAAAAATAATTCAGTCGAGTTCCTGATTGACGGCAACTACTTAAGAAAAGATGAAGCGAGCGATTAAGACTGACCAGATGTTGTTTCCTGCGGGGTCAAGAAGGATATCTCGGTGGGAGCCAATGATCTGCTTCGAGATAACGATCTGCAATATTCCTCCCAGAACGGTACCTAAAGACTGAACCCAAAGCGTAGTTCGGGGAGGAAGCTTTGTGTATTGGGCAATCTTGAGATCGGACGCGAAAGCAATTCCCTGAGTAGCCGCATTTGATCCGTACAAACCAAAGTACTTGATTCATCAAGAGTAAAAGGTGGCAACGACCAGCAGGGTACGTTAACGGACAACTAGAAATGAACAGGTCTATAGTGAACAACAATCTCGGAAGGCTTACCATATTGGCTTGCGCATTACCTGGAACGACAGCGGAGCCAAGCATGAGCACCAAGGTCTGAATACTGACTTGCCAACCGGTGATAGCCGGGACTAGGGTTCAAATGTATCACGATTATCGATCATAACTAAATGTGAGTCAATTGCAAACTGGAGCATAAACAGTCCAAATAATTTAAACGCACAGATTGAGACGAAGGGAAAGAGGACGATTGCAATGATGAAGGCGACGATGACTCCGTACCAAGGCAAATGTGAGTGACCGGTATCTGTTTCCTCAGAGGTTGCCATGTCAAAGTGATGAAGAACAGATGAGAAAGTGTTAAAAACCATCGAAGAGATGACATGGAAGAAAGTTACGTACAACAAGTGGCCATGGCCATCGCAAAGGATGAGACTACGATAGCACCGTACGCCCACATTGGCACCTCCTTGTACTCAAGCATCTTCCTGTAGTGTGCATCATCGGTCGATCGAGAACGGAAAGCAGTGGCAGCCTCCTTAACGGGTTCCCAGTACCAGAGCAAGCAGTGAGTGATTGTGGCTCCAATTGACAGATTCAAGCCGAGATAGTATATAGCTGTTATGACTCGAGACTCAATCAGTATCTTTCAGTCTAACCAAGTGAGAACATGGTATGAACAACGTACCCATCGAGGTGGCAAACCATGGAAGACCTTGCTCTTCGAGTAATGTTCGGTTGAGCGAGTAGTCTGCGTTGAGGATCAAAGACTGGTCGTATGAAGAACCTGAACAGCACGTGAATGCACCCATCATTGTCAACACACGATTCACAAATAAAAATTCGGAGGGCCAGAGAACATACCATTCTCGTAAAACAAGTCTTGAGCCATGAAGGGGAAGTTCTGAGCCTGCCAGACATTACCTGCGTATGCGGTGAGTAGAAGGGTCGCCGAGACAGCGACTCTGAGTTGCCAAGGGGACAAAAGTTTCAACGAATGGATAGTGAATTCAGCGAGTGACGAGCAGAAAATAAGACAGGGGAAGAATACATGCAGAGATTAGACTTACCCTGCGTACAAACTCATCTGAGTAGCCAAAGGTGTGTATAGCGAACTAGCCCCGGAAAGATAAGCTGTTTTGGAGATAATCATGTCAGTTTAAGGAACGCATTGGTATACGACTGAGAGCAAGAATCCTTACCCCAGTCCTATTGTTCGTCAAAGCGAACCAAGTCAATAATAATAAAATAAATAGCGACAGTATGTACCGATACGATGATCTAGAATTAACTTACAAGACAGACGGAGAACAACGCCATGCCTTCGTTGGGATAACTTCCGCCAAAGATCCGAGTCACCCAGACGCTGTCACGCTTAGCCAGACAGAAGATCGATACTCCCGTCAAAGTAGGTGCGATGAATTCTGAAGTAGATTTGACCATATACATGTCAGACTGAGCAAGTGAGGACCGAAGAAGCCCAATGGTGAAAACTAACCTGGGAACCATTCCCAAATAAAGATTCCGAGGGCAACGAGCAAGAAGAACTTCATTCGCTTTCGCTGACCAGCAATATCCTTATCGTTGTGTAACAGTTGGAAGAGCTGCACAGTGGGGATAGTGGCTGGCCAGACGGCATATGACGGGTAAACCTGATTGAGAGAAGCATCGCAACAGATCACTCGGAATTTAGCAGTGAAAGAACAGATCATAGATGATTGAGACACCGATTTACGGTGCGGAGTTGAGAAACCGGACTTACCACTACTGCTCGCATGAGTCCGGCCTGCAAGAAACAAAACGTCAGCGTTCGTATTGAACATCCTGAGAACAAACGTGAATGGATAAAACTTACGATACCATATCCCAGGAACTGAGAAGCAATCAGCGTAAAGATCGAGATCCCGTAGTTGGGGTTAAGATCGTAGTAGACTGCAGAGAAAGAACAATTTTATGTTTGGTCGAAGGTGAACGCGCATGATCTACAATTAAATCAACTCACGCTCATCAGCAGCGAACACAGAGATTGCCTGAGCACTGCTAAAAGCAGTTGTACTCATGATAAGAGTGCTGAGAAAGTCGGAAGGTTTGTGTAGCTTTAGTAGGGCGCACACGTGAAGAACAAGACGTAAGAAGAGTGTGCGTACGCGGTGTGCTCCTTCAAGTTGAATTCGCACGGGTTTATGAACGTCCAAATCGGTCGTCGGTACTCGGTAGGGAAAAACCTTTGTGTAAGACGCTCGAGCGCGTTAAATAACATATACCATAGTCGTCCGAGCATGTCGGCAATGACAACGATAAAGAGCGAGGAGACGGTCAAAGATGAAGGCCTAATTGTGACGCAGGAAATACAACTATTAGTTTCATAGGTACGTTCACTTTGGAGCGCAAGCTGAACCCTACCTGAAGTAGAAGATCTGTCCGAGGACCGCGGCGAAGGAGGTGAGACCGAGTCCTAATGAAGCATGTGATAGAAAATACTGAGTTCCGGCCGGTTGATGGACAGATATGAAGAGACATTGTTGTGAACATACCAAGCACATACATCCGTAACGTATGGATTGGCATGTTAACATCGTCGACGGTAGCAATAAGTCGAGTACTAAAATCGACGGCCGTCTTCAGAAAGAGAGTAATTGATTCAGCTCGGAGTTTCGTCAGCTACTGTGTCTTCTTTCTTCTTTTCCCTTCAGAAACATGGGGCTTACTTCGATGGGCCTCTCCTGACCGTTACTGAGCAGATTGGCAGGATCAAGCTCATCAACTCCTAGCGCTGAAGGATCGATGGCCTTCCTCTCGTGGTAGTGAGCGTCGTTGTTCCTCTCCAATGGAACCTTCTTGTCCAGTCCCACTCCAGAGAGTTCATGCTCCTCTTCTTCCTCGTCATCTTTGCTTCCGGGTGAATTCTTTAATGAAGGGGTCGTATCGATTGGGGCATGAATAGAATCCTGTCTCTTGAAGGGCTTTCTCAGTTGAGACAACATTTTGGCATAAATTTTCAGGCAGTCAATCTGGCCCTGATTAGTGATGAGTGGGTGATCAAGAAAGGCGTGAAGAGGAAGAAGAAAGGAGCAGAGAAAAATTAACCATGGTCTTTCAAGGGTTTCGACGACTCATCTCTCATCATCAATTTGGACGAAAAAATATCGGGTGTCAGATAAATCGGCCAATCAGATAAATCGATAGGCCGAGCGCGCGGTCAATAAATTTCAATCAAACCGCACAAACCTTATGAACGGCGTCCCGCCGTAATGTGCTGGGTTTATACACTCCCTTTCAAGGGCTTGCGTGTTTTTTTTTTTGTTTACTTCCCCGAACCGGACAAATTGAAAGGGTTGTTCTGATATCTGAGTATGCCGATTAAGGCTGAGGATCGACACCTCATTAACAAAGCCTCAGCAACCTTCCATAAAGTCGAGAAGATGACCATCCAGGAATAGAAAAGAAGAGGAGACCACAAATTATCCGTCCTCGAATCGGAAGAGAAAAAAATCTGATGGTCTACTGAAGTTCGGCTCGGCCCCATACGCGTCCCTTCGTTCTTCCGGCTCAGTCAGGAGGAGCATTGGTTTACTGATGAGACATTGTGGTGCTCTGAAACTCCATCTTCTGCTCCACTTAAGGTGGTGTTCGCCCCCAGAAGCAATTTTGATTGGCTGTGAAGGACTCGTTACCGAGCATCTTTGACTATCGATATATATGAACCATCGGAGATAGTATCATCCTATAGGTGTGTGGTATGGATGTCACAAATGATTGCTCGTCAGTCATAACGAAGGTCTTCAGTGTATCCTATCTGGATACCATAGTGATCGTACTACTCTCACTCTTTCTCATTCCTTTGAGCCAACACTTTTCTTGTTTTACTCTTCTTGTGGTAACTACAAGAGTAGTTATCGTCCATGCGACATGAGATTTATGTGGTTACGTTTATCACGCACCGCGTGACACGTGATTGAGCTCACATATCGTGCGATTAACTGTGAACGATCTAGTTTGCTATCCACACTTACACCTCCAGTTCAAAGAAACACTTGTCTGTTTTTCTTGAATCCTTCCCTTCTCTGAAGTCTCTTCTATACAGACAGAAGGACTAGCACATGCTGTGGAAAGCAAGGCAGTCAAGGGTCTTGCCTACATTCTCCCTCCGTATGTGTCTATCTGCCTTGGGGGTTTGTTATTTGTCTGGCTTTCATTCACCTGAATGTTCTGCTCTCGACCGTGTCTCGTTCTCATAGCCATATCAAAGCAACCCTTTTCTATCACTGTCTGTCGTCCTGCTATTTCTCGGAGCGAGCCTTGGGTATTGTCCCGTCCATCAAATCTATCTCTTCGTCTCGAGTGTTCGTCGATCTATATCTCCAACTCAGCCTGAACTTATTTCTCATATTCTCGATCATGTGTCTAATCTCATACTCTCCTCTCACAATCCACCATTCATAACGACCATATAGCATTGGTATTCACCCGCCCATCCTTCAATCGCTGTAGACTGAGCAGGTCCGCTTCTTCCTCGCCCTCTTTTCATATACCAGTTTCGGAACAACTTCCAGTCAATACTGGACGTGTCTATGGACAGGCCCTCTTGTCCGGTGATCGTGCGTATGTTTCTCAGTTATCGGTGGCCCAAGAAGGACATCACTTGATATGTTTAGGCACATAAAGAATTGTCCTTCTGTTTGCTAATGTATTTTTTGGGCAACACTTCAGCGGCCGCTCCTTTTCGTAAGAACCCAGTTGGAATCCAATTGCTGAGTGCCTACACGCGGCGGCAAGTCTGCCCGAATCCTTCCCTGCCCGACGTCAACCCAGAAAATATTAATATTGCCCGAGGTAACTTGACGAAAAAAGGTCTCCTTAGTAAACTGCCTGAGCCCCAAGAACCCATTAACATCGATTTACCCAAGCTACAAGGGCAAAACATTGCCGAGCACTTCCATAATTTGGGTGTAGAGGTCAGTGCAGATCAATAGGTGAAGCGTTAGTCGCAGTGTCAGGCTAGCTTTCTAACTGTTGTTCTGATCCTTTTGGATTGTCATTAACTGGAATACAGCAATCAGAACCGTTTCTTTCTCTCGCCGAAACGCTCTCTCAATCAACTGTACTTGCCGTTCCATCGCATTTTCCAGTCGTTTCAGGATGGTCCAAGTACGATGCAGAGAAAAACACTTGGTCGCAAGTCTCGTATCCAGAGGGAGAGCATATGCTGGTGTTTGATGTGGAGGTTCTCTATAAGATACACCCTTACCCTGTTTTGGCCACCGCTGTATCTCCCACCGCATGGTACTCATGGATCTCGCCATGGCTTCTTCAGGAGTCTGAGAAGAAGGAGCATCTTATCTCTCTCGGTCCGCACACAACGCCAAGGGTGATAGTTGGCCACAACATCAGTTATGATCGGGCAAGGATATTGGAGGAGTATCAACTCCGAGGTAGCCAGAACCGATTTCTCGACACTATGAGTCTTCATTGTGCCTCTCAAGGTGTATCGGCCCCGCAACGTGGTCTCTGGAAGCAGCATCAGTCCAGGGTGGCCACCGAGAACACCGCTCGGAAGGAGAGAAGAGAGTGGTTGGTCAAAACGATCAAAGAAACTGAGGAAAGAATCGCAAACGGGGAGATAGTAGGCGTAGTTGAGCACGAACCAGCGTTGGAAGGAGCTGAGCAGTTTTTGGCAACTCCTGTAGAAGGAACAGTCAAGGAAACCCTAAATCTGCCACAGTTCCTGGCTGAGCTTCGGTTCGAACTCGATGATGCTCCTATCCCCGCTAGTACATCTACCGGACAGAGGCTCTCTCCAGAGGCTCTCGGCGATTCATCTGAGGAGGACGGTTCTCTCTCGCATGGCTGGCAGGATGTAACCTCGATGAACGCGCTTGACCAAGTGTTCAAACTTCACTTTCCCGACGAGTCTATGGACAAAGACCAAAGAGCAGCTTTCTCTTCGACTGATCCTCAAACGATCCGAGACAATCTTCAGGCCCTGATTCGCTACTGTGCTACAGATGTGCACGCGACTCAACGAATCTTTAACATCGCTTTCCCTCGATTCAGACGGCTCTGTCCATCGCCTGTGTCCTTCGCTGGCCAGCTCATCATGGGCAGCTCCTTCCTTCCTATCAATAAGACATGGTCAAGCTATATCATAAACTCTGATGCCAAATGGTCCGAGTTGGACATGAAAGTCAAATTCCAGCTTGCTGCTTTGGCAGAGGAGTCTAGGGAACAATGGATCGAGCCACCTGAAGATTGGACTCCTGGATTACTGACCCTGGAGACTGCCCGCGCTCTTTCTTGTCCGAAAGAATTTCAGAATGACCCGGATCTATCGCAACTAGATTGGACTCCTCGCCCTGCTAAGCACATCCGGTGGAGAGCCCTCGCTCTAAAACAAGCTCTTCTTGAGGATGAGAAGATAAATGGCGAATATCTAGGCGAGCTGGGTGAAGACTCTATCAGCGTTGCCACGACAATCGAATCACCACCTGGTGTTCAAAAGCGCACAAGGAAGAGAATCATAGACGGGCGGACCATGCCTGATGGCGTCGATAGCCTTCGCCGAAGCAAATTTATTCCCAGACTGCTCGGTTTGACTTATCACAACAAACCGATTCATTACTCGGAAGAGCATGGGTTTGTGTACGAAATTGAAGAGACCAAAGACACCAACACCGAATCCACTGAAATAGATTCCAGTGAGCCACTTATCTTCAACCATCCCAACAAGGATGTCTATTTTTCCAAAAGAGTCTCTCAAGGGGCAGTCTTCCGACAGATGCCAAGCTCAGGAAAAAAAGCGACTAGTATTCTAGGGATTACGTCAATGCGGTCTTCGGCGATGTCTAGCGCGCTTCATGGAACCGATGGGGCGGAGAAGGTCCTAGAGGCCCTAGACAGTAAAGCCAGATGGGAAACCGTAAGGAAGACCTTGATAGCAGCGTTGGATTCGAGAGGAGTAGACGTCGTCGACTATGATCGTATGTATCTCCTCTCTCTATACCTCCAGTTCACTACTCATATACTCATATCAGCGCAATATGACCTGCTTGTTCTCTTCTTTGTTTAATGAAGCCATGGTCAACCTTCCGGAGTTTGATCCCGCTCAAGCGATTTACGATGTTGAAAGTACGTTATGCTCTTTTCCTTAATACAATACTAGATTAGTTGAGCATGCGTTCTAACGTTTGTAACCGGGGAATATCATTTATAACCTCCTTTGATATTCTCTTTCAATTTTAATAGCCGGGGCTAAACAGCGAGAACAAGCATTCAAAGCGGAAGAGGAGGATGGTGATGAAGAAGTTGTCGTCACCAACGAAGATCTCCATATCCCACCTTCGGCTTCCGCTCTTAACGCCAACTGGTGGCCAGCTTGGTACTGGAAACTCTTTGTTCCAAAACAAGGAAAGCCGTCGAACAATATGAACATCACCGTCCGTAGTCAAATCGCCTCGCATATGCTTCGACTTAGTTGGAAGAAGCATGCACTATATCGGTCAAAGGAGCACGGATGGGTCTATCGAGTCCCTAACGATGGAACTATTCCGGAAGATGATCCGATGAGAGGTCGTGCATTGTATTTCTCCGCTGGCGAGTCAGCCTACTACCAGCAAAGAGCGGACGAAGAGGCCCGGATTGCCGAGAACAGACCGTACAAGACGACGGCCGTCATCAACCCAGACGTCGCTCTGTACGAAATTACTCGAGCGACCAAAGACCTTTTCTTCAAAGTTCCCCATCCTCAAGGAGAAACCCATCGACTTGGCCGATTAATCACTAAAGGCTCGGCTAAGTTTTTCGAGGATGAGACGCTGACGAGTGACCTTGCATTGGCGAAGGAGGCCATTCAGATGGACATGGCTTGTAGTTATTGGATCAGCGTGAGAGAGCGAGTGAAAGAACAACTAGCGATCAAGGAGTCGGACGACGTACCGATGGGGTTCCCACTGGAGACGAAGGACAACCCAGATGAGCTAGGAATGATTATACCACAGATGGTAGTGATGGGAACTGTGACGCGACGAGCAGTAGAGAAGACATGGCTGGTGAGTGAGCTTGTGACTATATATAGAGCTTGTCGCCGAGATTGATTTCTGATGTCTTTACTTGCTCCTATCTTAGACTGCTTCTAATGCCAAGAAAAATAGGATTGGTTCTGAGCTCAAGGCTATGGTCCAAGCTCCTCCCGGCTACTCAATAGTCGGAGCCGATGTTGATTCCGAAGAGCTTTGGATAGCAAGTTTGCTAGGAGACGCTCAACTCGGTTTGCACGGTGGGTCCCCCATTGGATGGATGACTCTTGAAGGTACCAAATCGCAGGGCACGGACGTCCACTCAAAAACCGCGTTCATTGTCAACGTTACCCGAGATGGAGCGAAAGTATTTAACTATTCCCGAATCTATGGTGCTGGGATCAAGCATGCAACTCGTTTGCTCATGGAAGGTCAAGCCGTTCAGGACGAAGAAGCCGCAACGAAAGCGGCCGAAGCTTTATACGCATCCACCAAAGGGTTACGGGTTGCGTTTAATAACGCCGACTTTCACCGATTCTGGTTTGGTGGAACGGAGAGCTACTTATTCAACTCAATTGAAAGTGTTGCTCGAAGTAAGCTCCCTCAAACTCCGGCTCTCAAGTGTGGTATCACTGCCGCTCTGCGTGGAGCGTTTTTGGAAAAACCGTCAGATCACATGACATCCCGAATCAATTGGGTGGTTCAATCTTCTGGAGTCGATTATCTTCACTTGCTCATTGTCGCTGTCAACCATATCTGTGCTCATTACAACATCGATGCTCGCTTTCTAATTTCTGTGCATGATGAAATTCGATACTTGGTGAAGGACGAAGATAAATACCGAGCGACTTATGCCCTCCAGGTTGCCAACCTGTGGACGAGAATGCTTTTTGCCTTCCAGTGTGGAATGGAGGATCTTCCCCAAGGTTGCGCCTTTTTCTCAGCGGTCGATGTTGACAAGGTCCTGCGCAAGGAGGTCGACATGCCCTGCGTTACCCCTTCAAATCCTATACCTATACCTTCAGGAGAGGCACTCCATATCACTAAGACTTTGGAGCTTACAAATGGGAGTCTTCATGCAGATGGACAGCCTATGTCGATATGGCCCTCCCCGCCGTCGTCTCTTCCGAGCCCTGTGCCTATTCCTGACAGGCCATACGTTCAACCTGTCTCTAGAGTTAAGAATCAGGATTCTATCTGGAAATCATTCTATGTTAACAGTCAGGCCTGTGAGAGCGAAGAAGAAGTCTACGATCTCTGGCAGCGAATGGGCTCGCCGATCGATCCTGTCAAAGTCCAACTAGAACGCGCTTTCCGGACGACACGGAACACGGCCGGCCCAAAAAACTCAGATAGTTCTGATTGGAATCGTAGAACGGCGTTCTCAAAGAGCTCCAAAGGAAATTTCTCTAATTGGAAGCGGAACGCTCCGTCTTTCTCGGGATCGAAGCCTGCCACGCCAAGTCCCCCTTTGCGGCTGGTCCGCGAGACTCGTTCGGAGCAGGATATCTTGATGGAAGGATATGACTACTGGATCTCTACCCAGAAGAGCTATGCCAATCCTTCAGCTTCGCCACTGCCACTATCATCCTCAGAGTCGTCATCGGCATCAGCGACACTCAAACCCCCTCTGATGTCTTTTGCCAATCGACAGCGAAAACCATCATCTGCCGAGTATGCGGCGGCAAATTCGAAACGATCATGTAGCCAACGAAACGGGGGTTGGAAAGAATAATCCTCTGTCTTTCACGGCCTGGTTAAGTGAAAAGAAAAAGACCCTGATCTTGCTCACATGGGATATATCTGATAGCATCTTGCCTCATGCTCTTCTCCATCTTTCTTTACAATTTTTTATCTTTGCCATGCTCCGCGTTTCGCTATCAAAAGTATATAGGTATCATTGTCGGCTCCGTTGTTTACATAAGTATTCTTTGATCATTAACGATAGGGGGTTTTGGATTTTGACTGTTTATGTTTGACCCATTCATTGTATATGTATTAGCTTTTCCTTCTTTCTTGATCTTACAGGATGTCTGACCCTCATAGGTCTCTATATATGGAATTTCAATGCCAATTCTTTAATCGTTCTTTACGAGAGTGTCCTGCCTGATAGTTGTTTGCTTATCGATAGGAATTTCCATTGACGGAGAAACCCGAAGGAGAACTATGGGATTGTTCGTTTATATAACTCATCTATTTCCATGTATTCAGCCCACCCGATTGTCTCTATAACTCTTGTTTCTCTCCGCCTTCCTCAAGCGACGATCACGCACGCATATATCTACCTACATAATGACTTCTACTACAAAGCAACCGCTGGAGATTCTACTAGTTGGCTTCGGAGCGGTAGGCGTAGTGTACGCTTACATGTTTGAAAAGGTATGGCAATCATCCATCTTTTCTTTTCTTTTCTTACCGATTTTCTTTTTCTTCGTTTCGTTGAATGCTGACAACAGTAGCTTATCCTGATCTATGGCTCGTTCTCGTCTTTTAGAGTGCTCAAGCTAAGGTCACAGCTGTAGCTCGGTCAAACTTTGAGTTGATTAACCAGAAAGGAATCCATATCGAGTCACCGTCGAAATTTGGATCAATCCCTGGCTGGAAACCTTCTCGATGTATGTTTTATCAAACATCTTCGCATATCCAGCATCACTGGAGAAGCTTTAAAACAATCTGCTTGGTCTTTAAATAGTGGTCCATTCGGTAGAAGATGCGTTGGACAGAGAGTATGATTACGTAGTAGTCACTACAAAGTCTTTACCCGATGTCTATCCGGTCGAACGGATATTGGAACCGATCATCAAGGCCCGAAAAACGAAGACGTTTGTGTTGATCCAGGTGAGTAGTTCCCTTAGTATACAAACAAAATTTGATGTTTCTGATGACTTCTTTCCAATTCCTTTCCCTCCCCCCACCCCACCCCACCCCTTTCCTCATATCTTGCCTTGTCGAGAAAGAACGGACTGGGTATCGAGGAAGGGCTCTATGCTGCTTCTAGAGAGATCGATGCGACCATCCTTACCTCAGTTTGCTACATTTCGACAAAGTGAGAAGCAAACCCTGCATCTGCTCTTTCTGAATACCCGCCATGAATCATATTTTCATCTTCCTACTAAATCTTCGTTCTCTGCCTTTTTCCTTCTTACCCTACATCAGTCTTCACAATAATCGAGACGAAGTTTTATTTGAGAACACAGAGCGTTTGGAGATTGGAGTCTACCACCCACCTTCGATCGACCGGCCGTCGGCCGAGTCGTACAAAGCGCCATCGTCGACCGAGTCTCAGCTCGCGGATCTGAACAGATTTGTGGAGATGCTTAAATCAGGCGAAGGAAATGTCAAGATCGAGGACGATATGGAGCTCATCCGGTTCAAGAAGGTCAGGTCGTTTGTCTCCTGCAGGTGTTGGACCGATCTTCGATTCCTTAAATTCTGATTCTGGTTGGCTTTCTTGTCTGATTTGATTTAAAATAAAAAAAAATAAAAAATAAAAACAGAACGTATGGAACTGTTGCTGGGCAAGTTTAGCTTGTTTGGCCCGTGCTCCTCTTATGGATTTCATTGGGGAGAACGAGATCGACTTGATCGGACCTTCTGTGCTAGAATTTGTCAGTTCTTTCTTTTCCTATCACATGTTTCTTCCTTTTATTTCTCGGTAACTTTGTGTTGATTACGCAAATCTACATTTATACGAATTCTGAGTAGTGTAACGAAGTCGCCGCTATCGGATACAAGGCAAGGTTGCCTCTGCCAGAAAACTTTGGACAGTTCATCTACGATGGCACGGTATCGTTCCGTCGAGAGAAGGGAGGAAAGCACAAGCCTTCGGCGCTTGTCGATCTAGAGACCGGCCGACCTCTCGAAATTGAGGTCACCGTAGGAAACGTGTTGAAAATGGCTCGACGATTGAACATCAAAGATGAGGAGATCAAGATTCTCAGATTAGTTTATGGTCTGGGCAGAGTTTTGCAGAAGAAAGCTCTAGAGAATTAGCTAGTTTTCACAGGAATGCTAGGGAAGATGTAGAATGAAGTGCAATTTGATGTTTTTCTCCCTATCTGATATTTTGGATTTAAGCTCTTGTGCAATTCTATATGACCCACTCCAGATAGAATATACCTGGCTGTGGAAAATGACTGGAGGCGAGAAAACAAAAGTGAATATGATAAAAAGAAAACGAAGTAGACAGGATTCGAACCTGCGCGCCCATAGGGCACTTCCTGGACTTGCTAATATAGCAGGGAAGCATCGTAACCACTTGATTACTACTCCTTTGATGTTTATCTAGCCTCGGGCAGCCATAAAATCTCGCTGGCATCTGTCTCTCGTCGAGGACACTGACCATACAGTAAAGCCGACGGGCGAGAACGGCACCCTTTCGTTCTGGCGCTTGTTCCCGGCCCAGTCCCCACTGGCTTGCCAAACCATATGCGCACCAACCAGGTGTCACAGTGAGATGGATCGAGAAAGAAGAAGAACCGGGAGGAGCTAGCAGGTCTGGTGACTGCACGGAGAGAAATGCTTGGGGTCTGGCGCAAGATCTGAGGGTGTTGCCTCGAAGAAGAACATGGCAGATCACAACCGAAGCCATGTCAAGACGGCCAAAATGATGATGTCTTCACCCGGCCATCAATCAAGTCAGGGAGTCCTTTGTGCTGGTCAATCTGGAAGGTTCACTTGGACTCAATTCTAATCCTCTCAATGTCGAGTTCTTTCAACAACTGATTCCTGAATCCTCTAATTTATCCAAACGAGTATACACACCAACAAAAGATGTAGATGAGATGTTCGAGAGAACCAGAAAGGGATACATGGAAACCCTAGCTACTGTTTGAAAGAGATCACAAAAGATGACAAGGCAAGAGAAAAGAATAGAAAAGATAGACCAGTTTCGTCCTTAGTCACCTAGACTGTTACATCTGAGACCTTTCCTCGCTTTCTTTTCTTCTTCCAAATACTACAAGTCTCCCTCCGACTTCTAGTTTTGCCTTTAATCTCATCTCTCGCTATCTCTACAACTCACAGGGCTTCTCAAGCTATCCTTTCTCTCGCCTGTTACGCTTGTCTCCGTTCCGCTTTAAATTTCAAGACCTCCCCTCGATAATTTTCTGTCTTTCTCATATCTTTTCGGGTTTGTTTTCTCACACCGGAGCGGTGTCTCATCATTCGGACTCATAAATAATCTGAACGTCTCATGTTTCTCTCAGAGCAGAGCTCCTATCTCAACGTCAGTAATCATCCGCAGGTTCGAGTTCCGACGACGCGAACACTCATCTCTTGGACCTTTTCTCAGAGGAGAATGAAATCAAACTGCTACCTATGGCTTATGTTGTTTATTCTGGGATCACAAACAGTTGTATGTACATCAGACAAGATGATTATAGGCATGAATACCCACAAAGGAGAGCAGTTACCCCAAGGTAGAGTGGTCACGTCATCTGAGGAAGCAGCGTCTCACGGTTTGCGAGCGTTGTACCTCTACGAGTCCGGAATGGTATTGATATCGATAAAAGACAAACTGGCTTATTCTATATGGCCCGATGGCCACAAAAGGGACAACGGCGCGGTGGCGTGGCATCATTCGGGATCTCTGTCTGCAGGACGAATCAACGGGATGTTCGAGAGCGAGAACGACGTGAACACTGTACGAACCACAAGCGCGCCAAAACATGATGGTAAATCTCAGCATGACAACGCGCAAAGCCCAAAGCGACGTCACAAATGGCTTGCAGGCAAAACTGTTGGTGCGGGACCTTCTATAAAGGTAGTACCGACGTGTAGCGTCGATTGTGACGCGCTGAGTATACAGGGGACGAGCGTGGGTGCGCACGACTATATACGAACAAGCACAATGTCCATAACAGCTCGTTCTCAAGCCATGGACGATGAAGGGCTGTGTACCGTAGAATTGTGTCAACAGCAGGAGTCGCTGACGATGTCGCTAGGCATGATCCATGATGATTCCGCAGACCATACACATACGGCCGGAGAGTCTTCGAGCACTGCTGGAGATAACTATCCACTCTACGGCGCGGTAAGCTCGACAAACAAGATGAACAGCTTCATTATAAGAGTCATATAAAGGCAGCACAGGTAGATGTCAGGGATGTAATTTGAGTTACACATGATCTATAAGTCCTCCACTTGTATAACTTTCTCGCTCTGATATTTCAACGCGCTATACTTACAGCGCATTCAATCGGTATTCGTAGGGTCTGAGAATCATAAATAAGCCGGACGTTCTCGATAACTTGCAGATGAAACGCCAAAGCCTGGATTCTTTGTTACCTTCTACTTCTTTCCTTCCTCGTTCTCCTATCCTTGTTTCCTAGCGATTCTATAAATCTTGTTTCTCTATTACAAAAGCCTTCTCTTCCTCATGAAAACCTAAGACTCCTTATCCCATGACCTAAGAGGTTTGGGTGGTTTGTGGTCTGAAAACGCGCCGGTTGAAAAGAGTCACGTATCAATCGTCATCGGTAGCAGCCAAAGCCATACAATCTCTGATTCTAGTCAAGTACCCAAAGCGGACAGAATCGCTGCCTGCTACAGACATTTGTTGCTCTCTGAACGTTCACTGTTCTCCCATGAGGACCATCAGGCTTCTACTGATCTGTTCAACAGCCGTTTTGACGCGCGCTCGCTCCTGAGGTTTGTCTGGGACGCGCGCAAGAAATCTGGTGAACTTGTCTGGGTGATACCTGTATCAAGAAATCATCGGACTCAACAAGCCAGGATTGGTTCAAATCTCTAGAACGAGAGATGAAGAAAGATAGGAGAAGATCTAGAATTTGATACGGACCGACGAATCCCTTCCCTCAAAATGTCTTTCCTCTTTCTTTTTCGCTCGTCCTCCGTCAGGCCCTTCCAGCCGACCTGGCCGCCCAACAGAAATTCTCGCACAGATTCTTCAATCCAGCCTTCATCATCTCCCCCGATGCCTAAGTTTTTCCCACTCTTGAGATGAAACATCGGCCACGGGATCTCCTTGAATCTAAGTGGGGGAGCATCTGTCCCTATGGAATCTGGGCTACTCTCGAGCAACATCTTCTTCCACCGATCGTCATATTGCGCCCGTTGAGTCTCTTTTAACACGGCCGCCTCTTCGTCGCGAACGTATCTCCATTTTTCGAATTCTTTGATTCGCGCTCGTTCCAACCGATCGTTCTCCACCCGGGTTCGTTCCAGTCGAGCAGCCGTCGCGGCTGCTTCTCTTGCGAGAGCTTCCTGACGCTGCCATGCGCCCGAACGCTCGGCTTGTCGACGAGAGATTCCTGATCGGATGCTGGATCCAGTTTCCGTATATGTAAGTAGTGGATATCAGTGGCTCTTCCGATGCAGTAGGGTTACACTTTAACCCCATGTAAGACACACCTTTCAACCCACTCTTCTTCGCCCATCAACTCTGTCACAAGATCGCCTTGATCCCACAAGTTGTCGCTCTCTCTACCTTGCCACCTCTTTGGGATTCTTGTTTGACCACCGAAAGCCTCGTCCCCCCATCCAAGACCTGTTCCATATCCTCCGCCTATCTCCCAGTCCCAGAGAGATGAAGCTGGTCCCTCGTCCTGAGCTTCTAAATCACGCAGATGAGCATCGAACGTTTCTTGAAATGCATCGGGACCAGAATTAGAGGTATGATACGACGAGGAAGAAGGAGATGAACCCGATCGGTGTGGTCTAGAACTTCTACTCTGGCGAGGAGGAGATGTTGAGTCGGGTCGGTATGGACGAGGAGGAGATGCTGGATAGGGATGGGAGGGATCAAGTGTTGGCGAAGGCTTCTGTTTTCGAGCTCTTCTGAGAGCCTTTCTATATGCCTTTTCTTCTCGCTTGGCTCTCTCTTTAGCTGAATCTTTCCTTGAAGTACATTAAGACAATATGTTAGATGAAGAGACGATTGTAAACATCAAACGCATACTTACAGATTAAGCTTTGTTGCGTAGGCTGCAGAGCTCGACGATGACATGCTGATGGTAGTGAGGATGACGATGATGGTGGGCACGTGATTCATGGTGATTTGGTGGTTCGTGGTTTGAGAGCGCCCAAGCCAAAAAGGATCACGTCGTGGTTGCTTTCGAGTAACCAAAGCCATACAATCTTTGTTTGTAGTATAGATTCTTAACCTACACTCACATCTGATTCGATGGCCGCAGATAGACAGTCGTCCGACGAGTTCTCTCAAGGTCCTCCTTCGAACCTCACGAGAAGGCCTCAATCATGCGCAAAGTGTCGACAAGAAGGTCGACCGCCTATTCTCAGAGCAGATTGTAGGGTTCACAAAAGGCAATTGAAGAAGGAACACATGAATCATACTTTGGCTGGACCTGGAGGAGCGGGAAGACGACCGGGTTTAAGATTCTTAGGTATGTTCTTGATCAAGAATCCTTCGTAGATAGTCTTTATTTCGCACGAGTTCGGCTGTTACACCTATCATTCTGAGTATCTGCTTTTGATCTTACAGAGAACACAACATACACAACCTTAATGGCACCCGCCAACTCTGCCTCATCCTCGACCCAATCAGTGATCCATCCGCTATTATCTACTCAAACCGGCGGTCCCTCAACTGACCGATCATCATCAAGCTTTTATCTTCATGATCCCAGGAATATGCCGATGGAGTCGCTCGAACGTACACCCATGGGCGCCGAGTCAGCCGAAGGGGCAAACGTCGATGATGGCCTCGTCAGACGCGCATACACTGAACAGAACGACCTCTCCCTTGGTTCAGATGGCCATTCTACTCAGAGGGACGATCTCGAGATGGATGACGGAGGGATGATGGACGGATCCGGCGATGAGAAGGGCCCAGGAGGAAAACGCCTTTCATTAACGCAGGCCAGAGGTTCGTTTGAGAATTGGCCTCTCTGTGATCCCGCGCGTTACGTATTGACATGTGTCTTCGACTGTATATGCTCGACGCGTCGGGCGTGTGAATAGCCAAGGCTTGGAGTACTCCTCTAGCAGCTGAGGAATCCCGTGCTAAGATGTTCAGCAGCCGTTGGAGTCGAGTGGAAAATTCTGTTCGTATATTCCTTTCTCTATGATTATGCCGACCTGGTCTTGATGGATCTTATTCTTGTTTCTGCGTATGGGCTTTGCAGGCCATCGCCCTTGGGCAGTCGACCGGTGCCTACGTTGCTCTGCTCGCCTGGAGGTGAGTTTCTTCTTCTGGTTTCTATTTTCATTCGTGGTCCAAGTGAATCCAATGCTTCGGGAAGCTTCTAGTACTAGTCGCTGAAAGCGCTTCCAACCATTCTCTTATCCTCTCAAATGAATAGAGACGACAGGGTCCAAAGCAATACTCCTACAGCGACACACAAGACGTTTTTGCCAAAATCCCACTTCAGTCAATCCCTTCAATCACTTCCTGACGGAACGTCCGCCCGAATCTATGATCACTTTGTGAACCTCGTCCGGGAGACTCATCCAAGGTTCATCGAGGCCCAACTTGAATCCGTCCGTCGGGAGGCGGAGGAGAAGGTCTTCCAGATGGAAGAGAGAGCGAGAATGGAGAGAGAGGAGCAGGATAGGAAGGTGAAAGAGTTGGAAAGACGATTGGAGGAGTATCAAAAAGCAGGCACGGTCGTTGCTTCGTCAGCGGCGACAGGATCAAGTAGGCAGGCTGCTGCTTCAGATACAGTAACAGCCACGGGCATCGTCGATGACAAGGAGACCGTCTTAATCTCAGATGATTCATGAGTGTTCTCTCTTCCTCTTTTTTTTGTCGCTTGTACCTCATTGCGATAGTCATTATTTATTCGCTCTATACGATGTACTGTCGTTTTTTCAAGACATTGACTAAGTCCCCGGAAAAAATCTATACATGTTTCTGTACCATACTGATGAAAACGTGTCCAATCGACTAATAAATAAGATCAACTTTTCGAAGGACAATCAATACAAAATCGAATTCATCTAAAGATCAAGCCAAGGTGTTCTTAGAGGATTTCTCCTTTTTCTCTTTCTTCGCTTTCTTCTCTTTTTTTTCCTTCTTTCTCAGCAAAATGAAACCATCTCCCAAGTCATCTCCGGAAGCTGCCACAGTCTCTTTAAGCACTGGCTCCTCCTTCTCCTCAACCGCCGACTTTGGCTTTTTCCTTGGAATTTCCTCCGACGAGGTCGAGATGGACCCTAGCACAGAAGATGATGATGGCTCTGGAACACCTGCGAATAGCCGATCGATCTCGTCCATCTCTTCCGGCCGAGTCGCTTTATCTCGTTTGCGTTTCTTGTCCTTTTTGTCCGCCGAGAGAGAGGAGGAAGCAGGAACGACCGGCGTCGAGGTTGACGCAACGGGAGCGATGGGTTGAACAACTGGAACAATGGGTTTCACAGAGGCTGCAAGATTAGTAGCGGCGGGCGTAGGTCGAGGAGCAGCCGTCTGTTGGGCGAGCCATTCGTCCTCTCGTCGCTTGAAGAAACCAATATTGACTTTTCGAGCAAAGAATCGACCATATTGAGAGGAAGACAAGGTAATCTCAAACGGAACAAGGGTTCGAGCAATTTTGGTCTTTAGGAAGCCATCGCAGTGCGCCCAAAGTTTTTCTCCTACACGAGAGCCAACGCGGTCATCTACGAGTCCGTAGAAATTACCGAGGAATGCAAGAATCACCTTCCGTGAGCTCTTGAAGGGAACAGTGGGTGAATCAACAATGACGTCCAGGAGGCGAGATGAGATCGGACTGTGCGCTATTTTGAGTAAATAATCGATTGGTTGAGCTAAAAGACTATTCAAATCCAGGCAAGGAAGCAAGAAAATCAACGTCGAGGTTACGAAAGACAAAGACAAAAAACACTTACCTAGAGATAACGGTCTCGTTCTCTTGACTAGGCAATCGAAGCAAACTCTGCAAGATCAGCGACCCCTGAATATTCGGTCCCAGCGGATCAGCCGTCTCCGCTACTTTTTTCAAATGCCCTAGCCGCCTCTTAGCCTGTAGAGCCTCTTCTTCTGTCATCTCAGGCTCAGCCTCTAGCCTAGGCTCGGGTTCTTTCCATCGATCTTCCTCTTCCTCCTCCTCGACTTCATCAGCTTCTTCTCCTTCGGGTGCAGGGATTCCAGCGGCTTTTCGGTAGCGCTTCAAAGGCTTAAGAGTCAGGACGCAGGGAACGAGGAAACTCTCATCTCGCGGTCGCTGTATCTCGAACGATTGACAAACCGTGTCGAGCACCTTGTCTCCAAGGACTTGGAGATCGGCAGCCCGGTCAATGACCGCTTTGATCACGCCCGTTCTCGCTCGCATGACAGCTCGTCTCCAGTCTCCTTTGACCTCGTCCAATAGACTTGCTAGCTCTTGTTCTCCCAATCTCGTCACCGCCTTAGCAACGACAAAGTTGGCAACCGGATGAACACCCAACTTTCCCATTCTGCCGACGAAATAAGTGCTCCAGATAGAGGAAAATACTGGATCAGGTGCAACGCGAAGGAGAAGCTCGAACAGATGAGAACCCGTGGCGTCTCGAAGCAGGAGCTCGAGGTAATCGGATCGAGAAGGTGCTTCTGATGATTCGTCTGTTGAATAGATCGGGAAAAGCTGTAAGCAAAAGGGTCGAAACTAGAACAGTAAAAACGGCACGTACGCAGTGTTGTGATCAATCCGGACAGAGCAGTGTCCATCAAAGAGCCTTTCTCATTCGATGCGCCCCCCTGAGCTTCAAGTTCAATCAACATCTGAATTACCGGGCCAGCAACCTGGCCAACTCCTAGCGCCCTGATTTCAACCTCGCCAACTTTTCCTCGGATAGCACCCCAGAACTCTGTAATCAAACTGTTGAAACTATCAGGGACCGCTCGAAGGGTTCCTTCTGGTGCGTCGGCACCGGTCTCTTCATCGTTCTGAACGAACGCTTTGAAGTTAGCGTTAGACTTTGCGAATTTGGTGGATCGTTTGGAACGGATCGCGGAGGATTGGGAGGAGGGACCGCCAGCGGTATGAGCTGAGGGGATAGGTCGGCCTGTAAGTAGCAGAAGGAGTACTCTGATGGGGTGAGAAGAGAAGGGTGATTGGATCAAAGTCGGGAGTAAAGGAAGAAGCTCTTGAGCGATGTCGTGAATCTGAGAAGACATTCTGGGAAGAACGCCTTCGGACGGGTCGGCGGTTTGTTCTTGAGAAGGGAAGACGTTACGACACTGCAGATGATTCAAGTTGAACAAGAAAAATTAGTTCATACTGATTGGCTTTGTAAAAGAATATATGTACGGATACAGAACTCCGTACCTCTCGGTCGATCGTCAATGCTCCTAAGGTAAACAGCGTCTGAACAACATGACTTCCAAATCTATGTTGGATCAACTTGGCGTAGCTAAAACCATCATTGGAAATCAAATTCAAATTAGAGAAACGATACTCGTAAGTGAAGGTTTCGCGGGAGGTTTGAATAAAAGCAAAAGCACTCACTTTCCCATCAGACTATCGGCAAACACCCTTCGACCAAAGTCACCCATGTTCCAGATCATTCGCTCGAGAACGAGAGCACAATCTGTATCAGTAGCGAGTTGAAGCTCCCTTGATCGAAGCTCAGACAATGCAGCGGTAAGGAGCAAATGGCGATCTAAGATTTAGGTAAGAACAGAAAGATTTTGGTTCAGTTGATCGAATCGGTCGGCCAGGCTGATTCAACTATACTCACCCTCATTCTCTTCGTCGGCGTCTTCTCCTTGAGGAAGCCCAAGGTCTTCAAACACTTTGAGCTTATCATCTACTGTCTTGAAGTATGATTTAACCTGTTTACGACGGTGACCAATCATGCGCAAATGTTCCCAAACCAAGCGAATTGTCAGGCTACATGGATTGACAAGGAATATTCAAAGAGAAAGATAGGACATACCTCTGGATCAACAAATCCCCAGGGGGCGTCCCCTTCGATTCGCTCTCGGATAGATCCCAGCCCTCCATCAGAGGGTGTAACCCAATCGGCTTCTCCACCGAACATGTTTCCTATTCGTCGGCCAGAGGGAGCATTGTCTTGGGAGATCTGGTTAGATTCCTCGGTGGGCTGCTCAACATCTTGTTGCTCTAGCGGAACGAACGATGGGGCAGGCGTAGGCTCAAACGCCTTCGGAATCACATCATCCGTCGTGTTCTTAGCCTTTCTCTTTCCTCTCTTTCTAACGAGCTCCTTTGGCATGGCAGATTGTTCTTGTGGAAGTGTTGAATGAGTGTGAGCGAGGATTGGAGAAAAACAGGAGTCAAGCGATAATAGAGGAAATCTCAAATTTCCTGAATCGAAAGCTGTGCAAATCATTAGACGCGTCTCTATTATATTTCGTTGGAAATCTCTCTAATATAGTAGGAGTAAACTGTATTGTGTGTTCTGTATTGAATTCCTATCAGCGTTCCGTACGTTCATTTGATCATCTCCTTCCTCGTCCAGACAGGTCCATCTCTTCGTTGATCTGATCGACTCACCTCCATCCACAGATTGCATCTTTACCTCTCATGGCATTCCTAACCGCTCAACAACAAAATATGGCGTCTCAAGCAACTACCCCGCTCAGTACCCACCCACCTCAAACATCCTACTTTCTTCCGCATATCACAACCTCAGCTTCGGCCTCAGCCGCACAGGTGGCGGGATTGCAGCATCCGCTCGCGTTCAAGGAATCTGAAGTGATCACGATCGATTGGAAACTGACAAACTTGAAGGCTTTGTTTGAGACAAGCAGAGGTGATAGTAAATCTAGGGTAGTCAAGAGTGTCCTTTTCGGAGGAGCTAGGTGGCAGCTTTTGTACGTCCTGCCCATATATTGTCTCAAATCGCCGTATGCCAGCTGACTCGCGACCCTACACCAGATTTTACCCAAATGTTGGTCACCTTCAATCATATTCACAAAGCAATTGAGATCGCCTCTGTAATTCAATGCTTTTATCTTTCGTATTAGGCTGGTGGAGGTTCTCAAGACTGGTGCTCTCTGTATCTCTCTTGTGAACCTACTCTTGACGGTCAGTTCTGTTCAACTCTTGCTGTCAACTTTGATGTTCTCGCAACTCACCTTTTTGCAAAATCCAAACCTTAGAGTATGACGAAGGCCCACCTCCACCAACGGCATCCACTTTTGGACAGACACATACCAGTGCGCAATCAAATGGCGCAGGAAAGTCTTGGTCTCGAAAAGGAGTTTACCAATTCAAGTTCGCGATCTGTTCTGACGAAGGAAAGGTAATATGTGTCAGGGAGGCAGGTGCATATAGCTTTTCTACTCTTTGACCGTCGACAAAGCCATAAGATGGCATGCGCGCTGAAACGTTCAAGCCGCTTGCCTTTTTACAAAACAACAAAATTAAGCTGCGGAACACGTAAGGTTACTCTGTATCATCTCAAAAAATCTATGTTTGACTGCTTTGTTGAACCCAACCCTATGACTTAAATGAATATTCTCATTTTCATCCCAAATATAGACGTTCTCAAGCAAGACCGCTAGTAAGTCAAGACTTCAAGTCTGCATGACCACTTCAGAGTGGGTAGCGCTGACCAACTTTCACTGTTTTGACTCTCTCAAGACTGGGGGGTTTGTTTTATCCTCTCACTACGTCCCTTCGCTACTTTCTCATTGATTCAGAGAACCTGATGTGGTATATGTGTCTTTCGGAAACAGTGGGCTCAATATGCTAAGCGTGATGTCGTATACTATAGTACGCACACGTCTTAATGAACAGGTTCTTCGAGGTGTCATTCACTTCACTGACAAGATCAGTTGTCTTTGTACTGCCACTATAATAGATCAACCTCAAGTAAAATCTGCAGATACGTTCCTGATCACCTGTAGCATATCCACCGTTCCTGCGCCTCCCAAACCACCAAGTACTATTCCGAAACGAAATGTTCCTCAAAGTCTTTTGCTGGTTCGTTTTTAGAGTCTTTCGTTCAGGATCTGCTTAAACAAGAATTCTCTTGTTCTTGTTGTTAATCATGAACAAACCGGTCTTCTTGCTATTCTCCCTTCGCTTCGATAGTCGGTGGGACGAATGTTAAATGATCCGATCTACAGTGATGTCAGTCATCACATGTCAATTTATCTTTTGATTTGAATGGTGCATCTCTGATTGTATCCTTTCCGATCCTTTGAACTATATACAGGTCGAGTTTATTCTTCCTTCGAGAGATAGATATTCAGGACTCAAAGAGAAGCGAAAGGTGATCTATGCCAATCGGACACTATTGAATAGATCAGATGTACGTTTCTACACCACTTCTCGTTCGCAAGCCGAGTTCACCCGTGAATCATCTATGACATTCAAGCTGACAGCCCAAGAGTTGTATCAAACAGTACTTTGAAACGATGCTCTCTTCAGGCTTCATGGAAGGGTTCAATCAAGAAGAAGAAGAATCGTCCGTGCATGGGAGTCAGACTGAAACCGAATCACATGTGAACACTTTTTGCCTGCTCCTTCTTGCCCCTGTTGCCAGGGCTAACTCTGTGTTTTCGGGTCTTTGTTCAATATATTACGACAGTCTGAATTCTTAGATCCACCATTTCTGGAGGATTCTGATTCATCAGATTTGTCGTCTGATGAAGAAGAGGAGCTGGAGAATGAGCCTCATGGATTTACCCAAGAACTCTCTGCAGTGGCATCACCGTCCTCTTCCCCTTTTGCTTTCTCAACTATCGCGGCGCGCATGACGAGCGACTCGGATCAGCCAGCGCATGCTGATAGGTCGGTTCCAGAGGGTGAAGGGCTCGAAGAAGCTGCAAAGTTGAACCCGCATCTAGATGGATTAGTCGAAGGAGAGGGCTTATCAAAGAAGGAAGGTCTGGTAGATTCAACGAACAAAAGCACTCATACGAAGAAGCGTGAGCGATCGAAGGATAAGGAAAGGGCGGGGCATATTCTTCCTGGGCCTCGGAAGCGTAGAGTAATCGTTCGAGTTGAGTTCTGTTCCTTTTGCACGTACATACGAGGTGTTCAAACGTTTTATCTGACGCGCTGTTTGTGTAATGCATCTGACCATTCGAAATTACTGCATGCTAGGACGCATCCTACCCGACTTTCTATGCTCTCTTATACTATCTGTACACTGATAGTATCGCATTCGCCCCTTTGACCTCCTCATTCATTCCTTTATCAGCTGTAACCAATCATGTTGACACGTCAGGAGCTACCGTGGGTTCTGCCTCATCCGAATCTCATCCAAGTAAGCTAAGACGTCTGTGGATAGAAGATTGGTCGAAGATGAACCCAGAGAGACCAGAGCCAGTGAGCCCGAAAAGTATGTATGTCCTGGCAGACAAGATTGGGCTGGAAGAACTCAAAAGTTTAAGCTTCGAACGTAAGTTGCCACCTAGTTGATTTCACCTTAGACAAATGTGTTCTGAATAATGACAAAATATTTCTTCTTCCCTGCTACTCTCTCGTTCATGTGCCAACCATAGACATAATCTTGAATCTCACGGTCCAGAACATCCCGCACGAGTGCTTCTCCGCCTTTTCAGCCTCATTCGACGATGTGCGAAAGACACAAGTGGCTTTCTTCCTGAAGGTCCGTATATATCCATATCGGTTTTCAAAAAATTGTCTACTATGTTCATTCTTTCTTCAAATCAAATTCCGAAATGTCACTCGCCTGATCAGAACTGGGCTGAAATCAAGCGAACGAATGGGATGAAAATTGTTTGGGATTCATTACGGTCTGGGAAACATCTAGGGTTCGAAGAAGGTCTGTACAAGAGGCTTGAAGATTTGCCTTTTATGATTCTCTTCTCAAGACGCTGTCTAATTTTTTTTGTAATCTGCTTTTCACCTTTACAGTCTGGCCCTTGATCGTCTCTCAGTTGGAGTATGTGCCATTGGCTCTCCAGGACCCTGCTGGCCAGGCTGCTGTATGAACGAATTCATTGCCTAGGACTCTGTTGATTAAATGACATTTCTTGAAGAGTAATCGATCTGCCATATGCTTGTAGAGGCTTCTCGATCTTCTGTGTTCTGAGCAGCCGGTTACTCCGTTCGATGATGAGACTCATTTAAATGAGAACGACGCGTTTCATGAGACGCGTCATTCACGTGTTTGCTTTTCTCAGTGTTCAGTCTCCTGTTCTCATGTTCTTTACTTTGATCTCTCCTGCTTCCTTAGATCAATCATACCTCGCCACCCCTCTTGTTACTCTCTATCTAGATGGCTCTTCCTCGCTCACATCAAATTAGCTTGACGCCTCATGAGATAGAATTTATTGCGGAAGAGACTGAAATTGAGATCGTGCCTCTGTTCGGAATGGATCCCATCCGACTCCTTTCCGTAAGTCCGATCGTCCAGATATCATATCTCTGCGAGTTAGATCTTGTTGGCTCGTCTTTTGCCCTATAATTATATTGAACCGAGATGTTGAGAAAAACGAAATACAGGGGATATATGGTCCTTTTAGACCGCCACAACGGACAAAAATACCATTCTGGCTAGCTATCAACTTGAAAGGGAAACGAAAATGCCATATCCTACCCCCAGAGTGGCTGAGCGTTGGTAAGTCTGTTCCCTCTACAGTATAAGAAGCTTGGAAGAGAACTATCCAATCTAGAAAAGTCAAACATATACTGATCTTGTGTGGTTTGCTCTGTATTCTATTTCTCTCTATATGATTAAAATGGGTTTGACATTGGGTGGTACAGATTCCCTCCAGGCGTTGCTTGCTCACGAATCCTCTTTGACGAGCTCATTTGCTCGGTTACCCTCCAGACAATTTTCCGAAATTTCTAAAATGCTTTTAGATGCGTAAGTGAAGTCTCAACCGCTATAACCTTGCTCTCTTCTTCTTACCTCAAGCCCTTCCTCAATTTAAAACTAATTGCGGAACACATAATCCGTTCTGATTGTCCTTCATCGATCGGATGAACAAATAATTACAGAGCTTCTGATAATTTGGTAAACCCGTCACAGATCAGGTCACTTCTAAAGGATATTAGAGAGGTCCGGCAAGCAAAATTGAGGACTGGTATAAAACCTACGATAGGCGAGGATGGAACAGGTCTTAACGGAGAATATCTTCAGGTATGTCCAAAACTATTTCTGTCTGGATTGATTTGTTCTATCGATTACTGACGTGCACTTCTATCCTTGTTCATTGATTTTTTTGCTCTTCTTTCCACTCTGCTGCTGACAGTTGACAAATCTTACCCCTTTAGAGATCAACGAGTTGAGGCCGTTCTTTGTGAGAGCAATGGGTGTGATGACAAAACTTAGACCGCCGGAACCGGAAGCACCTGATGACCAGGCAGACGGTCCTGGAGAAGAGGATGAGGATGAGGATGGAGATCTTTCATACTAGAGATGCCCTTGATCGAAGAAGCAAGGGGCAAGCCTGAGAACTTTTGTTGTACTTTATAAGAAATGAATGAGCGTCGCTATTTGAGAATAGTCGTTTTTGTTGTAGTCGGACATTACAAAATTCCTCTATTAAACTGGAAAGAAGACTATGGTACTTTTCCCCTATCGGCCCGCTTCGTCCTCCCTTCCTCCTGTCCATCACTCAAGATCTTCTTTTTTACCATCTGCTCGTCTGCCTTTCCCCGTGGTGTGAAACTCAATCCAGCAACCGTACATCATATATTATCATCATGGTCTTAGCCGATCTAGGTCGTCGCCTCAATACGGCTATCAACTCGCTCTCCTCAGCCAATGTGGTGGACGAGAAGGTGTGTCAATCAGAGTGTCGGGAGCTGTTCTATCTTGGTTAAAAGCACTAAGTTGACCTACCCTTCACCTTGTCGGATCGCTCGATCATCCAATTTAGGCTCTCGATGCTGTACTCAAGGAAGTCTGTGCTGCTCTTCTTGAATCTGATGTGAACGTCAAACTAGTGGCCGCTCTTCGAACGAAAGTTCGCTCCGAAGTACGTTGACAGCATTCCTCGTCGTCACAGATCATAGTCTATAGCGAAACGAGAGTCTGCCGACTCTGACCTTCATTTTACTGACCGACTCCCTCCCTCGCTTTCTCCTATTTTCTTCTTCTTTCCTTTTCCTTTCCTTTCGAAAAACTAGGTCAGACCGCTGCTAAACCCACCAGCACCTCAACCAGCTCCTTCGCCATCCAAAGCATTTCAAATTGTTCAAAAGGCAATCTTCGATCAGTTGGTGTTGCTAGTTGACCCTAATAGGAAGGAAGGCGAAGAAGAAAAGGAAGAGGACAAGGGTGGATTCCAGTGGCTTCCTAAGAAGGGAAAGAGCAATGTGTTGATGGCTGTTGGTATTCAGGGAGCAGGAAAGACGACAACGTGTACTAAGGTACGTGAGCGATAAGATCGCGTCTCGTTCAATCGGATGTATCTTCAGCTGACGACTTTCCTCTCTCGTCTTCATCTCGGTATGCTTCGCCCTTAGCTGGCTGCTCATTATTCTCGAAGAGGTTTCAAAACCTCCTTGGTTTGCGCAGATACGTTCCGAGCGGGAGCTTTCGATCAGCTAAAGCAGAACGCTACCAAGGCCAAAATCCCTTATTTTGGAAGCTATACTGAAACTGACCCGGTAGAAATCGCTAGGCAAGGAGTTGTTAAGTTTAAGAAGGGTACGTGTTCTCTTACAACAACTCTATACCTTGCCTCACGCGCTCGAGAACTCATTTGCTCAGTCGTCGTTATGATACTTCAGAACGTTTTGATGTGATTATTGTCGACACCAGTGGAAGACATCGACAAGAAGCAGAGTTGTTTGAAGAGATGGTCGCCATTGGGGATGCCGTTAAACCTGTTCGTTTCTTATCTGTCTTGTTTTATACTCGTCATTGGCCCTTCATACTCGAAGGCTGACTTGTACGTCGGTTGTCTGGATGTTGGCAATGATAGGATTTGACCATCATGGTGCTCGACGCCTCAATAGGCCAAGCTGCCGAGTCTCAATCAAAGGCTTTCAAAGAATCAGCCGGATTTGGAGCTATTATCGTTACTAAGCTAGATGGACACGCCAAAGGGGGAGGAGCTATCTCAGCGTGTGTCCTTACATATTTCGAGGACGCTCAAGATGTTGTTTGCTGATGCTGGCTAAACTACCCTGCTCTTGTCTACGTCGACATCTTCCTTCTTCTTTTATAGAGTTGCCGCAACGAAGACGCCGATCATCTTCTTGGGAACAGGAGAGCACTTGCAGGATTTGGAAAGGTTTAGTCCACGACCATTTGTGAGCAAACTGCTTGGAATGGGTGATATGCAGGGTTTGTTAGAGCACATGTTCGTACATTTATCCCACTCAGCCAATCGCTCCTCTCGTAGGTCATTTCTGATGTTTACATCTTACTCCGACGCGTTTTTTCTTCCCATAAAACGTGTGTCTTGCTTCTTTGAATCGTTTATTGTGGAATTAAACGATAATTAGTCAGGATATCCAAACGATCAACCCGGAGAAGCAGAAGGATTTGGCTACAAAATTTCGATCCGGGAAGTTGTCCATCAAAGACTGGAGAGAGCAGATGCAAACGGTGATGGGAATGTACGTTCTTGTTTCGGTGTTTTTTTTTTTCATCTTATGTTAAGTTAGGTCGAATACTATATTGTCTAATTTCTAATCTGATTCTGCATCCGAACCTCTAGGGGTTCATTGAGTAAGATTGCTTCCATGATTCCTGGATTACCGGCTGGTCTTCTAGATGGAAACGAGGAAGAGGCCGGTAACAAGCTCAAGAAGCTTGTGTTTGTGACGGATGCGATGACTGCTCGAGAGTTGGATTCTGACGGAAGTTGCTTCGTATGTATTCTCTTGCTACGTCACTTGTCTTTGTTCAGTCACGTTTAATCAGAACAAAGGTGACTGACACGAATCTGTTGTCGGGGGAACAGATCAGGAAGGATAAGGATGGGAACCCCATTGGGTTTACTAAGCGAGTTGTAAAGATTGCTCAAGGAAGTGGTACGAGCGTGAGAGAGGTTGAAGAGTGAGTATAACGTTTGACTGAGATCAAGTCATTTGTCTATCACTCCTGACTACCATTATTTATTTTATTTTATTTTTTGTTGTAATGACAATCCTTCAGTGTGTTAATGCAACACCATATGATGTCGTCAATAGCTAAGCAGGCAGGAGGAGCGGCTAAAGCCAATCCGTTAGTTTTCGGCCTCTCTTTCTCTTGTTTCTTCCATCAACAGGCAGAGTGATATTTCTTCAGTTCTAGAGTGTCAAACTGATGAAATGAACGACTTGTTCCGATGATTAATAGGAATGCAGCTTTAGCGGCAAAATTGACGGCTGCTATGGGTGGACCTCCGTTAGGACCTGGTGGACAGCCTAGTCAGCAACAGATGCAGGCCATTCAAGTTTGTCTTTTCTTTTTCCCTTTCTTTTCCTGTTCCTTCTTTTGGATCTACTAAGTGTGTCCGCTGATTGTTTTGTTCTTACTTGGCTTTGCGTTAATCGGGGGGAAATAGAGAGCTATGCCTCCCGAGCTGCTCCGCAAGATGCGAGCCGCTGGTCCGGCTGGTGCTCAAAAGTATGTGATCGTCCTTACGTGGCCGTTTCTGCTGACGATAGAAACTGACTTCGTCTTGATGTTCGAATCTCCAGAATGATGAACGAAATCATGAATGGCGGACCGCCTGCTCCTGGAGCTGGACCGCCCGGTGGAGGCATGCCTGGTTTCGGAGATTTGATGAAAACGATGGGTGGGATGTTCGGTGGTGGAGGCGCCGGCGGTGGAGGGTTACCTGGAATGGGAGCCGGAGGGATGCCAAGCATGGCAGATATGCAGAGTACGTTCTTGCCTGTCTCTCTCTCTCTCTTCTTTCCTTACAATTCGATCGTCCTCTAGATAGCTAATGATGTTTTTTTCAAACCTTATTATTGTTCTTGTCGATGTTACTTTTCGTTTGTTCCTTCCCTTGTAGAGGCCATGCAGATGATGGGTGGAGGAGCCGGTGGAGGAGGAATGCCCGGTACGATACGTTTTTCCTTCTTCTCTTTGACCTTAAGCAACCACATGTCATCAGCCCTCTTTTTTTTCCAAAGAAAGAAACTCACGCTTCGTTGCTTTTTATCATTGGAATTTTTATCATTGGAATCAGATATGAGTGCACTCATGAAGATGATGGGTGGCATGGGAGGGGCAAAGTAAGAGGAGACGAACATGAAGAGGAACACGTTGTCTTTACTTGTATCACGTTCTTTCGAAAAGGGGAAGAGAGGTCTATATTCATTCGGTCTTGAGGACCCTTCCTCGTCTTTTCCGTTTAATCATTTTCGTTGAACGTTTTCTTTCCGCCTCTATGAGCTTATTTTTCTTGTAGGAATAATCAAAACATTAAATGCCTCTTCGCAAGATTATTCAAGCTTCTGCAAACATTATAGCCCGGTTGCTTTCTCAACAAGGTTTAAACCAAATAAATCAAGGGAAAGCTAGCATTTATAAATCTAATTAGAATATGTGAGGGAAAAGAGGAGCTTGATAAAAACGAGTATACGCAGTGATAGTATTCAAGAGAGGCTGAAGGATATTGAAGAAACTCATATCAAAAGGGAAGAAAGTTTCGGAAATTAATAATTCCAAGACCAGAGCAAAAGACAAGAAGACATGACCATAAAAAAAGAGAGAAATCATTCCAACTTGGCCTTTCTCTTGGGTCGAGATCGAAGCCACATGAAGAGGTAGACCAGGATAAAGAAGAAGACAACATAGATGACAGTGATTCCAATATCCCGACCTCCATCGGTTGAGTTGCTCAAGTTAACATTCGCCAAATAGTCGTTACCACTCGAGTAGGCGCAAACCTCGCAACTGGTAGTCGATGTCGGATCTTTTATGTAACCAGGGGCAGATTCGAAGAAGGTTGCGAGATAGTTTTCACAGGTCTGACCGCTTGGAGGCGAGAAGACGGCGTACTCTGAATCCTTGCATACGACAGGGATATTTCGCATGGCAAAGAAAGTTTGAGCGCCGAGAATATAGGTCCAAGGGTTGAGGTAGTACAACCAGTATCGCCAGAAAGCAGTGATTTGAGCGTAGGGCACCAAGACTCCCGAGAACGAGGCAAAGATTCCCAAAAAGATCGGGTTGACCAGAGCTGCTTGTTCGGCGTTGGCCACGCTAGCGGCAACGGCATATGCGAATCCAATCGACCAGAATTGGTAGAGAATCAAGATGGCGTACATCGGACCGGCGTGCTGAGCATCGGTAGAGATTCCTACGGGGAACACGACGAAGTACCAAAGCACGTAGAACAAGGTGGAACTGACAATCACCCAAGGGATCTCGGCAATGATCTGGGCGACGACGAAAGGCTGCCACGAGTAAATCTTGGAAGGCTTTTCTCGAGCCTCGAAGAGCATCCGAGCGTCAATAAACCGAGGCTGAACCTGCTGGAATACTCCGGGAGCCTAGAGCCGTGGAAGAGACAGGTAGATAGTTGGTTGAAAAGGTCAGCAACAGACATCAAAAAAGGGTGAAGTTCGTTGGGACGTACAACAAACATGGCCTGGAAGACAGAGAAAAGTCTGTTCTGGAGCGAAATGACCGAGTTGTCAAGCTGCAAGAACGAGAGCGAGTTTAGTAGGGCGGATCCGACGTGAAGCATGATTTTAGATATGACATAGTCTGGGGATCTCCACATGGCGACGGTAGCTCGATGAATTAGGGTCTTGTACTGGAAGGAGGCGCTGGCAGCGTATTCCCTTCCGTCCTCCTCGAACGATGGAGGCTTGCTAGCACATTCCTGCTTAAGGTCGGCAACTTCCTTCGAGACGTTCTTGTATTCGTCAGACTCGAGCCAAACCTTGCCCCAATCTCGTCCTTTTGAAAGAGAGCCAGAGACAACGTCGATCATGAACTCGGCAGGATTGGCATCCTCCTATATGAGGAAAAGTATATCCATAACAATGAGAACAAAAGATTGAAAAACGAGACGAAAGGTATGCAGGACGTACAGGGCACTCGATTCCTTGTCGGGCAAAGTACGCCTTCATTTCGGAAGCGTTGTCACCAAGGTCTCCGAAGTAGACGGTGTCTGTAAAGAAGAGACAAAACGACTGTGAGCACATATCAAGCCATAACAAAATAGGATCTTAGTACTCACGTCCACCTCGGGCAAGAAGTAGTAATCGATCAAACTGGTCAAAGAGCAAGGCACTGGGCTGATGGATGGTGACTAGCATGGATTGTCCAGCGTCGGCAAGTTTTCGCAAGAATCGCAAAATGTTGAAACTTGACTGTCCATCTAAACCTGAAGTAGGCTCATCCAAGAAGAGCAAAACCGGCTTGGCAACAAGTTCGACACCAATCGTTAATCGCTTTCGTTGTTCGACGCCGAGTCCGACATTGTTGTTTCCGATAATGGCATGTTCAATGTCGGTCAACTCGAGTAGATCCAAGACCTTGTCGACATACGCTAACTTCTCCTCCCGAGACACACTGGCCGGCTGTCTGAGCAAAGCAGAGAACTCGAGAGCTTCTCGGACGGTCTGCGTAGGCTCGTGGATATCGACCTGGGAAACGTATCCGGTAGTTCGCTGGAAGGAAGCTCCAAGAGGTCGACCATCAACATTAATATGTCCCTCGACAACACCCTCCTCTTTTCGAAGAGCTAGCACGTCAAGCAAAGTTGTTTTTCCAGCACCGGATGCTCCCATGAGCGCAGTGAGCGTTCCTGGTTTGGTGTAACCCTGGACTCCGGAAAGAAGCTGCCTGTGGCCACCTGGAACAGGCACGGTGTAGTTTAGTTCGTCCCAAGTGAGCACGGTAGTCGTCTTGGTTATCGTGTCTTCGGCCGTTCCGTTACCTCTGGTGGTCTTGCCATCTTCGATGGCCCCGGCAGGACCCTTCTCCTCATCGACAGCAGCAGCCTTTCGAGCAATGGGATCGTCCTTTTTGTTCTTCTGTCGCTCTGTTACGAGAAAAAGGGACAGTCTACATGTCAGAGAAAGCGGTATGAATGTAAGAAAAGAAGGCTAGACACTCACTGTAGAGCAGGTACGATCGTTCAGAGCCTTGAGCCTTGAGCCTTTCGACTCCCCATGCGGTGATAGCGACAAAGAAAACCCAAAGACCAATACTTCAAAAAATGGATAGGTAAATTCAAATGTCAGACTCAATCTCCTTCAACAACTCAAGAGAGAATATTTCGAGAATTACAAAGAAAAAGGACATACACGATTCCGACATTTCGCCACAAGTGGCTATATCTGTAGTTCAAGCCGGCCTGCAGGTAGGCATCCCCAGTAACAAAGTCCTCTCCAGTCTGACTTCCCTGGACAGTACACGCAAAGTGCCCATCGACTCCGTAGAAAGGCACAAGTGTGGTACCAACACAATCGAATTGAGTATCGTGGAACTCGTTGACCATGGCAGATTCGAACCCGTAGTACAAAGGGTTGATCCATCGGACCCAACTCAACCAAGGCTTCATCGATGTCTGAGGGATCAAGTAACCGGTGTAGATAATGAGCAAACCAACAGCCAGACCAGACACCTGTGAGGCACCATCGAATGTTGAGAAGTTGAAACCGATAGCTCGGAAGAAGCCGAGCAAGGCAAGAGTAGTAACGTAAGTAATGATCCAGAGCGTGAAGAAGGCCGAAGCGCTCTGCCTGAGCTGGCACATGAAGTAGACTTTACGCCACAGACGGATGAGTTCATAATTAGTACAATGTGCCAGATGTGGAATCACAAGCTTCCTTGTGAACAAACGGGAGGGGTAGACTTACTAGGCAATAAGAAGGCCGAGACCTGAGCGATAAGAATAGGGAAGTCTGCCAAGACCTGGGCGAGAACGACGGCTGAGGGCCTGTACATGGCGAAACTCTTGTGCTTTGCGAGGATAGTTCGACCGGTGAAGGAGGTCGTAACCTCTGTCATTCCTAGCAACGCGTTGAACAGTAAAATGAAGAAGAGGGATCCTCCTCGAGTGAACAATCCGGCAGTGGTCTGAGGAAGGTTGTAGAACAAAGAACCAAGAATGATCGATTGGATGATACACGATCCTTGCTTAATAGCGATCGAGCCCTTGTCGTTCCACATCAGCTGGTACTGTCGAATAGTACACGCCTTGACTTGGGTCCAAAGTCCGGTTGAGTAGAGCGAGTTCTTGCCAGCGCTGGCAGATTTCTCCTCTTGAACGGCCAACTTGAATTCCTCAGTCATACCATTCAGTCGCTCGGTATCTCGGAGGTGGTCTTCGAGCTCCTTCTCGCTCTGCTTGTAAATGTCCGAGGCCAGGTAGGCGGCAACAAAGTCGTCTACCGTCTGGGGCACGTCTCGTCGGTCCTTGTCAAACAGCATTCGCTCAGTCTTGACGGTGACTCCGGTCAAATAGTCGGCCACATTCTGTCCTTGCGGGCACTTGAAACCGAGGTTCTCGAAGTAGGGCTTGGCGGCCGCTCGAGGTCCCCAGTAGATGCATTGTCCGGCGGCGATGACCATGACCTTGTCGAACAGTTCGTAAATCTGGTTACCGGCCTGGTAGAGTGAAATGAAGGAGGTGGAGCCGAGCAAGTCGGTGATTGTTCGGATGGACCGGGTGTACTCTAACGCGGTGGAAGCGTCCAGTCCTCGAGATGAGTTATCCCAGGCGACAACTGAGGCTCGGTTTACCAAGACCTCAGCGATCGACACTCGCTTCCGTTCTCCTCCAGAAACACCTCGGACAAACTCATTTCCAACCAGGGTGTCGTGGGTGTGTTCAATTCCGAGAGTCTTGAGCAAGGCTGAAAGAAGCTCTTGTTCGTACTGCTCTCGGGTTTGGCCCTCCGGTCGGTTCGTGGGAGTCTTCATCTTGAGCCCAAATTTAAGCGTCTGACCGACGGTCAAAGTAGGGTAGTGCGTATCACTGGAAGACGAAGAGTAGAACGTGTCAGAAGAGAGCCGAACGAGATTGATACAGGAAACAAACGGCACATACTCTTCGGCATTGAAGACAATGTTTCCGGAGTACTTCTCGGCCTCCTTGTGGTCCATCGATCCGACAAGGACGTCTCCGTCGACTCCGGCATATCCGTTTCGGATGTTGGTCACCGCTTTGAGGAACGTTGTGCATCCACTTCCAGGTCGACCGATGACAAATGCCATCTCTCCGGATTTCAGTACTCCGTTAAAGTTTCTGATCAAGACTGTTCGTCAGAAGGAAGACAAATCAGCGGATCATTTCTTTGAACGGCAAAGAGAAAACAACAATAGAGACGAACACTTTTCATTCGTCTTGAGAGTAGAGGGAGCGTTCTCCAAATTTTCATTAGACTGGTTGGCTGCTTCAGCTGCCTTTGCCTGCTTCTTGTCTTGAATCTTAAGCATAGGGTTGAACATGCTGGAACGAAGAAGCACAAGAAAACATGGGTCAACACATCGATCAACAGAGAGCGCCCGAGAGGTAATGATGAGTAGCAAATGAGGAAAAGAGGGGTAAAACTAACCTGCCCATGGTCTCGGCGTACACAGCAGAAGCCCCGACTCCTCGAACCGCCAAGTTCTTCCAAGCGACATCAAGTTTCTTCTGCTTTATGCCATCGTCCCGTCTGGAGGCGAGCGCTCCTTCGAGGTGCTTCGCAAGGGACCAAGGCTCCTCGCTGTGTCGAGAACCAGTAAGCGACCTTTGAAGCTCATGGAAGGCCGGATCGTTCTTGTCCATCGGCTGTCCGACATGGATGCTGAAAAGTCGGAAAAAAGAAACATGAACGACCATTGGTTAATTTGGATCGAGAGTAGAGACCTAGACAGAGAACTGAAGGCGGACGTACTCTTCTCCCCAGCAGGATGGGGTTCGGGTGAGCTCCGGCTTTGTACCGGCCTCAATATCGTGTGATAATGACTGGTCGGTCGACGTAGGCGCAGGGTTCACGGCGGTCTGTGCCTCTGACTGTGAGGAAGCTCTGCTAGTGGAAACGTTGGAAGACTGGGAATTTGGTTCAATCGCGATGTTGTGTTCGCCCACATCCGGCGTTGGTGGCTGTGCGGCCAACGGCGGAGCGAACCCGGTTTCGTTGACGGAATACGACATGAAGAAAGTATTAGGACCTAGGGTGGAGTGAGACGGGAAGAGATACGGGAGAAGATATTCTCTGAGCGAGGGGAGCGGCAAGGAACGCTGTAAGATCACAACCAAGAGGAACAAGGAAAGAAAGAAGGTTAGGAACGACAGTGACAGCAAAAAGAAAGTCAAGATCTCGATCTCAAGCTCGGCCAACAAGTATTCCGAGGGATATGGAACAGAGTACTGGTACAAGAGAGAAATTCCCGATCCGGCAAGCCAAGAGTATCTTTCTGTTTTCTTGCTTCTCCTCTTCTTCTTCTACTTCTTCTCATCCTTGATCAAGAAGGAATGGGGAAGAGAGCACGAACCTAGAAGCACGTTCAGGAGAGAGAGAGATAATATCTACAAGGATATCTGTCTTGAAAGAAACAAGGGAAGGAAGAGTGGGTGACTGAAGGTGGGAAGTGAGAAGAGGATCGAATAAGAATTTCGTTGATTGCTTTAAAACAACGATGTTTTTCCTGGCGCGGCTCCGGTGATCGTACGTGTTTTCTTTTAATGACTTGACTAAAAGGAATGCGGCACGAAGCCCCACTGCCCGGGCATCCGGTCATAAGCCCATAGTAGTCAGCTCTCCCAATCCCATAGTTCTGTAGTTCTATGGGCCCATAACGGTGTATTGAACTCAACGTCGGCCATCCTCTTCCCTACTCAACTCATTTCATCCTTCTTTGATTTCTCTGGCGCTTACGATGCTTTTGCGATGAGCTGTGACATTCTAGTGTTGACTCGGAAAGCGATCGATGTCTCGTTTTCTTGGCATACATACACTTTGTCATCTATCTGCGCTATCATCTCATTCTGGGCCGTGTTTTGTTCTTTCGGCTGTGTCGAAATCATTCGATGACATGATACCAAGTATACATCCATTCGCATACACCGCATATATCAAATACACACTTGTCGCAAAGGTAGTAGTTTCTACAAAGAACCCTAGACAGAAACGACCAGATGAACTCCTATCCTCAGAAAACTGTATGATTGTCTGATTGTCCAGAGAGCGTCGCCACATATGTTGTCTGTTGTCTTTCGTTCCATGCTCAGAAGACAATCGGGAAGGCCATCAATCTGCCATAGCCCGTATCTGTAGGGTCTAGCCATGGACTTATGAATTACCTCCTCGATGTGCTGTCATCCGACCACACGAGCATGACAGTGTGGTTCGGCCAGGCTCCGAGCAGGCGAAGCGAAGCGCTCGGAGTTTGAAACTTTCCCCGAGTGCCCAGAAGATTATGTCATCACTTCTTACGCTCCAGGTGTTTTCATCTTCATCATCCATGCGTCCAAATACTCTTTATGACGCGTCACTTGTTATAAGCTCCGGCCGGCTTTATTCTCTTCTCATCAAGAGAGGTCTGTGGCTGTTTTAAATTCAGTACAAGATTGAGTTACAGCAGACAAACAAGAACTGATGGTCGTCGAGAGAAGAAACACCACAGCGATCACGACGACAGCGACAAACATTGACAACATTGATAACGAAGATATTGACCGGGAACGGAAAGCAAAACAATAGTCTAGCTAGTCATCCTTGTGTACAAAAAACCACTTTGTTTCTTCATCCAGCTACAAACGCCTCGGCTGGCGTCGATCGGCCTTTCGGATTGCCAAGTTCTTCCCAAAAGATTTCGTTCATCCGTTCAGGGTTGTCTAAATACACATGGTGCCCTGCGTAAGAGCAAAAAATTCTCGATCAGAAGTCTTCTTCTTTCTACGTTCATCTCTTGCCGAGACAAATAAGGAAGGGGCGAAACAAACTGTACCTGCGCGTTCCACAACCTCAGTGGACGTCTGTCTGTTGCCACGTGATTGCATTCGTCTGCAAGCCTCAACACCCCCTTTGAAGTCCATCCACTTTTCGTTGTATGATAAACACAGAGTCGGAAGGTTTTACAGTTCAGTTTCGATATGGAATTGACGGTTTAGAGAAAATTGTCAGACATACGTCTTTATGTCCATAAACAAATTTCACAGGACTGCTCATAATTGACATAAGACAACAGGTGCAATAGGTCAGTATTACGCACACACGCACACGAATACGAATACAGAGACAAGACCGACATCTTGATATCATCCATCCGTTCTACTAGCGGTTTTCGAGCAAACGCTCCAGGAGCAAGTAGATGGTGAATACAGTATTCTCCCTTTTGATAGGATTTTTCGATATCAGGAAGTCAAAAGTATTTCTCTCAAGTGTCAGTTCGGCTTTTCTTTCCTAAAAATCGTCGAAACCCGAGTCTCAACGGAAAGACTTACACTCCCTTTAGCGGTGGTGGTGGCATAGATGTAAGCACTAGGAAGATTAACACGAAAAGTCTAATGAGCAAACGACGATCTTCGAAAAACGAAAGTGCTTGAGAACCACAGCTATTAAGGAAAACAATTAACGAAACTGCATATCCCGAATATCCTCTTGGGAGAGTCCTTCGAATCGCCTGGAAGAGTACGCTCCAATAAGCTTCGGAGCCAACGGGCCGAGAGCTTTGAGAATAGAGCAGACAACTGTTAGCTTGAGAAAGCATAGACAAAAACGAAGATTTACAAGCTTACATCGAACTACAGAAAATGGAGACCATCCCTTCTCCCATCTGTAAAATCAGAATACCAGATCAGAATCATCGTTCGCTTCAAAAGGCATCGAAACTCTGCTCAAGTAGAGACAGCATGTACGCACGCCCATCCGAAAACACTCCTAGCAGCCGATTGGCTCTGTGGAACTTTCTCGCCCTTCTGGTCGTTTTTTTGAGGCGCCTTCATTTCCTTCCTGCCCTCACTCAATTCAGATTCGATCGCCCCGGCAGCCGCATCGACATCTGATACCGTTGGCGTACCCTGAGTACTGATCTTGGAGGGTGTTAAGGGCGCATTTGGGTTGATCGGAATTCCAGCAGGCGAGATCAGAATCAACTTTTCGACTCGAGACGGATACTTCAACGTATATGCTATATTCGATATCGATCAACGTTCTTTTCGGTCAGCGCCCCCATATGAATTCGATTGAACAAGATCATAGATCGCGCCTTCCTCGCCCCCAGACTTAATTAGAGACGAAACTCACCAGCGGAGAGATAGCCTCCCAACGAATGTCCACAAAGTACCATCTTATCCCATCCGCCTCGCTTTCGCCATTCTTCCAAACTTTCCACGAAAAAGTCCTCTGCATTCTTCACTCGTTCTGCCACTCTACCTTCGTCATTCTCGTCGACCGATCCTGATGCCGATGAAGGCAAGTTGAATGCCTTCGGTGACGGCCGGGAGGAGAGACCCATCCCAAGCCAGTCGAGCGCAAATGCCCGTCGGTTGGCAGACGCAGAAGCTTCACCGAACGCTGTCAAACAGATCGATATAAAACCAATCAGGACAAACATCGGTAATGACAAATATCTCTGCAAAGATTACTTGCCTTGAAGATTTAAGAAGAAGAACCCAAGCGCAGCTCCATAGCCATGAAGCAGCCTGGCCGAAAGAACGTAAAGATTAACGAACCTTGGTCAACTAATGAAAATTCCAGTACACTCACACATTAACTACGCCTCCTTTTTGCGCTTTGGTTCCCCCGTCGCCAACGGTATAAAACTTCAGACCGTGTAAGTACTTTTCCGCTGGCGGCTTCGTTTTGTAAAGCGGGAGCTTCCACGAAGAAGATGACAAGTTCGCTTGGGTTGATAAAGGAAATTGCTCTAATCTTGCCACTAATGGGTTGGACAATAGTGCTGTAGGTGTCGGATCGGGTAGGTCTGGTGAATGGATGAACGAAGGGAGTCTCCTGTGAAGTACATAAGTAGATAATATCAGTTGAAGAAAACGATACGAATCGGAGCGAAGAAAGGAAGAAAATGCGTGCCAACCGAAGAAGCCTCTCCTCCGCTAGACTCATTTCCTTTTCTCTAGAGAAAGACCACCAGGCAGCCAGACTCTGACCGTACGTCGTTGGCACTGGCCTACTTGGAGTAACAGGAGAATGATCGGGCAACGAAGCTGTCGACGAGTTAGCAGTGGACGTTGTATTGGAGGATAGGTGAGGCGATCGCTCATCAGGCAGATCCGGCAGATCGTTGGTCGGCAGGGCAGACATATCGGTTATGCTTTAGGGAAAATTCACTCTGTTGATCCGCTGTTGCTGCCGTGGTTGGTTGTAAGAAGGATGACAATCGGATAAATTGGGGAAGAGAAGAAAGTGGAAGGTACATAAGCTGATGGGGAGTGCGACAAAGGTGACGTGTTCTCGGCTTCACCCTACGTGTTGTAACCCTAACATTCCCGGTCATCGGTCATCGGCTCTTCAATTATAGAACAAAGCAAAGGTTTGAACTTTTAAATAACAACCGATTGGTAACAATAGGGACGAACCTACACGCAGTCAAGAGAGGAAGGGGTATAAGAGAACATTGATCGATGCTGTGTCTTTTAGTTGGAATGTGCAGAAGAAAGTATGAAAAAACAGAAAGAAAAAACTCTGAATGCAATTAAAACATATGTGGCATGAACAATTGTATATATGGGGCTGAAGAAGAAAACACAACAAGTTAGATGGAACGAAAAACAGTAAACAGTGAATAAAACGAGTTGATCGGCTCTCTAGGAGTAAGAGATCGAGGCGAATACTCAAATTGCAGGTATATGTCAATGAATACGCGAGATGATAGCAAGCGAAATGAAGGTAGAAGGAACGAAAACAAGGCGAGGAAGAGAGGAAACGGGAAGATTAATAACCCTTCAAGATCAAGAACCAACATGTGAAGGTATAGAAAGATAGAATAGGCAGAAGCTTCGGGAGCTCTGGATTTTCTCAAAGTGTACCTTCGTGTGCTTTGAATGCTCGTTTCAGAGGCGAGCTCACTCGAGCTGCCAAGTCAGATGCACCCAATCAGAGCAAATAAGTATCAGTCATCCATCTATCGATTATAAGTCGAGCACGGTCCTCGAGCAAGGATTAACCATATACTCACGAGCAAACTGCATACTCTTCTTCCTCGCCTTTTCGAGTGAAATTGAAAACGGATTGGACGTCGTAGTCGAAGGGTGAGAGAGAAGATGTTTGGGCTGAAAGAAGAAGGCAATGGATTAGTATATTTCTCACAACATGCTGTCTGACATATCGAAAAGACGTCCTTGGACGTACTTCCATCGATTTGCGCCGCTGATAAGAACAGGATAAGGAAATAGAACACAAGTTAGAAATCACAAATAGAACAAATATTGAGAGATACAATGAACGAACCTTAGTAAACTCATCTTGATCTTCCGGTAAGATCTTATACTCTTCCTCCTCAACCCACCTCTTCTCCTCTCTGCACCGGATCACCCATCCAATCCCCATTAAGCAAACAAGTTTTTTCACTCTTGACCCAGTACCCTCGGCCAGCGACAAATTTCTTGAGCCGTCAACAGATGCAACAGATGCAACAGACGTGTCTCTCTCAGACGCGTCTAGGACAGAAGAGGAAGTAGAATTTTCCGGAATGGTCGTCGGAAGAGGGACAGACCGTCGGTAGAACGTCAGGGTAGATGTCTTTCCGGCTTTGTAGATAATGTGAGTCACAGAGTCTGAGGGCGCTTTCAACACCTGAACCAGATCGTAATATTTAATGATGATGGTCAGAATCTGAGACATTGAAGGACTTAAAACAATGAGATCGTAGCAAACCTTTGCTCCCAGTTCTTTCAACATTTCTACAAACACCCCACCTGCATCATCTCCTTCTGCCGTCCTGACATCCACAAAAGCGACAACGCCCGCCAAAGCCTTACTAGTACCGTGCCCTCTGATCGAAGCGATTGAACTCTTGCACTTTGACAATGTGAGAGATACATTCGACTCAGTCGAGTTCCCTGATGCCGTGGATTCAGTCGAACGTGATGGCAGGGTTGTCAACGACCGGTTGGAGGGCTCAGTTGTCGAGTTGAGTCTACTGTCACGGAGCGAGGATGTGAGAGGAGGTGGGATAGGTGGAAGCCTTCTTGATGAAGAAGACACAAAAGAGCCAGAACCTCGTTTGGCTCCAACTCCGGGCTTGTTTTCAGAGTTCGGATCTTTTTCTACTCGTCCACCGTCAGTATCTCCATTTGGATGTCCAGCCCGCTCTAAAGATTTTTTTCGGTTGGCCTTCATTATTGCCAAACTCTGCGCTAAACCAGCCATTGCCGATTGTCCTTCACATGACAACCCACTCTTGCTAAGCCCAGCTAGCCCCTCCTTCGCTATCCCAAGTAAGCCGTCCGCGCCGGAAGATGGGACCTTGGGAAGAGGCTTGGCCTTAGGAATTTCATTCACGACTGTGCTGAGAACCTGCTTTGGCTTGCTGGGCCCGAGAATAGACGGCGCACCGTTCGCAGAACTAGGTGCCGCCGAATCAGAGCTTGACATAGTCGATGACGCTGACGACATGTAGGTCAACGGCAATGAAGCAGCTGATGGAGCTTTCTCTGAAACCGAGTCCGAGGCGACACTCGTCTGTTCGTTCGTCCTGTTTCCAGAATTCATCTTTGAGGGCCCTGACGTCTTCCTTGTTCCTGATCTTCCTGTTAGGTTGGTCGAAAAGATAGGTAACTTGCCGACCGTCCCCACGACCCCAGTTCCATTGGAAGATCTTGTCGAGATTGAAGAAGCTCCCGAAGAAGTAGGTAATCGGGGGCCATTGACGATCGAAGTCTTCGCAAAGGACAACTTGGACGCTCCTAAGGGGAGTGCCGAACCTGATTCGGAGGAAGAAGTGGATAACAAAGAAGATGTGGCTGATGGATGCTTAGGAGTAGGCCCACTTGGGACTCGTGAATTTGTTATCGGTCGGGCATGAACACCAGGTAAGGTTGGATGAGCAGGAATCGGTCCAGTTCTCGGACGCGAAGCAGAAGGAGTAGATGGGAATGGAAGAAGAGATAGCGTCGACTGAGCTAATGAGGCAGATGAGGCAGATGAGGCAGATGAGGCAGATGGAGCGTTCTGGACGGACTCGGATTGAGAGGAGGGAGAAGGATCAAATGATGCAAATTGAAAAGATACGACCGATGAGTCGAGAGGTGGCTTAGTTGATATAGAGGCTGTCGTAGGTTGAAGAGATGAGGTTGGAAGAGACAGTGGAAGCGGTCGCTCCTCCTTGATCTCTGGAGTCTCTGCCAGTGCCAGCTCCGACACATCCGAGATTAGCTCTAACGACCCTTCTAGATCTATCTTCTGGTCCTTATTTTCCTCCTCCTCCATTTCCTTTTCCTCTGCGCGATGAGTCTCAGTCCCTCCATTTACACTATGTAACACGAATGGTATCGGTTTCTCAGCTCCCTCAACTCTCTTTATTATCGCCCTCCCTCCATCTCTTCCAGGCTCAAATCCACCCTCATCATCGTCCAAACTCTTGGGGAAGACCCGCTTCCTGGGGGACCTCAATTGCTTTTTTCTCATCTTTTTAAGATCCATGAGAGGAGGAAACCCTTCTATCCCCAGACCGCCTCGATTAGCATCAGCAGTAGCGGCGATAACAGCACATTGACGACTTGGGGGAGACGATAGAGGTGATCGGCCTTCAATTCTTGTTCCAGATGAAGTCAAACCAGTAGGCGAGACAGGCATCGGCCTGTTTGTCCGTCCTTTATCTTCTTGGAATGAAGGAGAAAACCTGACCCGTTTCGATTTACTCGATCCACTTGATCCAACGCTTCCAATTAAATTGAACGGATCCTGATCTTCGGGAGAAGAAATTGGCGAAGACGATGGAGAGGACGAGAGTAGGCAACTCTTGAGTTTCCGACTGTTCGGCCCTGAGGAGAGTGGAGAAGGTCGGGCAGAACTAAGTTCTGCGAGGTCATCCCTTGATCTCTTTTTGTGATTCGATGCTGGAGATAATGTGGACGAAGATGAAGTGGACGAAGGGGTATTGGCAAGGAATCCTCTGAGATCGCTTAAAGGCGTCAAAGGAGAACTGGGGCGTGATTCATTGGGAGAGGTATTCGTCTGGGAATCTTTCGTTATGAATTGACTCAAAGGAGTAGAGTGAGGATGCACCACAGAGCAGGAGGAAGAGGGAATAACAGGGGTGGAAGCAGATATGGTTTTTGTGGCGGCAGGAACAAAAGCAGAAGAGCAAGGAGTAGAGGGAGAAGATGAGGAAGGAGGAGTAGGTGCAGGCGTAGGTATGGGTGTACGAACATAAAATGGGTTAGATGCGCTTTCATCTACGATAGGCATCATTGGAGGAGGAGACGGAGTGACCCTGGTCAAGCTGCTTGATCCAGACGGAGATGGCACACGAGGAAGCACAGATCGAGGGATGACCTTAGCAGGGGATCGGCTGAAAGCACCCGCGCGACTTCTTTTTGTTCCTTGGGCAACGAGAGGAGTCAGTCTGTTGATATGTCCGCTCAAAATGGAAGAGCGAGAGGGAGATAAAAGAGAGGGAGGAAGCCTAGTCGGAGAGGTGGGTAAAAGTGTCATAACGGACTTCTTCTTTGGAGAGGGGTGCAACCGCATGTCGTCGTCGTCTTCCCCATCATCGTAGACACTATCACGGCTAAGTCTGTTTGGTGATATGAGAGGGGCAACTGTCTTGGGAGGTGACACCTTAGAACCAATTGAAGGACTCGATTTAGGCTTCAGTGAGCCAGATGAAAGACGGAGAGATTGAGAGCGGGTGATCCGAGCGCGCTTGACAGGGGATGCCCGTGTACGGGCGGATGAGCGGACAGATGGACGAGAAACGGTGGCCGGAGAACAACTAGGGGCGACGATAGTAGAGAAAACGGTTTGGTTCTTTTTGGGAAACTTTTTTGGGCGGGACTGGAGATCTTCATCATCTTCCATCTGAACAGGTACCGGAGCATCCCGACCTTTCCCTTTCTCTTCGGCGGTAAACTTTGGTTCAATCCGGCCAGCCTCCTCTGACAGAGAAGGCGGGAGTGGTGGTTGAGCAACCACAGATAGATCAAGAGGATCATCGGCTTTGATATCCCGGACCGTATGAGTACTCCCCAGATCTATTGATTCAACCCTATCACCCGCCTTTCCCTCTCTCACAGGCACGCATCTTGCCCTTGTCTTCTTTGGTGAATTGTTCGCTGCTTGAACCGCTCGACGCGCTGATTGATCGGACGATAGATCTCCTCGGACAATCATTGACCTAGCAGCTCTAGTTCTGGTGTAAACATGGGGAGAGAAAGAAGCAGAAGAGGTGGCTCGAATAGATCGTTTCCCCTCACGACGGGCAGTCGTCTTTGACCCTGGGGGCATTTAACTGTTAATAGAGTAGAATAAGAGTAGGAACCGGAAGAGACAGAGACAGAAGTTAAGTAACAGATTACAAGGAAGGTTGATATATCGAAATGCACGCATGACCTACGCAGGAGAGGAACAAGAGGAGGAATATGCAATGAGAAAGAATGGGGTATATGCTATCCGGGTCAGAAGAGAAGGGTATCGCCAAAAGATGTAGTTAAGTTGATGGAAAGCACATTGAACATAGTCCAACCAACGACCAACGAAGTTCACTCAGGCGCTATTAATTTTTCATCTATCATTCAAATAACGCGTCTTGTTTTCCAGCTAAGGCCGCGTAACTGGTAGACGCGCCGATGCTTCCACAAAGTAAGTCGTTTTCCATCTGTACACACTTTGAAAGGGAGACTATCATCTATAATCCACCCACAGAGTTCAGAATTCGAGGGAGAAAGAAAGGACTTTCTTGGACTAGACAGTTAGACCAACCTCAACGAGCCCGGCAACTTCCATCCAGCCACCGACAAGATGCAGACTACCTGTTACCAACACATCGACCTCATTCTCTGTTGACTGCTCTTTGGTCTCTGAACAAACCAGCTCAAACGCTTCTTGGATGGAGGACGTGATTCGGATCGCGTCCGGGGGAAACGACGGTTCTATTTCTCGGAACGCGGAAGCAAGAGACTCTTGAATTTCTAGTGTCTGATCTTCCACGGACGATTGAAGATCTAGATGTGATATGTTAAAGCGTTAGTGCAAGCATATACAAAAATGAATGAATATTACAAAACAATGCACGGACCTCCTTTGGATTGGCCAGATGCGTAGGTCGTATTGGTTGAGAAGATGACCTTATCGAACAGCGGCACGGAAGAGGAGGTACCAGACAGGCGCCTCGCTTGAGAGAGGAGGGCGGTAAGAAGAGAACTAGCTGATCGACCATTTGTACAGTTGAAGACCAATACTCGTCTCCGACCGCCTTCCGTTCGCTCTTTCACTTCCTCCCAGAACCAGTTCCCGCATCCTTCTAAGCTCTCTGTCGTGTGGGCTCCATCCAAGAACGTCCTGATCTGACCGGCCTGGAGAATTTGGCATCTCCCTGGCCAGCTTGTATTCTCTAATCCTTCTTTTGTCGGCTGGTCAAGAGGACCTTCAAGCGATGGAGAGCTTACACCATACAGTGGGGATGACGGCGAAAGTGAGGGAGATTTAAGGAGGGAATCAACGAGAGAAAGAGAGAGCGTTGCGTTTGTTCGTTGGTGGATACCCGCTAGACCTGAAGAAGAGGATAGTGGAGACAACAGGGTGAGATCTGGAACGAGAAAACAAAAACAAATAGCAACAAGTTTCTTTCTTACCTAGCTTGATTAGCGCTAACTCTGGTCTGTTGGGTAGGACAACAAAGGAGGATGCCTATGTATACGAGATCGTACGAAATCAAATTCATTTTAGTCTAAACTCCGCACTCCTATGTTCATTCATGAGAGAAGTGGCTAGACAACAGAGTGAACAGTGTATACTGCAAGAACGAACGTGTGCTTCATCAGCTCTAGCTCGAAGAACTTCCTCGCCATTCTCTGGTTGCTGTACCGAGAACGCAGGAACTCCTTGCTACCGATGTTGATGACGGACGAAGATATGAAACAAAGAAATAAGAAAGATAATTTAGTCACGCTTACGTCCTCATGTATGACAGGCTGTTGACAGAACAGACCTTGTAGATTCCGCCCTTGTTCCAAGCTACTTTCCCAATCGTATCTCCCAATAAATGAGTGTGATCCAACCCGAGCGAGGTCACTCCAGCAACGACTGGTTGAGGAATAATGTTTGTCGAATCGAACGCACCGCCGATCCCTACCTCAAATATTGAGGTGTCTACCTAGTAAAGTTCACCCCCATAATTTTCATTGAAGGGGAAAAATTCGTCATCCAATCTGAAAGTGCTATGATGTCGAGCGAGTGGTAAAACTTCAAGGCATACCTTTTCAGAGAGGAACGCGTGGAAGGCTAACAGAGTAAGATATCGGAAGTAGACCGGCTTGACAGGTGTCAGCGGATTGGCGATCTGTTGTGTGAATCAGCCAAAGGTGGAGCAATATAAGGGAAGTCAGACATGCTTCCATGTTCTCCTCCTCATTGACTTGACAATCAGTTGAGCAAGTAATCCGGCGAACCTGGGTGTTTCCTTCTAGTCGCTCCCATACCTCGAAGAAATATTTCGCGAATAGCTCCTCTGAGAGAGGAACTCCATTGATCCGGATTCTTTCTCGCACAGCCACCAGATGTGGAGATGTATAGAGACCTGGATAGATGAACGAGGGAAGATTCGAACTAGATTTAAGCCTATGGAGGAGAACACAGCGCGCGCATAGAAGTTCGGAAGGGGGAAGAATGGGAGTAACGCACCGACTTTCAGAGGTCTCTTGATCTTCTTGTCCAATGGCTCATGAGCCGCATACAGAGATCGCAGTACGGAGTCACAAAATGCTGAGGTTGATCCCTTGCCTTTGGTACCAGTGATGTGAATGGCATTGAGCGCATTTAATCTTGTCGGCTGATCTAGGTCATAATCCCATACCAATCAGCAAGCTTACTTGATGTTGTTCTCGGCCGAAACCCCAAAGAGAAACATCTGATTCATAAGTAAGATTGACAGACCTGATATCCCACCCTTCCTAGATATTCTCTCATTTCTACCAACGCCGACTCATTCATTTTTCCACCAGAAGCCTTGATGGCAGCGATGGTGGCCGCGTTTGACTGAAGAGAGTTGAGCAGATGGATTGCATCCTGCGAGCCGGGAAACAATCAAGAATACAGTCAACGAATAAGCTTCAATATCATCTCAACAAAGCCATAATTTAGATACGCAAGACAAATTCTCACTCTATATGCTCTAGTAGAAAGAGACATTTGGAATTGTTGGTTGATAGTAGAAGAAGGCGAAAGGCCGGGGAGAGAAGAAAGTAAGTGTGAGATAAAACATTAGGGTTACAAATCGGTTTTCTGTACAAACGTTTAACTTGTTCATACTCATTGAATTCTTGTTCAAACAGAGTAACTCTCACGCATCCTCACCCACATCATGTCTAACCATCCGTTGCTTCCTCCGATATTCCCTGCAGGCAGAGGTTTGTGTTCTCTCTTTATCATTGGTTGTCAAGCTGTATCCTTCTGTATGCTAAATTCGGTTGTCTGGTTGATATATCGGTTCGTTCTGATCTCATTCTCCTTTCCAGAACCTGTTCCGCCGGGGACGACTGAGGAGGAGCTTGCCAACATGCGTCAAATGACCCAGCTCAACAAACTCGTTACCACTGTCCCAGAAAGCTGTATATTCAAAACTGTTCTTTCTGCTGGTGCGGGTTTCGGTCTCGGAGCTTTCTTCTCTTTGATGTCGACTTCGTTTCAGTATGAGGATCCGATGAATAGAGCAAACGTCAAGATCTCCACAATGGCACAGACAAAATTGGCGTTCAAGGATATGGGGGTCAAGATGTGGGGTACCGGTAAAGGATTTGCTAAAGTCGGAGCAATCTACAGTGGAGTAGAATGTTGCGTCGAAGGGGTGCGTTCTTCTTACATGGTTTCTCTCTCCGGATTCGAAAAGCGAGACTAACGAAACATAATATTCCTCTTATATACCTGCCCTCATCCGGATGATGCTATATACAGTACCGAGCAAAGAATGATATACAAAACTCGCTCTACGCAGGCATGATTGCTGGTAGTATCCTTGCCTTGCAAACAGGTAGTGGTCCAAAAGCCGTGCTAGGAGGAGGAATCGCATTTGCAGCGTTCAGTGGAGCAATCGACTTGTATATGCGAAAGGAAGCCCCGTTCGTCCTATCAACCTTCCTTTCTGTTCTTTATCGTTTGTTTCTCCCTTAGAAAACATCCATGGTTGACCTCGTCTCCTTTGGCTGTGTGAACTGACAACAGGGATGAAGACTAAATCTCCACAAATAAATAAACGTTCTCAGAACAGAGTTCGTCAGATGTAATATATAAACGAACACAGCCTCTTCTCTTTTCATATCCCTGACTTGATATCTCGATTGGCTATCCTTGGCCTTCTTGCATTGCGCAATCTGTAAACTATTTGTCGAATTTAGCCATTCCAGAAAGAACGTGGACTATAAAACTAGGGGATAAGAAAGTAAAAAGAGAGTCAGAGTTTATCCCCTGATAGAAAAGGTCGTATGTTGCATCTCAAACGAACGAACAAATGAGGGAGGACGCTCTGTCTTGATATTTGCACTTGTAATCTATGAAAAGTGGCTTTGCGAAGAAGCAGATTCTTTTCGCGACTGTTGTACGACAACTAGATGAGAGGGTCATATCCTAACGCAGAGGACCAAGCTGACATTATCACGCGTACAAGTTAGTATATGAGGCACTTCAGGGGTTTCTTAATATTCGTTCACTATCGCGATAATGACATTCACTTGTGCTTTTCTCAAGAAAGTAAGGAATGATACATATATGTACAGGTCGTCAGAATGAGAAAAATGAGAACTGTGTACCCCAGACCGAGGCCAAAGATAGGCATTAGAACGTATAAAGCAACATGCGATCAACGTGCAACCGCAACCAGACTCTCTACAACTTCTTTTAAAGGTGGAGGGAGACGGTCTTGATGTCCTTTCCGGCGTTCTTGGCTCGCTTCTGGAGCTTGGCAATGGACTTGTTGCCTCGGAGTCCTCCTCCCCACTGTCGTCGAGCCTCCTCGTACTTGTCAGTGAAGTTGGCCTTGGCGGCGGAGACAAGGGTGGCAAGAGCAGCCTGGTCCTCGGACTTGACGTCCTGGAGAACAACACAGGCGGCGGTCTTCTTGTGGACGACCGTACCGAGTCGGGCCTTGTTCTTGACAATGACGTAAGGAACTCCCATCTTTCGGCAAAGAGCGGGCAAGAAGACGACGAGCTCAATGGGGTCAACATCGTCGGCGATGACGACGAGGTTGGCCTTCTTGGCCTCGACGAGGGCAACGACGTGGTTAAGACCGTACTTGACGAAAAGGGGCTTCTTCTCGTCCTTCTTCTCGGTCTTCTCACCAGCGGCAACCTTCTCGGCAGCGGCAAGGAGTCGAGCCTTCTTCTCCTGCTTGGCCTCAGGCTTGTACTTGTTGAGGAGCGAGAACAACTGGGTGGCGGTGTTCTTGTCCAAAGTGTGGGCGAACTGGGCGATCGCAGGGGGGACCTGAATTGTGGCGGAGAAAAATATGAGCGCGTGGATAGGAACTTCAAAACGAGAAGTACAGACAAACCTTAAGTCGCTGGTGAAGGATAACCTTCTGCCTCTGAAGTCGAACGTATTCGGGCCACTTGACGAATCGGGTCAAGTCGGTCTTGGGGGGAAGATCTCCTCCGATACCGAAAGTTCGGGTCCTCTTCTCGAAGAGAGGGTTCTTGGCGACCTTCTTTCCGCCCTTGGGGTCTGTATTGAAATATATATCGAATAGTCAGAGGAAGATCGAACACGAAAACAAGATTATAATCGAGACTTACAAGGAGCGGGAGCGACCTTCTTAGTTCCTTTGGTGGCTTTGGGCTGTTTGGATGAAGGGGATCATTGAGACGAGGGGATACCGGTTAGGAATCCATCCAAGTTGCTCTACATGGGGAGGAATAGAAACCCAAGATGGGACGACCATGAACCCTCCCCTCCCGACAGCACCGGCTGAGAGCCCACCTCGCGTCCGAATGCGGCTTCGCCACATCCGACGAGCGAGGTGTTTTCCGAGTCAAAGGAGAACCGTGCCTTGATCGGTCTTCTAGAAATTGCATCACTCCGTTGCTCTGTGCGAACCCAACTCCAATCTCTGACCGGTCCAGTGAATCCTTCTACAAGGAAGGGTCGTCTCTACTTCTCAACTCCAACGTCTGAAGGCTTTCGCCTTCGTCGAAACATTGACGCAAACTTGAGACAGAACGTTGGTGATGAGGATAAGGAGAGACCGAGAAGAATTTCACTGAACCGGCCAGGTTGAGGAATGATATAAGTTGAATATATGCGGCGAGCAGCAGAAGACACAGAATTCCTGTTGGAACCGATCAAGGGAGAACAGGTTCTCTGTTTTGACGACGAAAAAATACAACATATCCCTAAAGGGATGTGCCAGGCTAGCCGTTTCTTATGGAAGAGATAGTGTTCGAGTCTTAAACACAATAGATATACTGACCATGGCGACTGTAAGTTCTTGCTGAAGAGGATGGGTCTTGAGGAAGAAGGTGGTGCTGAGAGGAAAAGAGAGTTTTCTATCAATTTTCCACTGACTGATTGTGTGTTCGGGAAGTGTAACTCGAGCCGTAAATTGTAACCAAGAGGCATATGACTTTCACGTGGTAACATGCAAAGGTCAGTCAGGGACTTAGCCGAATTCTCGTCTCCTCCCAGCCGCGCGTGAAACAGCTGGGGGGAGGAAGTGTAGTGGCCGAGAGATCAGCTCATTTCTTCAAGGCAATCATCCGTATGTTCAGTTTTCTATCTTGGATGCATCTAGAGGGATCGGGGGGATAGAACATATGCTCATGTTTCATTTTCCTGCTGATGCGTTGTGAACTTGCAACTGAATAAAAAAATCTAGCCCATAATGGCTCCCTCCACTTCCGTCCCCACCGCCGAGGTTCGTTTCGCCAAGTTCTAAATTCTGTCGGTTTGGAATCACAGGATATTGAGGGAGAAAAAAGGGGAAAGAAGGGACGAGAAGTAGAAAAGAAAGAGAAAAATCCGGTTCTTTGAAGGTGTCGTTCAGAGGCTATAGAAGATGTGTTTAGGGGTGTTATGGGAGGAAGACCTTTGATCGTTTAGCCCTGGGAATAACGGCTTGACGTTAATCCTGAAGATACGCAGAGTCTTGTCAGTATGTTTGTCTCAGTGATGTTAACCATGTCTCTTCACCTCTTTCTTCTTCCATCCTGATCCTTAGCAAGTCGCCGTCCCGGAGACTCTCCTCAAGAAGCGAAGGTCCACCGAGAAGACTCGGGAGGAGAAGCTCGCTAAGGCTGCCGAGGCCCGAAAGGTGGGTCTTTCTTGTTCAAAATACAACATCAATACCACACCCACAGACACGCACACAGCATACACACACAAACACACACTTCACTCAACATCCTCGACTTTGCCACCTCTTAGTTCAAGTCAAATCCAATCGCGTCAATATAGATCTCGACACACTTCCCCGCTCGACACGTTTAGACTTAACCATGTTCGACATATGTCCCTCACCAGAGCCGTGATCTTGGGAGATTTTGATCCTTTTTGCAATGATGCATACGTCTATCCATGACGCTAATTGACGACTAGTCTTGCACGACGATGATGTCCTCAAGTTAACCATCTTTCGGGACTGAATACAAAAACATCAAAAGAAACCTTAGATCAACGGCTCTTATCACCTCCGTCCTCTCATCCCTTCACACAGTGCTGTCGGTTGTTCCTAGATGAATCCCAAGACATAGCAAAAGAGCAGGGGCTGACATCATGTGGTCTTTTCTTTTCTGGGGCGTGTTTTTCTCGTTTGGGTTCAACTCGGTGTGATATGCGTGCTGGTGATGTGAACTTCGCGATTCGGAATCATCTAGACCAAGCGAGCCAAGCGACAGGTGATCTTCAAGCGAGCCGAGCAGTACGTTAAGGAGTACACCACCGCCGAGAAGGAGGAGATCCGACTCCGACGAGAGGCCCGAGCTTCCGGTGACTTCTATGTCTCTGCTCAGCCCAAGGTCTACCTTGTGGTCCGAATCCGAGGGTTAGTTTGCGTGCCGTTCATCTCTTGCAGCTGGGCATCAAAGTCTGACCATCTCAAATTCTGTGGACGTGTATAAACTTTGTGTTTGTTTGGCTCGGCTGGCTTTGTTCTGGGGCGTTGGATGATGATGGAATTGGTTGGGTCGAAATTCGATACTGGGAACATACAATAAACGAATCGTCTTGCATCACTCTGATCTATAATACAGTATCAACGAGATCGCTCCCAAGCCCCGAAAGATCCTCCAGCTCCTCCGGTTGCTCCAGATCAACAACGCCGTCTTTGTCAAGGTCACTAAGGCTACCGCCCAGATGCTCAAGCTCGTCGAGCCCTACGTTACCTACGGAGAGCCTAACTTGGCTGCCGTTCGATCGCTTATCTACAAGCGAGGATACGGTAAGGTTTTGAAGCAGCGAATCCCCCTTTCGGAGAACTCCATCATCGAGAAGGCTCTCGGAGAGAAGGGAATCATCTGTATTGAGGATCTCGTCCACGAGATCGTCACCGGAGGTCCTAACTTCAAGGCCGCTTCCAACTTCCTCTGGCCCTTCAAGCTCTCTTCCCCTACTGGTGGATGGCGAGCTCGAAAGTTCACCGGCTACGTCGAGGGTGGTGATGAAGGGTTCGTGCCCTTTATCTGATTTTCTTATCGTCATGCATCAACTAACTTTTGTTTTTGTGTTTGCGCATATCCCTCTTTCACAGACTCCGAGAGTCCGGCATCAACGCTCTTATCAAGCAGATGAACTAAGTGTTTGAGAAGCTTGGATGACCAACCAAGGTCCATCGAGTTTCCCTTTTTGATACGTGATGTGCCTTTTGACGGTCGTTCAATATACAAATAGAGCAAAGGAAACAATCATTGCAAAGGACACCAAAGAGATATGCATGAGAGAGATAGTAAAGAGAGATACACGAAAACGCAGCGTAACCGAAAATGTGTGAAAAAGCTTGTGATGCGCGCGTCATCAAAGATGGGCTATCTGACTGGTTTCCGGTTCCTGGAATCTCGTCTTAGTTTTCCCCAACGAGTATGAGATTCGTTCGTTTGATTCCGTCTTCCCCCATCTTCCCTTCAACCTAACATGTGGTTCTCCTGGCTTAGCCAAGCTGTCATAGAGTGGATTCCTGTTGTGCTCTCTCTTATTCTGATCTATGCTCCTCAGCTTTCGACATTCGTCTCCTTTCTTGTATCTTCAAAGAAACGAACCAGTGGGTTCTACTGGATACTCGGTAGTCTGGTTGGACCGGTGTGGTTGATTCCTTGGGTTTGCTGGGTCTGGAGTGGATGGGCAATCTTGTGGCGCTTGGATATGATTGGAGGAAAAGGCTTCCCTGGAGACTGGGGATGGGCTCGGTGGGGAAGGGTTTGGACTGGATGGTGTTTTCTTGAGGTAAGGGCGACATATGTAACTTCTCATTTCTGTTCCTTGTTCATGAGACTTAAATATCTTCTTCATTTGATGCGCGCAACGCGCCATCCTCGCATCCAATGGGTGTATTGCTACCTTCCAGTCCGTCTTCATTCTATACCATGCCGTTCAGGCCTTCCGAATCCAGGCCTCTCGCCCACCCCATGATCTACCAGCAAACCAGATCGAGCTTCTCTTTCTTCGCATCCTTCAAGCAGGAATGGATCCACTACTCGAGATGGAGGATGGCCCAGACACCGAGTTGATTCACTCAGAAAATGAGCTGAGTGAAGCTTTGGTAGACGTAGGGGAAACCACGAGGAGAGGAGAAAGCTTAGAGAGCGTGAAGAGTCCAAGAGCGCTTAGACTAGTAAGAAGGCTAGACACGGCCGATCCAAGGGCGAAAGCCTTCGCAGAGAGGTGAGTTCAAAATTGATCTCTAAAACTTGGACGTATATACAGAGACAACTGACTGATAACCTCTAATCAGACTGCGAACATGGTTCTTCCGTATGCCTTGGGAATCCATTAAAAAGGACAACATCATGGAATGGGTTGCCTGGTCTGCCTTCAAGTGCGTGTTGCGCATTTCTTGCTTTTGTCTTATTCTTCGAAGCCTCTCTAGTCAATAGCGCTGACTAATTCTTCCGCACTTGTATGCTAAAGCTCCTCGGTGGATCAAGTGGCAATGGACCCAACCCAGAAAGCCTCTCTAGAGTATGCGGTCGATTTGATATCGAGGCGAACAGGCACGATTTTTGAGGAAGGTAGAACAAACAATGTCGAAGTCATGCGGCTTACCCTAGGTTCGTCTTCATTCTTATTTGTGCATAACCGCAGTTGAGTTCCTTCAGCTTGAGCCTTAGCTGATGGTCTGTTGTAAACATATGATGAAACGGCAGACAGAGTCAACATATATCATCGACCCCTCGTGCTGTATGCCCTTACAGCTGTCATCAACTTGGGGTGCGAGGCTTGGTGTAGGGCCTATGGAATGCGAAGGAACACCATCAAAGGGATTGAGTGCGCACTTAATTCTTCTTCTAGTTCTGACGAGAAACTAGATGACAACCTTCAAAGTCGTTACTGATGTGTTGCTTGAGGCCTATTTCGACAGCTACATGGTTAGGATCCCTCATGATTGGACACCAGAACAAGGGAGAGAGGATAAGAACCGAGAGCCGATCGTGTTCCTTCATGGACTTGGTACAATCCTTATTATTCATTCACATTTACACGTTCCTGTTCTTACAGAACTGAATTTTTCCTTCGATCGATTGTCACCTTTATAACAAAAAAACAACATTGCAGGCTTCGGCTTCCTTCAGAACCAAATCGTCATTGGGCGGCTGGTAAAGCGATATCCATCTCACCCCATCATGATCGTGGTTCAGCCGCATATCTCGATGAATCTTGTTGGTCCTTTTGTTTCTTCAATTCCACTATCAGAAAGCTAGCTCGGTGCAGTATACTCATCATTGAGCGAGGCGTGATAAATCGAATCCTCATGCGGAAATTTGAAACGATGTCCTTCAAGTTCAATGTGAACCATCTTCGACCGATATCTAAGGATCAATTTGTTGATTCGTTATCAAGCGCCATAGAGCATTACAGATTTTATGATCTACAAGCAGAAGTCTCACCCTCAACAGGGACGAAGACCGATGAGGTAGAAACAGTTGACAGGGGTGGTGTCGTTATGTTCAGTCATTCGAAGTAGGTTCTTGTCTCCATATCTCATTGTGCTAGCACATACCTTGAATCAGCGGCTTAGGCTATTGTCTTAGTAGGATGCTAATCCATAGCACTATCACTGATGCGCCTTCTTCTTCATCCATGTTAATGGCAGGGGAACGGTAGGCCATTCTTGGCTGATGAAGGATCGACCAGAGCTCATCAAGAGAAGTTGCTTCGCAGATCCTGTGTGAGTGTAGGACGTGTCAAAAGCGTATTCTCATAAAACACCTCGCTATTAAATTAAGTCTGCTATAGACGTGAGACTGATGTCTTACGTATTTAAACTTCTGGGACTGAATTAAATAGAGTTTTCTGCTTATGGGAAGGAGGTATGTGTGTTCGCTTACATTATATAACTATCTCACTACTGTTCCTCTCTTTCGTCCAATCCCAATGACTAAATTGAGTCTGTCCGTCTCATCTATCCTTTCTTAGACGTCTGCTTCAACTTCGTTTGTGAGTTTATGCCTTTCTTGATCAACATGATGATATTAATATAAAAATTTGCTTATTTTGCAACACCATCGCGTCGAGCAACTAAAACAGACCGAGAACCAGGAAACGCTATCGAGGTACATGCAGATAAGCTTCATATTCTGTATAGCTCAGCGCTGTGCATTATTCACGCAATATCTGTCTATCTCATTTATGTGTCAATCTCTATTTGGTTCTCGGTAGCTTCTCATGAGTTACTTTATCGGGTCCGAACTAGGAATTGCGAATACTATATCCAGAAACTTTAACTGGTCGTTCGTCTTTCTTCCTTTACTTAATCCTGTTTGTGTGGACCTGCTAGTGCTTACATCCATTTTCAAATCAAAACTGAAATGATCAGACATAACACACTATTCTTTGAGGATATTCCTCATGCACACGATCCTTCCCGGACAGCTTTCTTCCTTGGCGGTAAAGATTCAATCTTGGACGCTCAGGTACGTTATCATCATGCTGCATAGCTCGTCTTATTAGGAAAGATGTATGGTACTGACCGCTCGCCTCGTATTGAGGGAAAAACAGTTGGTTAAGGATTACTTGGAGCGCCGTACGTGGATTATCTGGCTTATCCGTCGATGCACCCATCTACTAATCTCTCTGGTGATGGTTGAGGATGCATAGATGGCGCTACCCAGTGTGTGCACTTCACCCCTTCAGATAGCCATGGTAGCGCAATTATGTACGTTTCCTGGTTATTTCTTTCCTTGATCTGTGGCCTGAGTTCGATCTGATAAAATCATGTGGGAATTTACAGATCTGGCTCTACTCTAACCAAGATTCTAAAGTACGTATATCGCAACCCTTCACGACCAAGATTGTTAACCATGTTTCGTGATCGACGGCTGACTTGGCTGAACTCCAGGTGGTTGTCCGGAGATGACAAATAGAGATTTCGACCAAGCTGTACCTTACTTTTTTCTTCCTTGCGACATCCATCTTCGACCGAATAGACGCGATTGCTCGTAACATAAGTTCAAAACATGCACACCATTAGAATATGTCTCCTCTCCTCCTTCTGCTCTCAAGACTTACAGTTCTCTCAATACACCTATTTGCTGTATGATATTCAGCATAACATACCTAGACATAATTTGCTTGTTTAGTAAGCAACCCTATCGTTCACTCTAACTTTATATTCTGCTTTGCACTATAGAATGTATGCGTTTCAACTATAACCAGTTTGAAGACGATCCGTCTTCCTCTTTCATACAGAAGCTGACTCTTAAGAAGCTGCCTATTCTGCTCACTCAGCTGATAGAGACAGTGTCTGAAGTCATCGTTTGATCGACTATCAAACAAGACCGGCCTATGCCAGAGAAGGATCTTTGCGTTCCTGGAGTGCCTGATTGTGTGCCTTTCTGTGAAATTGAACAACAACAAACATCAACGAAACAGGCTGGTCCAGATCGTCATCCTACGGGAAGCGTCTCCAATTTATGTCTTCATTCATGTTGTCTATATAAACAAGCCTTCGTTCGCTTCTCTTTCCTTCTTCCCTTCATCTCAGGTCCATCAAATTCTTATAAGCATGGGGTTCACCATAACTGAAGAGCTACTGGAACAAGATGATACCCTACACTCGTCGACTCCTTCTTTTTCCAACAATTCCGCTCAATCTCCGGTCGACATTATTCGGCCGTTACCCGACCTTTCTACATTGATCGAAGAAGAGAGAGAAACTCGTTCCGAACCTACTCATGCGCGTCTTCATTGGGCCGGTCGAGTGCTTGGTTTCGCTTCTCGAATCGAAGAGCTTGTTCATCCCTCTGTTGACGAGAGGCTGCCGGCAGACAACCGACCAGGAGTGTTTCAGCTCAAAAACCCTGATCTTAGAAAGCTCATCCAAATCGCTATCGCTTTCGTCCAGAAGCTTACCCAGGTTAGACCTCAGGAAGGCGATGAGTTGATGACAGCTGAAGCGGTGTACCTACTCGCCGACATTCTAGCTTCCGGGTCTTACCCTGAATATTGCGAGCGAAACATACCGTTGAGCTTATTTATGTTTGAGAAGAGTGCTTTAATGGGCTGGACGCTGGCCTGGTTTCGGCTCGGGATGCATTATGAAGGACAGGGCGATCCGATGAAAGCGAATGATCATTTCAGAAGAGGTGTCCAGGGCGAGGATCCAAGCTGTCTATACGTGGGTTCCGGTTCACCTAACCCTGATGTTCTAAAACATGAGAATCGATCGACTGATCTGTTTTTTTATCTGGGTAACAACACTTGCGCCGGTCATAGCGAATGGGGATGGCCTATTTGCTCGGTCAACTAGGTCGTTCGATCGATCACAGTCGAGCGTTCGACTTGCTTCGAAAGTCAGCCGATGCAGCCAATGAAGATTTCCCTGCTGCTGCTTACGTTTTTGGTATGCTGCTAGCTGGAGAATTTGATCTGCCGGATACCCTGGACACGACGATTCTAGAGCAATGTCTAGACCAGATAGCCGAGGTCACAGACGATTGTCCTTCTCCATCAATGGCTCGGCTGGACCGGGCGATCGATTATCTTGAGAAAGCCGCCACTCTGAGCTTTCCTGCTGCTCAGTTCAAACTAGGTTACTGCTACGAACACGCCCTTCTTGGATGTGAGTACAACCCGGTGTTGTCCGTTCAGTGGTACTTGCTCAGTTCGGAGAATGGTGAGCTCGAAGCGGATATGGCGCTCAGCAAGTGGTTTCTCGCAGGAGCGCCGAATTGCTTGCCTGTCAGACAAGAGTTGGCATTCTCTTTTGCGGAGAAGGCGGCTAGGAAAGGATTGCCCCATGCGTTGTTCGCAGTTGGGTATTATTATGAGATCGGTATTGGAAAACCTATAGATCTTGCGCTGGCTCAGAAATGGTACAAGCGAGTGAGTACTTGATCAAAACTTTTTGACAAGAAAAAAGTAGTCGGATTCAGCTCAACGGATTGAATTGTCGTTTCTTCTTTGTGTTTGTTCAACGAACCATCAAAGGCTAGTCGAGCTCATCATCCTGAAGCTAAATCTAGATTGTCCGCGCTCTCAGGACCTAAGGCTGCACCGATCTTGCTCAAAGAACACCAACATCATCTGGACGACAAACTAGTCCGAAAACGAACAGACGCGATTGCTCGCTCTCAACGGACCAGCCTCGTTCGTTCTGAAGCGAGTGTGAGCCATCAGAACTCCTTGGCTCGACCATCAAGACCGCCGTCCGTTACGAGCAGCGCTACGTCCTCTTCGCGCAGACATATCAACGCTCAAACATCTTTCCGGTGGTCGGCTGATGAATTGGACCGAGCGGCGAGCATCGTTTCTCAATTGGAAACTCGGCCATCCTTTCCGTCTGACAGAAAAGACATGATCGATCCGGTCCAGTACCATCCAGCCGAGTACTTTTCTCCTTCGTACGACATGCCTGATTTCTCGCATAGGGATGATCAAGTCGATTGTCATCCGAGGTACACCCTTCAGGAGGTATTTGTGAACTCTTCGACGCTGAACAGACAACACCCACCTATGGAACGAGCCAGACCACCAAGAACGAGGGCGGGGATGGATAATTCGAGGCAGGAAGGATCAAAATATCAAAGCTTCCACGAGATGGGTTTCGCCCCTGTCAAAGCTGAGGATAAGGATTGTGTGATCATGTGAATGCTTCTTTGTCGGTTTCTTCTTTGTCTGTTCTTTCCTCTTCGCAGACGTGTTTGTTGGCTATCTGTCATTTGTGTGTTGCCTCTGTGAAGTGTGTTTGATCGTTATGTCTGTTTAGATTAATTTTGTGTGAGAGAGAGAGGGAGGCAAGGAGCCCGTCTGGTTGATTGAAATCTATTTCTATATAGAATGTTCCGATTATTTCTTGTTTTTACTCTATCTTATTTATGTTCTTACTTTTAGAGGTCCTCAGGTCTCACAACGACACCACCAATCATCCCCCACATGAGCGCCTCTTTTCCAGCTGCGATGTTTTCTTCCTCGTCGTCGTCATACTCTCCATCCTCGTCCTCGTCCTCGTCCTCGTCGTCCCCCGCTCCTTCTACGCCACCTACGACCAGCTTTCCGTTTTCCAGACGACCTACTCGGATAGCGTTCTGGAGTGCTCCTTTCGCGCCTCCACCGGGGACGAGCGTGGGAAGAGAGATGGAAGACGTGTCGGACGGGCCGAAGACGGACGATCGGAATTTAGATTGGGACGTTCCGTTGGAAGCGTACGTTTCGGGAGCGAGCTCGGATGATGATAGGTCGGATGTAACGGTTGCATTTATAGGGACGAACTGGTTCAGGAGAAGAGAAAAAAAGAAGAGACAGGATGAGAATCCAAGTCATGTTTAATATTCAGACTTGTCCGATGAAAGAAAAGAAAAAAAAAGAGAGAGAGAAAGACAACATGAAAATGGACAAACCTCTTCAGCAGGCATCAACCCGGCACCTTGGTCCAATAGTCCATCCATTCCGCCTCGACCTTGGATGAGGTTTTTCAATCGGTAGTAATTCACCGTGGCTTCTCTCATCATCATCCGGTCGTCCATATCGATCTCGTAATCGTCTCCGTCGTCGTCGACGTCTGAGAATTCGACATATCCGTCCGAATCGCCGTCGTCGTCGTCCGAGTCGTCTTGCTCTTTGTCATCGGCAAGGTCCTCTACTTGCGCTTTTGAAGAAGGCTGTTTGGGAAGAGGAGACGAATTGACAGCCGGTGCCGATAAAGGAATAGGGGTGGGGTTTTCTGAAGGATGAACGTCAGGATCATCCTTTGCTCTTGATGCGGGTTCCCCAGGAGCGCTAGGCTTAGGAACTGTGGGAGGGTCGATCGATCGTTCGACAACCGTCGATTTCACAGTCGGTGGTAATGATGATGGTGGTGATGGCGGGGGGAGAGATGTCTTTTCGGCAGAAGGAGAAGGAGTAGTCGCGGACGTCGGTGCTGATGTTGATGAGACAGCTGCCTTTTTCTTGCCGGAGAATACCGAAGATTTCTTATTCGAAGAAGGCATGGTAGGAGGAGCCATCTTCCGTTCGACCACTATCGGCTTGACCGGAGGGGCTTCTTGGGGTGACGTCGACGAGGCTGCCAATATGGGAGGAGCCGCTTGGTGAGGTGTAGATGTTGGTGTAGGTACGAAAGCAGGGATAGAGGCAGGAGCAGGAGTAGGAATAGGGATAGAGGCACCAACGACGGACGGCTTGGGTTTAGCAAGTGCGTTCGCTCTGAAGCGACTCTGCTTGTAGGCTCCACTGCCCGCGCCAGGTGTCCTCGGAGGAGCCATCGGCCGTTCGACGACCATAGTCTTCATGATTTCCTTCTTTTCCTTTCCTCCCCTCTCTTTCGGCTCGGTTTCTGTTTCCGATTCCGGGGCGAGCGGTTGTTCGTATGTCTGACCGGTGGAGAGGGACGACCGTTTCTGGTCGGCCGCAGAGAACGGAATGGAAGGAATGACCTCGCCATCAGTCGTGGAGGATGCAGGGGCAGGCTCGATGGCCAGACGAGCGGTCGGCTTGGCCTCCAACGTTTCGTGGGGGACGAATTCCTTGACTTGGGATGTTTCCGACCATGTCACTGATTTCCTTCCTTTGCCCTTGCCCTTTGCCTTGTCTTTCGCTTGCCCGTCTTCCTTCTCCTTCTCCTTGCCTTTCCCTTTGCTGACCGGCTTTGACGTGGGTTTCTCCGGGCCGACGTGGTTGCCCGAACCGAGGTTCTCTGGCTCTTTTTGCTTGGACCGGTTTGCCTGTTCTCGCTCCCGCTCCCGCTCTTGCTCCTGCTCCTTGATCTCCTCCAACTCCAACATCCTAAAGATGGCCTCCTTGTCGTCTGGTTTGAGTCCGATCCGAGGGGGCAACGGCGCGGGACGTTCCATCACGCCGGCCTTGCCTCTGCCTTCGTTGGTCTCTACTGGCGAAGACCCGTCCGGGCCGGACGAGGGTGGGAGGTCTTCTTTGATGTGAGCCTCGAACGTCTTTGGGTCGATCTCGACCGTCCCGTTTTTCGTCATCCCGGTCTTTTTTCTTTTCTTTTTTTCTTGTCAAAAGTACGGGAAGGAGCTAAGGGGCTAGGAAGTGACAAGCCAAGCAAATAGTGAGGTCAGACCTGGGAACGAGAAAGGTCGACGATGATGGATGGAATGGGATGGGATGGTGAATGAAACCAAGGGGGGGGGAAGTTGAGGGAAATTCTAAAACGTCGCTCGTTAGGGTTGCCCCCCGTCCCAAACAACCAATCGATCAACCATCCATCCCCCGGCCGTGGGGTTTTCCAACTGGAGGTGCTTTCAGCCTCCCTTCTCCCCAGGAGCGCGCAATTGTCTATCATCACCATCGTCTTTCAAGTCGGTCTTGCTTTCTCTCGTGCATGGTCTTTGTTTCCTCTCGTTGGAGCTACAAGATGAGTAATGTACATTCATATCGTGTTCCTTCAACTCTACCAAACGAGGCGGACAGAAAAGAAAAAGAAGTTTTGGGGAAAAAAAAAAAAAGTAAAGGAGAGAGAAAAAAATAATATAAAAAGGAGCTAGCAGACGAGAACAATATTGCGTGAACGGGACGGTAAACGTTATATGAAGAGCAGGGACAAGAGAGATGTATTGCAAAAGCGCTCATGATGTGTTGGATGATGGTTGATTCAATACGGGGGGGGGGGGGAAGAGAAGAGGAAGAGGGAACTAGTGGCGAAAGCATTTAGAGGTCGGTGACTACGAAGCAAAGGCAAGAAAAGAAAGAGGTTAGCGAGAGAGAAAGAGAAACGTTCTGGAGAGATAACGAAAAAAGAAGGAAAAAAAAAAGAAAAAAAAGAAAGACGTACCACATCCTTGAGACGCGTCGGACACCGTTTTGACATACTTGTAAAGCGTGCCCTGCTTGACCTTTAACGGCGGGGCGACCCAGTTCTTTCGTCTCCTCTCGAGTTCCTCCTCGGAGACGTCCATGTTGAGGGTGTTCTTGACGGCGTCGATCCTGACGACGTCTCCATCCTGGATGAGCGCGATCGGGCCACCGACCTGGGCTTCGGGGGTGACGTGACCGACGACGAAACCGTGGGAGCCTCCGGAGAACCTTCCGTCGGTCAGACAGGCAACGTCGTAACCCAGGCCGGCACCCATGATGAGCGACGTCGGCTTGAGCATCTCTGGCATGCCGGGTCCACCCTTGGGTCCGAGGTACCTGAGCACGACCACCGTCTTCTCGCCCGCCTTGATCGAGCCGGACTCGACGGCGGTGACAAAGTCGGCCTCCCGGTCGAACGCTCTGGCCTTGCCGACGAACTGGAGGCCTTCCTTACCGGTGATCTTGGAGACCGCTCCGTCTGGTGCGAGATTTCCTCTGAGGATTCGGATGTGGCCGGTCGGCTTGATCGGGTTGTCGATCGGTCGGAGGATCTCTTGGCCTTCCCACAGGTGGCCGTTTGTGTGGTTCCATCGGTCGAGGTTCTCGCCGAGCGTCTTTCCGGTGACGGTCAAGGTGTTTCCGTTGATCATCCCGTTCTTCTCGAGGTAGCTCAAGATGCTGGGGATTCCTCCGATTTTTTGCACGTCCTCCATCACGTACTTTCCACTCGGCTTCAGGTCGGCCAAGAAGGGGATTCGGTCAGAGACCGACTGGACGTCGTCGATCGTCAGCTTGATGCCGACCGAGTGGGCGATGGCGATGAGGTGGAGGACGGCGTTGGTGGAACCGCCGAGGGCCATGGTGAGGACCAAGGCGTTCTCGAGGGCTTCTCTCGTCATAATGTCCCTCGGCAGGATGTCGTTCTCCAACATGTTTCTCATCACGCTACCGATCGAGTCACACTCTGCGAGCTTTTCGGCCGATTCCGCGGTGAACGAGGAAGAGCCGGGAAGGGTCATTCCCATGGCTTCCGTTGCGGATGCCATCGTGTTGGCGGTGTACATCTGGGGGGAGAGAAAGAAGAAAAAAGAAGAAAAAGAAAAAGAAGAAAAAGAAAAAGAAGAAAAAGAAAAAGAAAGAAAGGCAAAGAGATCAGTTCATGTTCGCGGGAGGGAAAAGGGAAAGAAAGCCGAAAAGAAGGAACCCAATGCGAAGCGCAAAGAAAATCAAGAGAGAGAGACTCACTCCTCCACAGGCTCCCGGTCCGGGGCAGGCGTTTCGAATGACGTCGTCCTGTTTTTGAGTGTGTCGAGAAAGGGAACACAACAGATGGGACGGTAGAGAACGAACAACCGAGTCAGCCAAGGAAGCAAGAAATGACGAATGAATGGGGGAGCTCGGGCGAGTAGAGAAAAGGAACTAGAAGAAAACAAGGTCAAGCAGAAGAAAGAAAGAGGACTTGCCCGCTCGAGCTCGGCCTGTTCGGTCTCTCCGTCCTGGAGGTACTTTCCGTAGGCCTGGAAGGCGCTGACGATGTCGAGCTTGCCAGAGGACGCACACTGACCGGCTCGGATGGTTCCACCGTAGACCATGAGACCGGGTCTGTTCAATCTGCCGAGTGCCATGAGGGTACCGGGCATGTTCTTGTCGCAACCGGGCAGGACGACCATTCCGTCGAGCCAGTGTCCACCAGCGGCGGACTCTACCTGATCGGCGATCAAATCTCGGGATTGGAGCTGGGCGGAGCGGGAAGAGGAGGCGGAAGGAGGCGAGAGGAGGCGAGAGGAGTGGTCAGCGTTTTTGTGGAGGGCTGCTGATGGCAGGCGAGGGAGGGAGAGAGAGAGAGTGTGTGTGTGTACAAGAGGAAGGGCCAGACAAAAGAGAGAAGATGCTTACCGAGTAGGACATTCCAAAGGTTCCCATAGAGATACCGTCGGAAACACCGACGGTTCCGAATTGGTAACCGATCAGGTCAGACTTTGCGAGCGAGCGTTTGACCCGTTGACCGAGTCCGAGCAGGTGCTTGTTGCATGGGTTTCCTTCGTACCTGTGGATGTGAGAGTACAAGAGTGTGAGTGAGTGCGATCACACCAACGCAACGCAACGTAACGCAACACAACGCAACGCAACTCAACACAACACAGAGAAAAGAAAGAGAAAAGAAAGAGAAAAGAAAGAGAAAAGAATGAGAAAGGTGAAAAACGACCGACCACACAGAGGCGACACCGACCATGGCCTTTTCAAAGTCAGACTTTTGCTCGACCCCATCGGTCGCGTACAACATGGCCTGCAAGAGGGGGGGGATCACATATGTGAGCGTGTGCAGACACGAACAAGAACAAAAGCATAAAGAGAAACCCACTTGGGAAGCACCCTGGGACTTTGGCTGGGTGATCGTCCTACTGTACTTGTTGATGGGACCTTTGAGAGCCGGGCTGGTGAGCCCGAAGGACCTTCTGAGGGCGGGGCTTGAGAGGATCTGCCTGGAGGACGAGGCGGGGACTAGCATGGCTGTGACGGGGGATGATGGATAGATGGATAGATGGATGGTGAGGAGGGGAAAGTGAAAGAAAGAAGTAAGCGTTTTTTTTTTGATGATATCTTTTTTGTCCAATGGGATGAGTTGGAAAAAAAAGAAGAAATAAAATAAAATAAATCAAGATGGAAAGAATGCTCTTTTCTCTTTCGGCTGATGACTCACTGGGCTTTCACTTGGAACGAAGTCGGCGTGGGAACGACTGGGTTGGTGTAGAGCGAATGGAGGGATGCGATAGAACGAGTTGCCCATCGAATCATCCCAGGTCGAGTCAACCAAGCTCATCCTCTTTTCGGACGCCCAGAGCCGAAAGTATAGAGAAAGGGGGGGGGGGGGGGGGGGGGGGGGGCTTATCGAGTTGTGTGCGAGGGTGAGTGCGCCGGCTCTGCGTACATCTCTACTGGACTGGCTTATGACGTGTTGATTCGCCGGATGTGATGGCCTATGTGTGTGTGTGTGTGTGTGTGTGTGTGCTAGAGTGTGTGTGGGGCAGATAGACCGGGAGGACAAGGATGCCGAGCAGACACAACCTGGTGTGCCGGGCGGGAGGCGACCGAGGAAGAAGAAGAAGAGGGAAGGTTGCCGAAGAACGGACGTCGGATGTGATGATCGACGTTGTTGTAGATGAGATCTAGTGTGTTCATTCATGCTCTCTGTGCGCTCTTTGATGGGCCCGGGACTGGGCATGACTGGGCATGACTGTGTTGGAGGGATGCGGTAGAGAAGGCTGCTGGGATGTCATCACATGGGGAACCATGTGATGTGATGTGATGTGATGGGATGGGATGCAATGCAATGCAACGCCACGAGACGCATTACAAACTGCAGCGCACAACACAAACACAAGCAGACATATATCACAAAAGAACACGGCAGAGAGCAAGAGAGCAACCAGAGCAAAGGAAAGAGAAGAGGCATGGGGCATGATGCACAAGGCATAAAGCATAAGGCCGGGGGAGGATCCTCGGAGGGAAAGAGATCAAGGAGAAGATGTAGATGTAGGATGTGGTGCACATTCCGGTACGCAACACACCGCACAACACATTGTTCGAGAGCGCAACAGTACAGCAGTGAAGCAGTGAAGCAGTACATCAGTTCATCACCACCTATGCCTACACCTATGCCTACACCTATGCCTACACACCAAAGAGACAGAGAAGGAGACGTCTGGCTGCCGATCAATGTTCTAGTAGATTCTGTAGTGTGATCTGAAGGAATTTCCTAATACAACTTTCTAGTGTGCTCCCTAATACAAATCAGACACGAACGATTAGGAATCGGATGGAACGTTCCATCTGTTTCCAGTCGATCCCCCTGGGGCGAAGAGGGGGGGGGGGAGGGAAGGCGAGAGGGGGGGCATGGAGGGGCGGCAAAGGTAGCCAGACCCAGGGGGAAGCCAGGGAGCAAAGGCAGAGCAAAGGCAGAGCAGATGCAGAAGCAAAGCCTCAGAGACAAAGGCAGACCCAAACGCACTCACTCGCTCACTCAGCGAGGGGGGGGGGGGGGGGGGGGGGGGGGGGGTTTCCCTTTTTTCCCCTTTAAAACTCGCCGCCCCCCCAGTCTTTTTTTTTTTTTTCTTTCTTTCTTTCCCCCTCACATCCATCACCAACAGCGACGACAACACATCCCCCTTACTTATTGCACAACCCATCACCCCCCTCAACCCCCCCCCAAAAGCACACTCTCACATCATGGCTATCACCAAGGTTTTCGCCCGACAGGTTTGTTTGTTTCTTTCTTTCTAACTTGCCCCTTGATCCCTCGCATCCATCTTTTTTTTTCTCTCTCTTTTCACTGACCAACGTTCGGGGTTTCTTTTTTCTTCTTTTCTTTCCTCTTCTCCCCATCTCTTCTTTCTTTGTCCCTCCCCCTCGCCCCTACGCACAGATCTTCGACTCCCGAGGTAACCCCACCGTCGAGGTCGACATCACCACCGTACGTCTTTTTTTCTTTCTTTCTTTTTTCCCTTTTTTTTCGCCTTGCCGTTGCATCTCATCCCTCGTACCCCCCCCCACTGACCAACCTCCATCTCAATCTCATCCCCCAAATAGGACAAGGGAAAGTTCACCTCTGCCGTCCCCTCCGGTGCCTCCACCGGTGTCCACGAGGCCGTCGAGCTTCGAGACGGTGACAAGTCTGCCTACATGGGCAAGGGTACGTTTTTTTAATCGTCCTTTTCCTTTCCCCCCCCCCCGCCTGACCGCTGCCGCCGGCAAGTGCTCCATTCAGTCTCACTAACCATCTCTCCTTTTATACCCTTCCTCTCATCCCCTCGCCCCCCCTTCCCCCTCCAGGTGTCTCCAAGGCTGTCGCCAACGTCAACGACATCCTCGGCCCCGCCTTGATCGAGTCCAAGCTCGAGCCCACCCAGCAGAAGGAGATCGATGACCTCCTCATCAAGACCGACGGTGTTAGTAACTTTTTTTTTCTCTTTCCCTTTTCTCTTTCGTCCTTCTCGTATCACTCACACTCGATCACCATCTCACTCACCCACCCCTCTAGACCCCCAACAAGGGTAAGCTCGGAGCCAACGCCATCCTCGGTGTCTCCATGGCCGTCTCCGAGGCCGGTGCCGCCGCCAAGGTACGAACTGTTTCCCTTTTGAACCCTTGCTCCCAACCTTACGGCCCCAACTTATCTTAATACTTTTGCTTTCCCCTTTCTCTTCCTCATCCACAGGGCGTCCCTCTTTACCAGCACCTTGCCGAGCTCGCCGGTGTCAAGACCCCCTACGTCCTCCCCGTCCCGTGCTTCAACGTCATCAACGGTGGTTCCCACGCCGGAAACGCTCTTGCCTTCCAGGAGTTCATGATCCTCCCCACCGGTGCCTCGTGAGTCTGCCTTAAGGGTTTTTTTTCCTCTTCCCATTCATCAAACTATTCTGACCCTTGTCTTTTTCATTCTGCCTGCCTTCTCTTTGTAATCCCCCCCCCTCCTCCTTGCCCCCCGACAGCACCTTCACCGAGGCCATGAAGATGGGTTCCGAGACCTACCACCACCTCAAGAAGGTCATCCAGACCAAGTACGGAATCGACGCCACCAACGTCGGTGACGAGGGAGGATTCGCCCCCAACGTCTCTGGAGCCACCGAGTCCCTCGAGCTCCTCGTCGAGGCCATCGAGAAGGCCGGCTACACCGGAAAGATCTCCATCGCCCTCGACGTCGCCTCCTCCGAGTTCTACAAGGACGGAAAGTACGATCTCGACTTCAAGAACCCCAACTCGGATCCCTCCAAGTGGATCTCTGGTGAGGAGCTCGCCGCCCAGTACAACGACATGGTCGCCAAGTACCCCATCGTCTCGATCGAGGACCCCTTCGACCAGGACGACTGGGCCTCGTGGACCCACCTCACCAAGGACACCCAGTCCCAGGTGGTCGGTGACGACTTGACCGTCACCAACGTCGCCCGAATCAAGACCGCCATCGAGAAGAAGGCCTGCAACGGTCTCCTCCTCAAGATCAACCAGATCGGTACCATCACCGAGTCCATCCAGTCCGTCCAGCTCTGCCAGTCCAACTCGTGGGGTATCATGGCCTCCCACCGATCGGGAGAGACCGAGAACACCTACATCGCCGATCTCGCCGTCGGTCTCCGAACCCTCCAGATCAAGACCGGAGCTCCCTGCCGATCGGAGCGATTGGCCAAGTACAACCGATTGCTCAAGATCGAGGAGGAGATCAACCTTGCCGGTGGACAGGCTCTCTACCCCGGACTCAAGGCCTTCTCCAAGGGTCTTGCCGCCCCCGAGTTCGCTCTCTAGATGTCGTTCTTTCTTTTCTGTTTTTAAATATTCCCTTTTCCATTTCTTTTGGGTTTTGCCAATATCATGTTTAATTTCCCATGCACATTGTTTTCTCCTCGCCAGAGGATCCACATAACATGCCTTTGATCTTTGTGTGTGTAAGTGTGTGTGTGTGAGATACAAGTTCTATGGAAAAAGCCACTGAACAGAGTGTGTTAAGAATAATAAGAAGAAGAAATTAAAAAATTAAAAAAAAGACACGCCTTACGTAAAAAATAAAAACCTCTCGGGGGGAAGTCAGCCCAACCCTCCGCTTATCGACTACAGACTAACGACCGAACGACCAACTTCTCGCAACGTACACTCCCTCACTCACTCACACACTCACACACTCACACACACAGAAGGAAACAAACGACAGAACACAAACCGTCTGATCACACATGAGCTCGCTTTCAATTTTTGTGTTGGGTTGTGGAACGATGGGTGTCGCCATCATCTCTGGTCCGTTCTTTCTTCCTCCGGATTCCTTCCCTTTTTCGTTCTCAAAACACACAACATTGAGGTGAGAGAAAGACCTGACGAGTCTACTGTCCCGAAACCAATCCCTCCCCTTCTCTGGGCCTGGCTCGGTTCGAACCATCAGGTGTGCTCCAATCGATGGAGGATCCGTTCCCAAAGAGATCCTCTGCCAGCGGCACCTCTACTCCTATCGGCAACGGCCTGGGCGAGGGCGAAGGAGAGCCTCTGTTAGGCAGGTTCATCGCTACCGTCGGTCGGTATGTTCTTCCTCAACCTTTTCCTTCTCTTCGTGTTTGGTAATCGCTCCTTTGGCGACAAACACAAAAGACCAAAGCTGAAATCGAAACCGAATCATCCCCCCACGGGAACGATGGGCGATGACCTTTCCTTTCTTTCTTTCTTTCTCGTTTGGAAAATCAAACACTAAAGACCGGAATCAGTAAAGAGACTCCGAAAGACGTTCGCCTCGTTGCCCAACGGGATCGGAGAGAAAGTTGAGGTTTGGTCGGCCGAGGGGAACGCGAAAGCCGCTGCTGAGTGTGATGTCATCCTCGTCTGGTTCGTCCCTCTTGCCTCTGTGGTTTCGGTCAAGGCTTCTCTGAGTGTTGATTCTCAATCTTTTTACCTTTCACCCATCCATCCACCCACCCACCCTTTCTCTTCTGCGCTCAAACTTCACACCGAAACAAAACTGGAAAACAGCTGTAAACCAAACTTGGTGGCCGGCCTTCTCAGCGAGATCCCCTCAGAGGCACTGGAGAACAAGCTGGTGGTCTCCATCTGCGCGGGTGTCAAGATCGAACAGATGAAGGCAATCTTGCCGGCTAGCACGATGGTCGTTCGTGCCATGCCCAACACTCCTTCCCGAGTTTGTCCCTTCTCTCTTTCTTCCCTCTTTTTCTTTCTTTACGGACGTGCGCAATGCTTACTGAGATATGAACGGTTGGCGGAAAAAAAAAAACCAACCAAAATATTAACCCCCCCCTCCCCCCCCCCCCCCCCTTCTTCCAGATCAGAGAAGGAATGACGATCCTCACCCCGACCCCACCAACGCACTCTCTGCCGACGATCCCGTCGCCCACGAACCTGCTCCAGTTCATCTTTTCCTCCATCGGTCTTTGCCGGACGCTCGAGGAGAAACACTTTGATGCGTGTACGGCCCTGTCGGGATCCGGCCCGGCGTTCGCCTGCGTCGTGTTGGAAGCCATGGCCGACGGCGGGGTGATGATGGGTCTGCCGAGGAAGGAAGCCTTGGAGTTGGCCGCGCAGACCATGCAGGGAGCAGCGAGGATGGTGCTCACCACGGGGTTGCATCCCGCCCAGTTGAAAGACAACGTCACCAGTTCGTGTTTTTTTTCTCTCTCTCTTCTTTCTTTTCTCTCTCTTTTCCTTCTTGGTTCTTACTCTTCTTTTTGTTTGTCTTCCCGATCTCTCTCTCTCTCTCTCCCTGATCTTTCCTCTGGGTTTCCACAAAAGCCCCGGGAGGTTGCACGATCGCAGGCCTGCTCACACTAGAAGACGGCAAAGTCAGATCCACCATGGCCAGAGCCATCCAGGTCGCCACCCAGCAGTCAGTCCTTTCCCTCTCTCCTCTCCTCTTCTTTTTTTTTCTTTCTCCTCTCTCTCTCTCTCACCCCACCCCACGAACCAATCTGACGAAACTATCGACTTTCGGCTTTCGGCGTTCACCTTGAAATCACCAACAGCGCCGGCGGACTCGGTCAAGACAAGAAATGAAAACCTCAAGAAGTCAACCTTCAAACCCAGACCAGACCAGACCAGACCGGGTCTGACCTCTTGTTCAAACGTATCCTTGTCAGCCAACCCCGTTTTTGTCAATAAGACAGAACCACCACCCCCCCCCCCCCCTCACATACACACACTCACACACAGATAAACACGGGCGGACGATGTTATATGAATGAACTTGAAACTATTCTGTAGAGATATCGTCTCTTGCCTCTTGCCTCTTGCGTCTTACCTCTTTTCCTTCCTTTCTCCCTCCCCTCTTCTCTTGCTTTCAAGACTGACCGGTTTGGCACGAGGATGAGAATGCAGGAAGAACATGAGGATGCTCCCTCGAAGGGTTTTCTCACGATGAGACACTGTCTGGCATCGATCAAAAGCATAAAGAGTAAACAGCAAGGAGATAGAGAAAGAAAAGAAAAGAAAAGAAAGAAAGAAGGAACAGATGAAGATGTGCGGCTGGAAGACCGGTCGAGTGTGTTGGTTGGTATAAATACTTGAATTGAACGATGGGAGAGGATCTAAAGAGATAAAAGGAGAAAGAAAAAGAAAGACGGAAGAGAGATGAATGATACAGATTCTTCTATATATTGATGTCCAAAAAAGGAACAAAATAAGAGAGAGAAAAAAAAAGAAGGGAAGGAAGTGAAAGCAAGGCCAGACAAAGGAGGAGTTTAGATCCCTCCTTTCATAGGTTCGGCCACGAGAAGTGCTGTTGGCGACAAGAAAGACAAGTTCGAACCGTTTGTCAGTACAGACAAATAATCTTTAACGCAAAAACAAAAAAAGAGACCACCGGCACGCTTAACATACCTTCTGCCGTCTCCTTATCCTGACCGGTCAGACCTTCATCGTCCGCGCCGTTCGCTTCCAAAAACGCATCGAGATCAGCCATCACTCCGTCGTCATCCTCCTCCTCCCTGCCCGTCCCGTCGACCTCATCGTCGTCGTCGTCGTCGTCCCCAATGTCATCTATCGCGAACCGTTGTCGTTCCATCAGCGCGTCGTTCGCTCTTTCAACCATCTCTCTTTCTTCCCGGACTTTGTTGGCGAGAGTGTTACCGGATGAAGCAGACGCAACTGAAACCACAGAACTGATCGATTGTCGTCGATCCGTTTTTTGCGATGGACTCAGAAGAGATTCTCTCCTCTTGGGCTCGACGAATGTCATATCGGTCTTTCCAATCGCCGGCCGATGTACAACCTGTCAAAGTTACCCCCCCCCCCCCACACACACATGCGATTTTAAGTTTTCAGTTATCCAAACAAGTCTCAGAAAAGGAAGAAAAGCTACCGACCTGGTGCTTTCCGAATCGCTGTCCTACCCCATCAGCAAACTTTCATAATGATCAAGCCTCAAATTAGTATGACGGTGTTCCTCGGAGCAAACATCAAGACAAGAAACCCAAGAAAACTCACCTTGTTGAACGCCGACTTGTTTTCGTCCGTTAGAACCATGCCCATGATTCCTCCCCATAGCCCAGACTTGGCTTGCTCAGCGGCCTTGTTACTGTAATCCTGCACAGGCTCCAACTGGAAGGAGCCTGACAATTCTGATTCAAAGAATGCCTCCAATACCTATAGCCGATTCCAAACATCGCCAGATCAGATCATTTGACATAAACATGCACCACAAAGAAAAAAAACTCATGCACTCACCTCATCGGCCAACACAACCATACGAAAAGTGGCTAGAGACTACAAGAAAAAAAACCAAGACAGAAAAGACCAACAAACGTTTGCGCACTGCCCATTTCGTCCAAAATAATAATAATATAGACTTACCAGATAAGGCAAGCTGTGATGACCAGGAGTAGAGACTGAGCTACTCCTCGATCTACCCAACACCTGGTCAGACTCTGAAGATTCACTATCGATCAACTGCTCGACAGCAGTCGACCGTCTAGTCTCGGGGTGATCCGGAGAGGTAGCGTCCCCGAATTCATACGCGTTCAAGATAAATTTAGAGACTGCAGCGAGGAAGACATCGCCTGGTTCGTTTCGGAACACGAAAAGCAAGGATTCCGACAGCTGAAGCACTTCATCCTTGGTCAGGAACCCATCATGGTTGTTGTCCTGGCACACAAGAAACATGTCAAACGAACTGTGAGTGGGGTATGGACGAAAAGAATTGGGTGACCGATTCATCAAGTAAACGCTCACGTGTAAGTTGAAGAACCACTCTATAGACTCCATCAGCCCTGCGCCCATGATCTTGCTGAGGCCCGAGACAATGTCCTGACAAGAAGCAATAGCGATAATTTCATGTTGTTAATCCAAATGCGGTACGAACGAACGATGCACTGCTTTTCTTTCAATACTGAATGACTGGAAAGACAAACCTGTAACGAAAGGGTGCCTTTGCTAGATCTATCCCAGGAGTAGTATATTCGATCGATAAGATCGTGGTCCGCTATCTGTCGATCCAATCGCTCAAAGCCGAGTGTAATAGTCACAGTGTCCTCTCTTGCCCAAGTTAAGACCTCGGAAAGGAACACTCTGCACATGAAAAGCACATCCACAAGTCAAAGTTGATAAACATATAGTGTGCCCCGATAGAAAGAAACGAAGTGGAAGAATCAAATACTTACTTGAAGATATTGAGATCGATCCGGGTCTCTGTCCGGCCATCATCGGCGATAGCGCTCGTTGTCGTCGGTAAACTATCTCCTTCTTTCCTTTTCGGATCCGAACAGACAGCAGTGAAGAATTTATCATAGATGATACTGATTTGTTCTTTTGTGAAAGACCCAAGGGATTTGAGATTTCGGACGGCTGCCCGTTTCGAGAAGGACTCGATTTCATCCGCAATGTCCGCACGGAACCGTTTACGTTCAGATAGGATGGTTTCCTCGGTGATAATATTGAATTCACGGAAGGCGACAACTAGTATAAAAGAGGGGAGGTAAGACGTTAACAGGGATGATAATATTGAGGATGATTGTCGGCGACATACCTAGAAGCTCTTGGAAATTGGTGATTGATCTGACCCGGGGCTATCAACAGACCGCAAGTCGAAACATCGTCAGGATCCATCGTATTCAACAACGCTTCTGATGACCCATACCAAACTGAGGGGCTAAGCTTACATCATCTGACTCAGGATGGGCCGAGTCTCCAATTGTAGCGAAGTAATCTCTCATCAAGCTAGAGGGCGCATCGATCCATAAGTTAGTTCGAAAAGACAGACAAGATCAATGTCAATGAAAGCGAGATGACAAGATAAACGAACCTGATAAACATTCCATCGTCCGTCACGTCCATCAAGGCCTCACCGTTGATCTTCAATATAGCTTGAAATTTCTCGGACGAGACAACGATCGGGTCAGATGTCTGCAGCTATTCCATTCTGATTCTAGATAACATGCGTCACTCGTCGAAGAAGAAGGAAACTAGACCTACAGAGACCAATCTGGAAGAGAACCTTAGGACCCATTGCCATGAAGCAGTCACATATTCGATATGCAAAAATCAAAGGCATCGAATTGATATATAACGACAAGAACCAGCTGTTTTTCGCCAATCGTTCAAATAAACCCCTCCACGATTTATCAGTTCATGTGCAGATATGCAAATGTAGACGGAGTAAAAAAGGACAAACGGTAGGGAAGCAACCGAAAGTTGGACGTCCACACTTTTAAGGTGATCTTGAATCATCGGAAGGCATTTACCAACCAAGCTCTCGAACACCCTTTGGTCCAAAAGTGTACCATGCATTGACGGACTATAAGGATGTTTTGTTGAAGAAAGATGGATGAAAGAATACATGTTAGAACTACTTCATATATGTGGGTAATGGAGATTATGTCGATAGACTGCCAACTGACGAATAGTATCCAGGCTAAATATCCGAGGAGAAACCGAGAAGGAGAGTCAAGGTCAGAATTTGGAAGAGATAACTGATCAACACAAAAAATGACGAGTTTGAATGTACCAGAAGTCTATCACACAAGACCTCTAACAAGAAGAACGCTTGCTCCTGTATCACCGAATATTAATGAATGGAATACAGCGCATAAGTATGATCGGCCTTTGCAGAGGATGAAAGCGCTTTCGGCTTGGACAGACCTCCGACATGTAACTGAGGGTACAAGAGAGGAATAATTGGTCTCGAGGTCAGCGCGCCAACAAACAAATGAGAGTAGAGAAGATCGAAGGCCCACATCAAGATTGCGGCAGTGAGGATATTCATAGCTTGGCAGTACCTAAGACAAAGAGGAAGCACCAGTATGAAGGTATATATATTAGCAGACGACAGGGCGGTAACATAAGAAGATAACGGACAAAACGAAACAAACCCTAGTTCTGGATTTCTGAACGAGTACGCCGTCAATACCCTCCGAAGGGATTCTATACCCTGCTCTGTCTGGAATCCTTTGTACTCTGGCAAGGATCGGTAGAGATCCTTCTCGATCTCTTCCGTAGCGGAGGTGACTATTCCTCTGTTATCCTCCAGGATCTTCTCGTATAACCCTCGATTAGCAAATCGCAGGTCTATGTTTCGACGCGCAAGTTTGTAAACAATTTGCATGAATCCGTAAGTTGGTTGTATGAAACAAATACTGGAAGAGGTTTGATGTACACCAAGACAAAAGAATAAAAACAACAGAAGGGACGTACGTATCGAGCCAGAGAGGACCTCCCAGAGTTCTCCTCGAAGTCGGGATGGAAGACCAACTTGCAACAACCGCTGGAAGGATGGATACCGAAGCACTAAAAATGACATCAAAGGTCAGTCAACAACCAAAGCACTTATGAATTTTGCAAGGATACGAAGGAAGGAGAAATTACAAGTCAATGATCTTCCATGAACTATGTGCGTAGACAAAGAGAACAACACCAGCTATCAGCTCGTCACCTTGAATACATGTAGAAATTTAGAGCGATGGCGATGCCAACAGCCCTAGAACTTGGAAGGAAGCATGACAAACAGGATACTTACCGGCAAAATACTCTTTCCACAGCTTGATTTTGCTTCTCTCTCTGAGCTTCCGCGGATCTCCAGGGAATCCGAATGTCTCGCCTAACCCTCTCTGGTAGACTCCTTTGCTTTCGCCTCCGGGTCCTCTTGCATCACCTTCGGCCACGGTGGATATCAGACTGCCTTGAGGCTCGTCATCGACAGAAGCCATGAGATACTCGGAGTAGAGTGTAGCAGTGAACGGTTTGAGAAGCTTCATTTGTGGTAACTAAATAGATACAAATTGAGAAAGAGGGACGAAAGAGATGAGCTATTGGTCGTACGTAACACGGACCGAGGGCATAAATGCCATGAGCTGATAGACGGGGCTTACTTGCGCTTTGAGAGCGTCTCGAAGAAGTATACAAAAATGTTCTCTGAGTGAGCGTCGTCCAGTTGACCGGGTATATAAGTTCGAGATCAGTCATAGAGTTATGCGCATAGTGTAATACGAAACGAATCCTTGAAACAAAGATACTCACGCCGTTGGCAGCATACTGGTCAATTGCAAAATCTACATCCAGACCAACACTCAGTTGTTGTGATTAATTGTTGTTCGATGGAGTATTGAAGTTAGAAAGCAAAAAAAGCGATAGACATACCACTCTTAACCCGTGCCAAAGAGAAGTACTCAATGCAAACACTCCAGCTCTGCTGTTGAGCCTTTCAACCCTGCGGATACAGCTCAGCGGGATGACCCATTTGATCGACCGTTTATCCAGCGAAAGGAAACACAGGTACGGAGGGAGGAGATAGAGTCGACCAGCCTGCAACAGTAAGATCAGATGTAGTAAAAGAGGGGTTTGACGAGCATATACAGGCCAAAGGAGAGTAGAAGTGAATCAGGATTTGTTAGGTATGAGCGTTCAAAATCATCAGGAACCATCTCCCTTCGTGGGATATAAGTCTCGTCTTTGACCGTGTTTGAAGAGATTGTGTTATAGATCTAACATCTCTTCGAATCGGATCAAAAGCGTAGGCAAAAAGAAGAGAGATAGAAGCGAGAAAGAAAGCACAAGGGAATACGCACATGAACGGCCTCGTCAGAAATGCTGACCACGCAATTGATCTCCATTGATTTTAAGCTGGCATCTTGTTCCGAGACAGAAGGGAGGTTGAAAGAATGACGAGTGTATTCCTCCTTTGTTGGTTCCTTCTGAGCTCGAAGGTTAGGGAGAGCCATATTCTGACCGGAAGAACAAGTAGGGAGATGAGTAGATGAGAGATGAGAGATCAAGCACGGATGCGGCGTAGGTCGCAATTTCGAAGAATGTAGCTGGACGTCCTTGGCCGTGCTCTCCCAAGTCTCATTCCCGCTCTTCTACCTCGTATTCTATATGTCTATGTTCACATCACTTACAGTGTGTAGTCTCTAGTAAATGTTCTCTTCGAAGGAATAACATCCAGTATAACTTATGATAGGATAGACCACATAGAAGAAGATGTTTCATGTGAGTGATATGCGTCGCGCTCTTAGGACTGAATAGGCATACGTCCTGATTACTTTTATTTAGTTATGAGTAAGTATGTCTCATTTGTATTTCAATTCTCTCACGAAGAAAGATGTAATCAATACCAGAGACTCATTGCAACCATTCAGCATAGAATCCATACATCACACAGAGAATAGAGATAGTCAGAAGGGCACTGTTCGATTGCAAAGTGAGAAGATTGTACGATGAAAGAGATGCCTGATGAAGAACTTGTTTACTTGTTTCATTCCCCTTCAGTTTCAGCCCGTGGGTGTGTCATCACAAGAAGGATCTCACGAAACGCAAGGCCCTCGAGTCTTCTTCCTGTGATACATCTGCTCACGTTCGCTCAAATATCATCGTGATGTTCCGGAACTTCATTTCCCTCAGTCAAGGCTGTCACGCGTATAAAGGTAGAAAACATAGGGAGGGTACGACCCGAAAACAGAGACGGGTCGAAGATTGAGAGCGTAGGCCTTGTACAGTGTAGGCGGAATATTTCGAAATCGAATAATCGGCTACGCCAAGCGCGCCGTTTCTTCACCCCAAAGCTCTTGATCATATTATCGTTGCCGCTGCCTTCGTTTCTCTAATTCTCGTTCGCATTCGACGGAACAACGGATGGGAAGAACATCAAGGCGAGGCTCATGTCTCCAACCATTTCTATTTTTTGTCGTTTCTTTTCCTACTCTTCTCCTGTTTTTCTCATCTTCTTCTCATCTTCTTTCGACCTTGACTACTACATTTCTTCTTTCTGGGTCATCCCTTCCTTCAACATTTCCCTCTGCAACAGCATATTCTGCCCAACTGAAAATTTCGAAGCATTAGAACTAGATAACGAAAAAGGGTTATGGAACAAGAGAAAGAAGAATGGTCTCTGCCGTGTATATTCCCTGTCCACTTCCAAACGGCTTGCTAGAGTGGCCACCGATGACCGAGTACGACTGCATGTCAAGAACCGCGTTCATCGTCTGCTACATCTTGACTATTTGTACGCTTCTGCCTCTTGTCGTTTTCTTTAAGCTCGCACGGGTTAAACGCTCTCAAGTGATCCTCAACATTCGTTTTCCTTCTCAATCTACCTTTAATGACGCTTTCGGTCACCGAACCAGGAGATCTAACGAGACCTCGTATTGTGCTTCCTATCGTTCATTCACCTACACCAACACTGTCCGGTCGGACTGTCCTCATCTATGGGAACAGCTTTTTCTAGCGCTATGCTTCAACGCGTCAACGGCCCTCTTACTGTGCGTCTTCCGGTGCGGCTTCCAATCTTGAGCGCTAAAGTCGAAAGCTGACAACCTGCCTAAATTTGTGTTCCATTCGGTTTCTCTACTCGTCAGAATATCTGCTCCCAAACATCCAAATAAAGCACTGTGTCTGCTTTCTTCAGCTGGAACGATGTCCGGCACAGCTTTTGTGGCAGTTGCCGCCATGGACACTGTGCTCATGGTCTGGGGAATGCTTCGTAGAGCAAGTGGAAAGAAGATTTGGCTAAATGAATACTTTGAGAACATCGTCAGTTGATTGATTTCTCGTCCGTATCTCATTTATTTGGTTCATCATTCTGTTTTGATCCCTAAGATTTACTATCGAATAATGTAGTTGCTCTGGCTACCATGGGCCATCTATGTGATCTTCTTACCATTGAATCTTGTGGTGAGTTAAGTCTGGTTTCGTTTACTGGTCGGCGTTCTGCTCCTAGGTACTGACATCCGGTCCATTTTCCACATAACAAATGAATAATCTTGATTGTACCGGAATTTATCGCTTTCGCCTATCTAATACTAACCCTGTATATCTTCTCTACGCCATCTAGTATACGGCCTTGAATTCAGAGACACTCTACGTGAGCACAATGACATGCTACGCTGACAATGTCATGTAAGACCTTACTTTTTTGTTTTGTTTTTATATTAAATAACAATAACAATATAACCTAATTGTATCTACTTGAGTTCATTGTGATCCGCAAGCTCATTTTCGTTCTGTTTGGACTAGTTAGTTAGTACGACGTTAACTCATGTCGTCGTTGGAATATCCTTAGTCGCTGCTCTCATCTTTGACAGTAAGTTCTACACTTTCCGCTGTTGTTCCGAAGACGAAACACACCAACCAATATTTGCTTCTTTCCCGATCATAAGTCTGGAGTGTGATCATGCTGCTTCTTCACCGGCACAGAGTGGGAAAGACAACGGCGGCGGAGCGAGATATGGAGTGGTCTCGTCGATCATACGAATCGACCATGACTGTCAATCTGCCCATCATCAGTCGCGTGCTCTTATACAGTCTCAGTACCCTTGGTGGACTGTTGTAAGCTTTTCTTCTGATGTTAACTCTTATTTCTCGTCTTTTCATCGTTCGTTGCGACCGAGATCAACCTAATTCCCCCTGGAGTTTCTTATCTTCTCCCCTTCTTTCTCTTCAATTGAAATCAGAGCGGCCATCATATTGTATGTCAAGCCAGAGTCACACGCTCCAGCGGTCTATCAATCGACTTGTGGCGTGTCATGTTTCTCTATTTTTGGTTTCCAACCGGACATATGGAAAAAAACCTACCAGTCCCTCCGTTTCCTATCAACATCTGTACTCAAGTCACAGACATCGACGTCAAGTCCGACACCAACAAGAAACCAGAAAGAGAACGCACAAGCGGATATTGAATCAGGACAGGATTCGTCTTACGGTCCGAATATCGATGATCTTTCAGACCTGAGTATACAATCTCGGACATGTTTTAGATCGATACCTCTACAAACGATGCCATCTGGATCAAGACGGAGATCAGAATCAGGTTCGAGCTTCAATCACCACATCAGCGCTAGCGACGACGATGAATACGAGAAGATGGAAGCCCATATAACACTGGAAGAGTCTTTTCGATCTGGCAAGACGATGAATCGATCGGCCGACCAAGTTGAGGAGGGTGTTGTTACGTGTCTGGCGTATAATAGATCTACTCAAGAACCAGTTGAAGTAGAAGCAAAAGTAGGTTCATCTGGTCCCATGGAATCAGTGGGTAGGTCGGTCGAGTCGGAAGCAGAGGTAAAGCTTTCGGCGAGGAAGTAGATGCCACTGGGCGGATGTAGTAATTGTTTCTTTCGCTTTATTGTCTTGTCTGGTTCTGCACTGTCCGTTGGTTTGTATCTTTCTTTTGTGTGAATATCATCAAATCGCTCTTCGTCGGTAGTCAGTATCATCGTCTTCTCCTCTCGTCATATCCTATCTGATTTTATTATGTTATTTTCTGCTTTTACACGTTCCCACATTCTATGACACATGACGCTTTTCTCATCCTTCTGCCTGCCCGTCAAATTATACCTCTGTCTATCTGTTTAAATATATATACGCATCATATTTCAATCTCTTTTGCACCTAATCATTTGCTCGTATCGTATCAAGTCATCATCGACCGGCACGTGATCTATGTATCACTATTAATTCTCACTTCCTGCACTCCGCTCTGGTTTCCCAGAAAGAAGAAAATCTCGCCAGGAGATGACTAGTACGTCCGTTCGTCTATTCAAGACCTACTTTCTTCATCTGGCTGGCTGAGCGACGAGGAACATGGTTGCTGATCGACACACACACGAACGCACGAAGAGGTTGGTTAGCAATGTGATTCACATCATATCAAGGGAGAGATGAAGACTGCCAGAAGCAAGAAAGAAAAAGACCAAAATGAAAAGTGCAAAAGCAAGTAAATACGTTATAGATTTAAATAGAGAAAAAAAAGACCATGGGTTCATGAAAACTTTATAAATTTAATGAGGGGAGAGATGAATCTCCGGGTGTACATTCGAAGTACAATTGAGTGTATAAAGACAGGATACGATGTGTTCGTTTGAAAAAGATTGAAGGAAGGTATTTTGAGAGAAAAAGACGTTGAAGTGTGTAATCTATGAACCCAAGAAAAGAAGAATACATCTTCTGTTTTGATCGATGAAGACCTGGTTAAAATGAGGAAAACGTAGAAACTATAGGAAGCGTACGAGCGGGAACATGAATGACAACGAAATAATAAAAGCTAAAAAGAGAGTGTAACGAAGGAGTTAAAGAAAGAAGAAGACAATGGGGCAAACCCATAAGTAGGCCAACAAAGCCTTGTCTACATTAAAGCTTCTTCATATCCGGCTCCTGGGCATCACCGTAGGCTGGTGGGGCAAAAGGCGCTTTTCCAGCGTCTTGGACAACGGGCACCTGTCCGTCTACCGGGTCGTCTGACCTTGGTCCAGCTTTGTTTCAAGAACGCAGATAACCCAATCATTAGCAGTCGGCTAGAAAATGATTGTAAACAAAGAATCGAAAAAAAAAACATTTGAAAGGGCGTACTGTATCGTTTGTGAGCGCTGACAGCGTACCAAATAAAAGAAAGCAACATGACACCCAATGTGATAACCCAAGAGCTGTCGTAGAGGGGTAAGGAGAAGAGGAAAAGGCAAAGGCGAAAGATCAGATCGGCAGTTTAGTTTTCTGTGAGGAAACAAAAGACGAAGAAGAAAAGACGTACTAGTTGAAGTTCTGGGCGGTGATGGGTTGGAAAGTAGGCTACATTCGTTACCCCAACGAGAAATATCAGCGCCAGTCCGGAGAACCCTACACAAAAAGATAGGACCGTTGTATCCAAAAGGGTATATAGAAAACGTACGAAAGACAGGATGATACACTCGAAGAATGTCCAGCCGACCATGAGTAGATTGATGATCAAACCAAGGGTCTCACCCATCTGTTTTCGACCATCAGCATCACAAAGTTATATGTCAGACTCAGCGATCGGTACCCTGATTGAAGGAAACAAAAATAGATGGGAAGCAGAAACACTTAGACTTACGTAGAAAGGACCTGGCACAAATTGAACCTCGGGATGGTTTTTGTAGATTCTTCGGGCAATGACCGGGATAACATATGAGATGTCCAACGCAACTGCGCACCTGTTTGTATTCAAGGAATCCATATAACGAGATAATCACAGCAATGTCAGGGTTTGGTTTTCTATTTTCTACATGCAAAAGGGCATTTGAAAATCGACGATGAAAAGGGGCAGCCAAGTATTGTGACAAGGACGAACATGGAAAAGATAGCATTAACCTAGAGCATAAGTTTGACCATTAATTTTTTTTAAAAAAGTGTCAAACAACGATCCGCCTATAAGTAGAATCAATCTTCTAGAAAACTCACGGCAATACCACTAGCGAAGTTCAAAGCTCCCAGTGCCATACTGAAAAGAACGACGGCCCAGACGGCAAACAATGGGGTTTGAGTGGTCTTGTTCAACCTTCCAAAGAATCCCCAATCAGGAAGTGCGTGATCACGACTATCAAATCCAGGCGTCGAACCAGTCGAACACGTGTTAGTTTATATATATCGACAAAGAGGAGGAATAGATGTAGATTAGACTTACGAGAAAGCGTATAGAGTTCGGGAGTTTGCCTGTAAAGCAGTCTGAACAGTAAAGAATGCTACCAAACAGATGAATGACCAGAGGACGAGTGTTCCTGATTTTCCAATCCGAACCCGCATGATCTAGAAGCATATATCCCATTTTTTTTCTTCTGTTAGCTCCATATCCTCAGAACAGTAAAATGATTGATAAAGAAATATAAATACCTCAATGAAAGCTTGGCCAGAGAACCCAGGAAGATCGCGTATGTCAGGACTGCAAAGGATGAGAACAATCTGTGCGCTCAGAAACAGATAAATCAATCTCAGTACAATTTTGTATAACACAAAGCCACAGGTACAGTAGGCACTATGATGAACACGCACGTTTAGCAACCATCCGATGACTCCAGTCCCGGCAACAGCAACGAAGATGGCAACAGGGGCCGCGATCGCCGCTCTCTTGACCTCAAAAGAGATATGAGCGACCGCGTCGTAATCCGTCATCGTCCACTGGACACTGAGTAAGCCAAAGAGGAAGGCGATTCCATCGGATTTGTAGCCGGTGACTGATGACGAGAATATCAAGATGACTCTAAGAGTGGGACGCGAGGAAACTCTACACTGAGTGGGCTGTAAAAATAGAAAACTGGACTAGATCGTACCATTGTTGATGTCTCCAAAGACATAAGACGCGGCTTGCATTTCGCTCCTGGGAGTCGTAGCCAAGAGGCAGATGATGACCAAGAAGGCAATCCCTGTTTTTGAAGCATTAATTTGGATACTTCAGTCTGCAATCTTTGAAGCATGCATGAAAACATGATAGTTGCAACCAAGGAACAAATGGAAAAGAACAACATACCAATGTTGATGAAAACAAAACCTTTGGTAAAGATAGCGAGCTCTCTAGTCCTCAAAGAGTTGAGCAGTCCGTGAAGGACGAGTAACCCGGCGAACAAACCCCACTGCATGATCGCTGTAACGACGAGATCTCCGTCTTTGCCAACAGAGACAGCAGCCCAGATCATAGTAGCCAGACCGAACTCGGTCGACGCAACTCCAGCAACTTGGCCGAGAAGGTTGAGCCTAGAGGACAAGAAAGTAGCCATCCACGTGCAGATACAGTCAGTAATGGACGCATACTTGTAGAGAGTTGCGCGTGAAAAGAACGTACCATCTTTAAAGACGATTAAGAAAAGAAGTGCGATCAAGAGTTAGATTGGGCGATGTATGTGCACATGCATCTTGTAATCACGAAATAGAACGAGAACATACCCAACGACCCATCCGGTGATAGCTCGGTATTTCTAAATAAGCAAGGAAAGAAGGCCAGAAGGAAAAGACACGATCAGCTAATGGCTTTGGATAAAGGGTATATTTACATATGAACTTACCTGAGGAACAAGCCACGCGCTGGCTGAGTATACACCTCCACAGGTCTAGTTGAAACAAAAGAACGGCGAATATGCCGGCAAGCATCAAATCAATATACCGTTCAATTCGATTTATATGACGAACGAGAAACTCGACGACCAATCGATGATCCCAGATAGTGTACGCACAGGATAAGCGGAAACAATCTCAGCAATGGAAGCTCCCTGATTTTGTACCAATGACAGAATGATGACAATGAGGTTAACTACGAATTCTAATATTTGAAGAGAGAAGAGTGAAACACGTACCAACGTCATGTTCATAACGGAACCCATTGCCCAACACCAAACCACACTTGCTGGTCCACCAGATTGCTATTGATGCCGAGAAAGAGAGATAGACATCTCAAACGGTTCTTAGCCAGAAGTTCCCGTTCCGTTTCGAACATAGCGTAGGTGTGGATGTGATAACAGTTTTGCTAGAAAACACAAAAGATTGCACATACCAACGGAATGTTGAAAGTGGTCGCGATTGACGAAGACATTCCCTGCGAAGCGTCGAATATAGAAATAGGAGGGGTATTGAGGTGTGATCGGAGATACGCGCTGTAATGATTAGTATATGCGATGAGAACGAAGCAAGTCAATGGGTCGTAAGAGAGGACAAACCATGATGGAAAAGGCAAAAGAGAAGGTTGACAAGCTAGAAAACGATTGTTGAACTCGAAAATTAGTATTTGACACACAAGACAGAAGTGAGGAAGAGCAGACGGGCACTCACCTTCCGAACTCCCTGTGGAAAAAGGATCGGACATGATAAGAGAACGAGATGGCTAGTCAGCACGAGTGTACGGCCAAGAGGACTTGTCGTCGCTATTTTTCCTCAAGTGTCCTCAAAGAAAGAGGATTTCTTCGTCGGACAGCCCAAAAGAAGGGTGGGCTGTCTTTTCTCGTTACGTATCCGAAGATAAGTGGTCCCGCGCTGGGGTGAATACAATTGTATGAACGCAAATCGCGCACGAATCCAGCGCCTCATGCAGTTGTCAAATTATTCGATTGTGAAAAACGAACAGGAGAAACAACATGCCTGAAGAAAGAGAGGAGAGAACGTATCCGAAAAGAAAGAGAAGAACAAAAGAAAAAAAAAGACAACACAACTGTCTGCCAAGAACGAACCTAACAAACTCATTCTTCAGTCCGAACCGTTTCTCTACCAACGCATCATCCGTATCTGTGCTTCCGACAGATTGAAGGTGAGCCTCTGGATCAGCAGCGTCCATCATCCCGAGGGACACCTGAAAGGATGATTCGGACATCTTGGAAGGTTTACTTGAGAAGGCGAAAGGGAGAGGGAGATAGGATAGGAGGTAGAAACAGAAAGAGAAGGGTGCGGAGCGAGGGGAAAAAGTTTCCTCATCTGTTAAGATAGCTTGATCGGCGCTCATCGGAGGGACGGTGGTCAGTAACATTTTGGATCAGCGTAACCAGGTTACACGCCCAAAATGTTACTTATAAGGAAAGCATTCTCCTTAGTTGCAGCAGAATTCCTATTCAGAAATCCTATCATCACGGAAAACTGAAACATCATCCCATGGGTATCTAGCAGATGAATCGATAAGACACACATAATGACAGATATAGGGGTAGTGATGGATGCTATAGGGAAAACATTTGACACGAAAGTTGACACTCGATTGAGCGGGAGTACGCGAGAGAACCTTAGGGGCATTACGAAAGCCAGACGAAGATGTGCGCCCCGGTGTTATCTGGACCATCTCTTTTCCTTCGCATACCACCTACTCTCTTTCGCCCTTGTCCTTCTTTCATCACCTCCCGAACGTTGTGCCCTCTCAACCATCAAACCCACATCTATCTTTTGTGATACTAAATAGGGATTACGACTCTGTTCACGACTGTACCTTAAAACACACATATCTCTTCGGATGACGGTCTCTCAATCATACGGAGATCCGGATCTCGAGGACGATGAGGAAAACTCGCTCGACGAAGGTCTTGCGATGATGGTTCTTCCTCACTTTACTGCCAAGAGGCATCTTACAGGTGGCAATCCTAGAGCTTGCTCCGAGAGTGTGTATCCCATAAGATTCCTTTCTCGCCGATCTCCTTTGTACATAAACACACATTTTCTCGTAGTTGACCGATTTTTCCCATTCCCTTCCATCTCGAATTTGTTTGATTCGCTCTCATTCAGCCGATCAGCCTCTAGACTGGCGTCTTCGGTCAAGATTACGAACGAGTCAAGCAGCATTACTCATCTGTCTCAATATCGGCACTCCTCCGCCTGACTTCCTCAAGATTGCGGATTGCGCAAAGCTAGAATGTTGGGTAGATCCCTCTGGTATGAGGCCAGAGAAAGCTCGTCAGTCTTCTCCTTCCGTCTTCTACCTTGTCCTTACGGTTATAATCAGTATAGCTTATAGTTAAGCATTTACATTCACGTAATGACCTCATCTCTATATTACTGCTGGTCTTAGTCGAGGAAATTGGAAAGAACTTGCAGCGACAATTTGAAACTCTTGCTCAGAAAGTTCGGTTCAAACTGGTGAGAGCCTCATCTCCTTTGTCCATCCATCGACTTCAATTGCACATAGAATTCACATCACAGCTGTCTTCCAGTTTCTGGATCCAGCTTTCGAAGACACCAAGAAGCTCTGTCACAGTCTTCGTAAGTCTGCCAAGGATGAACGTCTGTTGTTCTACTACAACGGACACGGTGTTCCTGCACCAACGGCTAGCGGTGAAATCTGGGTGTTCAATCGGACGTACACACAGTACATACCCGTCAGTCTATTCGACCTTCACGAGTGGTTAGGAAGGTTTGTCTTGTACTTCATCGTCTCCTACCATCTTTTCTTATTGTTCTCCCGATTACTAATAGTCTGCCCGGTCTCCTGCTTCAGTCCTTGTATCTTTGTATGGGACTGCTCTCGTGCAGGTAATATTCTCGACAACGTCAGTCGACTGGCCGAGAGACGCAATGCCGAGAATAGAAAACGAGCTTCTTCAGATAAGCCCTCGTCATCATCAGGAGAGCAACCAGGCTCGTCATCATCCTCCTTCCGAAAGGACGAAGATACAAATCCCGTCGATGGTGGAGCGACCTCTTCTCCTTCTCTCCGAGATTGTATCCAGCTAGCCGCTTGCGGCGCGAACGAGACTCTTCCCATGGACCCTCAGCTTCCTGCTGATCTTTTCACGTCCTGTCTGACCTCCCCGATTGAGATCGCTCTAAGATACTTTGCACTTCAAGATCCACTAAAGCCTCAAACTCCAACGGATGCGCCAAGAGCGCGAGTGACGCTTGAGCAGATTGGGCAAATCCCTGGAGATCTTAAAGACAGACGAACACCATTGGGTGAGTTGAATTGGATATTCACCTCAATCACCGATACTATCGCTTGGTTGGTCTTGCCCAAGGATCTGTTCAGAAAACTTTTCAGGCAGGACCTCTTAGTTGCCGCGCTCTTTAGAAACTTCTTGCTTGCCACGCGAATCATGAGAACATACAATTGTACTCCACGATCGGAACCAGAATTACCGCCGACGCAACACCACCCGTTGTGGGACTCGTGGGATCGAACGATTGATGCTTGTCTTGCCCAGCTACCGAATCTATTGAAGGCGGAAGCTTCTGCCCGAGATCCGACGCTGCCTCCTTTCCAGTACAAATACCAACCTTCGAACTTTTATGTTGAACATCTTACTGCTCTCAATGTTTGGCTATTCAACGCGGGTGTCGTTCCGAGACCGCTCTCGTTTGGTGATTCTAATACACCGGCAGTATCACTCGTTCATCAGGAAAGACGGCCACCGGAGCAACTCCCTATCGTCCTACAGGTCCTTCTCTCACAGACTCACAGACTGAGAGCTCTCATCCTACTTTCTAAGTTTGTCGACTTGGGCCCCTGGGCAGTCCGTCAGGCTCTTGATATCGGGATTTTTCCATACGTACAACGACTTTTACTGTCTCCCGCAATTGAACTTCGGCCAGTGTTGATTTTCATCTGGTCTAGAATCATGGCGGTCGACAAGTCTTGCCAGGCTGATCTCTTGAAGGACAATGGATTTGCTTACTTCTCGAGCATCTTATCCCCCTATCAGAACACAAACACTCCCTTGTTGATGTCGATTCCAAACTCTTCCGAACATCGAGCTATGTGTGCGTTCGTGCTCTCCATATTCTGCAGGGACTTTCGACCTGGTCAACAAGCCTGTTTGGCCTCGGACGTTTTTGCCTCGTGTTTGTACCGAATGAAAGATGATGACTATCTGCTGCGTCAGTGGGGACCTCTGTGTATCGCCCATCTGTGGGCCAATAACGATGAGGCCAAAGCGCTTGGACTTCAGCTCGGTGCACCAAACTTGTTGTGCGAGATGCTGAGAGACAACTCGGTTGAGGTCCGAGCGGCGGTTCTGTACGCACTCGGTACTTTCTTTGGAGCTTCAAGTTCGAGCGATCCAAACGTTCGTGGAGGTGGTGGATCCGGTGTTCAGCTTGATCGATCAGAAAGGGATCAACTACGGACAGAGATTGGAATGGCCACATCCGCAGTATTGGCTCTCGATGGAGATGCCAGCCCGTTGGTAAGAAAAGAACTCGTCGTTATGCTTTCAGCTATCGTTAGGGAGTGGAGAGGCTGGTTCGTCATCTCCGCATGGGCGTATGCAGAGGACGAGAAGATTCGGCTAAAAGGCAAAACGAGAAGCGCACAAGATCCGCTTGCTAGAGTTCTCAGGGAATGGGCAGGGATGCCAAGGTCGGAGGGAAGTAGCCGAGCGGAAATTCAAGAGGATCAGATGATTCTCTCGAGCTGCAGCACCGTCTACACTGCTCTTCTGGAGATGTCGGTAGATCCTTACACAGAGGTCGCGTCTTTGGCATGTACAGTCGTGGATTACTTGACCGCGCTTCTTCTTGACTCTGCTTTCATGGTTGCCGATGGATCGTCCATCGAGCCGTCGTATTTTGAGAAGACCCCACCTCTTCGACCAGACTATGTTCATACCTCAGGCCCGGCTACATCAACAACTGGCTCTTCTTTCCTTTTCAATCCGACCACTCCGACGGCGATCCCAAACTTTGTGAATCAGACGGTGTACCCTTTCCCTTCGACCGACCTTCCGGTTGAACTTCAGCCGGCTCCGACACCTGAACATCATGGTCATCATCCGTCGAGGAACCAAAGATCATTACTTCGAAAAAACGCGTCGTTCGCTTCTAGGCTAATCGGTCTTGCCGGTCTAACCCACCCATCCACGCCCGAAGAAGAAGAAGATGAGGTCCCAACAACGATGGCAGAGATACATCCACCTGCAGCTGGATTGGATACCGCTCATTATAAATCACCCTACCTTACTGCTTCGACTTCTTCATCGTCCCCTTCAAGCTCCCGACCTAAAACAGATCAATCTTATGTGAATGCATCATCAGCTTCGATGACATCCCCTGCATCCTCGACTACGCTGAATGCCCATAGACCAACGACGCCATCTACATTGTCAGCTTCAATGCATTCATCGATTGGAAACTTGCAATTTTCAACTCTTAATAACAATACTGGAAACAACTCGACCACAGCAGCTAGTGACAGATTGTCTGAAAGTCCAGCCACGGTCTATCCACCTTGCACGGCGGCTCAAGTGATCTTTGCACTTGTCGAAGAGGATATGGAACGGTTAATCATCAGAAGACAGCTTAGATCGGAAGCAGGCTTGAGAGCTCAACAAGCTCAGCAAGCTGGAGGGCCAGAGTTTGATCCGTACAAGTTGGCTGGAAAAGTAAGCGATTTGGGATTGGGGCTGGTAGCTAAAGAAGTGAAGGATGACATATTGCCGTTGAAGAGTGGCTTCTTCGATTGGAGTTGTGAGTTCTTTTGCTCTTTCTCTTCCGTTTGCCTGGATGTATGATAGAAGTTGACAATGACTAAAACTTTGTTGTTGCTAAATGTCTTGATCTTCACAGGCGAGTACTACACCGAGCCTCAGATGAGGGTATGCCGTTTCTCTCCTCTTTTCTGTTCCTAGAGAGATAAGTAACGCACACTAAGCCTAACCTCTTTATGTTCAAATTTGATCTTCCTAAGCCATCCGAAAGCGAGGAACCAGGAAGCGTCCAGTACAATCAACAACTATGGAGACGGGAACGACACGAGCGGATCGATGCAGATGCCAGGACAACAGCCGAAAAGATCTCACAAAGCGTACGGATGGATCTGGAGAAGAATCAGAGACCCAGTATGTTTTGATGTCTGAACATTCCTCCAAAGCATTTGTGAGGTAATCAGACTCATTCTTGTGTCGTTTTCGTGGGCCGGATGAACTTTTAGGTAAACACCCATGGAAACAGATTGCCAAGATTCAGAATGATCATTGGGCGATGAAACTCTCTTTCAATCCGTACGAGGAGCATCTCGCCGTTTCAGATGAGAATCATGTCATATCGTTAGTACTCTTCAGAACCCCTTCACTTCTTGCTCTGTAGCTCGATCCGGAAGCTTATGATTTTTCGTGTATGCTCTGATTTTGCATTACGTAGTGTATGGGACTACAAGCAACAGATTGTATTGAACAAGTTTTCGAACGGAACCACCTCGAGCCCTATCACAAGTCTACGATTCATCAATGAGGTTTCTGCTGCTCTATGTTTGACTGCCACAGGTATGTAGTCTTGTTGTGACATGTATAAACGATTGTCTTTACACTATTGATGTCATATGCGTTCATAAATCTGTTCATTTCTGCACGGGCATAGCCACCGGTTCGATCCGACTTTTCAGAAACTATGACCGACCTGGAGAAGTTGAGTTGGCAACTGCATTCCGAGCGGTCACCGTGACGAGACCTAGCGAGAATCCAACTGGTACGGTCACCGCTTGGGACCAGCTCACTGGGCAGCTATATGTTGGGGGAGATACGAACACTGTCAAGATCTGGGACGCACATCGAGAACTTGCCGCTGCTGTATGTAGTCTTCTCTCTATATAGACAACACTTGGCTCTCATTTAACGCTAATGCGTTTCCCTCTCGCGTTCTTTGGAAACAGGAAATCCTCACGGGAGTTAATAGTCCCTTGACGTCTCTTTCAACTGAGACTGATCCCGGGTTGATTTTTGTAGCTGGGTTCGGAGATGGTCAAGTCAGATTGTACGATCCTAGGTGCAACTCAGAAGATTGTGTTGTCCGATCGTTCAATAATCTGACTAGTCGAATCCGAGAGGTCAAGCTTCAGCAAGGCGGTCAATATATGGTTGCTGGAAGGTTTGCCTACCTCTTTCTTTCTAAGAGCTGCATCCCAAGTATTTAACCTTAGATTTTGTCTATCAATCATGGTATCCAGTTCGGACGGGCAAGCAGCTATATGGGATTTCAGAAATGCTGGACTACCAGTCCACCAGTTACACGTTCAGCCGCAAGGACTGTCAAACATATCGACCCATTCGAGCGCTCCTTTCTCTGCTTCGTGAGTTCATTCTTTTATGTCTCAGATATCTTCTGTTCCTGATGTAAATACTCATTCTCTTCTTACTATACATGTGGATACAAAAAGCCTTTCGGTTCCCTTGTACGATGCTGCCACGCACCGAAAAACGCAACATCTCGACATTCACTATTTGAACCCCTCTACGACCCAGGGCTTGACACCTATCGTTCAAACGTTCTTACCTGCTTCATATCTCTCCCCGACTTACGAAAGACGTCGGTATGCCTCTTGGGATAACGCCATGGTATTCCACCCCAAAGAATTACTTTTAGCTGTTGGAGGAGTGGATTCTTCAATCAGGATCCTGGCTCCAGAGTTTGATAAATGGGCGGCTCATTAAATAGTGATCAAGAAATCAGTGGTTTTTCGCCTTTTTGTACCCTGTCTATGGAGGTCTATGCTCCTTTTCTTTGGTAGTTTTAATCAAGATGTACATGTAATGGAACTCTTTGTATCACGTGTAGCCATTGTCTTTCTTCTCAGTCTCGTGCCCAACAAACTATTCTCAAAGAAGGATCAATCCGTAAAGTACATTCTCGACTCCTCGGTCTAGGTTCGACTATTTTGCATCCTCCAAGATCATCGTCTCTAAATGTCAGCTGAACATTAATGGTTTGACAATCTAAATAGAACTTGAGTGGCTGTACAAAATGGTGGATGTCAGCGCGTATCAATGTGAAAATTATTCAACCAACGAGACAAAAGGCGCAAGAGGACAGCCACTTCATCTGAAAGGAGTAGAAGAGATAATGTAGAGGCAGAGTTCGATATGAGAGAGGACAGGTCATGCGAGGAGATAATGTTCGATCGGAGCAAGAGATGGATACAAGAGGGTGTATTGATCAATCGGGGACATCTCAGTATTTATAATCAGTCCATTGTAGATTGATGAGAAAAGGATGGTATGTTTCATAGAACGAAGCCTCTAAAGATTATGAGGTCTAGATGGTGATTTGTAGGAGTCACTATATTCAACAAGAGAAGATGGGGTTGATTGATAGTAATATATCAAAAGGGAACAACAAAGATAAAACCCAGGAAAGAAGATACAAAAGATTGCGGGAAGAGAGGGTAGATGTGAGGAAGAACTTCTAAGTTTGAGTAAAGATGGAGAAATGTGTAGAAAGAAACGATTCTCTTTCTGTTCTAAGTATTTTATTAAGTCTGGAATATGTAAAGGAATCTGAGATTTAGAAGGAGAACATCATCAACCAGGGGTTGAGGACGATAGGGTAGAGGATATGGCAAGCGGCCTGAACAGCAAGAGGAATGATGGCCGTCATAGAGGTGACCCTATAAGCTTCAGGGAGCAGTGAAGTCGAGAAGATGATCATGATGACGATCTGACCACCAGCAAAGAGGTAGGCCGGCCAGAAACGCTTCAAGATGGCTGGGACCTCCTTGAAGAAGTTGGAAATCTCAACCTCCTTAATGGTGGATCCCCAGAGCACTATCGAGCAAGCGAGATGGCCGAGGAGTCAGCTCTACTGTTCAAGCGACATCAAATCAGTAGATAGAAGAAGGTAGACTCACTGTTGTAAGAGACCAAGTGAGCGACCAAGGCTGCCTGGACGTGCCAACTCATTCCAGAGAAGAAGAAAAAGAAGAAGAAGATCCATTTGAACTGTTAATCGGAAAGGTGTGTTCGAGGTCAGTCGATGCATCAGCAGCAGAACGAAAAGAAGAGGGTTCGGTCGATAACATACGTTTGAAACGAGCGAGCTTCCCAGGGATTCGACTTTGAGTCGATACAAAAAGATTGAACTACAAATGTTACCCGCGCCTGAGAAAATGACGATACAAGCTATGAAGAGAAACGGAGGTAGGTTAGAGAGTTTCCGGGAAATTCTTAGAAAGATGGGTAGTATAAGATACATACTTAAGAAGACCTTCCAACTTTCCAAATAGAAGGAGGACAGAACGTCCTCGAGAATTCCGATCAAGAAGAAGTTGAGCAAGCAAAGGACTGCAGCGATGGAGATGGCTAAAGAGAAAAACAATCGATTGGAATCATCAACACTGATCGCTTTTCGAATAGTGAGGAGCAAATATAGAGACGAACAATAGTAAGACGAGATATAAGCGGCGACAGAGATCTTGGAGTGAAGAGGGATGTTCGAGAAAAGGAACGTCTTGAACAGAACCGTCACGGGACCTTTGGTAAACCAACTGTAGCATACGCAGAGACGTGTCGATCATATTAACGAGGGATGAACGAGCAACATGAAACAACCATCGAAGAACGAAAGACGTACGACTTGAGAGGATAGAACAACAATTCACTGTCAAGATTCCAAAACGTCAGCTTTATTTCTTCATCAAGGTGAAGGTCAACAAGATACGAAGAAAGAAAAGACCGACCTGCATCCATAACCGTACTTCTGCCATCGATTAAGCTCGTCATCACACGTCAACGAGACACCCTCTTTGAATCCTCCGTTAGAGTAGGTCGCCCATCGGACAGTGTATCCCTTCATCTGTAACCGGAGAGCCACTGTAAGGCATCCAGAAGAGAGAAATGGTCAGCGCACGGCTCTCTTCAGAATTGTGTTTCAAAGGAATTTGACATACTATCGAAGTCCTCAGAAACGTGGGATTCTGATGCAGAGCAGGAAAGGCGAATAGAAATCAATCATCATGATACTGTCAGAAAAATTGCAAGAAGCACACGGGGGAACATACCGGACCAAATTTTGGTGCAGCCGTCTTCCGTATCGACGAAACAAGCCTCCTGGACAGCAGACCACCTCATGAAAGCGTTGTGACCGACGAACGGGGCGACTGAAGATCGGATACCATGATTGATTTCGTCAATAAAAGGAATCAAATGGATTGATAGTGAATGACAATCTACGACGAACCTTCTCCATTGGCACAACAGAAGGAAATAGCTTTGTTGATTCGCCTAGTGAAGTTTGCTATTGGATGAAGATGGCAGAAAACTCTGATTAAAAAAATCTCGATAAATTTTGACAAGAAACGAGAATGGGACGAACCAATTCCAAGCTCGAAGTAATGTCCAATGACCAACATGACGTCGGCTGAATGAATCCCATGGAAGAAGGACTGGTTTAGCAAGCGAATCTCCTTCGGGGCTAAAGAAGAGAAATGCACAGAGAACGTACATTCATGTTGGATAATGGCGCACTCAGGGGAAGCGTCTAACTCGGCGGCAGCATCTAAAAAGCAATCCTCAGGTACTCGAGTATCAGAATCAATGATCAAAATGTATTCTCCACTATATCAAAGTAAAAGAAAGAAGAGGACAGGTCAACATTTTTATCACACTTCGAGAGACCGGATGAGGAAGAAAACTCACATTCGAACGTTTCCAGCGGCCCAAGCGACTCCATTCGATTCCTCGACTGCAGCGGCCAGCGATTCCTGATAGAGAGCGTCCTCGTCCTCGTCTGTCCAGACCCAAGTCTGTTCATTCTCATCTGGAACCGGTCGGAGTTCATCCATCAATTCTTCAATTCTCAACGAGACAGCCAAAGCAAAGTTCATGTTCGAAGCTTTCTTAAATCGACCCTTTCGGAGGAATCCTCGATGTCCGTGCTTGGGTCGGGCGACCCAACCGATAGCGTTTCGATCATAGTAGGCTTTCCGAGTCTCAACTTCTTCCTCGTGCCAGAGTTGCATACCGTCCTCACAAATCATGATGGAGGCAGTTCCTCCCTGTCGTTCATAAGTGGTAATGGCAACTTTGAGGGATTCGATGGTGGGAACAATGACTCCCTCGAGTCCTTCCTTGTAGACGGGCATGATGATGGTAAAGTGAGGCAATCGATTTCGGATGACTCGCTCCGGAGCCTTTCCAGAGTAGAATCTGAGAATGACAGAAGGTTCAGTATTGGGTCAAGGATAAGGAAACTAAACGAGGCTGGATTGAACAACATATGACTCACGCAGAGTTTTGGTAGAATTGAGCAACAGGACCGAACAACTGCCAAATGTTTCCGACGATCGAAATACAGAAGAACTGTCCTCGACACACACACATACACACACCATGTAAATGAGTTGGTTCTTAGTAGAGAAGACAAAGGAAAGGACATAAGAGATGGCTCACGAACCATGGCAATAACGAAGGTGAATGGAGAGGTGAGCAGGAGAAGGAATCGGAGGGTTTTCCCATCAAGAAGGAACTCCTTGATCAACGCCCGCGCTCCGAGACCGACGAACATCAGGTTGAAACTGACGGCCAGACCAGTAATGATCGGGGCATACAGCCTATAATTTAGACAAGAAAAATGCTGAGCTTAGTTGAGATTTCGACGATGGAAACTAGAAAGACAGGAAATACAGAAGGAAAAGGGAACAGGAAAACAAAGCAAGACGAACATCATAGGTCGGGTTTTCCTGGACTCTGCAGACCATTCATCTGGTCCGACACCAGCCTCTGCATCATGCCAAAGTTGCTCTTCGGTCTCTTCCGGCACGGCCTTTTCTCCCAGTTCAGGAAGATATCCCAATTCACTTGAGTTACTAGCACCTTCGAATTCTTCGACCTTCTCACTGATCACGACGGCCTTCTTAGTCATCAGACTTTCTTCTTGGTGAGCAGCAGAGGCCCAGACATAGGAAACCATCTTTGCTTCAAGCGTCTCGGCGTTGACGATTACACTATCGACCTCATCAGACCAGACGATCAAACATTTCTCGGCTCGGGCGAACGCAGCGTATTGATGTTTCCTCGATCGACCGAGATGAGACACCTTCTCGATCACTTGAATTCGAGTGTTAGCGTCGATGGCAATATCCATCGCGTGGCGGGACCTGTGTGAGGTGAAACAGTACACTGTAAACAAACATGATCGTTCGAAAAATAACCAGGAAAGCGATGAAAGCTTAACGTACAATCGGGCCATGATGGCCTGAACGACTTTACTAGTGATCTTAATGGCAACCTCGGTGTTAAGCGCGGCAACGGCATTGTCCCAGGTCTGAAGAGTATCAAAGATCTCTTCAGAGTCGAATGAATTTGGATCCGCTCGAGGAAATGTCCTGAGTGATAGAAGAGCAAGGAAAGAGTAATCAGATGAAGGTAGGTAGAGCGATAAGAGGATTAGACAAGAATCCAATAAAAAAGAAGGTGATTTACTTGTAGATTCCTTTTTTCATTCGAATACTAACGACACCCATTCCCGAGATGTTCTCGCTCTTGAACCAACCTTGAGCGACACACCTCGAGTAAAGATAACCGACCATAACGGCGAATCTATCGGCATTGTCTCTCGAATCATCCCCATCGTCCTCTCTGAAACCAGCCGGAAGGTCACTGTGTCTGCTGTGCCTACTTCCGAATGAGTTCATACTTCTGGCGATCGAATGATTTCTCCTGATCTGGTAATGTGGGTAGGGATCTTCCTCCTCTGGCTCCGTATCGGATGCTCTGTAAGTAGATGATTTGGATTCTCTCCGAACTCTGCCCCCAGAGGGCGGGGGCCTGGAGCCGTAGCTGGAGGAATTCGAGGCTCGACGAGACATTGGTCCTCGGTAAGAATCGATCGACTGTCGGTGGTTCAATTCCGGATAAAATGCCTGGGGTGCAACGGACGTTCGTCGGTTTCCACTAGAAATGGCCTGGCCGATGATTGGCTCCTCGTGCGCAGGGACCTCATCCCAAAAGGATGATGTCGGAGGATCCATATCAAGGTCGGTGAGCGGCCCAGCGGTTTCATCGGCGGCCGCGGATTGTTGCGGGATTGATGGATTTGACATAACTGCCTAAAAAGAGCCCACCACATAATGTTGAGCGCTCAATCGTGCAGGGATCCATTCAGGAATATTGAAGAGGACATGACTTACCGAGTTAAAGTCCGAGTTTCAAGTAAAGATTGCGTCTTTGTTCAATGGTTCTATAGAGCGCAAGTGTGTGTGTGTGAGAGAGAGTGTGTGCGTGTGTGTATGCGTATGTGTTAACTGAAGAGTCAAAAGGGTCGGAATTCAAGGCGGTAGTGGTAGTTAGACGAAAGGTATAAACGAATGTGTAATGTCCTTCCTTGCAAAAAGAGGAGGCGAGAAGAACGGGTCAGCGAGGAAAACCGGAGAGGACGAAAGAACAAGAAGGAAATGAACCTGTCGAGTCAGCAGAGTCAAAGGCAGAATATACAAATAAGATGAAACAAAGCTTTTGACTAAGAACTCACAAGGTTCAAACCGATGGCAGTGTAACCGGTAGCGTGAAGGTGAAGGGGAAGGGGAAGAAATGTGGAAGGACCTGCTTCCAAAAAGAGGAATTGTTCAAGGTGGTTTTAAGAGAACGAGGGCCAGGAGGTGAAGAAAAGGGCGCGCGGAGAGGAGGAAGGAAGAGTCAAGCTTTGTACGTTGAGAAAAAGCGACTGAATTGTATGGGATTAAGATGAGAGACAGTGGGGATCGAACGAGAGGGAAGTCGGAGGAAAGAGAAGGGAACGAAAAGAAAGACAAGAGTGATAAGAAACAAAGTGTCAGACATTGTGGAGAGACCGAACTAGAGTCGTTAACTAAACTTACCCGGAGCAGCGTAGGAGAGAGAGGGCGAAGAAGGAAGATGAGGAAGAGGAGAAGGGATTGATCAGGAAGAAGAACGCAGACGACAGATGAGCTAAACATTCTTGTACTCATCTTTGGCATGAGAACCTGTTGAAAAAAGTGAGTCCGTTGGCGTTGAGGTTTTCCCCGTTGAGTTGAGTGTTGAGACACTCAGGCCTTCGTAGCAATAGTCCTGTCGATCACTTCCCACGAGGCAGCCACAAGCAGGTCTTCGTAGAATTAGATGAGGCTCTGGCACTGTTTAGTTCCATTAGGCGTGAAACGGCAGTCAGATGGGCGACTCAAACGTTGTGGTGTTGGGATTAAGTCAAGCACATGCTAAACTATCAATGAAGATCAAGTATCAGTGTATTATGAAGGATGCCATCATAGGCATCAGATGAGAGAGGATCGTCGAAGGGAGAAACAAGAAGAATATAAGGAAAGGAGTGGAATCTTCAGCCAACCCCACACGCTGACGGAGAACAAGAAGACCCGGTCACCGGTTAATGCCTCGGCCTGAACTGCGCTTGATTTTTACTGTTAGCTATTCATTCCACCGAGAGTAGACGTAGATTTAAAACCCTAAGAAACAAGAAGAAAGAACAAAAGGACATCACGTCGATCAGACAGACGATTCAGTACATTGATTCAAGACAAACAGATTAGACTCATCCAATGTACAAAGAGGTTTACACAGCCTTACTTGGATTTACGACGCTTCTTCCACTTCTGTATCTGTCATCCAACCAAGAATCAATCAGCTCCCAACCGGATCCGGCAAACAGCCCGGTCTGATGAGGAGAGCAGAATTTGAATTGAACTTGAAACCATGAGAAGAAGAAGAGTGAGATCAAAAACACGTGGGAATCAAGAGTATTCGTGTGTGAGAATACAATATAATGGAGTAATGTTTATCAACACATGGGACAGAACATGGAGCATTGAGTCTTGAAAACTTTAACATATGTTGTACTTTCCGCCCTTCAGTACTCATCCTTCCTCGGTCTTCTATCACATTTTCTCTCCGTGAATCGGCCTTCCTCTTCTTTCTATGCTCAAGTTTTCCCACCGTTCATCGATCAATCAGTTCGTTCCACTGCTGATCGCACACACCTCAGCTTAATTCTAATCGGCAGCCCACGTTATGCTGTCTTTGACCCTTATTAATCCCGATCTTCGACTCTTCGCCCAATCGCTATCCACGTTCTCTAACGACTGCTTCTATATTCGTGTCTCTAGATTCTTTTTCAACGTTTTTGTCTCGGAGACCCACAGTCAGCTAGGGCCGAAACTGATCAAGGGTCAATCTTCGTGTTTGTCTAGAACCGTTTTAAATAAAAGGATTGGGTCCCAACAAAAACTACAGAAAACAAAAAGGGTAACAGAAAAGCAAGACGAAGTGGACCATCAGAAAATTAAAACCGCTCTGGAGGTATTCATTTACTTGAACTGTGGAAAGGCAGAGGCAGGAAGAACCAGTCAGATTCCAAAATGATTATTACAGAACGAAAGGATACAAAACACCCAGTACGTACGTTCTTTCCATCAACCCATTCCTTGTCTCCGATCTTGAGGTCCCAGGCAAGAGCTCCCTCGAAGAAGGTCTTGTCGGCCTCGTTCTCCAAATCCAATCGAGTGAACTCGTAAGACTCCCAATCAGGGGCAACAGAAACAACGGGGACAACATCCTGTCCTCGGAGGATCAAAGTACCGGTGATGATGGAATCGTTGGCCTTGCCGAGAACTCCAACAGATCCGAAAAGGTACTTTCGGGATCCCTCGAATCGAGCAAAGAGACCTCCGATTTGGTTGCTGTTTGGACAATGAACGCAACGGTAAGTATGTATACCAAGCGTGTTATACTGCAGAAAAAAAAGGACGAACGAGGACATGAAGGTCTGAGTGAGCTCAGTGTTGTACTTGAAGTCGATCTTCCAGACAGAGAATCCCTCCTTGTCGACGTTGTTGTAGAACCAAGGAATGGCACCAGTTCGGGTGTCCTCGTTCGAGTACACTCGCTTCCACTCCTCCAAGTTGAAGGTGGACTTGGGGAGAGCGTCCAAGGGGTTCTTTCCGGCGGGCTTGTCGGCGAAAGACTCCTCCTCCTCCTCGTCAACCTCCTTAGCCTTAGGGGCCTTGGGGGCGGCCTCAGCCTTGGGGGCCTTGGGAGCCTTAGGAGCGGCCTCCTTCTTGGGGGCAACGTAGGTAGCGGCCTCAGTAGCGAGGGAGACGTCCGAGAAGATGGAGGCAATCTTGGGGTGGTTGATCACACTGGTTGTGATAAAGTTTTTAATCATGATCAGTCAACCTGCATGTAAGACATAACAAATCATCGAGCAAACAAGGCCCAGAACGTACGTCTGCTCGAATCGGACGGCGTTGGAGAACTTCTTCTGGTCCTCAGCTCCGTAGTGCCGGGAGAAGGCATCGGCAAGGACGGAGGCGACGGTGATGTCAGCCAAGGTGATTCGCTCTCCGACGAGGAAAGTTCGGGTGGAAAGGTAGTTATCGAGGAAAGTGAGAGCGGCGGTGACCTTCTCAATTCGGCTCTGGAAGACAGGCTGTTTCAGAAGATAAGAGGCAATGGTCAACCGAAGATCCTTTTTTATCTATATATGTATATGCAAGCTTACCTTGTTGTAGGGAATGAAGTTGTTGATCATACCGGTAGCAACAGAGATTCGCTCGTTGATCTCAGTCTCGGCAAAAGAGACCCACTGGTCGATCAGGGCAGCCTCCTTGGGATCAGAAGGAATAAGACCAGAGTTGGGGGCAGATCGGGCGACTATGATTCATTTTTCGTTTATCAAATTGAACCGAACAGTAAGACAAATACAAAAGAAAATAAGGATAAGTTCTCAATCAATCTGATATGCAGGTGCCGATTCGGGAGGACAAGTAACAAGGAGTATGGTTTGGAAAGGACACATCAACCATGCTCCAGAAGATGATAGGTACAATTGACGAGTGATGACCTAAACAGACATGGTCGAGGTCTGATTTGAAGAGAGAAAGAAACATACGGTAGTAGGCAATGGCGGTTCCCTCAGTGAGCTTGAAGTCACCCTGCTCGAGGGCCGGGATCTTTCCGAAGGGGAACTGTAGATCCAAGAGGGAAAAACGATTGATGTGATCAGCCTACAATTTCTCCTCGGAAGATGACTAGAGTGATTGGGCAATCTAAGCTTAGAGCATTGCCCTTCTGGTCGCATTGACTATCATAATTAGGTCACTCGACGCCCAACAATAGGCGTTGCTCGGGCTAAGACGATAGGAAGCGATGGGACAGGAGGGGGAACGCAAAGAGAGAAGAAAAAAAAAGAATGTCTAGAAAAACGAACCTTCTGGAGGTAGGCCTCAGCCTTCTGCTCTCCGCTCTCGAGAGTGGTTCGGTTGAGGTCAAGGCCAGCGAAAGCGGCAGTGGCCAAGATTCGTCGAACCTTGAAGGAAGGGTTGACTAAGGGATGAAATATAAGAGTAACCCAGACAGATTTTGTCGACCGAGATGAGACGAATTCGTAGAAAAATTGAGAGAAAGCAAATCAGTGCCTGTTTCCTTTCCCTTTTTCACTTCTTTAATACTTGCAGTCCACATCGTGTTGACTAACAATGACAAAAAAAAATCGGACAAAGGACGCACCAAAGGAGAAAAGAGTTCCGTCAGACATTTTAAGATGGGATGAGGAAAGAAGAAAAGTGAGGATGGGCTGGGTGGCAAGGCAAAGAAGGGGAAAGAGAAACGAAAAGAAAAAAATCTGGCAGAAAAGAAAAAATGAGGGAGCGGTTCGCGCAGTCAATCAGCTTATGTAAGCCATCTCCCTTGGGAGTGCCTGAGTGTCTCCGACCATCTCTCTCAATTGAGCCCAACTGGTCCTTACACTCACCACGCTGTTAGAGGAGAGTGATCCGAAGGAAATTGATCTAGAGGGAATTTATTTAGATGGGTCATAGCACAGAGGCCTTTACAGACTCATCAGAGTAAATGTGGAAGCAGGATATAGAACGAACGAGATAGATCAAGAGAAGGATATATGATCTTCTGCGTATAATTCATACGGTGGTCCTCAATCTTGCCAGACCAGATTGGAGAGGCTGGTTCCATTTTGAGAGCACTCATACATACACCCTCTCGTGTGCGCAGAAAAAGGATAAGGAATTTACTCATGGAAAGGAAGGTAGGCATAGATTGATGGAAGTAGCGCATATACCGATGAGAATCACTTGACGAGATTGACACACAAGAAAGAAGACATAGTGGAAATTGGCTGCCCTGCTTTTCTTGTTCAGATTTATTAGCTTTTCAAGAAATTTTTAATAGACTTGTCTCGATACACTCCTATTACTTTTTCTCTCCAGATTCTCTTTTTTTTCGCTTTGTCTCTTCCTCCTTTCTTTTCTCCTCGATAAAAACCCCATCCATCAAAGAGAAACAGTGAATAGGACTCTCCTCATCTTCCTTCCTCTCATTTTTCCCTCAACAATACCAGTAGAATTCGGGCTTGTAGTTAGAGCAGGAAGAGAACAGAGCCTTGCCATGTCCACGACAGAAACCCCTTCGTCACCACCACCAGCAAACAGCTCATCCAACGAGCACTCCGCTGCCACCATCACCTCCACCACCATTAATATTACCGATACCGTTGACACTAACACCCCTGCATCCTCTCCCCTCAAGAACTCCAAGGACAGTCCTGCTAAACCATCAATCCCTCCTCAGACATCTTCCGAACCAACCAGTCCGGTCAAGCCATCTCTGGATGTTCCTTCTGCCCCGTCGGAGGGTGGTAAATCAGCTCCGCCGAGGATAACGAACGGAGATCAGGTCGAGAAGACTCTGAAGCGGAAGTTGGTCCTTGGGGCAGAGACATCGGTACCTGAACAGGAATCTGAAGGCATTAACCTCAAGAAAGTCAAAGAGGATGGCGTGAGTGTTTGTTTGATGCCTTGTTTCTCAACCCATCTTTCTTTCTCTCCTATTCTCTTTCCTCCGTCTCGCTTCTTTTTTTTTCCTTCGGGATGAGATCAAGAAGCAGGGGGAGATCGGAGCGATCAAGACGCTTCAACTATTACAGAACATATTCTCCATTTTCAAGAGAAGGCAAAGAATGACATTTTTATCGTGTAGCTCTCATCTCGGCATCTCTCCTTGAGCCATGTTCTTTTTGGTTATGCCGTGTCTTCATCTCAGCATGTTTTGACGTTTGAACACAATCTTTGTGAATCATTAATCCTTATTATAACTCATTTTCTGCCTTCATGAAACAGATCTCCGTCACATCGTCCTCCGAATCGCCCGTCATAAAGCCCGGAATTGTTCCCGGAGGTGGTTTTTCTTCTTTCGCTTCTTCCCCGTCACCCTTCGTTACATCCTCTTCTTCTTCCAAAACTACTACCATCAATGCGACGCCTCATGATTCTCCCTCGAGACCTGCTTCTTCTGTACCTTCGCCTCAAACACTCGCTCCCCAGCCACCATCATCGACCACTACGACATCGTTCTCAGGCTTTCTTCCCGCTTCGGGTGCATCTCCATTCACGTCTGGAGGTCCCAAGTCGGTCTCGTCTCCTTCACCTTTCTCTGGCGCTACCGCATTTTCGGCCTTCGCAAGTTCAAACCCATTTGTAGTAGGTGGCAAGAAGAAAGACGTGAGCGATGTGCTTTCCGGAGACGGAGAGGACTCCAAGGAAGAAACTGAGGCGGATGGAAAGTTAGAGAAGGATGGCAAGAAGGAACTGAACGAGACCGAGAAGGACAGTTCATTCGGACAAATTTTGAGCAAAGGACAGGACGTTGCACAGGATGATGAATCCAAGGACTCTGAAAGTGGACTCAAAATGGAAGCCCAGGACGGTGCGTCTTTTGTCTGGTGTCACTTTTTGAAGAAGGAAGGAATCTAATTGGTCTTGACCCTTGACCTGACATACTGTTTTCCGGACCATGAAACAGTAATCACGGGTGAAGAAGAGGAGGATACGAAGCATCAAGTTCGTTGTAAGCTTTACGTAATGGAAAAGGATGGGGGGTGGAAAGAAAGAGGAACAGGGTTATTCAAGTTGAACATCCATTCGCTCACCAAGACGCCTCGGCTTTGTGCGTCTTATCTGTTCATCTCTTCTTTCCGCGTCTTCCATCGGCATGGGCTTCTCTGGCGTTCTCTGACTTTCTTTGACGTCTGATTTTGCATCGAAAACACAGTGATGAGAGCGGACGGAATCTTCAGACTCATCCTTAACGTCGCACTTTTCTCAGGAATGAAGCTTGAGAAGCAGGATAAGTGGGTCAGATTTACTGCTTTTGAAGAGGCGAAGCCCGTCCATCTTGCTATCAGGGTGAGTCTTGCACATCCCATTTTTTCTCTTCACGTAGTTCTCGCATGCCCTGCTTCTTCATATGCCATGCGCGCATAGTCTTCTGAGAAGACTCAGTATGCTGAAGGACAACTATGATGCTTTCGTTTTGTGAATTTTTCATGATAGGTGGGGACGTTGAAATCTGCCGAAGATCTTGTACGTTCCCTCCACGGAACTTGCAATCTTAACAAATCACTTGACATTGACAGTCTCCGTCCTTCTGATCTCATCACAGTTCGATAAAATCAAGTCTTTTGTGCCTCCACCAAAGTCGACGATTGATCGATCCAAGACGTACTCGCTAGCTCCTTTTGAAGGAACCTCCACATTTACGAAAAGCCAAGTAGAAGATGATAAGCCGTCAGCTGATGATCAACCAAAGGTCGACAAGAACGAGACGGAAACCAAAACGGAGCAAACGGAATCTCAGAACGAGGTTAAAGACGCGGCAGACCTAGTTTAAAATTTCTGTCACTGGGGGCCTTTTGAAAGTTTAATCTTCGGATTGCATCTTCACTATCATCGTCATCGCCAATTAGGACATCCGGCCGAACCTGTCTATCTTACTCTATCTTCTTATCCTCATCTTCTCTGTCGTTCTCTTTTCTCTCAACTCATCTTCTCTTTTTACCCTGTCATCAAACTGAATCAAAATCGCCGCCATACCTCATCCGCCTTCCCATCTTCCCACTTTCTTCCATTCCGTTTTTTCTTCCTGATCCTTGTTTGTGTCCGCGTAGACGCGTTTGTCGACATGAACTGTATCCTAACTGACGTATCCTGTTCCGTACCACTCATCCCATACCATCTGTCTTCCCCCCTCTTTCTCTTTCGGCTCCTGTCTTCTCTTGTTTTCTTCCTTTTCTCAACCCTCACCTATTCAGTCTACTCTCTCTCCTGATTGTCATTCCACTTTCTCTTCCCCTCTAACCCTTGTTCCCATCCTCTTTTTTATCCGAGCTCTGATCCCTCTTTCTGTTCATTCTGCCACTTCTGGTTCGGCGAGACCTACCATTAGTCTCAGTTCAATTCACTCTGATTTCACTTCTCAACCTATGTTGAATGAAACTAAAACAAACAATCTCAATTTCTCTACTTTGACCTAATCTACTCCCTTTCTCTTCTTCTTCTTTTTTCCTACCTTTTTTTCTCTTTTTATCGTTATACATGAGACTAGGAAGTCAGATACAATCATTGTCGAATCCGTCCTCTTGATACATTGTCCTTACGCAAATAAGCTGGATATGAAAGAATCTATTGCTGAAGGCAATCTTAGCATAACCCTAACACATCATGAACCGATTAATGTTAAGAACCATTCTGCTAATTTGGAATCTTTTTTTATCTTCGTCTACTTTCGTGATTCTATAAACATTTATTCTCTACCAACTGACCGCTATACCACAGAACTTACCTACCGAGGTTTTGGCCGTCTTGAGATGGCTTCAGCTGTGATCTGCCATGTTTTTCTTCGAGGCAACACCCTCAGATCTTGCGCCAGACCCCAAGCATTTCTCTCCGTGCAGTCACCAGACCTGCTAGCTCCTCCCGGTTCTTCTTCTTTCTCGATCCATCTCACTGTGACACCTGGTTGGTGCGCATATGGTTTGGCAAGCCAGGTGGGTCTCTTACCTTTGGTCTGTTGTCCGTGGTCATATCACATCAGTCCATTGTACGATGACACCTGGGTGGTGTGCATATGGGGTCTGGGAAGCCAGTGGGGACTCGGTCGGGAACGAGCGCCAGAACGAAAGGGTGCCGTTCTCGCCCGTCGGCTTTACTGTATGGTCAGTGTCCTCGACGAGAGACAGATGCCAGCGAGATTCTGGGGCTGCTTGAGACAGGACAAACATCAAAGGAGTAGTAATCAAGTGGTTACGATGCTTCCCTGCTATATCAGCAAGTACAGGAAGTGCCCTCTGGGCGCGCAGGTTCGAATCCTGTCTACTTCGTTTTTTTTTACGTTGATCTGCGTTTCCATTGCAATCCACCCTTTTTAATCGTGGTTCAGGTAGTTATGGATCGAGTATATGGGATGCATGTCATGTATAAAAATCATTCAAGAAAGGAGGGCAGGAACCAGACAAGGCTGATGCTGATCAAACTCAGGACAGACAGAAAATACAAAGTACTGGGAATATTACAACCATAAAAAGAACATGCAAGCAACATGTCAGAGGATAAAACAGAAATACACATTATTCTCAATCGCTCGAGATAGAATCGACATCATGGAATGGTCTAATGAACCAAGTTTGTAGATAGTGGTCAGCACGAAGAGTAACCAATTGAGAATATCTAAAAATCCTCTTGCCAGGAGCCGCACTCACGTGTATTCAATCCCACTCCTCGCAGCCTGCACAACCAACCCAAAGGAACAGAAGTTTTTTCGAGATCAGGAACAGCATCACTACAGCATGATCTCGGCAAAGAAACAACACACCTTTAGCATCCACTCCTCATCCGCCTCTTCAAATTCATAACCCCTTCCTCCAAATAGTGAGAGCAATACCGGCAACAAAACAAGTCCGTGTAGAGCACCACTGATGATCAACGAAAGCCACATTCGGAAGAAGTAAACCTCCAAGAGTTTTGATCTTGTGAACGCAAGGACAGTGACTCCGATAAGCTTAGTGAGAGTGATGCCCGAAAAAACCTTTGAATCGAAAAGTGAAGATAGGGTCAGGCCAACCTGGTTTTAGAAATGAGAGCATACAGAAAGAGAACAAGGTAAAGTAGGACGAACGGATCCTCCAACATCGACCAGAGCGCTCCAAGCGCGTTCGTCTCGCTCTTTCGGACCTAGAGGATGATCGTAAGGCAACCCGCCTCCGCCAGCACCCATGAATGCCCGAGCGATATGCGAGCAGAATTCGACCGCAATCCCAAGAGATATTACTAGGTTGACAAGAGAGATCGCACTGTAGCAACAGGTTAAGCCGTCACAGAAAACGGATGCTCAGTCAGTCGTTCGAACTTCACATAACAAACCACTATATCGATATAATACATACTTGAGGCTAACTCCCCAGACACCCATTAAGCCCATCACGCTCGTCACCGCCAGAGCGCAGACTCCAGTAACGATCGTTCCCGTCCTCCACGAGCCCAATAAGAGTGACGTCACGAAAAAGATGGACACCAGAGCCAACGTAAGGACTTCGACCAAGATGGTGATGACATGTGCATACTGAGCGAAAATAGAGGTCAACAGATGATCAACCATATGTCTACTTTCAATGTAATTGCTAAAGAGAGGTCCAATAACGAGGACAAACCTGATCAAAGAATATATAGAACAACGAGTAAGGATATACTCGAGCGCCGATTCTATCCTCCATATCCTTTGCGATCCGTCGAGCGGAAGCCAATGCGTTGATAAAGTCCCCTCCCTTTTTCAATGGTGTGTGATACGTCCTGAAATGAGACGCTTCGATGGCGTCTCGGCTCTTTGAGAAAGATAGTGCGTTACTGTACGACGACCTTCCACCAAGAGGACAGTTTTCATCCGTCGGGGTTTGAAGCCATTGGCCAAGGTATCGCATGAATTCTGGGCCTTCAGGGAATCCTTGCATTGTAGTATCAAACGGAGGATCACGATCGAGAAAACAAGGTTGACATCCTCGTTCGGATTCTTCAGGCGAACAGAACACATCTGGATCGTCTTTTCTCACTCTGCAACACGACTCGAGTACAGGGTTGAGCCACTGGAAGAAATCGTCGATCCAGACAGCAGGCGCATTAGAAAGGAATGAAACCTCGGGTCGTTTGCGTTCAGCATCAAGAGTAGAAGCAACAGAGAGCTCGTCACAAGTGGTAAACCTACCACACAACGCTTGCTGTGCGGGTCGTTCGGTGACATTGAGATGATCCACTACAAAGTAGACAGGAGGTCCGATATCAAGGTACTGATCAACCGCGTCAAAGTATGGGATCAAATATGAATCTGATGGTAGAGCCAAACGTTGATCTGTCGTCCACCAGGAAGGGAAAGTAACGCGTGTCAGCTTCTGTAGACAGGTCTATCAACACTTAAACCAATGAACAAAAATTCAACAAACCTAGTCCTAGCTCGACTTTCTGGACACCGACTAGAGCAAGAGCAAACAGCCCTGAAAATATGAGAAGAACAGCCGATTTGGTTTCCCTTTTGAGCAAGAACGGTGCATAATACTTTCGAATGACTCTGTTGATCCATCCCTCTCCATTGGAAGCAGGGAACCCAGCCTGTATTTCATCGTCGCCCCCATCGTCTTCATCATCATCCTCCCCATCCTCATTATCAACCGTGGACTCGAGATAGATAGCCTGCTCAGGATCCAACTTGATGAAAGGCAGACAATCCATTCTGTGCGCCTATTTGAACTCCCAAAATGCGGATCAATAATCCATCACTCTCTTCCAAGACGACTACGTATTCCTAAAATAAATAAATAAACACGAAAACCCTTACCTCAACCCTCTTTAGATCCAACGTCAGAGCAGCCACAAAGATTGTTACCTGGAGGATCGCATCGATCGCGACAGACCCAGCCGCATAAAGCGCGAAGTTCCTGACCGCTGGCATTGGTACTAACGCTCCTAATCCGAACGCGACCGTCTCCGTAAGCGAGCTGAGCAAGATACTAGGTCCCATCCTAGCTAATGTCCGAGCTACACGTTCCTCCGGGGAGAGATACAACTCAGTCGGCGCTTGGGTCTGTTCCGCCGAAGCAATGGTGTCGTTTGGTCCAGTGGAAGACGAGGATGGCGTGATGGCAAACGGGTCCTCTGTGAAAGATTGACCCTGAAGATAATGGGATGATCGCTGTTGAATAGAACTGGGCGAAGCGAGAGGTCCGTGCAAGGCGTTTTGGCGGTCAAGCTCATTGACGAGAATGAAAACGTTGTCTGGATTGTGAAACGTAGAAGACTCAGCTTTGTCTGTGATCAACAAATATAGGAACGAGAGATAGAAGAACTCACCAACTCCAACAGCTAAGACTAAGAAAGGGATAACCTCCGCGATAATCAATGTTACTTTGACCCCTAGAGCTGAAAACACGCCAACCGAGGTCGAGATCGAGATCACCACAACCAAGATTCCAAAAACTCCTAGGGAGAACTTGGAGTTGATCAATGCCGTCCTTAACAAATTCTTGATCCTCTGACGTCTGCCTGCTGACCCTCCCCGTTCTTTCTCCCTCATCCCTAAAACATCAGTTAGCCCGAATAGACTAGCAATCCAGCTAATCAACTCTATCGCTAGTCCTATGAGGCTTCCACCTTGAGACCCCCCTAACGTGAATGTCACGTAAACCAACATGCCCAGATAACTAGCCCCGACGACAAGTTTGTCAAGGTTGGATGCCTTATTCAACTCTTCTTCTAAACTGACACCGGTGGAAAACCCGATCCAAGCACGGCCTGCTTCCAGTTCTTTGGGCGAGTTCACAACGTCCTCCAAATAACTTCTTAGGCTGCGTTCCCATTCCTCTGCTCTAAGTAGACCGGCTTCGTCTAACGTTCCTTGCAGGACGAACGTCGTGATAAAACTCGAAACGTTCAACCAATTAGTTGACTCCGACGGCAGTCCTCCCAGAATAAACTTCGGTTCTAGGATCATTCCACTTTCGGCCAGGCAATCAGATGGTTGATCTGAACATCCCTTAATGACGTCCTGCCATTCGTCCTCGTCGACCTCTCCGCCCGTGAGGGCATCGAACCAGACCGAGATCGACTGGACGATACAAGCCGTACCTGGGCCGGCTGGAGAGTAACACACATCTTCATAAGTATAATTGTTGGGTATTGAGCGCATAGACAAAATCGTTCGTTCGTGTTCAAGCCACCAGTTAAGGCGTTCGTATGAGAGAGCGGGTTCGATAGGCGTTGGAATACTAGCTGTTCCTTGTCTGTCGGGCAAGGAAGCAGAGGATGAGGAGTCGGTAAGAGAGGATGTGATGAAGATTTGTTGAGGTCGGAAGAAAGGGCCAAAGCTTTGATCAAAATGATTCTTCTCGAGCACGGGTGATGACGTAGGAGAAACCCAAAGATGAACTGGATCAGTCTCTACGGAGAACCGTTTCCAACCGAGATTAAGAAGGGCGAGGACCAGCAACGCAACAATGAATGTTGTATCTAGATGTTTTGTCCATATGAGATACAAGAAAGTCAATGATTTCCATCATCATACAAGATAGCAAGGGACAGACGAAATCCACATGACTTACAAGCTCTCTGTGCGCACATCAATCCCAGTCGGTAAAAGCCCTTCTTGAGCCAGACATTGACTTTGCTCTGTCTAGGCTGCAACCTTCCAATCGGATCCAACAAGCTTCCTACCCTAGCCCTGCCGTCGTCATCATCATTCGATAATCCAAGTTCCTCGGATCCGATAGTCGTCCCAAACAGGTCTGACGTGCTTCGTCTGGACGCTCCAGGCTTATGCCTCGTGCTTGAAGGACTGATTACTCTTCCATCTTGAGCGTCTACCTCTGTATCTACTCCTGGCTGGTCGTCATCGCCCAATAAAATCCTGCGCTCCCAGCTCTGTTTCTTCTTCTTTGCTATTCGATCCATTATCCAGAGGGATGTGACAATCAACACGGCTGCCAAGTATGATAACGTGACGACGAACGATGTACAGCTCATTCGACCAATATGACAGCCTGGAATGGGATCCATCCTAGATTCGCCTGATGGAGTCGGCAAGTAAGGCAACGAAGGGCATATCGATGGACAGTCGGCACAAGCGCATCGAGAGTAGATCTCTGGATCATCGCAATGCAATTTGGTCGGACTGACCGGGGACCAGCGATCCTCATCCTCGGTTTCTGGCAGCGAAGAAGGAAAATTGATCTGGAATGGGCTACCTAAGCCAGGGCGTAGCTTGCCCATATATCGTAGAAAGGCTTCCGGGTCTTTGGCACCCCCTCCAATGAGATCCATAGCGAGACCGTTGGTAGCACCAAATTGAACATCCTTGCAAGAGTCATAGAAGGACTGTTTGAATTCTGGAGAGACATACACGTTGATCTCTTTAACAGCTTCCTGATGCGGACTAGATGGCATTGTCTGGGTAGAGAGAACTTCTAAAAAGGTCGATTGGGAAGGTGAACATGTGAAGTGGCAATAGAACGATCGAAATGAGTTTCGGCAAGCCGGACAGGCAGCGATGAGGCTGTAGGCAGCAGAGTTGCACATGATAGACCATCCAGTGTCAGTGGCTTATAACCGCTTCTTCGAGAACAAATCAAGCAACTAAGCGGGTACAAGAGCTTACGGTTCGGCTTGGAGGAGGTTGTCTCTGAGAGCTTCGGCTTGATCGATCGTACAACAGACCGTGTCCGGAGTCTCGAATGACGGGCCGCATATGTCCATGAGCATTGCTTTCAGCTCTGTCGAAGGCTAAATAATCCATAAGTTACAAATTCGTTTGTCCATTTGATCGTATTTTTGAAGATAATCAAGAGGAGAGAACGTCAGATAGCTCTGGTACATGAGTGAATCTATCAGAAACAGATACAAGTTAAACGGACCGAATCGGCATCGCCATCATCAGGACAAGGGAGTTCCGGATCGAATATCGATTTTTTGCCACAGGATCCTCTGATTGAGCATATCCCTGGTCCGTGTCTTCGATCGACCAACGACGTGGTCGTTATGTTCATGGCAAGTGAGCAAGGAAGTATCTCAGGTACGACTGTATTGAAATGTCGTGGGTGATTGAAGGTATTGATGGGATTGATGGTGGAGATGGGCTATATGCGGTCCGATGACTTAATGCAGCCATCTCGGAATACAATTCATTTATTCTGAACACAACTTATCTAAGGTTACAGACGGCACCGTGAGGGGAAATCTCCTCCTTCATCAGCCATCCGTTCTCTTTTCTTTTACCCATCCTCTCACTCCTCTCTATCTCTTTTAATTCTCTTTCTCAAGGTCAGTAAATGTTAGACTGCATTATAAGAATGGTTTGAAGTTAGGCTTAGTTGACTGTAGAGCTTCTCCTGACGTTGTTTTTTCTTTGAATTTTCTTCCTCTTTGGCATTCTCATTTTCTCTTCTACCTTTGACCACGTCTCTTTTTAGTTCAAAGATGTCTTCCCACCCCAAAGCTTTCTTCCCTGACTTGTTTGGCAAGCGAGCCTTCCCTACTCCCGTACGTCTGATCACTGTACTCTTTTCGCCGATTGTTGCTGTCCTCAGGCATAGCATATTCGAGATGAGCCCTTCTTCGGAGAGAAGCGAGTTTTAAAGATCTGCTGTAGATCGACCAATAGCCCATGTTGACCTCTACCTTTTTCTCCTTTTTCTGCTCCTTTTGTTTTCAACAATACCATCAATACTCTTTCTTGGAATGCATCCAACTTGAACGAACTCATCCATCTGTAGATCTGGAAGCCCTACAAGTTCCTCTTTGTCGGTTTGGCCATGGCCGGTTGGGGAATCTACCAGGTCCAAGAGATTGCCGTCTCTCGTTCGTTCCGTCTTTAAATTATCTTTTGGTCCTCTACGGATGAAGTCTCTGGATGCATAGAAGGAAGCTGATGCTCAATCTTTATGTTCTCTTTGCTCTGTTCTTTATGCGTCTGCAACAGGACCTGAGGCTTTGAACGACGTATGGCCGTTCTCTTTCCATTTGCATATGACGGGTTTCTCGAACATCTTCTCTTCTCACTTGGCTAACATTCTTTTCTTTTCTATCTTCGTGCTTATCCCGAATGCTTTTCACCTCTTTTGTCTTGGAATGACTAGCCTGAGAACCCCTACCGTTCGTCGAATTTCATCCATCCCGCTGAATCTTTGTCTTTGAATATGGAAACAATAGAGCTGACCATTTCTTTTCTCTTATGTCCTCAACCCTGAACGCCTTCTCTTCACTTTTGGCCAATGTATATTCTGATCCCCTTTCGACCAACCCTCTCCGTTCTATCTCAATCTTCCCTAAAACCCCTGTTCCACTCATACCTTTCGACTCGAATTTGCCAACCAATAGGACGACGAATCCTTGCTGCCCAGGCTGCCGCTGAGGGTCATCACTAAATGCGATTGTTCTTCTTCCTGGACTCCTTTAAATAAGAGTCTTAGAAGCGTTGGCGTGATTGGATGAACGAATCAAGTGGATATTGTGTACGGTGAGATGAGAAGGAAACGAAATGAGATATGCCCTTTCAGTTCTTTGTTCGTACTGGCAACACAATATGTTTAAGAAGCGAACAAGAAGGAGTCGGTAGTATTTTAAGGATAAAAATTGAGATAATCAGCATTGGATGGTTTGCTTATGGACACAGAATGTCATATTTTTACTAGAGACACACGGGAGCTATTACTCTCGTATCCAACAGTCGTAGACTTTCCTGTATGTCCAAGTCTTTAACACCATCATCACATCAACCAAAGTACTTGTAACAACGAGCAAATTTCTATGATGTCTATGTTCGAATAACAAGAATATGTACGGAACGATGAAAGAGACATAGATGACTGGAAAAAATCGAAGAATGAGATGCAAAGAAAAAACCGGTAGAGGAAAAAAAGAGATGGTGAAACCCCAAGTTTTCCTTCTCATTTAGTCGGCTGTCGACCATCATCTTCAATAACTCTCCTACTCTTCTTGCTTTCTCCCTCTTCTTTTTTCCACAACAGATCAGCTTGCATGTTGGATTACGTGTCAATATCTCATGAGAGTCAGTCTCGTTACTATGATTTTCTCTTACTGTTTTCGGTCGGTGCTATCAGATGTGGACGAAAACTGATAGTCTATTGGTTACTCTCTCCCCCCCCCCGCCCGCCCTTTCTTTCGATGGTGAACACATGCTTCTATGTGAACTCGACACTCAAAGGTGGAGTTATCCTCTTTCAAAAGTCATACTCTCCCTCTTTTCCTGTCCCGTCAGGAGTTGCTACTTCTTCTGCTGCCACTCCTTCGCCGATCAACAGTCTTCTCTCCACCGTACTTGTCGAAGGCCGAACTCTGAAGCCTTTTCAAGCTCCGTCCGGGCCGAACTATGGTCCGGGAGTCTCCAAAAAAGATGGAGGAAACGTCTGGGAGATGGCTGGTTGGAAAATGGAATGGTTGAGAGAGAATTCGTTAGGGTTGATCTTTGTCGTTCGTGTCTTCTTCTTCTCCTGTACATCTCCAAGGATATTTAGACGACTGAGATAGAGCGCTCTTCGTTTTCATGTGCGAGTGCTTGCAGGTGAGCTACCATCGGCTTCTCCACTTACCATACATTCCTCAGCTCCTTCATTCCCTCCGAACGCTCTTCCTCTCTCTCCATCTTCCGTTTCTTCAATCTTTCCATGCCTCCCTCTCTGCGCCTTCTTCCTCTTCTACGATAGCCACTACCACAGCATCAACAGGGCCAACCCAATGGGCGCTTGAGACCGAGCTCGCAGGTTGGGAATCTACTTGGGAAAAACTCGTTAGGCGAGTCGAAGCAAAAGCCGGCGCGTCTGAGAAAGTTGGATCAGGAGGAGCAGATAAAAAGATTGGTGGGGTAGGTAGACCAAAGGGCTTCAGTCGCAAATCGACTGGAGCAACGCCGGTGAAGGCTAATATGGTTGCTGATGATTCCAAAGCCGGTGGTGATGCTATACTTGTTCAGGCGGACAGTATGTTCTCTTTGTGTCCCTTTGTTTGTAGAATTTCCTGCCTTCGTTGTGTCTACAAAACTGAATCACTTTCATTTTCTTTTCCCTTGCCGTGTGTGTCTGTGTGTGGCTCAGCTCCTTCGGCTCCAGCTACACCCCAAAAAGGATCAACCGGTGAAGATACCGAAGAAATTGCAAGAAATGTAGAGGCGCTAAAAAACAGGCTGAAGGGAGCTTCGGCTGGAAAGAGAGCTTTGGGTAAAGCAGGGGCAAATGCTGGGACGTCAAGTCCAGGAAAATCGTCCGGGTTTGTTGCTTCCTCTTAGCTGTCTTTCTTTCTCAACTGAGAACTGAATGATGTTTCTGACGAAGATCTGGATTTATATACTTTCGCTTTCGTTTGATTAATCAGCGAATCATCTCCTCGTCGGCCGGCCACGTCTAGCTCTACATCGAAGGTAATGCGTAAATGGGGTGACTCTGCCATTACCTCAGCCGACATGGCCGCTCTAGATTTCTCCACTCCTCCTCCTTCCTCAACCACTCTACCCGACGGCTCGTCTGTTGCTCAGCCATCCCGAGCAGATATATCTAAACTAGTCGATCAAACGGCGTTAGGAATCAAAAGAGACGGGTTGTACGATGTCAAAGACCTGGATAGCACGTTCGACGAAGGAGACGACGAGGAGGACGATATGATTTCAAGAGCACTAGCTGAAGGTTCTGCTGCAGCTGCTACTGCTGCTTCTGGAAATGGCTCTACCTCCAATATGTCCCTCAACGGATCAGACTCGGCCACCTCCGGTTCGAATTTACTTGGCCAGAAGTCTCTATCTAGCTTTTTTTCTAGGTTGAAAGGAACGAAAGTTTTGACAAAAGAAGATCTTCAACCGGTGCTGGAAGTGATGGAGAAACATCTGATGGGAAAGAATGTGGCAAAGGGGGTTTGTGAGAGGGTATGTGAAGGAGTTGAGAGCGCATTGATCGGTCGAAAGTTAGGAAGTTTTGGTAGTAAGTCGTCGGGCTTCATTGGATTTCCCTTTGTATCCATTGTGGCCGTCATTTTTAAACTGATGTGAATACATGTCTGATAGGTGTCAGATCAGAAGTCCGAGCGGCTCTTTCCCAATCAATCACTCGGATTCTTACCCCTAAATCATCCACCGATATTCTTTTGGAAATTAAACGAAAACATAGCGCATCTGCCAATGCCGCCGAAGCTTTCAGTAACTCGACGTCTTCTAACTCGGAACCATACAAGATGGTGTTTGTCGGTGTGAATGGTGTAGGGAAGTCAACGAACTTGTCAAAAGTTTGCTTTTGGCTTCTTCAAAATGAGCTCAACGTTCTGATCGCTGCGTGTGACACGTTCCGAAGTGGAGCGGTTGAGCAACTGCGAGTGCATGTCAATAACCTTGGAAGGCTGAGCGAGCAGATTGGGGAAGGCGAGAAGAAGGGTAGAGTCGAACTGTTTGAGAAAGGTTACGGAAAGGACAGCGCGACAATTGCGAAGGAGGCCATCTCGTTCGGTACGTTAAGCTACGTTTGATAGCATTGCTTCATTACTGACGCGACACTGAACCTATCGCTTCGGTTTAATTGCCCTTTTCACTTGAATCCTCTTCCTAGCCAAGGAGCATGCGTTTGATGTCGTCTTGATCGATACTGCTGGCCGAATGCAAGATAACGAGCCTCTGATGCGAGCACTTTCCAAACTCGTGTCTGTCAATTCACCCGACAAGATCATATTTGTTGGTGAAGCTCTGGTTGGAAATGAGGCTGTCGATCAGCTCAGCAAGTTCGACAGGAGCTTGAAAGAGTTCTCTGCAAAGGGAGGGAAAGGTAAAGAACGAGGAATTGACGGGATGATTTTGACCAAGTTTGATACTATCGTGAGTATCGGATATCAGATCTTTCTTTCGCCTTCCGCAGAAAACGGGCAAACTGACAACCAATGGGCTTTGCTTCTGTGCTTTTCTTAGGACGATAAAGTAGGAGCGGCACTCTCTATGACATACGTTACCGGACAACCTATTCTTTTCGTCGGCTGTGGTCAGGTACGTCCAAGTTCTTCGTCTTCATATGAATAAGAGGCATGTATATCTCCGATCTGATTAGTTCTTGATCATCTCCATTAACTATCAGACGTACACGGATCTTCGGCATCTTCGAGTAAATCATATCGTTCAGTCTCTGTTGAAGGATTAATTCCATATGTGCCCTTTCAGCGTGATGATCAATCAAAAGTGCTTCAATTCTTTGCTAGTCTTTCAATCTTATTCTCTTCTGGGCTTAATCTCTACGTTTGCATATTGTTGTATAATTCTGGTCCCATGCATCTGTTTAATTTCAATCAGGGAAGGCATATCATCATTATCTATCCCTTCTGCTCAATAATTTTATATGTAGGAGGAAGATCGATATCAACAATGAGGTATAATGGAGCAAAAAAGCCCGGGAACAATAAGTTGAGACTGATTAGATATTCATGATACAAAGTGAGAAAAAATTGCCATAAGAAATATTTGCATTCTCTGACGTCTCTTCCTGATTATCTCGTGATCTCCTCACTCCTTTACATTGTATTCGACCAATCCATTCAACTTTCTTTGAATCCCGGTAAAACACTATCTTGAGCTACCTCTATTAGGATTTCTACACAGACAATGGTCTTTCCTAAACCTGCAGCTTGTCAGATTTGCAAGACGAACGCATCAAAGTACAAGTGTTCGACATGTCAGGTCGTCTAGTCAGTTTTATTTCGCTCTTGTCTGTTGCAAGTGATTGTTCAGTACATAAAACGAGATCCATCCATTACCTGAAGAGAGGAAAATGTAAGAGAAGACCATAGTTGACTTTCTTTGTTCCAATAATGGGTGGGAGAAAATATAGTTGTTCGGTTCCTTGTTTCAAAAAACACAAAGGTTCGTCTCGTTGTTAGACGTTTTCTACTCTACGTTGGTTGTTTCTTCTGTGCTCTCTTTCTATCCTAGATGATTGGAGCTCTGGGTATGACTTGTTTTCGGGCTGAAAAAAGATTGGAATGGCCTTGGTAGAGGAATCGTGCTCTCATTTACCTCCGCCGTCCGAAACTTCTCCACCTGTCTCTTCCGTTTCTCTTCCTACTTCAACTCCGACCTCAACCTCTGACCCAAAGCCGCTACCGGTACCGATAACATCAACATCCTTACCGGAACCTCCGTCCGAGCCAATTCCTCTTCGGCCTCTCTCAAGTCTCAATTGGCCTGTTAATTCTGATGGGAATGAATGGGAAGGGTCGGGGAACCCGCTGGACCGGGATTTACCGAAACCACTCCAAAGGGAGGATTTAATGGCTATTGGTATGTTTGCTAACTGTGCCCACCTAACTACGTTCTGTTTGAAGACTTTGAACTGACGCACTCGATTTGAACGACATTGACTGCATAAACAGCAACATCACCCAAGATCAGAGAATTACTTGCAAACCCGCTCCTTGCTCCTCTTCTTTCTCAGATCAACGACCTCCCCTCTTCTTCATTGTCCTCTTCTTCCCGTGCTCATTCTCACTCATCCTCACGCGCTAGCTCTGACTCCTTCACAAGGTCAGCTTTTCTTCAGCAAGTGCTCGGTCTTTCGGTTCTCTCTCCTTCCTCGTCCTCGAATTTGGCTTTGAACTCTACCCCACACGCCTTTGATCAGAGAGGACGGCCTAACCGAGGTAGGATCTCACGTGGTCGAGGCGGACGTGGAACTGGTAATGGTCGATTCCAATCCCACTCGTCAGCAGATACTAGACTGGGATCGGGACCAGGGATAAAGACTACATCCGAAGAGATGGAATTGATCCGGTCGTTTGCATTGGAGGTTGAACGAGTTTTGAAGGGCGTGAGGAAAGAACGGCGAGGGGTAGAGTGGGAAGTTGTTGGACCTGACGATGACTTGGTTGGTGGACTGGATGACCAAGAGGAAGAACAGGTCAAGATCATACTCTGATCATCTGCTTCAAGATTAGAAAACGATGTTTTATACTGTTCTTTCTGCTATGGAAAGAAAGACTCAAGACGAACATGCGATAGGAATACATTCTGATGGGGCAATGGTTGCCGATACAAGAAGAAAAGAAATAGAGACTTCGTTTGGAAAGATATAGAAAAGAAGAAGAAGAAGAAAAAAGAAAGGAAAAATTGGAAACAGCATAAATGATGCAGAACTATTTAAAGCGCATAGATGGCAAGGGATACCACCCAATAAGGAAGAACAAAAAGACCAGATATTGAAAACGGTGTCTAGTGAACCTTGCCTAGAGCGACCTCCTTGAGACCAGCCTTGCTCTGGATGGTCCCGCCGAGGTAACCTTGCCAGTTGGCGTTGAACGCTTCGACGTCAAATGTTTTCTGATCACACTCCTCGTGGCTCTGGATGGTTTCACGAGGTGGACCTCCAGAGCCCTTGATAATATGAGGTAGATTGGATGCAGCCCCCATATGCTGGTAATGTTTGTAGATGATTTCAAGCATACGGCCTTCTATCTCGGATAAATGGGTGAAAATGACCAAGGAGGACGTCAATCCTGCGCTTATCTTGCGTAGATACTCAATAGCAGGATAGGAGCTTTGAGGACATACCTTCGTAGTCGTACTCATAGCTGACTCCAAGCTTTTCATTTGCCCCGACTTTCTCGTGGTCCTTCCAGACGTCACCCAGTGTAAACGTTTTCTCGTCCTCTTCCGCGACATCATCGTCAGACCTCTGGGAAGAGGGAGAAGCAGAGATCTTGATCTTGGGTGAGCCCCAGTTCTGTACGTGCTTCACCTCGGGTGAGGCTGAGACGAGTTTAATCTGACCCAGCGCGGTGAACTTGTGTGGCTTGATATCTGACCAGCCAAAGGTGTACTGAATGAGCTTGTGTACTGAGGGTTTTAGGACCGGAATAGAGATGGGCGTGAGTGATGAGGCGCAGACGAAAATGAGCAAGAAGCTGAAGCAAATTACGTACTTAGTTCAAACGAGTAGTTTGAAGGAACTCGAATTCTTCTATAGGTAGCATCTGTGTCAGAGAACACAAAGTCCTGAATTGAAAGCCGTTTCTATCAGCCATATGGTTTTCGGCAGAGAGAGAAAGATTGAATCTTACAAGGACGAGATGGGACTTTGTAGGTTCGGGAAGGCTGAAGTCAGACATCTTGTATATGTTTGTCTATGTTTGAACCTGAGAATGGGCTGATGGTTGAGTGGGTGTGAAAGTTTTGAACGATTGATGTAATGGACGTGAGATGGGACCGGATGGAAAAGAACAGGAAGGAGAAGAGATGGAAACTTTGATTATATACAGTCTCGGTCTCGTGGGCTGACATCGCTCTGGATCTGACTTGGCCTATAGGGACGGGCATCGTCAGGGCACAGGATCCGTGCATCGCTCCATGCCTAGTCTGAGAGGCCAATGCGCTGTTGTCAGATGATCCGGTCGAGCTCGTCTGATCAGCTGCTGCAGCAACATAGGCCAGGTAGTTACCATGACAACGAGGCACCGTCCGACTCCCTCCCCCAACACCGGTCCTTTCCTGAGTCTTCCCCATTATTGTCGACTGTGTCTATACAGAATAAATATATGGCTTTGGTTACTAGAAAGTAACCGCAACGTAATCCTTTTGGCTTGGGTGCCCTCAGACCAGAAACCACCCGGATCCCACCGGTCACGTGTTTAGTCTGTGCCTGCCCCAACCTCATCCTCAACAGTCATGGCAGTTTCAGCAGCAGTGGCAAACATCAGCAGCACCGATCAGTGCTCATCCCGGACGCTTGTCCTCGTCACTCCGACTTCTTTTTGTCTTGCAGGCTGCCGAGATGGATGTCTGCTTCTTTGCAAGGGATTCCTTCTGGTCGGTTTGACTGGCTGTCGGTCATGATGAACAGCGCGGTGAAGGCTCTGCAGTCCACAGACCACAGACCAAGACGTGAACAGACAAAGATATGAACAGACAGAGATGATGTGTTTGATCGGGTCATGTGCAGCTAAACGTAGTATTTATCAGTACTCACGATACCAGGCACACAACATGAACATCAAAGTAGTCGAGTCAATTCACCACTAACTCTGGCATGTCTATCTGGATAAGCTTGGGTGTCGTTGTCTTCATCTAGACTTCTTTTTTTCGTTCCTCCTCCTTAGGGTTTTATGCATTTGCTCTTTCAAGTATGAGTCTTACTACTTCGATATACAAGTCTCAGCTATGCTGTACAAAGATAAATCACAATAGGGCAGCTAATCTCTCCGTAATGTTTGACAGACGATTTACTTCCACTCTTTCACTTGTTGTTTCTTCTACAGGTCTGCTGAATATTTCAGAACGAGTGACCCTTGAAGGGTTGGTCAACAAATTGGCTGATTGATAGATTGATGGACTAATCAACAGACTGTTCTTGACTTTATATACTTCCTTACTTTTGAATATGATTGCTGAGTGAGAAGTTCAAATCTTACGCTATCTATGACTGAGATTGTGAGAAACTCAGTAAACAGCTATCGACGACTTTGAACAAGAAATCAGAAAGCAGGAGAAGAGAGGTCCAGGAAGAAGAAGTAAACATGAGAAGATCGTAAGACTTTGTGAATCAAGAGAAAAATCTGAATCGCGTCAAACTTTGACCTCGGAAGTTTTTACAGATCGCCCGAAGAAGAAATTTGCACATAACTCTATTTGATTTAGGCCTATATGGCGCAAACTCGCGTATGCTTATCAGCTTGGGATAACCAAGATTCTGGAACAATTGTAGATCACGTCCCGATACACAGAGGTGATCCAAAACACTCATCAGTAAATGAGCCCGAGAGGACCAGACCTTACATTTCAAGCGGTGGGACGAGGTTCGAGGCTACGGTGATTTACTCCTGATAGCAAGCCTCCTGCGAAACTCACGATTCTCTGCCTTCCTGTCTTCCAGTCCCTGAAGAGTCGAAACCAAGAACACGTTACCCAAACGAATTTTCGACCAGCTTCACCTCTCGCACTTTCTACGATACATGTTCTCATTTTGAGTTCAATTTGTTTATTTGTTTGGGCTTTTCTTTCGTTTACGCGGGGAACACTTTACAGCCACCGTTCGTTTTCTGGATGGCGTGAGTCTACACTTCGGGAATAGAAAGAAACCATTTAGCCGAAATTTACACACTGAATGATTGGAAGCAGAGCATGTTCTCTTTCTTCTTCCGTTGGGATCTCGCTAATGGGTGCTGTAGGATGAACCTTCACCGTCCCACGTTGATAAGTCACTGATCGCAATATTGTTTGTTTTGCTTTGCTTTACTTCTTTCTTTCCTCTTGCCGTTCATTCAGATCGTCCCGGACGAACTACTTTTGATTCTGTCCCTCGTTTCCTCCATTCTCTTTCCCTCTTGACAAACATCAAACATCGTCTTTCTCTTTTCCGGTCTCCATCCGCTCGCTCATCACTTTCCCGCCTCCCTCTCCTTTCTTCACAGACTGGCTAGAGGAGAGCAAGCCAATCCTGGCTTATCGGAACGTACTCACACTTTCACGCACTCACGCACGCCCTCACTCATCACATGGCTCCAATCGACATTTTCTCAACCGGTTTGAGTTCACTGATGACCCGGTCGTTGCCCACACTCAGGAGTCCGGAGATGTCGTCTTACGATCAGAAGTTGAAGACAGCGTTCGCGATTTTTCATATCTTCACCATCAGTACTCTCATGCCTTTGGTCCTTTTCATCATGATCACAGGCATCAGACGGTCTCAAGTATTACTCAATGTGAGTTTCTCTGTCTCTGTTTCGTTGTTGTTTCATTCATGATCAGAAAGGGATCAAATGTTCGAAGGAAATTCGTAAAACACCAGAAGAGTCCCGAGTGTTCTGATCATCTGAAGAATGACTAGTTGGAACCCCTAAGAGAATACAAGGTCAACAAATAAACAGTCAATTGATTCAGCCAACGATCACCTCAATCTTTTCATCCTCTGTTTCTCTGTCATTTGCTGTTTTGGTTCTGATATTTGTTTCTTGATCTCCCATTCGTTTCGTATCTGTTCCTCGGCCTCTGAATAGCTGTTTCTTGCCATGAGCGTTAATTCAGTCATGGACCTGCTCATGTATGTTCAACCCGAGCTTTCTCTTGTTCAAATGTTAGACTCACTCTCCATATTAAACTCAATACGCCTTGTCTTGGATCGCCGTGACAACAGGGCGTTTTCTCCGGAATGTCCATCGAGATTTCTCTGTCTGTTGTCTTCGACAGGCTCGATGGCAGGTACTGCGCTCATCTCGACAGCCGTCATGGTCACAGTCCTCATGGTTTGGGGCATGCTTCGTAGGGCGAGTGGGAAGAAGATATGGATGGATAAGTATTTTGAGCTCATGGTTAGTTCCCTCTCTCTGAGCCAGCTATATTGATGTCTTGATTGCTCAAAGTCGCGCACCACACACTAGCTGCGATGGCTACCATGGATGGTTTTCACGCTCATCCTTCTCTCGAATCTTGCTGTGAGTGGAGTTGTGCTCTATTTCATTCTGATGTTATTATTTTGACTCCAAATGACTGATTTCTAATTCAACATCATTTATTGTGATGAAAACTCGCTGTTCCCATCTTGCTGACAATTCATCCGCTTTCTTACAATCGTGCATCTCAGTATCTGCTCATCCGTCCAGAGCTCCTTTATGTGAGTACGATGACATGTTATTCCGATAACATCTGGTGAGGCCGCTTCCCTCCTTATATAACCTGCTTGTTCGTTGTCGATCGCAGAGCCAACCTATGCTTTTGTCTGTAGTGCGACAGCGTCACATATCGTAGCAGGCTTGGCATTATTCGTTGCTCTCATCTTTGATAGTCAGTTATTTCGCACCCATTTTCTGTCTGTGTCTATCATCCAAACTTACGAGATCCCGTTTTTATATATCTATCAGTCTGGAGTGTAGTCATTCTTGTCCGTCAGAGACGCAAGGCAGGAAAGAAAACGGCAGTAGAAAGAGAGATGGAGTGGTCTCTTCGATCTACCGATTCGGCCACAACAGTCAACTTGCCTGTCGTCGGCCGGGTAGTCGCTTATAGTCTGACTATGATCGGCGCGCTGATGTAGGTTTCCCTTTCATCATTACAGTGTCAAGAATCGTCCTTAAAACTATCATTCTGATTCTTACGTCCTTGGATATACACTCCAGATCGGCCATCATGCTGTACGCCAAACCAGACTCTCATATTCCAGCAGTCTACCAATCCGCCTGCGGAGTCACATGTTTCCTTGTTTTCGGCACCCAACCGGATATTTGGAAAACCGCTCGTCGACTGGTGTTCTCTGACGCGTCATCATCATCCCCTTCAAATCGAACGAAGAGCCGAGCATCGGAAAAATCATCGCTACCATCGTTCACGCCACATCCATCTTCTGGCGAGAAAGGCTCTGACATTATGGTCAGCGCAGTTTCCGTCCTAGAAGAGCGACCGTCATTCGTTCTATCCGTACAGGAACTCGGTCGTGACAACCAAATAGCCGAGGAAACACGACCTTGTCGACCTTCTCCGTCAGACTCATCAGGTGACTCTGTTTTAAATTCGGATGCGACAATCGATGAGAGGAAGACCCGTTGGGGATCATCGTTGGATCATCTTTCAGACTCAAAAAATTATTCAGCATCAGAAAATGGGAACCATCGGAAGCGTTTGATAGACAAATATCCGCCTGAAGCCAAGAGCACAAAACCGATGGGACTGGCAGAGGCATTGGCTGAGTTAGAGTCTGAGGTGGATGAGAGTCGCCGTTGATCTATAACACAATCAATCCGATTTAGGGTTTCCGTCATTCATTTATCTTTCCTCTGTCTCTTCTTTGGACGGAAGTCAATGCATTATCCCATCTACCACTCTCATTTGTACATCTTTTGAGTTTGATATTTATTTTCACTCTAAAATTGTTTCTCGAGAAATTCTCACTTTACTATGTTTTACTTTGTAGCAACTTTTGGGTCTTTTGTCTTATTCTCTTTTTTGGGGCTTTTTGTTTGTCAATCCTTATCCTTGATAGGTCTCAAGATTCATTCTCACTCTCTTGCTCTTTCCACTCTATGCTCCTCCGTACATATCATTTTACTTCCTATTTAAATCATAGTATGGCTTTGGTTACAAACCAAAGTAGCCTCAACCGATGGTGGCCAATACATGGCCTTTTTGGACTTGGGTGTCCCCGGGCCACAAACCGTCAAACCACCAAGGATCATGGGTCATGAGTCACGGGTTCAGCTTGCCTTCGTCGATGGGGCAGCGACAGCAGCAGTGGCAAACATCAGCAGCACCGATCAGTGCTCATCCCGGACGCTTGTCCTCGTCACTCCGACTTCTTTTTGTCTTACAGGCTGTCGAGATGGATGCCTCCTTGGTGGCCGGAGATCTCCTTTGATCGGGCACCCTTCTGGTCGATTCGACTGGCTGTCGGTCATGATGAACAGCGCGGTGAAGGCTATGCAGTCCACAGTCCACAGACAAAGAGAAAAGTATGGTATCTCAGTCACATTTCCGTACACGCCCGGGGCTACCGTTCAAGTCTCACTGTTTGCCCAGCTGGCTGCCAAGCTCAAGCTTAAGCCCAACGCAACCTACGCCTACACTTTTCTCGAGTTGAATATTTCTTGTTACGACGATTAACAGCCGCTCAGGCAGTAGAGGACTAGGCGTTGGAAACTGGCATTTTGTTCTTCTCGCAGAACATTGGCTGTCCATGGAAGGGGGTCTTCGTCCACTCTGTCTTCTTTCTTTCTTGTTTGTTTGTTTTTTTGCTCTCGCTTGCAATATTATTGTCTCATAGGTTGATTTTTCCCTTCAAAAAGTTCCTTTCCATTACTCGAGTTCATGAGTCGTAACGTTTTCTCTCTCTAACAGGACCATGCTTGTTTTGGAAAGAATCGTAACCGTAAGCGACTTGACTGGAATGTCGACCCAAGCTGCTTGTTTCTTGATTCCCTTGTAAGTTGCTTCGTATGTTTGGATTAGAGGCATGAGACATACGTCATGATAGCGTTGACCCAGCATATAGATCGTTATTATGCACAGAGATGAGAAAAGACAAGTGCAACGGAAAAAGATATGGGCAAGGGCTGGGTGAATGAACTCATAAATGTGATACACGATCATAATATGATTAGGACAATGGGGGTGGTACAAATTGTTCAGAAGCAAAGTGACAGGGTGATCCGATTTGGGTCGTTAGTATATGAAAGATAGATTACCAATCCTGGTTCAAAGAAACAGAGACGAGAGGGTTGGTAGAATCTGAAGGTAGGAAGAAAAGACACAAGAGAAATGGAGAGATCGAACAGCGTAGAATGAATGGGCAGCCAAGACAGCGATATTGTAAGTCGAAGGGAAGAGAAAATGCCGTCGCCAGACTCAAAGTTTCGACCTACTCTGAACGACTCCTACTGAGAGAGAATCAGTCGACTCAACCGCAGAAGGAATGGGAGGTGCCGTAGGCACGTTCGACTCTAACAGAGGAATTGATTCGACCCGTCCGTTCACTCGTCGAGATCTACGTGGACGCAGAGGCTCAAGCTATTTGGACAAAAGCATATGAGTACTGATTAACTTTACGAAAGGATAAGAATAGAGAAGCGAAGATTAAGACAATGACAAACTTTGCGTCGGAGATCTTTCATCTTAGCCGTCTTAGGATCCCAACTGTACAATTTCGCAAGAGTTGATATAGTGGCATGTTCAAATCAGCCGACAGACAGGAAGAAGAGAAGAAACGGACCTGTCGAAAGAACTTCTTAGTTCATCCAGTTCTCGTCCGAAATACCGCAGAACAGACGAGTCTTCCATGATTCCTCTCAGAATCCACGGAATCTCGTAGCTGTTTCGTTCTTCGCTAGCAAGAAACTCGTCGACTTCCAGAGAACCAGCTGAAACGGGGCTTGAGGTAGTCTCAAACAAGTATCTGATGGCCAACCTTCAGAAGATAATAAAACAACGAGACATAGATGTTAGGCTAGAAGACAATTCCAACATGTCAGTCGGCAGAGACACTACGCATACAAATAGGTTGAGTCTTCTCCGTAAGCAGTGGAATGACCAATCCCCGTCAAGCCTTCATATTGCACGCGAATCAACCCCGACCAGACATAGGAGATAAGCAGCAGCATACATTTGAAAGTACTTGACAAAAGCTAGATAACTCACCGGCTGCAACGGCCTCGCTAAGGTGGGTCACTAGCCCACCGTCAGATAGTCCAGCATTATGCAGCTGGAGACAGAATGTCAAAAGCTTTGTGACGAAGTCCGAAGTACTTAGAAAACCATACACAAAATGTACAACTAGTCAGAAAGAGAAAAGAAGAGCCTGCCCGAATTACAAATTGAGCAGACGACTTACTCGTAAGCGACTGCATCAATATGTAAAACCCTAAGGATGTTTGGATGATGAGCAACTGAGAAGATTGCAGAATACACCGGGACAACTCTAATTGCGCCGGTTGAATATAACAATCATTTGAAAAGATTCAGACACAACTCAAGAAATACCAAGTTTTAGGAAGAGAGAAAGACTGACTGATCGTTTAGAGAAGCAACGTAAACAAGCTTGCATCCTTGGTCCAGAATATTCGAGAGGGACTGAATATACGACTTCGATGTCGCGCTTTCGGTATCTTGGAATCTGATAACCAGCCAAGTTCGTTAGAAACTAGTATTGCATCCAAAACAAGATAATTTGCAACTGACTCAAAGAGTTGATGTGCCGCTGCATTCTCAAAGTACTGAAGATAAGGTATCACAACCGAGCTTGAGCTCAGGTATGCCAGTGGCCCTAGATGGACTCCGCCTAAGCAATCGTTATGAAAACAGTATCAACTATGCACAGCTGTTTTTCAAAGAACAAATATCGTAAACCAAAGTTCAAACTTACAAAGCCCTAGCATCAATACCTTTGGCATTTTTCTGTTTTGCTGTTCTTCCTTCGCCGGTCCAATCTGCCGCTTGAGCTCTTCTACAGCCAGTTGGTTGAACGCAGAACATATATGACCCTGGGCATAGAGCCTCTCGATAAGGTATGTGGACACCGGACAACCTACAATTGATGGTCGACGATAGAGAACAACAAGATTATCGATGAATATTCAGAGGGCATAGTTAAAAACTGTTGCTGAAACAAGTCATCAAGGTGATAGAGCGCAAATTTCAAGCATACCTTGAGAGTGAGTAGCGACAAGGATAGCATCTGCGCTACGAAGATCATCAACCCAATCCGGATTCGATGTGTATTCCTTGAACAATCTATGCGATAACAGACATAAGGAAACCGATTGGTTGAATGCAGAAAGATCTTTCAATACATGATCAGTTTAATTGTAGAATCTTTCGACAGTGGAATGACAGGAGAAACGAACCGATCAACTCGATGTTCTACCTTGCCTTCTCCTTCTAGTGGCATAGCTGTGATCTTTTCTAAAGTCCCTTCTCCGAAGTACTTTTCGACCATGTTGACCATCTTTTTCGCAAATGTAGCTGACGTCCCTGTTGGCTCTCCAGCAATCTATCAAATGCATACCGTTACATTCAAATATATCAAGAAAAATCCTGATCCAGGTTAGTCTGAGATGGAACAACCTGTTTGATAGATGGTGATATGAGGAAGGAGAACATACGTATCTAACAATAGCATTAGGAAACCATCCATGGACACCTATAACAACAACTCTTTTGACACATTGAATTCCTAATGCCTTGCCCTTCTCGTCTCCTCCCTTCAAGCCTTTCTGTACAACCCACGTTCTGGGTAGTCCTCTTGATTCTGGATCCTCCAAATATTGGCTGTCCAGTCCCTCTGTCGACGTACGCTCCCCTTTGTTCGTATCAACATCTCTTGTCATATTGGTGCTTCTTGGTCCATAGACATATGTTGTAAGAGATGATATTACGTTCTTTGCTATCGTTCTCTTCTTGACTCGACCGTTAGTATTCGAAGTAGGATCCTGAACAGGTTGACTTAAAAGGGGACGAGGCGGTGTTGATCGAGGCGGATGATCAAATATATCGGAAAATGTAGGCAGTACAAGGTTTGGCGGCGGCAGAGAGATGAGCATGGACTGTCGACGCGATGTAGGTACGGAGGAGATAGGACGTTCGGAAGACAGATCTCCGGGATGGGCAGTGGTAGTCCCTGCAGTATCGATTGACGGACCCGAAGAAAAAATAGAAGAAGGAAGATTGGGACTTGAAGGAGATAGCCGTAACTTGGTAGCCAACAGGCTTAAACTTGATTTCTGTCGTATGTTTTGTGGTTCGCCTAGGATAGATTCAACGTGCCTTTTTGAGCTTAATAAAGCTAATGCCTGCGGTGTTTCAGCCGTTACAGGAGGTAGTGTATCTTCCTTTCCTATGACATCAGGAACCTTCTGCCCATCTAAAATAGATGAAGAGGAAGAAGAAACAACAGGCTCTTTGGCTCTGAATTGAGCGGGTGTGAGAGTACTAAGCCAAGAGGAGTAAGACACAGAAGTAGGAGCAGCAAGAGAAACAGGGGTAGTACCAGTTTGTAGAGTTAGGGGAACAGAGAGACTCGTCGTAACGGGAGGCGCGGAGGGTGTAGGAGGAAGAATTTCAGGAGCAGGTATTTCAGAGCTCGGATTTAAGGCGATGTCTCCAGAGGGTATGGCTGGCATCGATCTGGGCACAGGTACAGGTGTAGCAGCAGATGATGGCCAAACCCAAGAGATAGGGTTGAGGTATGAGGACGTTGGAACGACAACAGACGTCAACACATCAGGTGGTGCTTTAGGAAGACAGTTCGGGATAGAACGAGATGATTGCTGATCAGTCCTAGTAATCTCTCCAGGGTACTCAACTACGAGTACACAGTGAACGACGGGTAGATGTTTTTAATCGATTGCTTGATCGGTATAATACATATCAGCAGGGAGATCAAGATATCAACAACTAACCTGATGGTTGTTCGGTCATACCTTCCGGCAGACTGACTTCTCCTCTCGCAATTACAGGCGTACTTCTGGTTGGGCCATATCCCAAATAGGACCACCATTCAGAATACCTAACTTCGGATGCAGGCAAAGAAACATCTTGCGAAGAACTGTTTTGATCCACGTCCTCCGGAACTACAGCTTCTGTGGTCTTGAAATCTGAATCTTTTGGTGATTGAGGTAGATCAGCCGAAGCCTGAGTATCGGGAGGAAGGCTGGGCTGATGCGCTGTGTGATCAGAATGAAGATCAGAAGTTGTCCAGACACAGAAATCAAGCACATACGGAGGTTAGGGATGAATGTGACCACATACCAGATCCATTTTTATAGGACCAGATCCATCTCCCCTTTGAAGCGTTTGCCTCAGTTGTTAACAGAATTGGTTCCTCCTCCTGGTTGGCCTTCACATTTGTCTCACTAGGAACACTAGTCTCGGCATCGCCCGATGAATTATCAGCGGACTCTCCATAGCTCACAGTGTCAATATGGCTACCATCGCCCTTCAAAGAAACAGATCTCAAAATGGCGGGAATCTGAAGTTGGCTCAGACGGGATGAGTGAAGCCAAGCACGACTATTTGCTGTTTCGGGCGATAATTGTTGAATGGCCAACTGGGTTGAATCAGTGGTCGGAACACATTCTGCCGTTGTTAGAGAAGCACCGGATGAGCTTATTCGGGCAGTAACAGATGATTGAGAGGAATTTGGTTCTGTCGAAGGAACGAGATGTGATGACGATGATGACGATGAAGTCAGTGAGGCTTTTGGGCCGGTCATATCCGAACCTTTCGAGGCAGAAACAGGATCTGATAATGGAACATTCTGTGAGGAGGAAGGCCAAGGAAACCAGCTGTGTTGTCTCGCAGGCACTGAGGCGGCTTTAGGAGAACATATCGTCTGGGTAGGACCGACTTCTGATTTGGTTTCCTGGCTGGCGTCGGGAGAAGAAGCAATTGATGGTGAGACCAATATCGGCGTGATTGTCGATGGTGGTGGTGCAGATGTTGAGACGATGGCCAAAGCTTCATCTTGATCTTGTTTAGTCGAGACTTCTTCCAGAGGGCTCTCTATCAACCTCCTCTTTCCTAAGAAGATTCCAGCTTCCCCTCCTCCTTCTCCTCCGAATTCTGAAGTGATCCAGGTCCTGTCTCTACCTTTGCCCTTGCGTTTTCCATTACCTCTAGCTCGGTTTCTCTCGAGCTCGGCCTGTTTCGCTTGAATAGTATTGTTATCCTTTTGAAGGGCTGATCTCATGAAGAAAGACGAGGTTTGGTGATCTTCTGTTGCAGGAACTATTAATGACGGTGACCCACGACCAGATGCTGATGAAGCTGAGACCGAGATCACCGTCGGTAGGGCAAGGGTGCTCGGGGCTGGCAACGTCAGACGAAGGGCTCGGGCGGATGTTGTTCTTATGGAAGAGATAGATGAACGGGAAGAAGCTTGACGCTGTATATCTGGAGAAGGAGAATTTATGGATGACATATGGGAATATAGATGGTGTGTGGCGTATAAAGGTGGATGTGGAACCGTCTCGGCCAAAAGATAGGATGGCTCCGTAGTATGTCTAAACCGGTATTCTTCGGTCGCATCTCTCTGTTTACGTATGCTTTCACATATCAGAAATACAACATCAATGTCTGGATGAATCATTGTGATATACTAAAATAAGATATCTTCTCAACACGATAAAGATTGAAGCAGAGAAAGCTCCTTGGAATCGACTCTGTGGAAAATGACCTATTCCAATCTTGAGTCCGCATGCGGTAAAACATAACAAATGATACCCTCTTCTCCTCCTAACAAACACACATCTGAACAAACGGTTCAGGAAACTTGTTCGATTCAAGACTACACAATCCTATTTACACGGTTTCTTGTTCAGCTGATGTTGGAGATTTCAAAAAATCAGTTTCAAAAACGAAGTAGACAGGATTCGAACCTGCGCGCCCAGAGGGCACTTCCTGTACTTGCTGATATAGCAGGGAAGCATCGTAACCACTTGATTACTACTCCTTTGATGTTTGTCCTGTCTCAAGCAGCCCCAGAATCTCGCTGGCATCTGTCTCTCGTCGAGGACACTGACCATACAGTAAAGCCGACGGGCGAGAACGGCACCCTTTCGTTCTGGCGCTCGTTCCCGACCGAGTCCCCACTGGCTTCCCAGACCCCATATGCACACCACCCAGGTGTCATCGTACAATGGACTGATGTGATATGACCACGGACAACAGACCAAAGGTAAGAGACCCACCTGGCTTGCCAAACCATATGCGCACCAACCAGGTGTCACAGTGAGATGGATCGAGAAAGAAGAAGAACCGGGAGGAGCTAGCAGGTCTGGTGACTGCACGGAGAGAAATGCTTGGGGTCTGGCGCAAGATCTGAGGGTGTTGCCTCGAAGAAAAACATGGCAGATCACAGCTGAAGCCATCTCAAGACGGCCAAAATCCCAACATGAGTCAGAATTGGTCTCATTTACGACATTATGTCCTTTGTGATCAAGTCATTTGAGCAAATGTCAAACAAGATGTTTAATCAGGAGGTTGGGGACGAGTGTGTTTCAGATGCATATTATCTTTCCCATCTATCCTCTCCTTTCGGCCTTCAACTCCTTCTCAGCCGCCATTCATTCATTCCTGATCCTACTGTGAGATATTACCACCTCCAATGCGACTGCTTGACCCACTCCATAGGGACTTTTCGCGTGTGAATTTTAGTTTTGGCGTGAGGGCCCTGTTTTCGAATTTTCTCAAGAGCTTTGGCATGATAGACCTCTTGCTGTTGGTTACGAATAGAGATTCAGATCAAGATGTCAATTCGAAACTCTGAAAGATTGGCATTCTGCATACAGAAACCTTGTGTGTGGAGCACGGGCACCACGAAATGTGAAATACGTACACGTTCCGCTACGGTCTGGCCCTCCGTCAGTGTGAAGTACATTCTGGCGGATTTGTGATGCATCTGTCAGATTTTGAAATCATGTCCAAATACAGGAAGCAGATTAGCTTTCTGTTCCAGAGATCCCAGTGAAAGCTACCTCGAACTGACTACTCCAAATCGACCTCGACCCATGATCATGATTCGCTTGAGATATTTGCCCTTGCCAACCGATACAGCCTCTTTAAGTCCCTCCAAAAACGTTTCATTTCAGCACAAAACAAGATTATAAATCTCATGTACAAGAAGCAGACTCAAGACGAACGAAGCTTCAGTTTTCCCGGATTCATTCCGAGAGCGGTTGCGTGGTGCTTGCCTCGAATCAAGGTCGATTTCAGTCGCAGGGCAGCCTTCTTCTCAGAATACTGCAGTTGAAGAATAGCCGAATCGACAGGAAGCTTTCTGATAAGCCTGGCCAGCAGTCCAAGCTTTCGAGGAGAAATCTTGAAGGCCGCTGTCGAGAAAGAGAACTAAACAGTAGAACAAGAAATTGAGTTCGGATATCAGCCTTTGATAATTGACCTTCAAGATGATTAAGTCGGTATGAAATTTCCTTGGATGGAGGGGCAGACTAAAGGTTTGACAGTTAACCTCAGCAGCAAGCTGGCCAAAGACTAACGTACAGTTTTGGGAACCTCCGTTCGCTGCTCTCGCTTAAGCTGCTTTTTCCAATTCACAGGCTTAGCTCCCATGCTCTGTCCAACCGCTCTGGCCTGACTCTCTTTCTGCTCTAACTCGACTGATCGCTTGTTTTGCAAAATCTTCTCAGCATCCTGCTCCTGACCAAGCTCTTGCTCTAGCGAGTCGAGGAGTCCACTAGAAGAGGTCGATGCTGGGTTTTCCTCTTGAAATACAGACTTCACAGATGAGGAAGTTGAAGGTGAGGAAGGTGCCGATGGATTCCAGAACGCAGGGGCCAAACGGGTGACTGATATTGGACGACGAGAAAGAGAAAGAGCGGTCCTATAGACAGGAGAGACGGTAGGAGAGACTGCCAAACGACGAAAGAGGAAAGGAAGGCTGCCTTGCATAGTGTCTGACGAGGTTGTGTATGAGTCGATGAAAGGTCGTTGTCGATTAACTCCAAGGGAAAAAGAAAGAAGTGGCCATAGGCAAGCGACACTTAGATAATGAATGCGATGATCTATATTTCAAGTATTATAACCCTAACTTTTCCCTCCCCGACATCTTGCATCTCACAGCGGTTTCTTCAGCATCTCTCTTTCATTCTAAGAGCCTCTGATACCATCACCACAACCAGGGGAAGTAGAGCTAGGATGATTCCGATTCGACCCTCAGCCGCCTTGCTATTCATACTAGCTCCTCTGCTTTCATTCGCGGCTCCTACATTCAAAAACACAGCCGTTGTCAAAACGATTGATCTACAAGGGCCCATCACTACAGAAACAACTACCTATACCGCACAGCTCATCCGGCTTGACCCTGGAGAGTCAACAGCGACCGAGTTCGAGGTTATTGTCGGAAATGATGAACATATGCGAGCTGGATGGTTCGAAGCTAGAGAAAAAAAGGCAGGAAAGCTGGGAGATGAGCTAGCTTGGAGAAAAGGAGGCAAAATTGAAGGGTCATCGTCAGTAATCCTTTTCCCCTCTTTTTATGATCGACTGGGGCGTGTGTTGCTTCTTCTGACAGGCTACTTTTTTTGACCTTCACTGACCATGTATCACTTTCGGATGATTTCTATTGCTTGAATAGAGCTCACAGCTACATTATCACTCTCCCAATCCCGTTGCAGATTGATTCATCGATCACTCTTACCACCACCTTCGTGCTGACCGATTCGGTCACGCCCAAACCCGCTACGATTGCTCAGAACGAGGACCAGTACCTTCTCTGGAAGGGCGATGCCGGAATTTTGAGTGCTTACGAGATGGAGATTGGACGGGTTAAGATTAAGTAAGCTATTTTGGACTCCTTTATCACTGATAGCATAAACAGGAATATAACCCATCAACAGGGAATCAAAACTCTCAAGAACGATAATTGAACTGTTCAACCTCTCCCACAGATCACCTACTCCTCAGATTTTGTCTTACTCTGAGCCTCCGACAGCGTACACACAGTCGAATCCGATCACAAAGTCTGGTGCGGTGCTCACACTTGGACCGTATCACTCTGTGCCAGCTCTCACCTCGACTTTGAGTGTTGCTCCATTCGAGGTTCACTATCGATTCAATGATCCTGTGATCAGCGTTAAGGAGCTCAAGAGAGCTGTTGAGGTAGGTTGGCAGGTTGTATCCGAGTGTAGTCATTGCGGAGGGGAAAGTAACTTATATTCGTGACTCTGTCTCATCAGGTCAGTCATTGGGGAAATAATTTGAACATCGAAGATAAGATCACTCTATCGAATACCGGACCAAAGTCAGTCTATCATTGTCGCTGCGCATGTCTAGTCTGATTCTTTCCGCTGGACTTCCCCATTGAAATTCTTTCTCGTCTCCTCCAAACAGTCTTAAGGGACACTTTTCCCGTATAGACTATATGCGATCTAAATCTCAGCGGAAGTTCCCCGCTCAGGTGCTTTCCGATCTGACGATGCGGCTACCTCCGAAGATCCAGGTACCGTACGTATACGACACCATCGGTAATGTCTCAACCACTCATTTCAGACATTCAGTTTCCTCCGAGAGATATGCGACCAAGATCCGGGCTGCGTCCCGACTGCCAGTGCCTCACGAGAAGGAGGAAAGTGTGTTGGAGATGCGGCCGAGATATCCGATCATGGGCGGTTGGGACTACAACTTTACCATTGGATGGGACCAGAGTTTGAGCGAGAGTCTCAGAAAGACGGTTGATGGGCAGTGGGTGCTTGGGGTTGGATTCCTGACTGCGTTGCAGGGTGTTCAGTATGAATCGATCCAGTGGGATGTCATTCTGCCCGAAGGGGCTCGGTGGGTCCTTGTTTGACGTTTGCTTCTATTTATCAGCTTGTTCGATAACTGACATGTTCTATCGTTTAATACTTCGCGTGTAACATCTAGGGATATCTCGGTTGAACTCCCTTTCCCGACCGATACAGCTCCCGAGAAGTACACGCATACGACTTATCTTGATACCCTCGGCCGGCCGGCCGTGAGGGTCATCAAGGAGAGATGCACTGAGCAATGTGCTGTACCTGTCTATGTGAGTGACGCATTTTTTGATTGACCTGTACACGTATAAATGATTGACGGTATCTTTTATCGCTTGTCATCTCGCTCGCCACCGCAACGAAGGTCAAGTACACTCTGCCTGTTCAGGCCAACCTTCAGAAGCCTTTGGCCGTGACGGTGGCTGCGTTGTCGTTCTTTGTAGGTGCAATGGCACTCAAGCGGGCTTTACCAAGTGATAGACACAGGGGTGGCGTGGCAATTAAGGAAGTCAAGAAGCAGTGAACTATCGATAGAATGTTTCAAGGCGGGGATCGGTCGGGTGATAGAGATCGCGGGAAGAATAATGTTATGTCTTTCTTTTCTCATCTCTTCCTCTATTATGAGGAGATGAAGGAATCAAATGCCAGATTTCGATGAAGAAACAAAGAAACAAGGAAGCAGGATTTGCCTCTCGTGTATTGAAGAGTTGGCTCAATTTGGCCGCGGAGGAGAGCATTTAGCGGGATGGATTGGCAGCAATAGGCTGGACTAGACTTCGATCACATTTCACTCCTTTTGTCCTTCTTTTTCATCCGTGAGGTTTTCACTTCTTCCCCAAGATCTTTCACGAAAGAACTTTCCAAGCGGAATATGAAAGAGGAGAGAAAACCCAAGAAAAAAAACCAAGGGAGAAAAGAGCAAAGAAACACGTGGATTGTATGATACGCATGAAAAGCGGGCGTTTATTTATTCTCGCGACTGCCAATGTTTCTATCGAGCGCCATTTGTTTATCTCAAAAGATGCCTATTCGGTCAAATCTTTAACCCAAGCGATCAACAAAGAAGGGCGCCAAATTTCAACATTTTTCTGGAACATCGATGCGGCCTCGCGCTGTTTTACGGGGAAATCTTTTGACCATTAACTGATCGCCCTTTGACATTCCTCTTGCTTCAAGGGCCTATTTCACCTGATCGTTCTTTAGACCCTGTCCTAGTCGTTTGCCTGTTCATCTGCTCACATCCAAGAGCATTTGCCCTGGTTTCTATCTGGCCAGAATTGCTCGCTTGACCCTCGGTTCTGATTTGTTCTATACACCCTGTCCCTTTTTCTCCCTTTTCTCTATCTTTCTCCTTTCCTTTTGTCGCTGCTCTGATCGGGTCCTTTTTTCTATTCTGCGTCCGCCTTCTCTTGCCTCTCTACCCTCACTCTCACTTCCCCCTGTCAATTCATTTATTTGCTTACAACTGGCTAACCAAAATCTATGATGAGCGGGCCGAACAAGAAATTGACTATTTTCAGCCCGGGCTATCTTCTCAATTCCATATAAAGCTAACCCATCGTCAGAATCACTGATGGCGACAACCTCGCATGAACCCCTGCATTTCTTCCCTCCTTCCCTCCCGACCTCTGAAAATTACTACTTGTGCACAGTCTTTTCATTTCTTTAATTGTCGTCTCTAAAGGCCTACCGTCCGATTCATCCTTGTTCATATCTGACTGGTTGATTCATTCCATCAGTACACATACACATACACACGAATGTCTTCCTTTCTTGCATTGTCTCCTCATTTAAGCTCTTCATCGACACCCTCGACCTCCGCCACAGTCTATGGGCAGTACCTTCAGCCTAGCCTGTTTTCGCCAGGAGAGCATGTATCGATGTCCAGAGTCAACCAGGCCTGCACGCCCTGTCGCACAAGGTAAGTATCTTCCGCTCGCCGGGCAATGTGTGTTATCTGGGTTCTCACCTTGGCGTTGTCATTCTCTCCCGTACTCTTTTTCCAGGAAGGTCAAGTGCTCCGGAAGCATAAATAACGGGCGTTGTACAAGGTGTGAGACCGCAGGAAAGGGCGACTGTAGTGAGTCCTGAGGCTTGTTGTTTCTGCTCTCTTCTCCGAGAACAATCTTTTTAAGACTGAACATTCCTTGACACTCCTTCTTGCATCAGTATTCGAGGCCGTACCGTTTGAAGTAAAGGTGGCTACTCGGGAACGAAAAGCAAAAAGAAGGGCAAACGTGGCCAAGTCTTCAACTCCTTCGTATGTATGCTCTCGCCCGGATTCTCCGATAGAGACCTCTACAATGTCGATTCGACGTCGGAGAGATCGAGCGGATGTTGCTCTACCAATATCGCCTCGACTTCATTTGTATGACAACTCGTTCACATTCTGTGTATGTCCTCTTTCCGAGTTTCTTCAGATTGTAGGGCTGTTCGTCCTCGGGATCACTCACTTTTGTGTGATCCGAACCTTCTTTTCTCTCTCTGTCTTTTGTTTCGGGAAAGAAGTCTTCGACGCGCCAGTCTTACGAGAAATCAAACCAACGAAGAAGAAGAGGTGCGCTCTGTTCGGCTACGGTGTTCCAGGACGATCAAACTCACGCCAGCGTGCCCAATACCGGATTAGTCTACCCGATATTCGAATCTCCGTATTACTCTCTTATCGATTCGACCTGGACCTCGAATGTTAGGTCGACAACATATCCCACTCCGACATCTGAACAAATGTACGGGCTCGGCCTCCATGCTGGACGCGAAGCGTATCCGATCGAGGTCACCGGTCTAGCGACTACTCTTCCTCATGGTCAGTCGATGACAACGACTGCTGCTGCCGCCAGTGGACAATACTACGCTCAACCGACATCAACTCAAACCCAAGTGCCGGACGGTTACTTTTCGATACCTATCGGCCATGCTCATCGATCAACAGGGATGAATGAGCACGAAAACAGACTAGCGGTCCCTACAGAAATATCGAAACTCTCTCATCATCTCTTACCGGCTCTGTCATTAGAGGATCAATCCGGTGAGGGAGAGACACCGGGCCCACCGTTGACGCCACAAGGTGAAACCCGATTAGTTCACGAGGCTACGAATGGCAGAATAAAGGCTTGGGTCGAATCCGGGCTTTACCGTGACTCGATAGCTTCAGGGGAGGACGATCAGGTTGAGTGGTCGAATGCTTGGTGTTTATAGAGGAAAATGTCCATCAAGCCTTCCTCATGTTCACTCTTTGCATTTCCGTTACTCTTTTGAACCAATCCTTGTATACATACTCCTTAAATTAATCAACTATAGAAAAGAACTCTCAGACGACTGAACAAGACTCTATGAAGGTTTCTCCTTTCCTTTTGATTCTCTTTATCTCTTGTGAATGTATTGTAGATCTTCCAATGGATAAATGATCCCGGCCTGATATACGGCTTGAACCCATGTGACAGGCTCGCTTAGTGGTTAACCGAACCGTCATCAGTCCAACAGGTGCACGGGGTGAAGATGAAGAAAAGGTGGAGAGAGAAGAAAATCTTCTCGGTATTCAATTTGTACGATCGACTGTGCCTGCTATATTTGACGCCATGAGATTTGTTTATCCAGGGGAAGAGAAGGAACTATGGAGTAACGAATCGCGAGAAGGGCTGGCGTGGCGCACTCAGCTCAAGTTTCACCAATTCAGGCCCCGTTCTCTTTGTTCACGACCCTGTGATGGAAAGAGAAGCATAATCGATAATTTTTTTACGATTGAAAGAACCTTTCGGGATCGGGACGAAAGAAAAAGTAGAGCAAAAGAGGTGTCTGTTTGAGCACAAGACAGTCATGAGATAGATGGACGAAGCGAATAAGAGGAACAAAGGAAGAGATGATTAGAATAATTTAGAGCAAAAGACGAAGTAGACAGGATTCGAACCTGCGCGCCCAGAGGGCACTTCCTGGACTTGCTGATATAGCAGGGAAGCATCGTAACCACTTGATTACTACTCCTTCGATGAAATAACACCTTCTGTGACAAATGATATGTGTTGCAACATTCTTTCGGACAGGACTGTTGGAGTTTCAGCAGTCTTGACATAATTTCATCTGTTATTTGTAATCTCTTCTTGAGACATCATCTGCCTGCCTCTATTTGCGCGGAGTCCCAAGGCTCTCTTTCCGAAGAGCTGAAAAATTTTCTAGCGGGTTTCCCTTCTGTTTTCCTGGTTTCCCAATCCATTTTAATGAAACACCTGGGTGGTGTGTATATGGTTTGGGAAACCAGTGAGGACTTGATTGGGAACAAGTGCCAGAACGAAAAGTCCATTTTCACCCTTTTATTTCAGTAATATTCTTCTTTCTTGAATTGAGAGTAACACAAAGCGTTATGACTGTTTTTACCTCAGTCTCGTCCATCGAAGGAGTAGTAATCAAGTGGTTACGATGCTTCCCTGCTATATCAGCAAGTCCAGGAAGTGCCCTCTGGGCGCGCAGGTTCGAATCCTGTCTACTTCGTTTTCTTTTTGTCTGATTCACTTTTATTTACTCGATTCTACATCGCCTGTTGACGCAATAAATCGTTCTCACATGACTATCGAGAGATATGAAGAACATAAGAGACACAGGTTGCTCGTAATACATAAACGTCCATCTTGCACTATAGATAGCCGCTGCGAAAGAGGTATTAAGACTAGATGATGGATTTGCTAGGGAATTAATCATTGATTTGTATGCAAAATTAACGCACATAAGTAAGGCAGAGAGGAAGCATACTAGCAATCTGAGGCAACGAAAGGCTTTCACATATGAATGATGGTAGAATGCAAAAGAAAAACATGGCATTAAGCCATCTTGATTCGGTTTAAGAAGATACAAGCTAAAAAAAATCAGAATCGCCATGCAGAACGAGAAGCCCATCGTGAGTGGACATGAGATAATTTGTCAGAAAGCAGCTATCGTTATGGATCCTATATTTGGACTAAAAGGGAAAAATAAGCAAGAAAGACAGAAAGATTGAGTGCAGATCCATATACGATATCACCTTTTAAGGGTTGACGAAGGTCTGGATAGAGGTCGCGTCTCAGTTGAGGTCTTGTAAAATCCTCAATTACTCGTCTGGCCTGTGCTCTTATAACTGCTCTGCAGGAATCGAATCAGTCGGTTGCCTGCTCATCTTGAGGAGAGCTAGCTCTCGAGCCAATCGAGCGTTCTCTGCGCGAAGGATCATCCGATTGCCTTCGGCTGATTCAATCACCTGTTTTATTGTCGCAAACAACGAGTATCGTCGGCCAGTTACTTTCTTCAGTTGCTTATCCGGCAAAACACTAAGAGGTTAAGAAGACGATACAAGAAAAGAAATCTCGGGAAAATACCTCAAGCGCCCATCCAGCCATTTCGTCCCATCGTTCTCGCTGATCTTCGGCAGCCCGTCGCATCTGTCTCAGCTTCACCTCCACCTTCTTTCTCTTTTCTCTCTCTGCTGAGCAGCTCTCCTTCCAGGCCTCAATTGGCGTTTCCCATTCGTTCTCTTTGTTTGCATCCCATGAAGCTGGAAACGATGCCGTTGAAGAGGTCGTTGCCGGTCTGGAAGACGGAGAGCCAACACCACTGAAGGCCGATCCTGTCTTCCCTCTAGATCCGACAAGAGACGCAGATGCGGTCATCATATCCTCTTGCCTTGATAGCGAGAAGGAGAACGAAGCAACTGTCGTTGCGTCCGACTGACGATCAGGCGTTGACAGAGACGGAGAGTCATCAGTGGTCTGTGTTGAACAGCTCGAATTAGGAGAGAGATCAGATTCCCTCGCAGATTTATTTCCGAGTGGCGTCGTTTGAGGTTCCAGATCTGGTTTTTCGAAGTTGTGTCCAGAGACAGAAGAACTTTTGCCCAGCTGACCTCCGTCCTCTTCCGCTCTATCGGCGGAGTGAAGCCATCTCGGGGGTGTGGAAATAGGATGAGGCCCAAAAGGAAAAGAGGCTTGACAGGCAACGTCTTTACAAGAGATTTCTTGCCTTTCAATAGCATGCTGATCCTCCTCACTGTCCTCGGCTCCTTGATCGAGTAGACTGATGGTCAACGCCCGTTGAGCAAGCAAGGCATCTCGAGCATCGTCAATGGTTGACGTAGTACCAATTAAAGTAAACCTCCGCGTTCGTCCGGACCGGAAGCCCTCCGCACCAAACTCTTCTTGAGCTCGTCCGGAGCGAGACCGAGCACGAGACGATTCCCACATGGCCGAGTCGGCATGTCTTTGTAGCTGAGCGGCAGTCAATCTTCCTGAGGGCGCCAATACCGACGAAGGGATAGAAGGAAGCCGATCTCTTTTGACGGAAGAGACGTTACTTATAAATGTAGTTTGTTTGGCTATGCCCTTCGGTTGTGGCAAATCAGTGGAGACAATGGGTCCAAGTATAGGGATATTTGAAGGGCTCGGGTGACTTTCCTCATCCGTTTCATAGCTTGAGCGGGTTGAAGGAACGTAAGGCTTAGAGTCAGGCACATCAGAGGATAATTCTGTCGACATGTGTCTATGGTTCGAAGGAGGTAGATGAGGGAGTGGGGTTGTGGGTGCTGGGCAGAGGTTTCCAAAGTCTAGTGTGGAGGAACGACGGAGGCTAACAGTAGGAGCTGTAGATGGGCGTTGACTGCGCGATTTGTGAGGATAAGATATGATGTTCACGGTATTTCTAGTGCAGAGAATAGAGCAATTTGTGAATCAGAGTGAAGAGCGCACATACACATACCAAACCTAAGAGAAGGGAGAGACTCACCCGCTAGCAGTAACAATTTTTTGTACCCCTCTGACGCTTGGCTGGATGCTGTCCATAGAGGGTACGGGTGGCAATTCGGAGGAAGTGGATAGTTGTCCGAACCCACTATTGCCCTCGTTTGACGAAAATATACTTCCCAGTTTTCGTCCAAGCGTCAAGACGCTTCGTCTGCGAGAGATAGGATTGTTCTTGGAAGAAGCGCTTGGACCTTTTACAGGCGCAGTCGAAATTTCTTCTTCTGGTCCTGTCGATCGAAGAAAATCCGCCAGAGTCTAAGTGGAGCGAGGATGACGAATGAGATAGGCACGGAAATACATAGTTGACGCAAGATCAGGAGAACGCTCACCTGAGTCCTCGTCGATTGAGTCCTGGCTGATTTGTCGAATACGACCTGTTTATCTTTAGAGCCGTGTGAAGAAAAACTGTGAATGGATGTCTGCCTGTTGATCGTCGACTTGGCCTCAAGCCTGCCTTCAGTCACCGATCGGACGTGGCTGTCAACAGATCTGACTGGAATATCGTTATCAAGAAAATAATTCTGGTAGGTCTGTCCACTGGTATCGAAGGGATCTATATCAAAAAACATAGAAGTCAGAGGAGCAGGTGTGGTCTTGTTTGGCATGTTTTTCGTGAGTGTGGGTGTGGTGGGAAGAGAAGAGAAAAAGAAGAAGAAGAAAGACCGAGAGACGACAGGCAACCGGAGGAGGACGGAGCAGAACTTTCAGGATTGATGGACGAACATGTGAGTTGACAGGGGAAAAAAGGCACGCGAGAAAAGATCTGCAGCATGTTCCAGGTGGAGGTTGAAGCTCACGTTCTATCAGGGCGAGACAGGGCAATACCAAGTGAGACAAGGCAATATAGGGCAAGACAGCTCAATGCCCAGGAACCATCCGAGCAGAATAACATCAAGGCGAGAATGTCTAGAGCGTTCCAGACTTGGTCTGTTCCTGAATTGATCTAATATCAGCTGCATGGTTAGCTTTCGGACTCAAGATGCAAACGGGGAAGAAAGAACGTCAGAGGCATGGTCAGCGTCAATTCTTTGACACAAGATGGTCGTTGAAACTAGCTTTAGTTGTCAGATGAGACGAGAGGATTCATATGATTATATAATCGGTCGTCCAAACTTCTACCGCCGAGACTCACCGCTTCCCATTACGAGAATATCTAACTGGACCAACTGACTTGCGATTCTGGGCATGTTCTCCTCTCGTGACATTGGCACTAACACACTTGGCTAACTGCCTCGCTGACAGAAGCCACGCAGCTCACGCATTGTATAAGGTTGTTAGAAAATTCTTGTTGACCTCTCTTTTAGATCCTTGGGGTGAAGAGAATTCCCTGAAATTGGACCATCCGCGTGTGTGTATATGTGCCTGAAGACGTCCTGTGTGAATGTCCTGTGACGAGTGTCTGACTGCCCAACAAATGAACTGTTCCTCCGAATTCGTTTCATATCCTTCTTCTTCTTTCTCTTCCTCCCTCCGTCGCCTTCGTCGTCTTTCTCTCTTCCGCATTCTCGACTGTATTCATATCGTTCTCTCTTCTCTATCTATCTCCCCTGATCCTATCCTTCCCTTCCAGCTGTACTCGATCTTCTTTCTTCCCGACCCTGGCAAACCTTTGATCTCACAACCCAAACTATTTAAATGCTCCCTCACGATGCAAGTTTTAAGGGCAGTAAAACGTTATCTGTTTACCTCGATGACGCTGACCGAACGCGTGTACCGTTAGCTGCCGGGCCGAACTTTCTATCAATGCCCGACCTTGAGAAGCTCAGCAGGAGCCTCAAAGCGCCTCCAGAGTTTCCAGTTCGTGCAATTTCTCTGTGACGTAGATTGTTCAGCGTTATGTGTTGATCCTTTACTATTGGGAACATGAATTATAGCAAAACGGACGCACCCCATCCCAGGCCAAAATTGCTAGTCTAGAATCGCAGTTATTGACACTTCAGACAACGGTTTGTGATACCTCGTGCCGTTTATTATCACTGTGAACTTGCTAACACCAAAGAATTTGAAAACAGCTCTCAGAATCTCTCAATGAGATGTCCAAACACTGTGAAGAGAATTTTAATTTAACGGAAAGGGTATGCGAGCTAGAACAGGCACTCTATGACATGTCCGCCGCCGAACGAGAATGCAACAGGCGCAAGAATTGGCTAGAGGACGAGGTGAGTTGCCTGTATATCTCTTCGTATATCTTGCGTGCACTGATCGCGCTCAAACATCACTCTTAAATGTCACTGCTTGACTTGTCCTTCTAGCTTAATCGCCTTCGAGCACATTCACCGTTGTTTGTGCCGACAGAAACGACGCGTGGTCTATCAACCATGTCTGCTGGCGTCTCTCGCGCGATGCATTCCTGCAAGAGCACAAAACGATCTGACTACACACTTGATCCGGCAGGAGGCTCTGTCAAGACCTTAGCCTGTGCTATAGTAGGTGACTGTTTTGTCTCTGTAAACCCTGAATCCTTCGCACCGAGATTGAATAGTCTAAACTCTCGTCCTGAATGGTATGGTCTTCAGCCATCGCGCATGCAATCAACTCCCAGTCCATCCCCGAACATCACTCTACGGACACCAGCCCGAATCAGTCGATCTCGAGCATTGCCCAACACAACTGCCAATAACAACTCTCTTCAGTGTATCCCCAGTCCAAACACTCGAATCCCTGTTCTTTCAGCCTCCTATGAAAGTCGAATCAATCCCCGTCCTGCGTCCCAACCGCTAGCCTCTCCACTACACATAGGTTCTTCCCATGCTTCGTCTCAGACAATTATTTCTATTTCACGGTCTCGTTCGACAGGAGACGTTCCCTCTCCGTCAATCTTGAAATCGAAAACTCACTGCTCTCCTCAACCGGTCAGGACTAGCCGATCATCCCATGTCTTATCGTCAGAGTCGTTTGGAGTGTTCGACTCAAAACGAGGAGTGATCTACGGCAATGAACTCTTTACCTCTCCCATCAGAAGGTCTGATAAAAAAGGGCATGACGACGTCTGGGAAGAGGGAGCTAGCGCATGGAACACCTTGGCTGGTTCTCGACCTGACTGGACAGGGTTTGACAGCTCACCGGAAGGCGTCGTCAATACGGACAAGCTCTTGAAGCATATGTATACACCTCCGACAATGACCGCAGAGGATGAACGCTCATGTTTTCTCGCCGAATCCAACAAGGAAAACTACTTTGGACGCTCACCACTGAAGACTCCTCATCTCTTGACCCAACGCCCGTCAGTTTCAAAAGCTGGTTCGAAATTCTCAACTCGTATACCTGCATCTACGAGCTTCCGATCGAAATTTACACGAACAGCTCCTTCTTTCGACCAGCTTGAGCTTGGGTTTGAATCCTCTGATCGATTCGACTCTCAGAGAACACTAGTCGACCTTGATCTATCCTCTGCCTCCACACGTACACGCGTACTCTCACCCGCATCGCCTACTGAACAGCCCTCTACCCGCACAGGACTCGATGGCTCCAGAAGTTCTTTAGATCGAAAGCCACCATTCTCATCGTCTCATCTCAGTTTTCATGAGCGAAACCCCCGTTCGATTCAGAATGCACAATCGACGAATAGGTCATTGAAGAAGGTGATACCAACTCGGTACGAAGCAGGGAGCTCTAGGACAACTAGGATCACTCGAACTGGGTACGCAACTGGAGGTTGAGTTTCTTTTTTTTCGCTATGATTGTGTTATCCCTATAGATTGTATTAGTGCTGCCTTTTATACCATACTTAAGCGTCATAATTCATTGACGACATATCTAAACCACAAATTTTTGTGGATCCTGTTCTTTAAACCTTGGATACCCGAGCTCTCCATTCTGTCGTTGTACGATGTACACTGTATGATTTTCTTCTCATTTCTCTGCCCTATTCTCATTTGTTTTTCCTCGATGCTGGTCTGTATTCTTTCTTTAAATGATCGTCATCTCTCCTTATTGTCAACCTCACGCACACGACTTGTTCGATTAGTATGTATTACACCTTAATTTTTTTGCTCGAACCTCCTCTCTTCTATTGTCGCTTCTTGTCATGAAGCTTTCGATACATCTACTCCTCTGACTTATTTCCTCAAAAAAAAAACTCAGAAATGACGAGAGATAAAAATAAAACAACATGGCGTATACAACGAAACTCCGGTTCTTAAATCCTAAACCTGATCTTTGGGGGAAGAAACAAAAACTTGTCCGCCCTCTTCTTGACCTTTCTCCTTCTACAGGCGACGAAGATAAAATAACAACAACACCGATCGACTTTCTGAGTGCAATAATGGGAAGGAATGAGGAAGTGGAGAAAGAGTCGAAATCTAACCCTCCGAGGGTTTGAAGTACACGTTCGTTCGTTCATGTACTGGAGGTAAAGTAGCCCCTGGCAATTCCTTCTTCAAACCGTCCTGTTTAGATAGATTCAACCAAGATTGATTTTGAAGGCAGGATGATCAAGGGTTGAAAAATTTCCCGAGAGTACAACCGGTAGAGAATTTGATTTTGACACAGAATGCGGGATGTAACCAATGGCCAATACCAGAGGAGTGTTGATCGATCGAACAATCAAAGTCAGACACAATATAGATTGTCAGTAATGGTTCTTTTTGGTATGATATAAGAATGACGAGCCTCTCCACAAATATACAGAGTGAAGAATTGAACACATACGATCTTTTCAAACACACACGCATTTAGCGGTCGCTCTCGATTTCGGCAAGCATAAAAGTCCTGATTGAGATGCCCGTTGACAATGTCAGATGGGTTAAGTTCAGATGAAGTTTACCAAGCGACAAACCTGGTTGTTCCTCTCCAAGCATTGCCAGTGAGCCTCGTACAACTGAGCACAATTCTCTCTCATCTTGTTGATACTGTTTTCAGAAGACCGAAGGGTGGGAAGGCTTAGTTTACGTCTTCGTTATCCAGCGGCCTTGACTACTGCTCGGCAGTCGAGACTGAGAGAGAAGGGACAAACAAGTCGGTAGCACACCGTGTCACCCGCCGACCCTCCGCCAAGCAGTAAGCAGGATCTTGATTCTCTGCCTTGCAAAGCATAAAGTCCTCTACAAGAATCGCATCCCGAGGGTTAAGCGTACGTGAGGAATCAGAATAAATATCGTATCACGAGTATTAAAAGAATTTAGACCTGATCAGCTTATCAAGTTCGGCTCAACACCGCATGAGGTTTGAGCGGATATAGTCGGAAGATGAGATGGCGAACCAGTATAGTCTTTGCAATAAGGAGCGAGGAAGAATGAGGCACTCTTCAAAGGTGCACTCGTCACTCCAAGTTCAGTAACCTTAAGGATGTTTGATGGGAGTGGATTAGGCTCGACGACATCTCTGTTGATCGATGGGCGATCAAAATGAAGGAGAAAAGAGGCAGAATAGGTGAATCCCGATAGAGAAAGAGTACATAAACAGACAAGAATGTCAGGATCTTGCTCTCCTATCAACGATCACTCGAAAATATCAACAGCAATCAAAAGAAAACATACGAGTACAATGAGTTGTATTGGTTTCCTCTAAACTTATGGTCTTGACCCATCTCTGGATGATGTATTCGATGGGAATGTCACAACGGAAGGAATGAATAGAATGGAAGAGATGGGAGAGAATAAACGAAGAAGGAGGGGACCCAATCTAACTAGTGGTTACGATTTTAGAAAGTAACCGCAACGTAATCCTTTTGGCTTGGGTGCCCTCAGACCAGAAACCACCCGGACCCCACCGGTCACGTGTTTAGTCTGTGCCTGCCCCAGCCTCATCCTCAACAGTCATGGCAGTTTCAGCAGCAGTGGCAAACATCAGCAGCACCGATCAGTGCTCATCCCGGACGCTTGTCCTCGTCACTCCGACTTCTTTTTGTCTTGCAGGCTGCCGAGATGGATGTCTGCTTCTTTGCAAGGGATTCCTTCTGGTCGGTTTGACTGGCTGTCGGTCATGATGAACAGCGCGGTGAAGGCTCTGCAGTCCACAGACCACAGACCAAGACGTGAACAGACAAAGATATGAACAGACAGAGATGATGTGTTTGATCGGGTCATGTGCAGCTAAACTCAGTGTTTATCAGTACCCGCGATGACATACCTGATCATATGTTTGGTACATCATCTGTCGACGCTTTCATCATTCTTCTAGCTATACGCAAAGTACGATATTCCTTTTTCTAATTTGAAAATACTCCTCCTATATATACACTGGGGGACATCATGTTGAAAATAGTTCACAAAATCTACTGTGCCAAGGATATAGAGGAACAGAGATGGCGAGTTTGATGAATGCACTTTCCATGGGAGTTTGACAAGAAGAACTCACTAGATGGTCATCTCGAGGCAAAGAAGGGATATCAGATATATAGGTTGAGAACCCAGTGAACCATAGAGTAAGAATGGGCAGAAAAATGGGGAAGGCACTTCTGCCTATTACATGATAGTTCAATCGGTCCGAATAGACTCATCTCGATAATTCTTATTGTTATTGCCCAAAAATTTCCTTGTTGGTCAGATGGTCAGAGGTGATATGATCAGAACATTTTAAAGAATCACTGAAACACGCCAAGTCAGAATACTATATCGATCAGACACTAAAGACACTGAATCTTGTTCATTCGCGCAAGACTCGCAAGATATCTTCTCACCTTCAAGTCGACTCCCAAGATACGTTCTTATGTGGCGAAGCCACCTTTGGCATCTCTCCTGGCGCGACATCATGATACCTTCTCAATATGGTTGCTTCGGACGAGAGATGCTGCTTATACGCTATCCTCAGTGACCTCGGAAAGTTGACGAGTACCGTATCCTCCACGGTCGGTTCACCAAGATAATCAAACAACACGTCCCGAATGTTCGTCAGCGATCGTCCATTTCCTACTTCTGGAAAATGAAGTCTCAGCGTGACCCTGCCCAGTAACCGGTTGACCATACTGAGTTTGTTCTCATGGTGAAAGAAATCAAGACAACCCTCCCGGAGTTGAGTTTCGAGAATGACGCGGTTGATGTTTTCAAAACTTCTTCCTAGCTCATTCAGCTTTGCTGGATGAACAAGAGCGAGAGAAGCCCCAACGGCGTTAAACATGGCCTGTTGGACTTCCAATAAAGCTGGCTCAAACGCATCCAGCGGAAGACAGGCGATTGTCTTTCGAAAAGGAGCGGTGTGCACGTCGGTATATTGTTGAATATTTGCCTTGAGGTCTTGAACAGCCTGTTCGATTTCGCTCGGCGTAGGAGGGACATAGACGATTCGTTCCACGCTATCAAGTGATGGAAATTTGAACGGCAGGAGGTCGTTCATGTCGGCATTCTGAGTAGGTCCCTCTGTGGAATCGAGAACCAATGGAAATGGGATAATGGTGAACACAAGTTCCTTCACCCATCCGATTCGAGTGGGTCCTAAGATTGGATGGTTCAAGCATCCGGTCTGTCTGTGAAAGATCCCTGTCCAATGATTAGGCCGACAAATAACGAGTCGTCTGTACAATAAGGGAAGGCAATATTGATAATATGCCTTGCAGACGCGCAAAAGGGGTAGAGCAGATGATAGGAGGAATGGATTGACGTCCTGTGGGCTTGATGGCAGGTCTTGCTTGAATGCGAAGAAGAGAATGATGAATTGGATCTCGACAGGAAGATTGGGTAGCACCATGGACCGATTGATTCACTTGATTTCTAGAGAGTAAGACCTAGCAAGAAGATCAAAGAGTGTGGTTGATCCCTAATTAATATTGGGATAGAATCAGTATATTCGGGTCAAGGAATTTAGGCTTGAAGGCCAACTGAGAGAGAAGAAGAAACCAGTGTTAGTACTTATCTGGCAGCATGTTTTTCATTGTATTCCGTAATCAGCCGATTGAAACCCACTCACACTGATGTGAAATTGACTCGGAAAGTTTATATAGAGCGTAGCGGTCCTCAAGGTGGCACGAAGTGATAGTTTCGAACGAGAAGAATTTGGCGAGATACACGAAGACTCAAATTCTAGGGTTGGTCATCATAAAACTGAAAAGCTTATCTAATCGTTTACTTGAAATATGGCTTTAACCCAAACACAAGCGCAGAAAAGACATAGCATACAATATATTTTGAAAGACAACGAAGGGTGTTCTTGTTGTGTAGGTATCAAGAGGCAGGAGAGGAAAAACAGAAATCGAATGAGAAGTGCAACAGGAAACTTCTAGATGATCGAGGTAGATGCAAGGCAAGTGGAACTATGAAAAAGGAAAATAATGTGAATGAAAAGGGTACAAATTCAGACATGGGCAAAGCGTCCAAACACGTCGATAAGAATTGGGGGGAACTGCATGAAGCACGTTGAGAAGACAGTAGGTGAATGCAGAGAAAGAGGAGGACAAGGAAGACAAAAACGAGAGAATAGAGTCTTAGATGACCAAGCCGGCCAAAGATTGACTGATTTCAACCTCTTCGACTTTGACGGCACCTTCCTCCAGATCCTTGGCCTCATCCTTTCTCTTCAGCTCCGCTTCTCGAGCCTTCTTCTCGAACTGTTTCTTCATCTTGAAATAACTGTGAAGTCAAGAACGCATGATGAGTAAGGTATGGATAATATGAGAACAGGATAAAAATAAGAGCAAGATATACTCTTTATGTAATCCACATTCGGTCTTGGCCTTCTGGCCAGCCCATCGACCGGATCGCTCCCCCGCTTCCGGGTTGGAAGACGGAGTGGCGGTGGAGTGCCAATCCCCAATAGATTTGTAGCCTTGATCTAGAAGAAAGTTGTAGGGAACATTTCTGAGACGCAGAGATTGCACGATATGATATGTCAACACAGAACAAGCATATGATCCAGAAAGCAAGAAAGAACAGCGAAGGTGTACATACTCGGCATCAATGTATTCTTTTACCCGTCCGAATGACCACTCGATCAACGGGTTGATCTTGAGTAAACCTGTCGAGTCAATCTCGACTACAGGAAGAGCAGCTCGCTCAGCGCCTTGCGATCGTCTTCGTCCAGTCAAGACGGCCTTGACGCCTAGCTGGGCGTATGCACGATGAGAGGGTTCCACCTACGCTCATAGAAAAGATTTCAAGGATGGTCAGGTTTACACATCGACGACACGATGGGACGGATGCCAGAACATAAAGAAACATACCTTGACAAGGTAGTCATACATGTCCTCTTCTCTCTCCCAAAGCTTTTCTCCATAAACCTGCTCAAATGCCTTCGCATCTTCCACCTCGTTTCCCTCCTGGTCCACCGGCTTGAACACGTGAAGCGGGGCCAAATACGTCTCTTCTACTTGACTAGCAAGCGCAAGTGTGGACGGGAAATGGTAGAGTGTGTCAAGGAAGATAAGAGGGACGAGGTGAGGCTCGTCTCGTGAGAGCGAAATGGAAGAAATCATTGAAGTGGCTGCGAGACCAGTTCTAGAGTACGGTTAAATGGAAAGGTGATTAGCAACCAACGTCTGATCTGGATTTATGAAAAAAAAAAAAAGGAGAAAACCCCCGACGATGACGTACAATCCGAAAGCAGTAGTTTGCCAGAGTGCTCCTTCAGGTATATTGTCAATTGCCCACTCGAGAATCTGTTGAGGAGACTTTCCAGCGAGCTGCTCGTTGATCTGAACGAGTTCATCTGAGGTGAACAGGGTGGATGCAGCTACGGGCGAAGGCTGCTCAGCCTGGGGAGTGGTAGAAATGCTCATGGTTGATTCTGGGGTGAGAATGGACGATACAGCTTTGGATGCAGACGATGTTCTGTTTCGAGCGAGCGTCGAAGGTGATTAGGCGGAGGTGACTGTCTAGAAGAAGGATAACGAGAATGTACAGTTACGAGCAAGAAAAGAGGGGAAAAAAAAGAAAGAATGCTTGAGCGAAAGATTTATATGTCGCTTATGGGTGCACAAGAAAATGAGAAGGATCACGCAATTGTTAAAAGCGTAGGTCGCTCCGAACCGGCAGGCGGTTCCAATATGAATTTTGCCGGTTGAATGTGTCAGCCGAAATAATCGGTAAGCCGTGTGTGAGTGATGTAACTGAGTTGCTGACGAATGTAACTGAAGACCCGAGACTTGTAAACCAACGCCTAGAACATTCTTGTTACGCTCACGCGAGACCCTCGATCAAACAGGTGGCCATGACTCATCGCTAGTTGTAACCGCACGTAAATCGTGCCTCTAGGCTAAGCAAGTGATAGATATGTGCGTGGTCTCACGGGTTACAACCCTTCTTGCTTGCACACGCGCAACTCTGTCTTCTGGGTCTTTCTCCTTTTTCCTCCTTTGGTCTTTTTTCTTTCTCTTTCCATACCCAACAAACCTTCTTCGTAACTTTCTCATACAATTCCCCAAAGGTTCGTTCTTGTGTTTTCTCTATTGGCCCTTCCCTTCTTCAGCCCTTTTCTCGTCATGTCAGTATTCTCGGATTTTCGCTTCATCCTTTGTCTTGCCATCCTTGACTGTTTATGTGAGATGGGAAAACATGATCATCACGAGGTGGAGTGTAGGGTGAGGTGGAAGTAAAATCCCATCGCGTGTTTTTTCTCCTCTTCCCCTTCCTTTTCGCAGAGTCATGCTTCTACTCAAGCAGTAGGAACACCATCAAGAACGATCTCTCCTCTTCCCTCTTCTCAACGCCATTTTCTTCTATCTCTCCTGTCCTTTCTCTTGGATCTTTGATCTCCTTGTGTCTGTGCCAATAGAAAAGAAAAGGGGTCAATTGAACTTACCTGTCGTCTTCTTTCTGTCTTCCACCTTGGTTTCATCTCCCATTCATCTATTCCATCATTGCCCTTCCTGTCCATTTGTCCTCCTCTGATTTCCTTGTTATCGTCTATCGCCTTTTTGTCACAGCTAAATTTCCTTGCCCCAACTCGCAATATCTACCAGATATCCATTGTAAGCTTTTCTTGTTGTCATATTCCATCTCTATCTCTTGCTCGAGCTCTTCGTATATCACCGAATGTGCCCAAGCGGATGCTCCAAACTCTCAGAACGGACGAAGGTGGGGTGAAATAAGGCTGAATGTGCCAAATTTCGGGCAGAGCACATCAGAACAAATAAAGAAAGTTTCTGATAGGAGGGGCGGCAGGAGCAAACAGGAACGATGTGCGGATGCACCTGTCACTGCCGAGCAGGGGCATTTCTTCTCGGTTTGTGGCGGAAGATGCTCCTAGATCGTCTCCCCACTCACACGTACACTCCTGTTTCTGTAAATGTCCCGCTTACTGAATTACGATCCTTTTAACCGTTAAAACAGATGTCCGAGTCGAGAGAATCCAACGTCTACCTTGCCAAGCTCGCTGAGCAGGCCGAGCGATACGAGGGTGCGTTTCTATCGATGACAACAGAAATACAGGTGTATGCGTACTGACATCTCATCATTGTTTTCAATGATGACATCGTGTGCATTCATCTGTCAATCCGACATCTACTCTTACTGGAAATGGGCCATCTGTCTTGTATGGGTTGAATATTATAGAGATGGTCGAGAACATGAAGCGAGTTGCTTCCACCGATCAGGAGCTCACCGTTGAGGAGCGAAATCTCCTCTCTGTTGCCTTCAAGAATGTCGTACGTACCTCTCGTTACAGATTTAGTGTCGATGCCTTTTGCTGAATCAGACCATGATCTACTTTTGCATACAATCAAGATCGGAGCCCGACGAGCCTCGTGGAGGATTGTCAGCTCTATTGAGCAGAAAGAGGAGTCTAAGGGAAATGATGCTCAGGTTACCATGATCAAGGGATACAGGGAGAAGATCGAGGCCGAGCTTGCCAAGATCTGCGAAGACATTCTTGAGGTTTGTGACTTTCCAGATTACTCCGCCCTTCGAACAGCATTGCATGAACTGACGATAATGGGAATCAAATTGTATATTGCAGGTTCTTGATAAGCACCTCATTCCTTCTGCTGCCTCTGGAGAATCTAAGGTGTTCTACCACAAGATGTTCGTCCTTTCTGGTACCTAAAAAAACCGAAGCTAGACACGTGCTGAAGAGTTATCTGGTTGCCTTTGAAAAAAAATCAGGATGGGAGACTACCACCGATACCTTGCTGAATTTGCGTCCGGCGACAAGCGAAAGGACTCGGCTGACAAGTCGCTGGAGGCTTACAAGGCTGCTTCCGATGTCGCTGTTACTGAGCTCGCCCCCACCCACCCGATTCGATTGGGTCTTGCTCTCAACTTTTCGGTGTTCTACTACGAGATTCTTAACTCTCGTTAGTCTTCTCTGAACCACTTTTATCCGTATATATATCGACTGTTGCTAAGAACATTTGATTTATCCACAGCCGATCGAGCTTGCCATCTTGCTAAGCAGGCTTTCGACGACGCCATCGCTGAGCTTGATACTCTTTCCGAGGAGAGCTACAAGGATTCGACGTTGATCATGCAGCTCCTTCGGGATAACTTGACCCTCTGGACCTCGGATATGCAGGAGAACGAGGCCAAGGGAGAGCCCACCAAGGAGGAGACCGCTGCTCCGGCAGACGAAGAGTAGAGGCTACAAGGACGTTTCTTTTTCCTTTCGCCTTTCCGAGTTTGTTCCCTGGTCTTTGTTCCGTATAGTTCTCTCTACTCTGGCCTATCTCATTTTCCTCAATTACCTGTTTCGTTCTCGCCCTTGCTATCCTCGCCATCCTTCTCTTTACCTTTCTACTTCATGATATCTTGGATGTGCGCCTCTAGTGTTTGATGTTTTTTTTCTTCCTTTCGTCTTCGATTAATCGTTTTCGCTCTATCTCCTTTTCCTCCTTTCTTCCTCTTGATTCGATTGTTTTCTCTTTCGCGACCGCTCTCGACTCTTCGGTGCATGCCTCCTTTTTCAAATTCGCAATTTGATTCGGAACTATCGAAGATGGTGAATGTTATCCAAACAAGCAAATAATCTGTGTGTTCAAATATTCCTCCTGCGGAATCGTTTTCTTTTGTATCCCAGTTGGTTGTAATCCCCGGGGGGTAATTGTATGTATGGGGATCGATAGAAAGCCGTGGACGGAAGTCGAAATGATTTAGTTCAGCTCCGCATTATATCCGCGCCACCCATGATCTTGGAAAGAAAAAAATGGGGAAAAAATCTTGTTCCCTTTTTCCTTCTTCTTCGCCACGATTCTTCCGTCTCAGTTGAAAATTCTCTCAAGAAGACTCTTTTTTTCGTTGTCGTTCTTCCTCATCAACCACTTTAGGTTTTTCTTCCTCACAAGGACACTATCATCTAAAGAAACAACTACAAGTCAAGAAGGTTATCCTGTCTCTCTCCTCTGTGGCTTTTAGAATAGTATATTGACCAGTATCCGTTTCTTCGATTATTCTCCTCCATCGATCGTATTCATTTACTCGACGCAGGCAAAGAATCAAAAGTTTGTTGGTTAGGTTTGTCGAAGAACTCATTTCCCTCTATTTGTCCAACATTTCATCTCGCAGCAGGCTTGCGTGCTCTCCTTTTTGTCTTTGAAGAGAAATGAGACAGGAAAACAGCAATTGCCTATTTCCGTCTAGGTCGGCGGACTGCCTATTATTCCGCTCTACTATTCTGTTTTCTTCCATCTTCTCTTTCTTTGTGTCTGCCTGTTTTTAAAAAATATACCAAAAAGGCAATAGAGAAACCCCAGCGATGTACTTACCACCCGCTGCCAAAGCGGGAGAAGAGAAGCTGAACGCACTGGGTGCAACACGGGTGCCGGGAATCTAATCAAAAAAAGAGACCTGTGCTGAGATAATACCGTCATAGCGGATCATGGATAATGCCTGCGTCGCGATCAATTGTTGCCTTTTGAACCCACTTTCTCCTGCCTTTTTTGCTCTTTCTTCACCTTTTCTCTCGGTATACTCATTTTTCGTGTTGGTGTATATGTTGGATTGGGCTGGTCGTCGCGATGCTGGTTGTGCAAACAGCAATGCATACACCTGACTGGAAAAAGATGTGAGTTTCTTATGTTTCTTATGACCAGGCAGATGGTCGATTGTGATATCTAAGGAAAGACGAGGGGTTGTTTGTTTCACAAGGCTTGGTTTTCCTTACGTGTTCCCTTTCGATTCTTTTTTTTTGTTCTATGTTTCTCTGTTTGCCCGCATTTCGTTCTGTCTGCCTGTCCGTTGTCTATGACCGGTTTGGTTTTTCAGTCCCAATGCGTCCGACCACCTGAAGTGGTACGAGAATAAGGGAAAGCTCAAGCTCGACTTGTACGTTAACCTTTTGAAGCTTCAAATGCAGCCCTGGACGACTGACCTCGTTTTGAGAAAACATCCTACGTTTTATTTTCACAGTTTCTTGAGTATCATCTTTGTGGGCATGGTCCTGAACGGATGTCAGTAGCTACTCCAGGACTTTCTTTTCATTCTTTTTTGTCCCTGTGGTTTAACTCGTAGTGCTCGTACCGTGTGTAGTTGATGGGACGATCATCTCCAGGATTTTAGCGCTCGATGTTTGGACAGAGGATATTGGGAACCCGAGCGCTTCCCAGATCGGAGTCCTCAATGCTGTTCCATACATGTCTGGTTTTGTTGTCGGTCCTTTCATCACTTGGCTTGACTCCCGATACGGACGACGATGGGGACTTCGATGTCAGTTCTTCTTCTTTGTACGCTCGGCTTTAGACTGGATTTGGGTTCTTGGACTTATTTTGATCCCGAATCATGCGCTATCATCAGTCTATGGGTACACTATGATCATCGGAACTGTCATTGGTTGTGTCGCCGGGTTGGACGGAGTGAATGGTTACGGTCGTACGTCGCCTTGTGCTAACTCCCACGATATCTGGCCGAAGCTTATTCTGGTTCTTGTGACTGCTGCTCTCCTCTCGCTTAGTCTTCGTCACCTCAAGATTCATCATTGGGTTTGGTATGTCGTTACTCTATGTCTCTTGTTGACGCATATAGTCTCATTGTCTTTTCATAACTTCACTACAGGACTGGCCTCTTTTTTGATGACTTCCCTCATCGTCGTGCAGGAGATTTCACACCCTCGATCTCGTTCGATTGTGGCTGCCTCTTGGGATTCGTACTGGATTTTGGGTTCAGTCATTGCATCTTTCTTGATCTTTGGAACATCGTACATCCAAAACTCGTGGGCTTGGCGAATCCCTTACCTGGTTCAGCTTCCGATGGCCTTTTACGTATGTCCTCATTTCTTCTCGAGATATAACTGTATCAATCGGAATTTAGCTACTTCTCTCTACTTACGTCGACAACTCTCTCAGATTGTGATTGGAGTTCAATTTGTTCCTGAGACGCCTAGATTCTTGATGGCCAAAGGTCGAGAGGACGAAGCATTCAAGTTTTTTGTTGATTACCACGGAAACGGAAACCCAAACGACGAGCTGGTCTTATATGAGTTTGATCTTTTGAAGAAGACGCTTCAGATGGAGGCAGAGAACAAGGAGGCAGATTGGTCGATGATCATCAAGAACAAAGGTAGTCTACATCGGTTGTCGTTGGCAGCTCTCATGGCTTTTATGACCGGGGTAGGTCTCTTCTTTCTGTGTGCTGAAAGCTCTTGTTGGAAATCTGACATGTTTGTTTCTCACGTTGATCTCCAGCTGTCTGGATGTAAGTCGGGATGTGTTGATTTCGATCACGTGGTTGAGAGTACGCTGACTATAACGCTTTCCATCGACAAACAGCTTCCATCGTCTACTACTACTGTTCGTTACGTTCTTTAGTCCAGTTGATAATCCCAAGAATTCTGTTATTTACGTTACTCGATTCTGGCTCTTCCTCTTCTACAGACACCGAGGTTCTTAATCTTGTTGGCATCACAGACACCACCACTCAAACTGGAATCGGGGCCGGACTGTCGATGTTCACTTGGTTTTGTCAGATCGCTGCAGTCTATCTTGATAAACGAATTGGGAAGAAGACGGTTCTATTGTGGGTTTGGCCAACTCTATTGCTTGGGTTGATTGGGATGTGTGTTTCCTCGTGAGTGAATGTTCTAGTCACTTTCTCCACTCGTTTGCTGTCCTGATATGTTTTCAATTCTTTCCACAGCGGCGTGTTTGCAAACACGGGTGCGGACAGCAAGAGTGCAGGAATTGCAACCGTCGCTATGTTGTGGATTTATTTAGGGTTCTTCAACTTTGCCAATCCCGTCTTGTACTCCTACCCTGCCGAGGTCCAGACCTACTCTCTTCGAAGTAAAGGTCTCTTGGTTTGGAACACTTTGAACCAGTGCATGGGTGTGTATGCTACTTGGGTGGATGTAGTCGCTCTCGAATCTATCGGTATGTGCACCTACGTCCTATGTTTGACTTCGCCGTTGTCTCATCAGTTCTATCTCTTTTTCCTCGTGTGTCGTCGAGGACGGTAGGTTACAAGTACTACATCGTCTACATGCCCTTGGTCATCATTCAATGGTGCCTGGCCTATCGGTACATGGTTGAAACTCATTCATACACTCTTGAGGAGATCACGCAGGCATTTGACGGTCCGGACGCTGTTGTTCCTATCATCGATAAGATTCAGAGCCAGGAGTTGCCTGCTTATGATTTCAAGGAGCCTTCGGTTGAAGATGGTTTGGGGGTCAAGGCACACATCAAGCCACAAGTCATTTGAGGAGGGGCCATGTGTGGGCCAAAGAATCAAGAACACCCAAAATCGAGGTGTTTTAAAAATTAGAAATCTTATCTTCCTTATTTTCAGTAATCTAAAATCTCTATGACTGTTTGTCTTTCTATCTCTTTTCTCAATCTTATTTGTAGATAGACTTTCTTCTCAATTATTTGAATCTAGCCATTCTTGTGTATGTCATGTCAGTGTTGCTTGTTTCTGTTCGTTGGGGAAACGAAACCCACTGCGTGATTCGATTAAGCGCAAGAGGCGGACAATCTCTTGATCGGTCGGCGCTGACGATCTACGTTCTCTCATCGATCCATCCTGAATTTTCTTTCTCGTTCTTCACCATCTGTTCCCAAGGAATCTTCATATGACCATACTTGTTCCATAAAGACGTATCTCTCATGACATCCTATATTCTCGCCCAACACTCTAACGGTAGAGATATCCATCCGAGCTATACCCCTAAAGAGAAGGATGCCCGTTGTCCGTTCTGTCAGATCGCTAACGCGAATGAGGCGGATAGAAAAGCATACACTGTTTATGAGGATGAACAGTACGTAGGCCGATTCGATCCATCGCATGTGTTATGTTCTGCCCCTCTCTATTTATTCCTTACACTGTGTTCTCTCTACTGAAGCTTCTTTGTCTGTGTCGTGGTTAAATTAGCACGATCGCTTTTCTAGGTTAGACCTCTTCCTTTGTTGACGATACCGAAAGCGCTTCTCTGACGATCCTCGATCGATTTCACTCGACTTCTTTTATCACGATGTCCAGACTTGATGCCAATTCGACCTGGTCATACCCTCTTAATTCCAAAGTTCGTTCGTTTGTTTGTTTCCTCTTCTCGTTCGATCGGTAGTTCCTCTTTGGGCCTGATTCAGTCTTGTTTCTTGGTTTTTCTTGCTCGATTGACCGATCGTTCGAATTGTTGCTGCATATAAAGGTCACACTGTCCGAGGCTGGCCGATCTGTCTTCAGTAGAGGGTGCTGCTATGGGAAGTGTGATGCCCAAGATCATCACGGCTATAAACAAAGGTATGAACACTTCGACACGTACCTGGAAGTGGAGAGCATAGATTGAGCTCCGAGTTCTTTGTTGGGATCGAAATTAGCCACGGATAATCCGGATTTGAATGTCGGTTCGTTAGAGAATTCTTCATCGTCAACTCGGACTAGGATTTATCAAATCTAACATCCTGAGTTCATATCCTTCAAGTTTTGAATCAAGGGTTTGCGCAAGCTGTGTCACATGTAATTATCTTCTCTTCAGATTTATACCTTTTGCTTAAACAGTCCGAAGGCCGTCACCTTCTGAATGGCATCCCGTTGATTGATTTGTACGCAGGCACATTTCCATCTGATTCCTGCACCTCATCCGTCAATGCCTCACAAGTTTCGAACAAACTCGCTTTCTGCCGATCACTCTCCGATATCCCCCGTGGTCAATCAGACGGTCCCTATATCGGTGACGACGAACCCCATGAATAAAAGAGAGAGAAATAGGTCGCCAGCGGATTGGTCGGCTCAGGAATTGATGGCCCACCCACCTGACCACAAGGAGATGCTCAGAGGAGAGACCGAGGCCCGGATGGGGTGGCTCGGCAAACGAGACGGGGATGCATTGAGTGCGAAAATTCGAAGCTTTCTATAAGCCTGTATGCTGTAAGAAGGAGAGATGAGAGATAGTATATGTGTGTGTGTGTGTGCAAGGTCGTTTATAGATCTCCTCTGTTCTAAATGCTGCAGTCTCTTTCGTGCTGGTTCGATGTAAATTCCTAATGTAATGGACTGTATAACTGTCATAGTGTATTGCGTTGTAAGACTCGACGGGTTTCAACCCGCGCCTATCATCTCTACTCGTCGGATGCCTCAGTTCGACCTTGATCCACCATCACTATCACCACCATCCATCAACTTTATTTGTACGACAATCGCTCACAGATGGACGCGGTGTACAAAGAACTTTCCAGGCTGGAAGCATTAGGAGCAACTACGCCAATCACTCACAAAAGAACAAAATCCAGATCATCAGACGTATCTATCTCGACCCCTGGCTCATCAGCTACGGCCGCTTCTGCTGGAGGATCAGCCATCAATGTTTCTTTAGACACATTGGTAGATCAATTAATAGCGGCTCGACGAGAAGTCCTTGGCTCAAACACTCTGGAAGTGGTTGACGAGATTTTGAATCGCATGGAAGTTGCGATTGAAGGATCAAAGTGCAAAGTTGACGAGGTTTGTTCTTGTTTCGTTATCATCCCTTGCCTCTCAATCTGTGATTCTTGGAGGGGTCTGATCACCGCTGATTTCGTTAAATTCGCCTGGTGGTCGCTTGGAGGACAATCAGGCACTAAAGTCGTATCACAAAGCAATTGGCAAAGTCGGAACAGCTCTGACCAAGGTCTGTGGAATCACTTGATCACTTATACCGGTCTATCCTTGATCTGCATGGCTCACATTAAGTTGTGCCGTTGATTCGTTTATAGGCCATGCCGGAGAACCAGTCGTTCCCTGATCTTGGAAAGTTCTCAGAGACCAACTCACATAGACTGCTCGGTCAAACAGTGATGAACGCATTGACGAGAAGGGCGGAAGAGAATACAGTTTTGTTGATGGAAGAAGTATTCCCCTATTCCTCTGTCTGTCCATCGGACTGATGAAGACACTGACCAGTTTTATATTCGTATGATCAGGAACATGGATTTAAGTCCTCCTCTGTTGAGCTCGAGAATGCTCAACAACTTCACCGAACACTCAGCGCAATCAGTGAGGGAGACTTGACGCTTGCTATACAGTACGTGCAGTACTTCTATATGACGACTGAGAACTTTTCGAGTAATATAATGCAGTCACGGCTCACTAACATTGGATCTAATTTCTTCTTTGATCCAGATGGGCTACAAATAATGCTGGATTCCTGAGCGCTCGATCGTCTCCGCTCTTGTTTTACCTTCATCGGTCGATCTACCTTCGGAAACTTCTTCCCTCTCTACTCTCCCTTCCTGCTCCGGCTTCTCCACCGGGAGTGCTCATCGATTACGCTCGACAATATTTCACTCCTCTCTTCTCATTGTATCCGACCGAAATCAAGCGGCTTCTCGGAGCGCTCTTGTTTGCGTCCAACTCGGTTCAGATTTTCCGAGATTCACCTTACGCAGATTTGGCCGACCCAGGGTTACACGCTCCGCTGCTGGTCCCATTGTTTGAGAAAGAGTTTTGTGATCGAGTGGGTTGGCCCAGGAAGGAAGTTCTTGGCATAGTCATTGGGCTAGGAGCGAGTAGCTCTGTAGGTAGGATTGAAAAAGCGAGAAAGATGATGAAGGCAAAAGTCGGGTCAGATTGGGAAATTGAGGCAGAGTTACCGGTATGTTGTGTCTCCCTCTGCTCAGACATTTCTTCCCATGCCTCAAGAGGATTGGTGTTAATTCTTCTTTACGTTCAGATCGAGATCCCCTTGCCTCCTTCGCTCAGGTTTCACTCAATATTTACATGCCCTGTCTCTAGAGAACAAGCGACTCCAACAAATCCTCCGATGATGCTTGTTTGTGGCCACACTATCGCTAGAGAGTCGTTTGCTAAGTTGGGCAAGGGAACGTATGTAGATTACACTCATTCAGTTTTGAGGGAGTTGCTCAACTTAAGCATCGAGCTGAACTTCGGCTTGGCCCTTTTCTCCAATTAGGATGCAACATCTGATCAGTCGAACGGCAAAATGTGTGTTAAATTGATCCTTTGTCGCTATATCATCTTGTCATCGACGCTCGTATAGTCGGGAATCTTTCTGATGCTGACTACGCAGCTTGCTTTGCGTCTTTCCCGAATTCTCAGGCCCATACTGTCCTATGGTTCGTAGCGGGGTTTTCTATCTTTTCGTAGTGTTCTGTTCTGGCGGTTCTTCGAGAACCACGAATTTAAGCCTAATCGAGAACGGTTCTCCTTTCCATTTCTAAAACGCAACAAAAAGGAAACCTCTGTAAACTCGGCTTTGGAACTTCATTTTTAAGCATCACCCTCTGATCTGTCTCATGGACAGTTTTTTAAGACTTCGACCATCTCCTTCTCTTGTCTCCCTCCATATTGGCTTTTTTCTCTTCTTCTCCCTCTGCTTCACGACTCTGTACAACTCAGAATTGTACTTCACGCCTGTATCCAGTCTTCTAGTTGCGTACTGCCACATTATACATATGTTTTTTTTTCTTAAACTACTATCGTCTCATACAGAATACACCTCATCGGGAACCAATAGCCAAGCGTTGAGAAGTCGAACTGAGTCAACAGAAGTGAATTCAAGAGGTTCCGAGTGATTGATGGTGACCTTCACGAAGATGCATAAGAAACATTCTCAATTATCCAACGCGTCAACTGTCACATCTAAACGACCATCACCCTGATCGATTGATCACTACCATCTGTTTATTTCCCATCAACATATCTTCCGGTCACAGCTGGCGCAGCGATTCTTTGTCATCTCGTCAGATTGATAGCCGTTCGTGGTTGGGCGTTAGGTCTCTCTTGAAAAAAGCTCCTCAGAACTAGGCCGTTTCTCCTTCTGTTACGCGTCCAATAAATCAGGGATCATGCCATCTTCCCAACGTACCAGCCCTATAGCAGGTCCCTCGACAAAAAAAGAACCTATCCATGATGTACATCAGGTCTTTAATTCCTTCAGACCGGTTGAGTTTGGTCAGATAGATTTTGATAAGAATTCCTGTCAGAAGCAGTATGTGGAAGGATCTCTTGCCTCGCATTCCTTGCCAAAGATGCCGGAGAAATCAAAGTCTGGGGAGAGTGAACTTCAGGGGTCGATGTAGGTATTTCCGTTTGGCTCGTTTCCTGTTTACCGGATCTAATGCATATATGTACCGGTTTCATGTTGATCGCTTTGTGTTGATGGGATGTGTTCTCGCTGAAAACATTTACTCGATAGTGTCATCCGGGAAGACAACGGCCGAGACCCACCAACAAACATCAAGATCATTCTCGCGGGTTCATGGGCTATCGAGGCTTCTAAGATTGAACTCAAACTACAAAACACTTACCACATTGCTCTCCAAGGAGCCAAGTTTGAAAAGGTCGTCAAGAATGAGAAGTCAGGCGTTCGACTGAGGTTTGAGGACGGAATATTGATGAGAGATGCTCGAACGATGAGGATTTGGAATGGATTTAGAGGTTCGTTCAAGGTTCAGTCTTGATGATCACAGACTCTGATAATAACTAGAATCTAATTCGGTTTGTCTTTCGTCTTTTCTCCTGTTATAGCGGCTAGGAAGTATCGAAGACAAGCTCCAGCAAATTCAGACTCATGGTTTGCTAGATCGACACCTGACACGACGACCACGACGACGACGGGGAATTCCTCACCTGCTATAGCCTCTGCTACTGCTGCTGATAGCAATTCCAATTCTGTGCCTAAAGGTGGAAACGTATCGACACGCCCTCTGAAAATATCCCGTACTCTTTCCTCTACCCCTTCCAACAGTTCAGTTGTAGAAATCGAGTCCGACAGTGTGCATGGGTCACCTCAAGTGCCAGCATCGTCTGTATCAAGAGCAAGTCCCACTTCTATGGCGGCTAATATATCAATGCCAGTCCTTTCGGATAGACATATCCGGCTCTCTAGCACGCCTCGACCAGACAGCTCGCCTGCAAAGGATGCGATTACGGCTAATAAAAACATTGTTCCAGTACATGGAAGCCAGGGAGAGGGTATCAGGCCAAAATCAGCAGTTCCCGGTTGGTTGATCAACCCCAAGACGGAGTCTCCCTCACCATCGAAGAAGCAGGTAAGTTTTTTACAGCTTCGATTTAATACCCAACAGCACTCAGTCATATGGCATATACTTTGCTGATTTAAATACTGCCTCAATTGATGATCTGACCTTTCGATCTGCTTCACAGAAGCTTACGAGGAAGCATCGATCTGAATCGATTCTCTCTAACGACTCCCGCTCGTCCCGTTCATCCTCCATTTTTTCCACCACTCCGTCCTCTAAGAGCGGCAAGATCAAGCTTAATGTTGCTAAGCGGATTTTCAAGATATACCCGTCGTTGGAAACCCCAGAATCTGAAGACCTCGTGAACGAGATGGCTGACGTGTTCTTACAGAAACATGACGCAACGCAACGACAGATTCTCTACTTCAACCCAATTCTTCTTAAGAAGGAAATTGATCAGATAAAACAGATGCTGGAAAACGCACAAGAGGAGAATCTTAATAAAGCTCAAGAGTATCTGCATGCACTGGTCTTGAGCGCAGATCCGGAAGTTGGAGAACATATGGGGAGAAAGATCGCGGGGTTAATCGTTAGATCGTTCGCGACTCCAGCAGATCGAAGGGTCTTCTTCCTGGACCAGCAGATTTTAAAGGTCAAGATAAACGAGGCGAAGGAACTTCTCCAGGAGCTGGAGGAAGAGGAGGAAGAGGAGGACGAGGAAGAAGAAGACAAGATGGAAGAAGACGATGATATGAAGCCAGTAGTGGACGTTCTAATGCAGGATGGAGATCAAGAAGATCAGCTTAAAGAGGATCAGCCTCAAGAGGATACGAAACCGGACGTAGCTTTGCTGGAACAAGTACGCGCAGAAGATAATCTTCCAAAAGAAACTCCTACATCTACCATCTTGCCTATAGTCATTCCTTCCCCCGTGCCCACTCCTCCATTGGCACTCGCTCCTTCTCCAACACCTTTCCCGATATCCGCATCAGATCCGTCTGTGGTCGCAGGGCCTAATTTGGTCAGTCGATTACCCTCCCCGCCCCCAAATCAAGCCCCTGCACCTAGCAAAGATACTGTGTCTGTCGATCTAGCACTTCTGGATGCTCGCAAGACTAAGGAGATTCCTCATAAGTCTGTCTCGTTTCCTTCTCCTCTCAACAAACCCACCTCTGCATTGCAGAAGACACACTCGGCGCCAGACTTGGCTAAGCCTATCGCTTCAGTGGAGAGACTCGAAGGCGGAGCCACAATCAACACTGGTTCAAGATCCAAACACAAGAAGAGGACACCTGAAGAGTTGGAATCTTATTTGAAAGAAAAGAGAGAAAAGGCAGAACGAGAAGGAACCGCTTGGGTGGATCATGGTCGTTATTTGGAGATAAAACGACTTAGGTCTGGTTTGACTGTCGAAATGATTGCGGAGGGAGCATATCCAATCGGGTTTACAGATGACGTACGTCTAGTTTCTCCAATAGATACTCTAATCATCCTGGTTGAACAAGATATCCTCTCAATCTTGTCTGGTTCTGTACAGAGATTCGAGTATTCTCCCATAGCCAATCTGAGAGACCTCGAGGTCAACCGAAGGGGTAATTTAGTGGGCGTTGTCACAAGTACAACCACTAAAAAGATGGCAAGCGGTGAGTTTCTGCAAATTGCATTCGCTGTAACTACGAGCTCTTGCGTTTGATTTTTGTATCTGATTCTGTACGAAATTGTTCAATCTCCATCTGTCAAATATATCAACGTACAGGCGACTTCCACACATCGTTGAATATGAGAGACCCTAGTGGATCTATTTCCATAGTTCTGTTCACAAACAGAGAGATCAACCGTCCGGACCCTATCCCTGGTTCTATCCTGCTTCTACGCTCGGTGAAGGTAAGACATCTGCGTATCGCTTCTGAATCACCTTGATAAGTAACCTGACTCGATATGCATGTTTACTCCACATCTCATTCCTGCAGAAAAGTAGCTGGCCGTCACCCCAGATGGTCGGTACCGCCAGAGATGATTGGACATGGATCTACACCGATCAACAAGTATCCACGATGAAGACTCATAGCAATTTTCACAACCTAACCATTCAAGCCTTACCGATCATCACCCATGACTATTTTCTGAAGCTTTCAATATGGTCCAAGCATACACTTGGCTATGGAAGTGCGGCTGCTGTTAAAGAAAAAAATCAGAAAAGGCCTCGATCTCTAATCAATGTATCAAAAATTGAGGTTAACGTCTTTTTTGATCTTGTCGCTCAGGTGAGTAACGCACCCCATCTCATCCCATCCCCTTCTTTTCCATTTCCCCTTTCCTATTTGTAAGTAAGACTTGAGAAAGAACAAACTAACCAATCAGTGGGATATCATGTTGCAATGTAGATCGTTCAAGTTGCGAGGGCGAACGATGCGCTGGATCTATGGGTAACCGATTTCACATCCCATCCTGATATTCCCGAATGCGAAGAACACATGCCTAGGCCAGAAGATGGTCTGGCGCCAACCACAGCTTTCGGAAGATATGTTCTTAAAGTGAGCGCCTGGGATGACCTAGCCAATGAGGAAAATACAAGTCTTCGACCAGGAAAGATCGTTCGAATGAGAAATCTTCGACCTTGGTACAGATCAGGAGCTCTGGAAGCGTCAATGTATGGAAGGGCTGATAGTGGGTGTCGGATTGACCGGATACGGGAAGGCGATTTGGAAGCCCAGGAACTTGTCAGGTTCGTTTTTTTGTTTGTATCTTATGAAGATAAATTCCTAATATCCAAAAGCCCCATTGCTGATTACTATTTCGATCTCGTTTGTGACCATACGAACAAACAGTCGAAGAAAGGCATTCTTCGAGATTCTTTCCGGACAACAGAGTCAAGACCTGAAGCCTGTGATAGAAGATGTACCTCCCGTTTCAACAACCGAGCCTTTAATCACAGAGCATCAGTCTTCTACTTCAGACTTCAATACTTCAGAACCCAATGCTTTGGAGCGTTCTACTGCAAAGTTGGCTGTCACGCCAGACGAAGTATCACCTGGTAAATTACGACTGCTTCGACATCATCTTTGAAAATGTGCGAAGAGACTGATGGTGTGACTGCTTGTTCTAAAGTGAAACGGCTATATTCCGACGAGTCTCACCCGGGAGGCGTTTCAATTGAACAAATCATCTCAGAGCTGCCTTGTCCTGGTAAATATGCAATCCGAGCTCGAGTGGTAGATTACTTGTCAGTCTTAGCTTGAATTACCTCGTCGTCAATCAGATGTTGACTAGCTGAATCAATGGTGTGTCTTGAATACATACAAAATCAAAATAAACAGCCCCAAGAGACTAGAGGACTGTATTATTGGAATTTGTGGTATTTGTCAAGATCAGTAAGTCACGATTTCCCTACCTGTACAGATATCCTTCAAGATTACTGATTTGTGGTATGCCTGCTGAATCAATCGCTAGTGTTTCCCCCTGTAGAATTCTTACTACAGACAAAGGATGTCGAGAGTGTAACGAGACGAGAGTCCGATGGATGTATAGAGTCGTTCTTCAGTTAGAAGATGGAACAGGATCTCTGAAGGCTGGTTTACTCGAGGGCGATATCGTACGTCTTTGTCTATCTCTCTCTTTCTTCTTTGTTAACTAAACGACCTAAAAGTCGACTATGACCAACCCTGCTTTCCTGTGTATTGGGAGAAATTATTAGCACGAGATGTTCCCAGGGCTTCCATTAGCAGAGACGTACCTCAACCCGGCAAACGAAGTAATCGATCTCCTTCGCTCAAAGCTCAGTCTCTTGATCCCCTCTATGAGATCCCCCACTCCCATCTCTCCTACTGGGCAGCAGATTCCTGGACCTCCGTTAGAAGCATGTGTAAAGAGTTATTGGGTAAACCACCAAAAGGGAGAGAATGCTGCTGAGGATAGTGTCAAGGAGAGGAGCTATAGAATATTTGCGACTACGCTGAAAGATTGAGCTGTACAACCGATCGAACTATATATGTTTATATTTCTCTCTTTCTTCTGTCAAATCTAAGGCACAAAGAGCGGCAGAACATTCATGGAAGATAAACTATGGAAAGAATATACATGATGATGTATACTGATTTTCGGTTCTTGCAACGCCCCGGTGATTGTCTACAACGAGAAAAGACACGCGGAATTACGTGATAGTGATTGTGAGCAGTTGGATACGGGTAAGATGTAAAGGGTGAAGAAGATGAGAAGGGGAAGATCAAGATATTTATAAGATCAAGGGAAAGCTCCAGGCATGGGATTCGTCGTCAACGCAACCTTGCCACCCGGTCCAACTCCACTGAGTCCAACCCTGCCCACAAAAAATGTTTCTTTGACGTAACTCTGCAGACCCTTTGCGGTGATTTCACCGAAACCAGCCATCATTCCACCAATGAAAGGAAGCAAAACGTTGATTCCCAAACAGGCGAAGGCAAGGAGGGCTCGTCGACGGAGAGGAAGGTACTTTGACGAGAACAAGGCGAGGGTGAGCGAAGGAGGCGTCAAGGCGGAGGAGGTGCTGGAAGCGAGGTAGTGCTCGATAGGAAGATCAGCAGAGTTGATAATGGCATCGTCGACTGTTGGCTTGGAAGCAGAAGGGGCAGAAGATGGGGAAGAGGCGGAGGAGGTTGTGGCTGGTAGGCTCGTCAAGGCAGATTCATTGTTGGGATTAGGATCAGAGGCCACTGCTGAGTCAACCGTCTGAGAAATTAAGTCTGTTCAGTGACCAATCCGTACAATCCGAAAAGAAGGTAAGAAACTACGAAAGACGCCTTACCATGACTGCTTGACCGTCGACAAGCTTAACGTCGCCTACTGTTCTCTGATCTTGACTCGGCTTAGCGTTATCCAAAGCATCCAACCCTCGCCATGCCTTTCCGTCTCTTTGGAGAGCGTCCTGATCTTGTCCGTCTACCTTTGCCTCGATCTTCGCCGCTCCTAGGACACCGTCTCTTCCGTCGAGGTTCAGCTCTTTGGCAAGTCCGCTGCCATTCAAGTTGCTCTTTTCCTCGGCCTCCTTCGCAGCCTTTACCGGCTCTTGTTTGACTTTTGTTTCTTTCTCGGCTGCCTTCTTTCTTTTAGCCTCTTCCTCGTAAAACTTCTCCCAGTACGCTCGGCTCGCCTCAGCTTTCTCTCGGGCGATCTTGCTTTCCTCCTTCCACTTCCGGTTCAAGGCATCAAACTCGGTTTTTGATTTTTCGAGCTTGATTTTTTCGTCAGGAGATCCGTCCGGACCAATATCGGCAGAGTTGCCGGGAGGTCCAGAGCTATCGGGGAGCGAGGCGATAGGAGCGGGTAGGGGCTCGGCCGTGCTGGTGGAAGGAGCAGATGATGACGATGGCTTAGGCGCAGGAGGGGGAGGAATGTTGAACGAAGTCAACACCGCGGTCTACGCAGGAATGACAACACGGATAAATCTGGTGGGTAAGCGTTTGACACAAGAGTAACGAACGAGAGATGGACTAATTTGACGTACCCCAAGCACATCGTCAGCCGGGATCGAGATAACCTCCTCCTCGGGTTGAACAATATCCTCTTCACGACCTAAAGGCTTCTCCTCCGAGTTCGTGTTTGCTACCTCGGCCTCTAGTGCGGCGTTGTCCTCTGAAACAGGCTCAGCATCCACTTGGCTTACAACTGGCTCCTGTTCGGCAGCTTCCGCTTTTTGTTCGGTCTGCTCATTTATGGGCTTTTCCTCCACAGGAGAAATTGGTTGTTCCTCTTCTACATGAACGACGTTGTGTTCTGGGTCAGGAGCATGAGCGGCCGCTGCAGCATAAGAGATTTGTTCTTCAGACATTGCTCTTGATCTATTGTGAGTATGTGCTAATGGCGATGGATACGAGGTGAAGGGCGACTAAGCGAGATAGAGAGAAAAAAAAGGAAGCCAATTAGAACGATGATATGACGCGATTTGGTCTGTTAGGGTTATGATTAGTCATCAGTTTCACATGCCCAACGTCTGGACTAGCCAAGTTCGTTGGTGGACTGATCGGGTAGTTTTGTTAGTGAACTGATCAATTGGCGTTCTTACACCAGGTCAACCAAGAATTATCAGGATGGCCAGTTCCAAGCGCATGGGTGAAAGAACGAGCTGGCATGTATAGTATTTACAACAAAGAGAGGAGAGAAGGACTCAACAGAGGGACTGATTATGTAATCTCTACATCGACGCGCTACCAACCCTAATGCGTTCGGTCAGCTCACGCGTTTGAAACATTGCAGCTCACGCGTCCGAGACGCAACTGATGACGCGACTGATGACGCGTGCGACGGTCAGACACGCGTCACGGTGATTGATAGAATGATCAGCCAACGAGCCCGCCGCGCGTGTGCTGTATCTGCCACCTTCGTCTTTGGCCCTGCGCGCGTCCCCCAAAAAACCTCATCAACACGCATACAGCATTCACGCCCGAACGATATCCATCACCCTCCTCATCCACTACTTTCAATACAGTTATATCACGATATCCATTGATTTTCTCTTCTCTTTCCTCTCTTCATCCTGACACTGAGAATGTCGATTCCTACCGAACGTCCGTTCCGGAAGTTTCAGAGTGAGGCTTGGAACATGGGTTCTACCGTCCATGTGAACTCGGCGAACCTGATTGATCCAGAACTTCAGAGTGCTTTGTAAGTAATTTTATTCTTTCGCACTCCTCTTTTATGGGTTCTTCCTGTCTCTTTCTCGGCCTTCTTTTGTGTGCCTTGTACAATCTACCACTCCTCTGGCACTGTGCTATAGACGGTCCCATTTGCGTCCATCGTTCTACTCTCTAAACCATGATTGGTCGAAAAACTCTTGAGAAGGTATCGTCCGAATAAGAAATGTATCTGCCTGATGCGGTCATCCATGCGCTCATAAACTGAACCCGAGCAGGCCAATCAGTCTTTTGTTCCTTTGTTCTCCTTCTCTTCGCAAATCTCCTATATCATCCTTTCGCTTTCGTTCCTTTTCAAGAACAGTCTAATTGTGTCTTGCTTGGTGACTTCATCGACACAAGAAAAATTGAGATAAGATGATATAAATCTAACTCTCTTGCATTATTCTTTATCCGTTATTCCTAAACCTGACAGGGCCTCCGTTGGAGAGCGAGTCCGGAACAGTTCGTAACCGTTGTTTGCTTTCTTCCTATCTACATTATCTCATTCTTTCCGACTACTCTCGACCCTGAAACCTCACGCGCACACGGAGAAACACTTCCAGTGTCCTCTTCTGAGTTCTTCGCTCCCATACACCTATGCTCTATCCGATCATATCTCACTGGGTTCTAACCCTCCTTCTTGAAAGCATCGACAAAATAAATTTCTGATGCCTTCCTATGTTTCAACCGTTTTTGATCACAACTCGCCTGCAGGTATTGTAAAGTCGAACCCGACGGTGGCTACAGACCCGGTACGGAAGAATGTACCTACTCGGACGTTCAGCCGAGCGGCATCTACGATGAACTACCCTATTGTATCCGATCCGTTCGCAGCTTCGTCCCGGTCGACCTCTGGGTTTGCCAGATCGTTCTCCCAGTACATTCCAGCACGGTCGTTTGCTCCACCGGCTGAGGAGGAGGACGACAGCTTTGCTAACGGTATAATTGAGGGTGACAAGGAAGCACCGGCGTTCGGAGAAGGTGAACTGGGCTGGGGTGATGGTGACGCGGCGGAGACCAATGGTGAACTCTTTGGTGGAGAGCGATTGGGAGCGATCAGTGGTGATCGAATCCATGAGGACGATGATGAGTCAATCTGTTCTCCTGCCCCTTCTCTCTCTCCTCCTGGATCGCCCTCGCGGACTCTAGAGCCACAGATTTCCTCTTCTTCCCCTCTACCTCCTGCCAACTCTGCTTCTTTGAGCAAAACTCGATCGTTCAAAACAGTTCCTTCTTTTGTCGAGTCCCGACACAACATGCTGTCCAACCTCCGAGCTCAAACGTTTTCCTCACCCGAGGTTGACCCAGAAGAAGCAGAGACGTTCAGACGACACGCTTCTGCCGGATGGAGAGAGGATCTCATCCCGGCTGAGAAAGGGAGATTGGAGTCCAAGCCAGAGGAACCATGGAAGGATCTGAACTTACACTCTTTCGCCAACGTCGAAGATTTTTAGTTATCGCCTCCCTCTCTTATTTTTCCTTCTCTTCACTTTTCTCTACCTTATCTATTGAGCGGACTGAATGGGAGCCTAGGAGTGGAATTCAGTGCTTGAGGATGACAAAGACCGGATCGGATTGGACTAAAGTTTTGATATGTGATGCAGCCGTTTTCTTATCTCCTCTTGTCTTGAATTCCCTATGATATTACATCTGAATGTACACTATATATAAAACCAAAAAAAGAAAATCTATTCGAAGCGAAACAAAATAATCAAGAATGAAGACAAACGAGCAGGAGCAAGAGCAGAAACGAAAGCAGAAGCAAGAGTAAAAGCAGACAGAAGCAGAAGCTAAAGCAAGATACGAGAACACAACCTATTCATCTTTTTCCCTTGACCATTGTCTACCTTTGATTTTTCTAATCAGATCCGTTTCCTGACCAACGAACGACTTCTTTCTCGCTCCACAATAGCTCGGTAAACTAGTAGGACACGATGTCATCCCAGAGATAAGTTACCCGTTAGAGTTTGTGTACGAACAGGTCCCGCTGGCGTCGTAGGTGTCACCTGGGAAGTTACAGGTTTTGTACTTTGTGGTTGCCGTCCAGCTGAGCAATTTCACAGGCGTTCCGCTATACGTTGCTGACGCTGGACAATCTCCAGAGGAGGCTGATAGATCCAGAGGAAGGAAAATGGAGGAGAAAAGATTAGTAAGGTCGAAATCTCCCTCCCCTTTCCTTTGATACCGATGGTGGGGAAAAAGAAAGACATACTCAGGGTGGAAGGACAGGCTAAATTAGATGAACTACTAGAGTTAAGAACTGATGTTGATCTCGTGTAGAGACAAGCTGCAGGGACGGTTCGTCTAGTCGAAAACAATAATAATACAAAACAGAACTTAGATGTCAGGACGATCAAGAAGAGATGAAGAATGGATGGATGTTGAAAAATGAGACATACTTGTAATTGTAAGTACATGTTGTACCGGTAGTCCCGTAAGGCGCACCGGTGATTCCATCCGGGGGATAACTCGTCCTTTGATCAGAATCGTCCGGGATGGAACTTAGTGTCGGGCATTGGTCTAGGGTTTGGCGCGCGAGGCAAGGTTGAAGGGAGCTGATCAGAATCAGTATGCTCCAGAAAGGGAGAGGAGAAGAAAGAGAGTGAAACTCACAAGAGCAAACCGAACCTGAGGGAAGAGCAAATCGTTTTCCATTTTCGTTGGTCGTACCAGTAGGCGCCGCTTGGACGGCGCAGATTGCGCCTCCGGGAAGCAGGACTATACAGCAAATGGATAGAGTGAGCATGGTGGATGGATGAGTGCTTAAAGGTGTGTTGAGATGAACCAGGAATGAGGATACAGATTATCCAAATGGATGAATGCAAGATGGAGAGGAGACAAGTTTTCCAGGAAAGATGGAAAGGCAGGTAGATTTAAGCAAGTTTGACCTGAAGAGACAGATGAGAAAGAAGAGAAAGAAAAAGAGCGATTTCAGGGGTACAAGGGAACGTCAGTGCCCTTCATAATATATATTCCCCCCTTCATTTCATTGAACTTGAAATCCCGATTAGCAATATAGTAACCAGATCCTATCCGTCAAAAACTTCTTGAAGCAGCAGTATATGTGCGATTAGCAGAGCAACCAATGCGTGTCAATGGCGGAAGAGCTCATCAGCGTAAAAGATGTTCTGGGATAGAAGGGTAGGTGGTTCGGTTCGTCCGACCCGCCCGCCTGATTGAAAATTCCGATTTCGGGGAGGCACACCGCTAAAATTGAAAGCTGCCGATCATTTTCATAACAAATACCGAAATTGGCCGTGGAATCCTCCGACGCGCAGCTCACATGCCCCCTGATCCCTGCCATCAACATCCATCCATCTGTGATCGCAAATGCACTGATTGCCTTGATGCCTAATTCTATCGATGAACCATTGGCGGTTTGTCCTTGAAGAATATTACTGAAATAAAAGGGTGAAAATGGACTTTTCGTTCTGGCACTTGTTCCCAATCAAGTCCTCACTGGTTTCCCAAACCATATACACACCACCCAGGTGTTTCATTAAAATGGATTGGGAAACCAGGAAAACAGAAGGGAAACCCGCTAGAAAATTTTTCAGCTCTTCGGAAAGAGAGCCTTGGGACTCCGCGCAAATAGAGGCAGGCAGATGATGTCTCAAGAAGAGATTACAAATAACAGATGAAATTATGTCAAGACTGCTGAAACTCCAACAAAGAACATCATCTGCTTTTCTCTTAGTCCTTTCCAACGTCGTCAAGTTCTCAAGTTCGAGAGTGTATGGGCGCCGTCCCATTGATGTTACAAAGGCTGGGCGTTCTTCATTGATGAGCGTATGTTAGGGTTAACACGTTGACGCGTCGGATTTGAGCGCGTCCGGTCTTTTGTTTTCCTTCTCATTTGACAAGGTCGATATTTCTTCTATACTCTACGATCATACTGGCAACGGCAACAGCAGCAATAACAACGAACGACGAGCCATTTACGTTGGTATCGAAAGATCTCAACAAAGAGGAAACTATCTTAAGAAGAACACATGCGAATCGAGGAACTCATCCTCGAAGGGTTCAAATCCTACCCAGTCCGAACAACGATCAATGGATGGGATCCATCATTTAATGTGAGTTCTCAATTTCAATTGATGCTGCAGCTTGCTTCAGCATACACTTAGTCTTCGAGCGGCGGTTCGTTTGATTCTTGTAGGCTATCACTGGACTGAATGGATCAGGTCAGTGCTTTTTCATCATGATCTCTCCGCTCAGGCGAGTATTTTTCCTCAAACATTCGCCTGACATAGTTTCACGGATATATAATCATCACAGGCAAGAGTAATATTCTCGATGCGATATGTTTCGTACTAGGGATTCAGAACATGACGTCCGTCCGAGCGTCAAATCTGCTTGACCTAGTCTATAAACGAGGTCAAGCAGGAATCACGAAGGCTTCGGTGACCATCGTTTTCGATAACTCGGATAGAGCGACCTCGCCTGTTGGGTTCGAGAACTTGAGGCAGATCACTGTTACTAGACAGGTTGGTCATTTTGAACGCCTATCTTTCTCTACCCTTCACCTTATGGACCTTGTTCTTCTTTGAATCTCCTTCATCAAGTCTCACTTCCTCTCACTTTATTTATCGCATATGCTACAGATTGCTGTTGGAGGAGCGACAAAGTACCTGTTGAATGGCCACAAGTCGACTCTACAATCTTTACAAAATTTATTCCAATCCGTCCAACTCAACATCAACAATCCAAACTTTTTGATTATGCAGGGCAAAATCACAAAGGTACTCAATATGAAACCTCAAGAGATTTTGGGCATGGTCGAAGAGGCAGCAGGCACAAGGATGTTCGAAGAAAGAAAAGAAAAGGCGCTCAAGACGATGGCAAAGAAGGACAAGAAGGTTGCAGAGATCAAGTCGGTTCGTGGATTGCTTCTCGTTCCTATTTTTTTTAAAGGTCAATTTCGATCATAGTGCTGATGTTTCCGTCTCCTTCTGAACATGTTTAGCTCTTGGAAGAGGAGATCATGCCCAAGCTGGACGGACTTCGGAAAGAAAAGCGGTCGTACCTCGAGTATCAGAAGACAATGTCTGAACTAGAGCGACTTCAACGGCTTGTGAAAGCTGTTGAATGGCAGACGGCTAGCTCAAATGAGGCAAAAATTGACGTCGAGCTAAAGAAGACTCAAGTGGTTCTGTGAGTATCTTTCCTCACTCTTCCCTGTTCTTATCTTATTTGCGCTGTTCGTTGTAGTGTTCTGAAGCTTTGACAACTGTCCGAATTATAACATAATGAAACCTTATCAGGGATGAGCGGAAGCAGCTTATCACCTGGATTCAGGATAAGCAGGCCAGGATGGAGAGGGAAGTAGAAGTCATCCTCAAGAAGAGAGAAAAGGTTCGCGATTCAATCTTCATTCATATATTTCACAGAGTAATCTAGCCTGATCTTCTCCAAAACAAAATATTAACAGGAACTCGCCAAAGGAGGAAAACTCGCAACGTTGATCGAGGCTGCCAAGGCGCTCGGACTAGAAGTCGAAAAGCTCAGAACGCAGATAGAGATCAGTGAGAGTAATATCGTTGAAGAGGAGACTCAGCTAAGAAACGTTCAACAGACCATCAAAGAGGTATTCCCTTTCAAATCTTTGTCTGCTTAGTTTTCTCCCTTGTATCGTTAGATTCTGATGCGCCAGTCAAAATTTATATGTCCATCACTTGTCTCCCCTTAGATTGAATCCACTCGAACTGCCAAACTGGACGCAGCCACCATATCCTCCTCGACCTACGCCTCTCTCAAATCTGATCTTCTTACGCTTGACGCCAAGGTCGAATCCGACGAATCGCTTCTGCAATCCCTTCTTACCGGTCTAACAGCGTCCAACAAGAACACTGACGAAGCGACATCCTCTGGTGGATACATGGGCCAAGTTGCTGAAGCCAAAGCTAGACTCGCGACCGCCGGTACAGAGGTCGAACAGGCAAAAGTCAGGATCGAGCATGCGGAGAGAGAGGTTAAGGAGAAAGAGCCGAGAGCGAAGAAAGCGAAGGTAGAAGGCGAAGGTTTGGTCAGAGAGTTAGACAGAGCGAGAGAAGACATGAAAAAGAAGAAGACTATCTTGGAAGGTCTAGAGGGCGATGAGGAGGCGGAGAGAGAACTGATGGAGAAGAAGATGGTTGTTGGAGACAAAATGAACGTTTTGCTCGAGGTTCGTCGTTTTCTTTAGCCGAGTTTCATTTATGTTTGTTGACTGATCTGCTCCCATGTGTCTTCCGCTAACCTTCTCATTCAAAACGAACAGACACGAGATCACCTCAAATCTCGATTGGCCTCCACGAATTTCAGCTATTCAGATCCTTACCCCAACTTTGACCGATCATCTGTTCAAGGACTTGTCGCCAACTTGATCGATCTTCCCACTTCAAGTTTTTCAAGCTCTACAGCACTCGAGATCTGCGCAGGAGGAAAGTTGTACAATGTGATCGTTGAAGACGAAAAAGTAGCGAGCGCTCTGTTGGCAAACAAGAAAAGTTTACAGAAGAGGGTCACACTTTTGCCGCTAAACAAAATCCAGGGTCAGAATATTCCGGCCGATGTAAGTTCCTCGTTGCTTCAAAATTCCTAGCCCTCTATATCACAGGACAGCGGTTCTCAATATGTTCCCTTCTTTTTTCCAAACCCATGGTCATTACTATAGAAACTCCGCGCGGCTCAGAATCTTGCTCCCAACAGAATCAAGTCTGCTCTCACTCTAGTTGGATACCCTTCCGAAGTTTCCGCCGCGATGTCCTTCGTCTTTGGTGGATCCGTGATCTGCTCTGATAAAGAAGCCGCCAATTTGGCAGCCTTCCAGGCCAAACTCAAAGCTATTACCCTCGAAGGAGATGTATACGATCCATCTGGCACGTTATCTGGTGGAGCTGCCCCGAAAGGAGCAGGTGTCCTAGTTCAGGTGATGGAAGTCAAGGCAGTAGAAGATGACTTGAAAGGATTGAAGAGAGAAATGCTAGTGATTGAGACAGCATTGGGGAAGGTGAAGGTTGGAATGGAGGCATTCAGGAAAGCGAAGAGGGAGCTAGAGATCAAGGAACACGAAGTCAAGTTGTTGGAGGAGCAGGTCAATGGAAGTAATGCGGCTAGGGTATATCCAACCTCTCCTTCTACTCTCAACTTGGTACTGCCATGCTCAACATATTCTTCCTTCCTGTTGACTTGTCATTTAGATCGTCGCTGAAGTGGCAGAGCTCTTGGAGCACATCATTCAACTAAAAGAGGGCATCATTGCTTCCAAGGACAAGGAGAAGCAAGCGAAAGCAGATATTAAAAGACTGGAGAAAGAGATGAACGATTTCAAGAATAACAAAGATTCTAAGTTAGCCGAACTCAGAGTAAGTTCCATCTTTGCATTTCCTCTTTTTCTTGTCAAAAGGTACAGTATTCACAATCACCCTCCACTTGGGACTTCTTTCTCCTATCTATCACGTTTTGTCAGACGTCGATCGTAAATCAGAAGAAAGCAATCACCAAAAGTTCTGCATCGATCAAGCTTGCTCAGAAAAAGATGCAAACCGCTCAACTCGAACTCGGTTCGTCTTCTATGTCTTATGTCGACCTATATCTTACAGTGTGCGCAGTGATCTCAACTTTGCTGATTTTGATTGTCTGTGACAGAGCAAGTTGATCAGGATATTGAGTCCGCCGAGAGTGAAGTGGAAGAAGTGAAAGCTAATCTGGAGGAGAGCCGTAAACAACTTGCGAAGTTGAAAAAAGACCTCGGAAAACTTGAGGTAAGCATATTCCAGCTTGCTTATCGCATTGATAGAAAGTTGTTCAGGCCGAAACCAACGTTTTCTTGTTCTTTGCGCGACCATCTAGGAAAACTTCAACGTGGCTGATACAAAGTTGAAGTCAGAGCGAGCGGCGCTCGCTTCGTTTGATGACGAATTGTCCTCTCTTGAGCATGATATCAAGGCAAAGAAGCAAGAGACGGATGAGGCCAACTTAGACATCAAGAAGTACGAGCATGAGCTTCAGACTCAAATGGCTGAACGGACAAAGTCGAAGAACAGAGTAGCCGATCTTGAAAGACAGTATCCGTGGATTCTTGAAGAGAGTCGGTTAGTACTTTCGCTCAAAACGATTGCTATATTTGTGAAAAGCCAAGTGCATTCATCGACAATGTAGGACTCATTCTCCCTCCCGCTTCCATCATAATGAAAAAGATTTTTTGGGCAGCCTGGAACGGTATACAACTTTGACGGGTTTGACCTGGCTAAATCAAGAAGTCGTTGTGCAGAGCTTGAGGCTCTTCAGAAGGGTATGCGCAAAAAGATAAACCGAAAAGTGATGGACATGATTGACAGGTCCGTTCGATTTCATTTCTCCTCACGCGTTGTCCAAATTTTGACCAAATGTTAGAAATTCTCGCTTGTATATTTTGTCTGTGCGGACATAGTGTCGAGAAGAAGGAGGCCGAGTTGAAAAGAATGATGAGCACGGTAGTCAAAGATCATTCTAAGATTGAGGGCACAATAGCCGAACTCGACCGTTACAAGCGAGCTGCTCTGGAAACTACTTGGAAGAAGGTCAACGGGTGAGTAGTTTAGTCATCATCCTTCGGTTCATAGCGCCATAGAAAATTCGAATGCTTTACTATTTCGACTACTGATCCTTTCTTTTTCTTTCATGTTACTTTCGATCAGTGATTTCGGTTCGATCTTTGCCGAATTGCTACCAGGAAATTTTGCTAAACTTCAGGCACCAGAAGGTATGGATATCACCGAGGGGCTCGAGGTCAAGATCCGATTAGGCAACGTTTGGAAGGCCAGTTTGACCGAATTAAGTGGTGGCCAACGGTGTGTCTCTCTCTATGTTTTGCTGTAAATGTCTTTGAGAATTCAAACTTATATCGCCTTCTCTTGCGTATGATCTCAGATCACTGATCGCCTTGTCGTTGATAATGTCACTCCTGCAATTTAAACCGGCACCGATGTATATTCTGGATGAGATTGATGCCGCGCTGGATCTATCCCATACGCAACATATCGGTTCGCTTTTCAGAAATCGATTTAAAGGATCTCAGTTTATCGTCGTCAGTTTGAAGGAAGGGCTATTCACAAATGCTAACGTTTTATTCAAAGCTAAGGTAAGTCGACAAATATTATTTTGAGCTTTTTATGTTTCATCGTCAAGAGATTCAGGGCTCATTTAAAAAACGAACTATATCGTTTGACAAACTGTTTAGTTCGTGGATGGAACATCTACTGTAGAAGTGAGTGGCTCCTTTGCCGAGTAGTTTGGTTCCGTGTTTTTGTTTTGCAGATCTCCCCGACTCATCAAGAAGAACATGATATGCTTATCAACTACTTTTCGCTCTTAGCGCACAATCTCGAGATCGACCAACCAAAATCACATTAGACAACCTGTCGGCGGAACTAACAACCGGAAAATCACCAGAACCAACACGATGGCGAACAGCATGGTAGATGATGCCGACTCTACCGGTCTTGACCAATCTCGAGAGGACGATAACTCTCAAGGGTCACCGAGCATAGGCGTTCGCAGTTCAAGAAGCTTAATTGGACGTTGATCTGGAACATAAATTTCTTTCTCTCTTTTTATTTTCTTCTTATTTTTCCAACCCCCTTCTCAATTTGGTAACTTTCTTCCATGGGCATCCTCATTCTGTCAAAGACACGTCTTATCCCTCGATTTCCATCTCATTGACCATATACCAAGATATTCATTTACTCTGTCATTAGTATATTCTCTTGTTCGATTTCATAGCTTCGTTATATCAAATTCTTATGATCCTGACACTGTGTTTTAACGCCATTCTTGTTTTTGAATTTCTTGTGCTGACTGGAGTGGAGGGAAGTATTTACATTGAAACTTAGGAACACAACAATTGAGATGAGAATCATATTCATTCAATCTGAAGGTCTTCCATCGAAGGAGTAGTAATCAAGTGGTTACGATGCTTCCCTGCTATATCAGCAAGTCCAGGAAGTGCCCTCTGGGCGCGCAGGTTCGAATCCTGTCTACTTCGTTTTCTTTTTGTCTGATTCATTTTTGTTTGGAATTATATGCTCAACATCTCGACTGTGTTTGACCCCTTTTGATAACCACGAGCAACATATGTAGCTCATCTATACAGAAGAACGCTATCTATACCACTTGTAGATCAAGAAGCAATTCAAAAAAAAAGCGAAGGATTCCACGATAGAGGTGAAACCTCTTGATAGTTCCAGACTTCACATAACACATTGAGTTGAGTAGCACCATGTTCTTGACGGATGGGATGAACGACTCCGAGATGGACGCCCTCGAGGGTCGTCCCGAAAGGAAACACGATGAGATCGAATGAGATGCATCTGAAGCGCTGAAGAGATGGCTGCTGACGTAAGCATCAGAATTCGTTGGTTATAAACTATTCTGATCCTGCAGATCAACTTCTGTCGCGTACGCCCATCGATATCTGTCCAACCATGGCCTTTTGGAAACCAGGGACAACAGCACCAGGTTAGTGACTTATAGATTAGTAGCTGAGCTGAAGAACTATTTGGGATAAATTCTGACTTGAGTGAAAAACAGGTAGCGTGATCGATCGTGAGACCGAAGCGGAGGGAGGATCCGCCTTGGTATCATCTTCCTTGAGCAAGTATGCCAACCTAGGACTACAAGGACAACGCCAGCGACTGCCTATCTATAAACATCGTGTGTTTTGTTATTCCTTTTCTCCTTGGGGTGATGAAGAATTTAACGGGTACAGAACAAGAGACTAAATGGACGCGCTTGGACAAACCCATCTATCCGGAATGTAGGGGACAGATTGCTGTACTTGATAGAAAAGTACCCGATCGTCATCGTCGTGGGTCAGACCGGCTGTGGAAAGACGACACGTAAGTTGAGTTCTTAAATCAATATAACTTTGTCAAGGTGGTGCTTACACGAGACTTAGACTCACTTCACATATGATCTGTATTGTTCAATCCCAAACCTTCAGAGCTTCCACAATACCTATATGAGGCCGGCTGGGCAGCCGAAGGTCGCGTCATTGGATGTACTCAACCTCGAAGAGTGGCCGCTACGAGTGTAGCAACTCGTGTGGCGGAAGAGGTTGGATCCGTTTTAGGCGATGAGGTTTGTCTTTATTCTGACCATTTGTCTGAATAATGCTGGGCAAATATTGATGGGTACTTGATCATTTAGGTCGGCTATTCGATCCGGTTTGAAGATCTATCGCATCCTGAGCGAACTAGGATCAAGTATCTGACGGACGGAATGCTATTTAGAGAGATAATGATGGATCCACTGCTGTCAAAATATAGTGTTATCATGGTGGGATTCCCATTTCTCTGGTCTCGGATGTTATTTTGCTTGTTAACTAATCAGAACAAATGTGGTCCTCCTTTGTCGTTTCAAAACAGATCGACGAAGCCCACGAGAGGGGCGTGTACACTGATTTGTTGCTAGGTGTCCTCAAAAAGTAAAGTTATGAAAGAATATTCTCGTGTATCCTGTCTATCCTGAGACTTATATGTGCCTTTCTTTCTACCTGGAAATCCTTTCGTAGAATCCGTCGGAAGAGGAAGGAACTCAGAATAATCATCTCCTCTGCAACTATTGACGCGTAAGTATTTCTTCTCAACCCCATATGTACTTGCTGTTAAATATCGCTTTTGACTGAGTGGATGTGTGATTTATCATTGGCTCAAACCGCCCCGCTACCAATGGTTTATAGAGAAGACTTTAGAGAGTACTTCAACACAAATGTGGATGGAGCTGGAAGAGAGAATGAAAACGAGAGTGTCAGTACGTAATTCAGTCTTTCATCTCTCCGCCTTTCAAGCATCTCGAACCCTCTACTAGCAGTAGCAGGACACGGACCGTCTGACAATAAATCTTATCCGGGCTTGTTCACGCTTGGCTTGGTAGTCATCAGTTTGGAGGGCCGAATGTATCCGGTCGAGGTCGCCTATTTGGACAAGCCTACTTCAAACTATGTCGAGACCGCCGTCCAAACGATACTAGATATCCATGCTAGTGTATGCAGTTTCAGCTACTCTGATACCCATCTCCAATAAGATTAACACACTCAAATTCTGTTTCCTTTGATTTGCTTCGTCTCGTTTTTTTGAGCTACCAGGAGCCCCAAGGAGATATCCTTGTATTTTTGACGGGTAGAGAAGAGATTGATACTTGTTTACAGGAGCTGGCCGACCGGATCCCTTCAATGCCGAAATCTCTTCCTGGTCTATATCCGCTTCCACTTCATTCTGGATTGACAGCGGATGAGCAGCAGCAGGCATTTGAACCACCACCTAGAGGTAGCAGAAAAGTTGTGATATCGACAAATATCGCAGAAGCGAGTGTAACAATCGAGGGAATCAAATATGTGGTTGATTCTGGATTTGTCAAGGTGAGCTGATGCGTCCGACCGTGATCTCCTCTGGTTCTTTTTTGTATTACCAGATTCTCATTCTAGAACTATTTCGTACCCGTGCACCAAACTAGCTTCGGACGTTCAATCCGCGAACGGGAATGGACGTCCTATCTGTCGTGCCATGTTCGCTTGCCTCTCTGAATCAACGATCTGGTCGAGCAGGACGAACGTCTCCTGGAAAATCCTACCGACTATTTCCCGTCTCCACTCTTACCTCCCTCTCCACCAGCACGTCACCTGAGATCACTCGTTCAGATATCTCACTCTTCATCCTCCAGTTAAAGGCGCTCGGAATCGAGAACGTCGTCAGAGGATTTGACTACTTTACCGCCCCATCGAGCGAGATGATGAGGCGTGCTTTGGAGTTTTTGGTTGGGTTAAAAGCGTTGGACGATCGAGGAAGATTAACTTTGAATTCAGGTATGAAGATGGCGGAGATGCCAGTGGACCCGATGATGGCAGCGATGGTGAGTACAAGAGACGTATCTTCGAAAGTCTCTGTTATATGCTCTTTGTTAGCTGACGAGAGATCGGGTGCTTTGTGTGTCAGCTTTTGAATTCTGCAGAGTTCAGATGCGAAGAAGAAGCGTTGACGATAGCGGCTATGACTTCTGTCCAGGTATATAACTTTCCTTTCGTGCTCATATATCATTTCATCCTATGATAGGCCAGTTGCTAAAACAGTCCCTTCTTCTATATTCCTCCCGATCAGAACGTCTTTATCACTGGGGAAGGGCAGGCAGGAGCCTTAGCCGACATTGAAAAACGGAAGTTCACCGCTGAGGAAGGGGTAAAGTTGATTCTTTTCATGTTTAGCGAGTTTGAAGACGATCGTTGCTATTATATAACTGACTCTTGTATTTGTATCTGTGTTTGTATATGAATGATAGGACCACTTGACTTTGCTAAACGGTTTGTTCTTCCTTCGTGTTGGTTCATCTTTTTCAACATGACTCGATTACTGAAATATCTCATCTTCTTATCTTAGTCTACAACGGTTTCACTAAATACGGTTCATCCTCTTCCAAATGGTGTTCTTCTCATCGACTAAATTTCAAAGCGCTCTCTAGAGCAGTCTCCATCCGAACTCAACTGAAGAAGTACTTGAGCAGATTCGGTACACAAGGAAAAAAGATCGAGAGCTGTGAAGGAGACCACAAACGACTTCGACGCTGTCTAGGTACGTTTTCCTTCTCTTCTGAGTTTTGTCAGAACTCATAGTAAACCCTTATCGAGAAACAGAGATTTGACTTACTTTGAGAGACAATGTTCTTTGGGATTCACTTAGTGACTGGTTACTTTAAGAATGCAGCAAGATGGGTCGAGAGTGAAGGGACATATAGAAGTGTTCGCGAAGGCGCTGTGAGTTTTCCTTGTTTTCTTACCTCTTTGAAACGAAATCACAAAGACACATGTTGCGCCCAAACACTAATGGGTATCTGTCAAATCGGGAATGAAATAAAAAAATTAGGTCCTCCATCCACACCCATCTTCGGTACTATTCACAAGATCCCCTACATCAGGTTGGGTTGTCTACCATGAAGTTGTACAGACCACAAAGAATTTCATGAGGGATATCACGGTGATCGAGAAGGACTGGTTAACAGAGTTAGCGTACGTTCTATTTCTTTTGTGATTGGTCCCTCATTTTATGTCTTTGTGTGTGTTTATTGACGTTGATGCTGTGCTTGATGTCTGGTTCTGTGTGAGATAGTCCTCATTTCTACGAGATCAAAGAGCGACCGAGAATATAGAGATACAAAAGAAATAGATATGTGCATTCAGATATCAGAAAAGGGGTGGGTGCTAAATGTTCGGAAAATCGTGCTCCGCGAATCAGATTCGGAAAGGACAAAATGAAAAGGAGAAGCATACAGTAGACACCAGGTGTTGACTGATCCAGATGGAACAAGATAAGAAAGAGAACAAGATATGAAAGATTACCGAGCATTCCTAAATGGATTATTGCTTCCCATAGCCGGCTTGCCTGTCGTACTTGTATCCGGTCCATCCCATCCTATGCCAAATCCAGAGATCAGAGCAGAAGCAGACGAGACGTCCGTTCGACCGAACGTGATCGATAGATCTTCCCGCCCACCTTCATTCTTCTCGTTAATCATCCACTCGGTTCTTTTTGGATTTGACTCGGTCGAGATATAATGACCTGAGCGGGTAGGAGACCGAGCAAGATGTTTGAAAGAACGGAGAGAGTTCAATACTGGTTTGACATTTTTGACCGAGCGATCATCGTCAGGGCTCCAACCACATTCGCTGTCATCCCCTTCGATGAACTTTGATGTACTCGTCGCTGCTGACACTGTCTTTGATTTTGTCGGCGACGGGCCGAATGGTTTTCGAGGGATGATTTTAAGTCCAGGCGTTGGGCGGTGAGAAGCGGAAGGTATTGTTTGATTAGATAACGCGCCTTTGGTCGGAGCATGGGGAGGGGGAAGATGATCCCTAAAAAGCGCAGGTATAGGCGGTGCGATATTTGACCTATTATTGAACTTGAGAGTCGATGTCATCGCTGATTTGGGCATCGGCATCGGTTCGAGCTGACGGAGGTATAGGTCTATGAAGTCTGATACTCTGTAAGCAGGCGAATATGTAGCCACCCCCTCATCTTCAACTGTTCTATCTTCAAGGTCTGTTCCCCTCAGATTTCGTGTCTTTGCAAGAATTTTAGAATCTACGATGCATCGCGGCTCGGAAGAGTAGGGACGAGATGATTCGGTAGACGTATATCGTGGTTCCGGTCGGTCAGACTCGAAAGTATACCGGGAAGTGAGCGAACCTCGAGGTGATTCAATAGTATGATCAGACGAAGTGGGCGATGATGAAGCAATGATAAACCTTGCATCGGTTGGAGAGTCCGGAAAGTACCTCGAATCGTTCCTAGACAAGCCCTGTGATTGGCGATCGCCATTGCTCGTCTGAGAAGAAGAAATATGGGAGAGAAAGATAGTATCTGTAGGCAAAGGTGTATAGGGTGGTGGATGATTCCTCCTGCCCTGCTTCTTGAAACCAACCTGGTTTCTCCATCCTGTTTCTAGTCGAAGCGGCTTCAAATATTTTGCAGTTGTTCCTTTCTTGGACCGTTTTCTTTCTTCGGGACGTTGATCCTGATCGGCCCATCGGTCCTCCATCGTCTGTCTCGCTCGGCGCATGACTCTCAAGACGTTCTCTACACCCAGTTTCCTCTTTTGTTTATCCACTTGGACGTCATCTAGCCCTTCCGCAAATATGAGGGTCGCCTGCTTCGTCTTCCGTCGTTCTCTTCTGACGTATAACCAGATAGAGAGAAGGATGATCGATAGACAGGCGAGGAGGATTGGAAGACTGATTGATAGAATTTTACGCTTGGTGGATACTCCAGAGGTATTGGTTGAGAGATCGGATAGGCAGATATGCAGAAAAGGGACGAGACTCGTCGGACAAGTAGAGTTGATACATTTACCAGAAGAGACGATGTTGGTCGCCAACGAGCAGGAGAGACATTGGGAGCTTGATGGGCCGAGGCAACTTCCACAAGACGCTGTTATGAAGTGCCGTTGAGTGTGTTATCCGTAAGATGATATAATAGAAGGAGCAGGAATGAACTCACTGTCGCAGGACTCGCAACTATTGAGAGTTGAGTTGAAATAGGCCGCTTGGTCACAAACGACAAGACATCTCCCATCTTTCAAGACTGGCCTATCAGTCGGACATGCTGTGCACTGATTGACTGCCTGCAAAGCACGAAAAACAAGAACGTTTCGACGCTGATTAGATCCGGAGGTTGACAAAGAATGAGACGAAGGGAACGAAGAGAAAGAGTCATAAGTCACCCACCGAACCAGAACAACTTGCGCAATCTCCATGGCAATTCGAGCAAACCTCGTTGGAAAGAAACGTTGCGGCTGGACACGATGTCACAGTACACGAACCGTTGTAGGCGACTTTACTAGAGTTTGATGGGCAGGTCAGACAGTACGAAGATGAATATTGACATGTCCCACATGATGTATCGCAAGCTATCCCGCGAGAAGAGATGAGTATAGATTCGCCACAAGAAGAAACATGTCAACAACGTTCCTTAATGAGAGCCAAAAGAAGCGGATAGAAGAGGGCAGAAAGAGACCAGATGTACCAGAGCAGGTCACGTTGGCGCCCACTTCGTTGGTGAACTCTCCATTCGGACAGCTTTCTACACACTTCCCCTCGACGGACAGAGCCCATCCGGAAATACAACCTGTCTCAACTAGTTGAGATCTCACAGATGTAGATGCATTGTATCCGGGGATAGCGCAGCTCAACGATTTGGACGGACATGCTTCAAGAGCGGACAGAAAATAACCAGTCTCAGTCAGCTACATCATCACTATGTCTTCTCCTATTCTCATTCTCCTCTCCATCGACAGATAGGACGATAAATACTCACAGTCGCACTCTTCCTTACTAGAATCATAGTAGAAGCTTCCTTTGACGATCGGACTATCTGTATCTTGACATATACCCGTGGTCTCATCCACGGAGACACAAGTCGACCGAAGCAGCTTTTTTGAACCTGGGCAAGCCAAGCAAGAGTTTTGATCTGCCGCAAAGCATCCATCGCAGAGTGGGGAGCATCTACATGGAACGCAAGTCGGAACAGGGTGTCAAGCGGAGGTTTAGAAATTGTTGGGAAGGACATTGAGATAGGTCATTCACTCACGGTTCACACAACTTTGAGGAAGTACTCCAGTAGTTATTTCCTTCACAAACTGAACCCTTCCCACTCGGTCCGCTGGCCCTGACACACTCCCCCAACTCAATCTCCCATCCGTCCACACAAGCTGTCGCCACACTTGGAGACTTGCAGCTAAGTGAATTTTTCGGACAGGCTACACATTGATCACTAGAGAGGATGAATCCGGCTGCGCAAGTCGAGCATTGTAGATTTGTGAGATTATAAGTTGGAGCGGAAGACGTGATAATGGGCGAAGTCCAGCCGGCGGAACATCTGCAACTGGATGAGAGAGAGGAGCCTTGGCATTCGCCATTCAGGCAGTAGCAAGCTGTTAAATCATCATATCAGAAACTAGTTTCTACAAGGAGCCAAAATGGGTAGGAATGAACACGATGTTGGACAAGGAAGAGACGAACTAGTGGTGGAGTTCACGGTCGAGGCAACGCAATTCCCTGTACCGTTGAGTCCGTCGGAGCAAACTCCGGATGTACAAGACCCGGCACAGTCTTGGCAATCTTTCCCAAAGTATCCAGGGGAGCATAGATCACAAAGTGATCCTGTGAACCCGAGTCGACATACGCAAGCCGAATTCTCGCCGGCTGGAGACAGAGAGACGCAAGAGCCTCCGGAAGAACAGGTTATGTTGCAAGCAGCTTTGGAACAACAAGAAAAGATCGATCTTGATCTGGTCAGCGACTGCCTGATTGACCGAAGGGTTGACGAGTATAACATACCAGACTGGATGTCGAGCACTTCGACGGATACAGTTTCTGATTTGTCTGTGGCTCTTGTGAGAGGAAGTTGTTTGACATGACCGACAGAATCCCAACTGACAATCTCTTGGTTGTTTACTTTCAACTTGGCCCACACGTTGTTACCCAGTACCCAACTGCCCACTCTTACCGTCTGATTTTGCTCGATAGTAGCACCTGTCTGAAACAACTGAGTATTGCCCGTGCCAATCGAGGAACTATAGAAGAGTACGCCTTGAGTTGGAAAGAGTCTAAGCGAGAAGGGCGAGACTCTGGTGGAGACAGTATAGTTTTGAAAGGCCGTTATGTTGTAAAGAGGCGCGAGGATGGGAAGATCGGACGAGCTGACTGGTATGGTAGAATTGTTCAGCAGTCCTTCAGGTAGAGAAATGGTGTAAGTCCCAGGCAGGAGCAGGACGTCTGTTTCTGGCAAGTGAGCTCCGAGTGCAAGCTGTTTATACACGTTGGAAGAGACATTCGAGCAGGATGTGGGCGAGCAAATGGTGTAGGTCGATTCGGCCGAGGCTTATGACGATTATGGGTGTGTGTGATGAGAGAACGAGGTTGTCAACAGCTTAACGAGGTAAGATGAGAGAGGGGAATTGACCTACCTGCTAAGATGGTCAGTGCAACGACGGCCGACCGGAAAGCGAGACGCATATCGATGGAAGACGCGACAGACGGGTATGTACGAGGGTTGGTCAATTTTCAGCTTTGCTGGCTAGTGATATCTTGAGAGTGCGTGAGAAGAGGTCAGTGCTAGTGATATGGTTAGTGCCCAAAGACTGGAGTTGAATAAGGAAAGATGATGGGAAGGAAGGAAGAAATAAAGAGAAAAGAAGAGAGGAAGAGAAAACATGATCAAAGGGAACGTTGTTCAGATGTATATGTCAGTTTCACTTCGTGCTGGTCAGCGCACACGTGTAGGTATTGTGTGTTGCATGTTAGGTGTGCGATTAGCATGTCTGGTCAAGAGTCAGTCCGAATCGAACAAACGAGGCAGGCAAGAACGATGAGAGATGAGAGAAAGAGAATGAGATGAAAGGATTTCTGTCGAGACAAAAGAACGGACATACGATGACAAAAGGGGAGCCGGCTGAAACAAAGGGGGATTTGCCCATGTATGAGTCCAAATGGACCCGGACCGGCCCAAATCCGCTTTCCCAAGTTTTCCCAACTGCCCCCAAGTGTCCCCGGGGAAAGCTGACCAGATACCCCACATCGGATCGAGAATGTTCCACCGGTCTGCCCAGCAAATCACACGTCATCCCTGCCGCGGAGATTAACCAAACAACGGCTAATCGCGGGGTCCCCGCCGGTACCTGACCGGATTGACGAGCCGAACGATTCATCTAGTATCAAGTATCACTGTGTTAAGTCATATTAAGCCCACATAAGCGTATCTGATTTCCTCATCGCCTACCTCGACTGCCCTGTACGGGCCGTGATGGGCCAATCGATGGGAAAGATGAGCGAACGATTTGCCCCAGAAAAGTGAAGAAAAAGGGGAAAAAACCCCAAAAACGGTCTGTCCCCGCGAAGTTTCCACACTTTTTTTTTCTGTCATTTTTCTCTTGCCACCTCGTCCCTTTTTTTTTCTTTCTTCTTTCACCAGTTTCTGTGTTGTCATCATCATCCATTCGCTTTCCTCTTCTTCTTCCTCTTCATACTTTATAAAGGAAAAGGTTAGTTCTGCGTTCGGAATCCCGCTCTTTCCTCTCTCCATCATCACCAATACACCACCCGAACAGCATCTGATATCTTTTCTTTTTTTCTTTTTTTCTTCTTTACTGTTTCCATCTCTACCCACTGTATCTCTTCGTTCTTCCCGCTGTTTTCTTCGCGCATCTCAAAACTCCATCTCTTGAAAAAAGACTCAAGCTCAACCCAACACTACACCTACCACTTAGTTTTATAAATCATCATGTCCTTCACTAAAGAAGACGAGGTCGCTGTTGCCACCATCCGAACCCTTGCCGCCGATGTCGTCGCCAAAGCCAACTCTGGACACCCTGGGTTAGTTCATCAACGATTTTTTTTCTCCAGCCTTTCTTTTATTGGTATAGTTCTATCTCACTAATACCTTGCTCCATTCGACTTTGAACGAATTTTTTACAGAGCTCCCATGGGAATGGCCCCTGTTGCCCACGTTCTCTGGACCAAGTAAGTGCTTTTGTTCTCGCTTTCCAACCGAGACAGTATGCTAGGATGAAGCGAAGAGAGGGAAGAAATATTAAAGAATTGAGATTCATGCATGTGTCTGTCGGAGGAATATGCCAATTCAGACCATGAACTGACCTGACCGATCTTACTCAATTTCTAGGTTCCTCAAGGCTAACCCCAAGAACTCCAAGTGGATCAACCGAGACCGATTTGTCCTTTCCAACGGACACGCCTGTGCCCTGCAATACATCATGCTCCACCTCGCTGGTTACGACCTCAGCTTGGATGACCTCAAGTCTTTCCGACAGCTCGGATCCAAGACCCCTGGTCACCCCGAGGTTCACGTCACTGACGGTATCGAGGTCACCACCGGTCCTCTCGGACAGGGTATCGCCAACGCCGTTGGTCTCGCCATCGCCCAGGCCCACCTTGGAGCCACTTACAACAAGGAGAACTTCAACTTGATTGACAACTACACCTACGGTATGTGTCACTCTTCTTTTCTGTCTTGGCCATAGCGCAGATACTTACTCGTCCTCTTTCATCCATCTTCACAGCCTTCCTCGGAGACGGTTGCTTGCAGGAGGGAGTCGCCTCTGAGGCCTGCTCCCTTGCCGGTCACCTTCAGCTCAAGAACTTGATCGCCATTTACGACGATAACCACATCACTATCGATGGGGATACCAACGTCTCCTTCACCGAGAACGTTGAGCAGCGATTCCAGTCTTACGGATGGAACACCCTCCGAGTCTCCAACGGTGACTCTGATTTGGATTCCATCTCCAAGGCTATCGAGCAGGCTAAGACTTCCGACAAGCCCACCCTTATCAAGCTCACCACCATCATTGGTTTCGGATCCAAGCTCCAGGGAACTCACGGTGTCCATGGAGCTCCTTTGAAGGCTGACGATATCGCCGCCGTCAAGTCTAAGTTCGGATTCAACCCTGAGGAGTCCTTTGCCGTTCCCCAGACTACCACCGATCTCTACGCCAAGCGAGCCGAGGTTGGAGCTAAGGCCAACGCCGAGTGGGACGCCCTTTTCGCTTCCTACAAGGAGAAGTACCCCCAGGAGGGAGCCGAGTTCGCTCGACGAATCGCTGGTGAGCTCCCTGAGGGTTGGGAGAAGGCCCTTCCTGTCTACAAGGCCGGTGATTCCGCTGTTGGATCCCGAAAGTACTCCGAGATCGTCCTCGAGGCTCTCGCCCCTGTTCTTCCCGAGCTTGTCGGTGGTTCTGCCGATTTGACCGGTTCCAACTTCACTCGATGGCAGAAGGCCATTGACTTCCAGCCCCCTGCTACTAAGTTGGGAGACTACTCTGGTCGATACATCCGATACGGTGTCCGAGAGCACGCTATGGGAGCCATCTTCAACGGTCTCCATGCCTACGGAGCCATCCTTCCTTTCGGAGGAACCTTCCTCAACTTTGTCTCTTACGCCGCCGGTGCCGTCCGACTCTCCGCCCTTTCCCACCACCAGGTCATCTGGGTCGCCACTCACGATTCCATTGGTCTCGGAGAGGACGGACCTACCCACCAGCCGGTCGAGACCGTTGCTTGGCTTCGAGCTACCCCCAACGTTGCCGTCTGGCGACCTGCTGACGGAAACGAGACCTCTGCCGCCTACTTTGTCGCCATCCAGGCCAAGTCCACTCCTTCCGTCCTCTGCCTTTCCCGACAGAACCTTCCCCAGTTGGAGAACTCGACCATTGCCAACGCCTCCAAGGGAGGTTACGTCGTCCACGACGAGGAGAACGCTGATATCACCATCGTTTCCACCGGATCCGAGGTCGCCATCGCTGTCGAGGCCGCCGAGAAGCTCGCTCAGTCTGGTGTCAAGGCCCGAGTTGTCTCGCTTCCTTGCTTCAGCGTGTTCGAGGCTCAGCCCGCTGACTACAAGCTCAAGGTTCTTCCTTCCGGAGCTCCTGTGATGTCCGTCGAGGCTTACTCCACCTTCGGTTGGTCCCAGTACTCCCACGAGCACTTCGGTCTTTCCGGTTTCGGAGCCTCCGGACCCTACAAGCAGGTCTACGACCACTTTGAGCTCAACGGAGAGGGTGTCGCCTCCCGAGCCCAGAAGGTCATTGACTTCTACAAGAAGAAGGGAGGACCTGTCGTCTCCCCTCTTATCTCTGCTTTCTCTGGTGTTTCCGAGAACTAGATGTCTTTCTTAATATATTCTCTTTCTACATACAATCGGTTCTCTTTCCATGTCTTCCACTCTTGATTTCTTGTCGATCGCCAGGCTTCTTTCTGGGATCTTTACTGTACAGATGAAACATGTTTCCTTAACGCTCTGAGTTATAAAAGTCACGTGAACGCGTCTCGGTCCTGTTCGTCGTCGGCCTCCTCCGATCACTCACTTCCTCCGTCTCATCTTGCCTCCGGATCCGCTCCACCTTGACCGCTGCCTTTTTTTCCCTTCTACTTCTTCCATCCGACATTCATCTGCAAAACAAATTGTCAAGTTACGGCAGCAGGAGAAATACAGTGATGTCAAACACACAATCGCAAGGTCCATATGTATGTTGAGTTGATCTTTACGGGGCTCAAGATCCGTTTTGGCCAAACCAACTAGATTCTGATTATGCTTTCCGTTGTTGCGTGTCCCATCAGTTCATTGGGTTCGACGTAAGGCCTCTTGATTTTGCCTTCATCTTGCTTCTTAAACAAAACACATCTTTTAATTAAGCGTCTCGTTCTCGTATTCTATCCTGTCTACACCGTTCGTCTTTTGGTTAACTGGACACATCGTTCACTGTAGGTCGGCACCGGATCCGCCAGAGCTGCTTTGTTGGATACATCCGGAAAACTCTTGTTTGTTCTTTCTTGGTATCTTTGCCGAGGTAATATGCTTGATACTCCAAGATCTTGTCACTGACCCAAGGAATTCGCCTTCTGGTTTCCTGGATGATCTACCAAACAGAGCTGAGTCCACCCATCAGACTATCACATTCAGAGATCCAAAAGACCACACAATCTTTGAGCAATCTCTGACGGATATCTGGGATGCCATCCGAAAATCCTCTCTCGCTGTCCTCGAATCCAGCGGTGTATCCAAATCGGATATCAGAGGAGTCGGCTTCGATGCGACGTGTAGTCTGGCCGTTACCGATCTCGAGGGAAAGCCAGTAGAGGTCTCGAAGGGCGAGAATTTGGGGTTGGCATTAGACCATGGAAATCGAATCGGAGAGGATAGATCGATGATCCTCTGGGCTGGTTAGTTCCATCTCGTCTATAGTCCGTTTGCATTCCTTCTAACTTACGGTCTCCGCCTCGGGTTACTATGTGATAGATCACAGAGCAGAAGAAGAGGCAAAGTTGATCAATTCGACCGGACATGTCGTCTTGGACTACGTAGGTGGTACCATGAGTGTACGTATCTTCATCCATCGCAACTTTCAAAGCCTTTCTGTCTCTTGGTCGGACTTTTCAAAATAGAGGCGCCCTAAGCGTATTTGATGTCGGCGCTCAGATGTTCTCGTAGAAGGAAACTTTCATCTCCATCTCTCATTCTACCCTGTCCTGTTTTGCTTTGATCCAGTCTCGGGGAAGGGCTTACATGAAGCATATGGAGTATCCGACTGGCTGGAAGTTGGGGTTGAACGATGATGTGAGCTTTCACTCACATCAGATCACAGTGTTGGGGATCAGATCAGATGCTCTGGGATCAGTTTATCTCTCGCAGCGATCATCTGCTGTGTAGACTTAAGAACTGAACGCTCAATAATTTTGGTTTCTCTTTTGCGCTGGCCCGGCTTGGGATGCATAGCTCGAAATGGAGATTCCAAAGACGCTTTGGTTGAAGAAACATATGAAAGCAGATCGGTTCAAGAACTGCCAGTTCTTTGATCTTCCTGATTATCGTACGTACTGTTCTCATGCGCCAATCTTATGGGTATCATTTGAGAGGTTGTAGCTTGACGGCTCTTTTGTTCCATCTTTCAGTAACCTACCGAAGTACCGGTTCTTTAGCTCGGTCGTCAAACTCGCTAGTCTCCAAGTTCTCATACATCCCGCCAGATGCTTCCGAGTCCGCCCCTTCCTCGAAAGGACCTCATCCAAAGTCAGATGGCTGGAATGAAGAGTTCCTCAGAAACATTGGGCTGGAAAGCGTGGTCGAACGAGGGCTCGGGCAGATCGGAGGAAAAACCGGCGAGAGTCTCGATGTCAAAGGTGATGGAAGCGACAACGGGGAAAGCTTGGTACTCACTGTCAGTGTCCATCTTGAAACCTTTTCAATGATAATTTTACCTTTCGTATCACTGGCATTGGCTTAGTGGATTTTTTTTGTCTCTTTTCTAATGAATAGGCTGGTCTTCCAGTGGGTAAAGGACTGGATAAGCGGGCCGCCGAAGAGCTAGGGTTGCTCGAGGGTACGGCGGTTGGGTCTGGAGTCATCGATGCTTGTATGTTTGAACAACTCGTCTTATTCTCCTCTTTGTGAATCATACTGATCCCGCTGATCTTCGTAATCTCATTCAGACGCTGGCTGGGTGGGAACTATCGCGGCTCGATCAACGGACATGCATGATTCTAATCCAGACGTGACTCTCCAGAATATGGCTCCGCCGAACCTCGTTGATTCTACCATGAGATTGGCTGCAGTAGCAGGGACAAGTACTTGTTATATCGTTCAGGTATGTGTCTGATTCTGTCTCGTCTGATCTATCTGAACAAAAAATTAAGTCTGAACTCCCTAATCTATACAGAGTCCAGAAGGTGTCTTTGTGGACGGAGTATGGGGACCCTACAAAAACGCTATGTACGTTAGTCTTTATGTCTTTATGTCTTTTCTTCAAATTTACTAACAGCGTTTATATCTGATTTTTTCTAGTTTCCCTGGATATTGGATGAACGAAGGTGGTCAATCTTCGACTGGTGAGCTTATCCTTCAAGAACTCACACACATCTATCGGCGCGCTCGAATTATACTCATCAGCTGTCATCTTCTCCTTTTGTCTCACTAAACTTGCAGGTCAACTCATCGATTTTATGATCACCACACACCCAGCCTACCCTCAGCTTCTCCAGGTCGCGAAAGACCAAGGAACGAACATCCATGAGGTCCTTGGAGACAAGCTAGAAGAACTAAGAGTCGAGCGGGGAGTGAAGACACTTACTCATCTGACGAAAGATCTTCACTTGGTGAGCCTTTCTTTTATTGGATTATGTCGTGATCGATATCCTATACTCAAGTGCGGGGAGAGGTGCCACTGACGAAGCAATGAGTAACGGTTGACAATCCATCAGTATCCTGATCTTCATGGGAACAGGTCGCCTCTGGCGGACAACCGAATGGTACGCGCATTTCGCTTCTCCATCGTTCATCATAAACATGACTCTATGATGCTGAATATTTCTTGGGTTTGAACATTTAGAGGGGAAGCATCGTTGGTCTGGCACTCGACAGTACGCTAGGAGATCTCGCCTTGAAGTTCAACGTTACGCTCGAGGTAAACACCGTCTATTTCGTCTCGTCGCGTGAGCCCTCCCTATATGACTGATCGCTAACACGCCTTGATTGATCATAGGCAATCGCTCTTCAAACTCGACATATTTTAGAGGAAATGAACTCGAAGGGGCATAAGATTGATAGTATCTACATGAGTGGTGGGTTTCAATATATTTAGCTCATCGTTATCAACTCTGCCAACAACCAAACTCAACTTATGTTTTCATGCTTTTGGTACCCATTCTCTAATGAAACAATAGGTGGTCAAGTCAAGAACAAACGATTGATGTCCCTCCTTTCATCCGTCTGTAGGATACCTGTCATCCTCCCACCTTCATCTTCAGCGGCAGTGGTCTCCGGCTCGGCGATGCTCGGTCGATTTGCGGCTGAAGTTAGTGAAAAGTTGGGTCAAGAGCCGATCAGCTCAATGGAGATGGCCAAGAAGGCTGGAAAGGGTATGAACGAACGACTTTGGGAGATCATGGTTCGTTTTTCACACCTCTCCTTCCCGTCTGTCCTCTCCACTTCCTCACAAGGATAGTGCGTTGGTCGTATATTCCTCTCACATTTATGTAACTCCAATCCTTCAAGGTGGAAATGACCCCACCTGGGGCTCGAGTCGAACCCGAGGCCGAGAAGGACGAGATGGCGCTCTTGGATGTCAAGTATGAAATCTTCAGGGAGAGCATCGATATCCAGAAGAAATGGTCTGTTCTTCTACTCTGTATTTCACTCACTTCCTTCTTCCTCTTTTCTTCTTCTCTTCATTTGCGCCCCGTCTTACTGATTTCTCCAAACACTCCCTTCTCTCTGTATTTTACCAACACAGGCGCAAGATGATAGCCGATGTAACCGAGGCTTAGTGGTTCAAGAAGTTTCCCCTCTGGCTGGATTCAAGTTTCTTCCCATTCATTCTATTCTTTCATGTAACATTTGTGTAGATACGGACCCTGCAGGAACTTATTAAACAGCACGATATTTCTTCTTGTTAGCGCATAAATGATGTCTTGAGAGTTACAGTCAATGTATAGCGGGATCAATGCTAATTGAGAGAAGATCTCATGAAACCAGGTAGCCCTCTTCTATACTATTTCCCTTTGTTCCAATGGCAGATACGGTGGATTATACGATACGGGATATCGTCCGAATAAGTATGTGTGAGAAACAAACCAAGCAGAAAAGAGTTACAATGATACGAAAGGCAAAGAAGGAGATCAAGAGGTAATGCGACGTAAAAGAGAGGAGATGTTAAGCAAGAAGAGAAAGGGTCTACTCTAATCCTAGGCAAATGACCCTCACGAAGTATTCATGCAATCTCTCATCCCCCTTTCCTTCTTCAAATAATCCAACTCCATCAATTGTCCCTCCACTGGTTACATCCTGGTTCATACTCAATTCTGGATGGAACGAACAAGCCATCTTCTGACCTTGTCTGAGCGCAACGACGTTAGATTCTGGGTATGCAGAAGACGGGATGAACGGTAGAGTCGCGAGAATTTCGACAGGCGCTGACGTCGTCGTCGTAAGAGGTTGATCAAAAGGACTGAAGGACGAGGCCTGTGAGGTAGGGATTGGAATAGATGTCGATGCAGGTGGAGTGGAAGGAGTAGCTGGGCTGGTTTGGGTGGACAAGACCATCTTAGAGGGTAATTAAAATCAGCATTAAGCAAGGCTACATAAGAAAAGAAGAGAAAGTTGAGATAAAAAAGAACTGACTGGAGCTCGAATGAATACTCCGCAAAATGGAATCTCTGGGTTCTTCAAGCTTTTCGAGGCAAGGACTAAGTTGGACTCGAATGACTCAAGCTAGAAGAAGTGCGTTTGATTTTAAAATGGTCTCGATCAGTCCTTCCTTCTTTTGGATGATGCAAAGAGGATATAAACGAAAGACTTACCTGATTGCCGAAACCATTCCGAAGCACGGTCGTTGACATACCACCAAACAGGTTCTGACCACCCTTTTTGGCTCCTTCTGCCTGATGGGTAAACACGTCGTGATAACAAATGAATCAGTACGTCGATCTACGCTAGCATATAGAGCGCGGATGAGTCACCTTTGACGACAGCATGATCATTCCAGCGCATGTCCCCAACACAGGCTTTACCATAGACATGTATTAAACGACATCGTGTTAGACCTTCCTGAAAATCTTGAAAGTGAGGAATCGATTACGGACCTTCTCCGGGTGCTGGCAGAACGCGACAAGGGGCTCGAGAAGGTTTGACCTAGCAGCGATCGCTGCAATTGCTGTAGATTCACCTATATGAGGAAGATAATATGAGCGAGCCGGTCAGTTATGTAAACAGAAATCAGACAATTTGCTGTAAGGGACATGGGCGGACTTGCCTCCAGGGATGACAAGAGCCTCTATAGATGTACAGATTGAAAGATTTCGTCAGTCCACATCCGTGTTTTCATCGGTTTCTCTTCGGAATTCACAAAGGGTTTGTACATGAAGGCGAGTAAAGACTCAAAGAACTGGAATCCCGGACGGTAAAAAAAACCTCTAGGTACATCTCGAACGAAACCAAGAGAAACACTTACTGCATTTATCGAGATCGTCTTTCGTCCGAACAGTAACGACCTCGATCTTTCGTTGCTCAAACTTGAGTCGCTCGAGAAGGATGATGTGCTCGTAAAAAGCTCCCTGAAGACCTGGAGGTAGTATATGAAGCATGGCCAGTTCAAACACATGTTATCTCCGTATTTTGATTGATCAAGCAAGAGGCCTTACCAAGAACTCCAATGGTGTAAGTCTGGTATTCGTCCATCTTGGTCATGTTGATGGAAGTAATCGGTAGATCGGCGATAGAAACATGTTAAAAATTTCTGTTAAGGTTTGGCCTTGATATTATCCCTCATCTACCATCACAATTCCCAACGTCAATTACCCTTCTCACTTCCAGACATGCAGCTCACGGGACAGGCCGAACTTCCGTCTGTGGGTAGATCGATCAGGAGGATATCTATACATCCTGATGACCTCAAAGCCAACTCGCTTCTAGCAGGAGATCTTCTCAAACTGACAACTTCAGCCCAACCTTCGGTGAGTCCTTTCCTCCTAGGTCTCTTTCTCCTCAAGGATTCCTCACACCTAACACATTTTCTTTTGTAATTTGACTCGATGGTTCTAGCCATGTATCTTTCTTCAAGCTTGGCCTTCTCTTGAGACCGAAGTAGGAAGTCAGCAATTTTGATTCTTCTCAATAATTATTCATAGAAGGCTAACCCTCTACCGCTGTCGAATTTTTAATATTAGTTGCCCAGCTCTCGCTATACCATATCTTCAACCTTCAGCCCTCGTTGCCTCACTTTGTCAACAGTCAGCTACCCTCATGCAGCTTAGATATCAGAAAAGTCAAGATAGCTAAGGCAGCGATGAGAGAAGCCAAGTCTATCGAATTAGTGGAACTCAAGGTGGAAAATGTGGACGTCATAGATAAAGACGACGACGACGGACAAGAGCAAGACAGTAGGGAAAGAGAGAGCGGATGGGTTCAAGTGTGTGCAAAGGAGTCGATAGGTTTGTCTCTGTCTTTGTTGTCAGTTCTGATTCAGGATTCAATAAAAAAAACGTTCCATTACGTACGCTGCCCAATGTATCCTCTCACTCATGCCTACGTTGTGGTCCTATCTCATGCAGTTAACCTCAAGCATATCACCCCTCAGACGGTCATATATATTCCACTCCCGAATTCGACGAGTCCCCCTAGAGCGTTTCGTATCAAGTCCGTCAACAAACAAATCATCCAGACCACCTCATCTGAATCTATTGAGGATGCCATTGCCGATAAAGTCTATTCATTGAATTTGGGAGAGGAAGATGAGGCTAAGTCCTTCTGGGTTACAAGTTGGGGAACCGAAGTTACAGTAGATTTGGAGGCCAAGGAAAAGGACATTGAAAAGTCTAAAGGAAAGATAGTGTCTGCAGCAAAGAATAGACAGACTACTAAAAGCCAGGAGTCCAAGGAGGTAAGCATACTTGACATGTTTGTTTGCATTGTGGATTATTAATAACGCAATATCTTCTTGTGTGTCTGTAAGGGTACTTCGGAAGCGTCATACATGCGCGTTCACCCTCCTGCTTCAAATCCTACAGCCGGCTATTCAACATTAGGTGGTCTTTCCTCTCAGATTCAAAAGGTTCGAGAAATGATCGAACTACCCCTACTCCACCCTACACTTTACACCCATCTGTCTCTGCCACCACCTCGAGGAATTCTTCTCTATGGACCTCCTGGGACAGGTAAAACTGCATTGTGCAGAGCAATTGCGAATTCGACTCCCGACTGCTCTTGTATCATCATCAATGGTTCTGAGCTTTCATCCTCATACCACGGCGAGACCGAGGAGAGGCTACGGGATGTCTGGGATCGAGCCAAAGCGCATAGTCCATGCGTAGTTGTGTTGGATGAGGTCGACGCGCTTGCTCCCAGAAGAGACGAAGGTGGTGGAGAGGTTGAGAGGAGAGTGGTTGCGACGCTGCTGACATTGATGGATGGAATGGGAAAAGATGACGATTCGGCGAGAGTCGTTGTTGTCGGTGCCACAAATAGGCCGAATGCTTTGGATCCTGCTCTGAGAAGACCTGGAAGGTTCGATAGGGAGATAGAGATTGGTACGCACACGCCACGCATATCTTGAGCTGACGAATCAAGCCTGATCAAAATTCCAAAACAGGCGTGCCCGATGCTGCTGCTCGACTTTCTATCCTCCAGGTTCTTCTCTCTGTCCGTCCAAACGATATCACTTCAGACTCATTAGCTGAAATTGCTTCCAAAACCCACGGATACGTAGGTGCCGATTTGACGTCCCTCATTAGAGAGGCAGGCAATTTTGCAATTTCCAGCTACCTTTCATCTTCTCTTGCCACATCTACGTCCACTGGCATCGATGATTCCATACCGACAGGTCTTAAGATCTCTTTCGGCGATATGATTCATGCGCTCTCACAAGTCCGTCCATCAGCGATGCGAGAAGTCTTTCTCGAAACACCCAGCGTCAAATGGTCAGACATCGGTGGTCAAGATGAGGTCAAGCAGAAATTAAAGGAATGCGTAGAGTGGCCATTGCTTTACAAAAGTACATTTGATAGATTGGGAGTTCGGCCGCCCAGGGGTGTGTTGTTGTATGGCCCGCCGGGATGTAGTAAAACGTTGACAGCCAAAGCGTTGGCGACCGAATCCGGAATCAACTTTTTAGCCGTCAAAGGTCCCGAGGTGTGTATGGTGTTTCGATCACAACGATCACAATCTCTTTCTGCGCATCTGCTAATGAGCCTGCTATGTGTTCAACAAATCATTACGTGCTGTAGCTGCTAAACAAATATGTGGGAGAATCTGAACGTGCCGTCCGGGAGGTTTTCCGAAAAGCTCGAGTAGCTTCTCCGTCTATTATCTTCTTCGTGAGACATAATCTCGTTGTTTCTCTCTCTTTCAAATGGCTTTGAATGTCAAGACTGATCAGCTGTACGCACCGTTCTTCTGTGATCATCAGGATGAGATTGACGCGTTGGGAACGTCTCGATCGGATGATGCTTCGTCAACCCATACGAGTGGCGTATTGACGTCGATTCTTAATGAAATGGATGGTATTGAGGAACTGGTTGGAGTAACAGTTGTAGCTGCTACGAATAGGCCAGACGTCATCGTGAGAATATTCTATCTCGAGAGTCTCGACACGGTTGTAAAACTGACAGATCATCAAATTGATTGAACGTTCTGAATAGGATTCGGCGCTGATGCGACCGGGACGAATTGACAGAATTCTCTATGTTGGACCACCGTCGTTCGAAGCTCGTATTGAGATTTTCAATATCACGCTGAGAAAAATGCCAGTAGAATCTGGGCTAGACGTCAACGAACTGGCCAAGATGGTTAGTCTCTTATATTTTCATGATAAGCCCTATATCACGTCTTCGTTCTTACACTTGTGCACTTATTTGTATCGTTCTCATCGAAAGACCGATGGTTGTTCTGGAGCGGAGATTGTACAAATCTGTCAGGACGCGGCTTTGAGGGCAATGCAGGAAAACATAGAGGCTCCCTACGTACGTTCCCGTTTTCATGGACGTAATATCGTATTGAAGCATGATTCGATCGTGAAGACTGATGTGTGTTCTTTGGAATCTTGAATTGGTACAGACTCGAGTGGAAGACTTCCACGTAGTCATCAAGGCGTGCAGGAAGAGCATCACCCCAGAAATGGTGGAGTTTTTCGAGGAATGGAGAGATGGGCAGATTGTGCAAAGTGCTTAGATATATACTTGTCAATACATCAAGCTATACGGAGATGAGAATGCAGAGAAAGAGAGATGTTGAGAACAGCTAGAAATCCGAAGAGAAGATGTCATTTTTATCAGGTTATTTTTGAAGACCCATCGATGCTTTCAATCCGTTCTTCTCTTTGATTTCTCTATATCTGGCGATGACCCTCTCCCTCTCTTCCGCCAAAATTCTTGCCTGGCCAACCGAAATTCCAACTCTCGCGCCTGCACTAGTCTCTACACTACCTGCATTGGCTTTGATGGCCTTGGAAGCTAGTCGAGGAAGCGTTAATGTAGGAGGGGCTTGAGCGATATCATTGAGTCTCTTCGGGGCGGATGAGGGGACGGCGCTTGCAAACTCGGTCGCTCGGACCTTCTTGGGCTTAACGGCAATAGCAGTAGGGGTGACAGTGATTGATGGAGTAGATTTGGCGGTGGTAGTAGGGGTGAGTTTGCCGTTAGAAGGATGGGCAGCCGGTTTTGAGGTTGAAGACGTCGCGCTGGGTCCGGCTTTGGCTATGATTTTGGGTTTAGACTCGCTTTCTTCCTCGTCATCGAAATTATCTTCGTTTTGAGAACCCTCTTCCTCAGCCTCAGCTTCCATAGCTTCTTGTTCGGCTTTGAGGCGTTTTTTCTCTTCCCGCTCAGCTACTCGGGCATCATGCTTCTGCTTTCGCTCCTCCTTTTCTTGACGAAAGATCTCGGTAGACTGTTGGGAGCAAGAGAGTGAAACAGGAGATGTTGTCAATGTGGGGACACAACAGAGAAAGCAGTGAAAAAATGAAGCAGGAGCGCACATGAGCTTGAGCTTTTTTGGAGGCGACGGCGATGTTCGCTCGAAGAGAATCCTCGACTCGTCTGTTGAAATGAGCAAGTGATTCCCCAGGGACGATCTTGAGCGAGGAAGATGGGCCCAAAGCGTCATTCGTAGTGGCCTGTGAGTGATAGTTGATGAAGGAAGCCCTTGTCAGACCTGATGATCTTGATCTCCTCCGGTTAAATTTACTGTGTTTGCCAGACTCACCTTAGAGTTTCCAGTCTTCCTCTCTGATGGCGTGGCCAGAGCAACTTTGTTCTTCTTCTTTCCTCCTCCAGGTCCGCTTTCGGACAAACCCATTTTGTTTTCCCGCTTTCGTTTCCTGAAATCATCTTGAGTCTGCATCGAATTTAGGATTCGCATTGCTCCCTTCGGCAACCCTTCCCTTTCTAGATCTTGAGCTCCGGGAGCTTGGTCTTTTCCACTGTTATCCGAGAGAGGAATCCAGAATTTCATGAGAAAACCAATCCACTGTTGCGTATGACCGAAGATCATCATGACTTACTTTGTCTTTCGAGTCGCGTCTCTAACGCTCTTCTTAGCACCTGTTGAGCAGCATTGAATGAAACATATCAATGGACCACACACATCAAGAATTGTTAATCATGAAAACATATCTACGTTTGTGAGGCATGTCTTCCGAATCGATGAAGGAGAAACCGGTGGTGGTGGTTGTGTAGAACGAGAGAGCCTGCAATTTTTGTCATTATTATCTTTTCGATATTTTGAGTGATAAGATAAAGAACCCTATACATTCCGCCAGAAAACCTTCATCTTGGTAACTTCACTCACTCCTTCACCTCCAAGCAAACTGTTGCTGACTCGCTCGAGCTGCTGCTAGCTACTGAGCACATCCATGCTAACCCTACGAAAGTGTTTACTAACGCCATATATGTGTGGCCTATACGCAAGACTTTTCTCGTTGAATGATCTCGAGAGAAGAAGAGGGACGGAAAGGACAGAAAACACGGGAACTGATCCGCCTAAAACGCATCCCCCTTGTTCTTGTCTACCAAGCTCACATTTTCCCCTCGTTTCTCTTTCCATCCTCATTCCCTCACTTACTCGTTCAATCACATACACCCGTCCAATGAGCTCGTTCTCAGATTTAGTTTATTCAAATTTAGGTAAACCCAATCCAACGGTCCTCATCTCGGATGGGGATCGTTCTAGTAACGGCTCAAGTCTGGATAGCTGGGACACGTTCGAACAACTCGGCTCTCTCAAACTCAACCTCAGCGGGAGTAAGGCAGCCCACTATTGAACATATCATTCAATCTGTCTTCTTGAACACTGACTGGTAGCTCTTTCTTCTGTAGACTTTACGTTGCCCTCGATCGATGATGTGCTGAGTAGTCATCAACCCAGCTCTGAAGCCAGCCAATCGACCCGGCTCAGTATAGCCAGCTTCCGGTCTGATTCACCGTCCAGTTCCCATTATAGCTCTCAATCTGTCTCCCTTCCTTCCTCTGAGAACAGTCCGTGCCTAGCATGATCTTTGTTTGTTAATCTCTTTGACTTGCAAAGTACTTGACGGCTGATCCATTCGATTGTATTCGTTGCAGCTTCCCATACTTCCTTACGCGTTCGAATACGAAGAGAGTTTACCACCTACGATGTGGATCATTCCAGCCGGGAAAGCATATTATCCTTTCGATCTACCTTTTCTCTTCCCGAAGAACCTTCCATTGACTCCATAGCCACGAATCTTCCTCGGAGATCCGTCTCTCGCTCTTCCCGGCCGTCGACTTCTCCTGCTTCTTCCCGACCTCAAAGCTCTTGCCCACCTTTGAGTCCTTCCTCATATTCATACGTATCAGGCAAAATTAGCTCCGCTCCATGTGAGACCCGAAGAGCTCGAGCAAGCTCGACCCCTCAGTTACCAGCTTCGGCTTTGGTCTCAACCGCTCTACCCACCCAGAATGAAGCAGATCAAGCGCAGAGATCGATCTCACTCACCAAGTTTGGGACTGGACTAAGGCCGAAGTTGCCAAGATCAAAGACAACGAGTCTAACCAGCTTGCTTGAATATTTGTCGGCCATAGATCGTGGAGGGCGATTGCCTTCCTCGTCGGATAGGCCACTGGGCAGGTCGAAAAAGGCTAGATACGTTCCTTCGGAGAAAAACTCGGCTAAACGAGAGAAAGTTGTTGAGGAAATTCTCTCCAGCGAGCAGGTCTATCTTGAGGGTCTAAACATAATTGTGGATGTCAGTCTCTCTTCTTCATCACTGAGCAAGAAAAGTTGTTCGATTATTCTGACAAAATCTCTCCCATCTTCATATAGCACTTCATGCAACCCCTTTTGGACTCAACTCTAGCCGATAACAATCCAATACTTCCTAGAGAAACAATCAACACGTTGTTTGCTAATATTGTTGATATTCAGCTGTTCTCTCAAGCCTTCCTTTCCGCTCTGAAATCTGCTACTACTCCTTACGCTCGCCTCAAAAGTAAAACCACCCTCGCGTCTAGCTCTAGCTCGACCATGACTGGATTCAACTCTCTCAACGATCATGTATCCCGATTTAGTCGTCCCTTATCAATGCCGATCAAATTTGATCCCCTAGATATTGACATCGGACCTCAGATCTCTCTCACCCTTCTCAAACACCTTCCCTTCCTCTCGCTTTACCATCCTTTCGTTTCATCTTTCTCAGACGCGTCCACATTGCTTGCAAAACTGAAGAAGGAGCACAGGCCATTCAGAAATTGGCTGGCAGAAAGAGAAAGAGACGAAAAGTGTAGACGCTTGAGATTAGGAGATTGGTTGTTGAGCGTTGTGCAGAGGTGTCCGAGATACCTGCTGTTGGTAAAAGTGAGTAAGCAATTCCACGATGGATCTCTTTCATATATTTGCTCCTGACATGAGGTTGGTTCCAATCACTATAATCAGGACTTGCTATCGTGCACCCCCGTAGATGATCCTGAACACGATGATCTTCTCAAAGTCCGAGATGTGGTTGAGAATAGTGAGTGTAGTTCTTCCTGCGAATATCACGCTCTGAAAGAAACTTGAACGCCGCGACTGATGATCGATTCATGGCACATGCCATCGGTTTGGAATCAAGTTACCGAAAAGATGAATGCACGATTACATGATATTGTTGCTATACAAAAACTCATTGCGCTTCATCGATCTTTCCTAAACATACCGCCTATGTTCTCTTTCGTGGTACCCGGGCGACGACTTCTGAAGCAAGGTGCGTCTCCTTGATGCGCTCGTACTCCTTCTCATTGAACTTACTTAATAAAGTCTGCCGTTCATGTGAAAAGGCAACCTGTTGAAGGTTTGTCGTAAGCGAGATGAAGATAGGTCGTTCTGGTTATTCAACGATTGTTTGGTCTACGGTAAAACCAACACGATGTTCGGCGGATCACTTGGAGCATCGACATCTCTCGCCAGTCTGAGCAGTTGGCTTAATCTTCCGAGTTCAGTTGCGGGACTTGGCGAAAGGAAACCCATAGGAAGACAATCTACTCAGCTGTCTTCAGAGGGTGAACCGGGGAAATACATATTTTCGAGGTTCATAAAACTGGACGAACTGACAATCCTTGGGGTAGAAAGTTCGGGAACGGAAGGAAAGTCGTTTGAACTCTTCAGCCCTGAAGAAAGCTTCGCACTGATTGCTGGTATGTTACACTCTTTCTTGTCCCTATGACATGCCAAGGTCCAACTGGCTGACAAGCAATGGTTTGAGATAAATTGTAGACTCAAGAGCAGAAAGAAATGTCTGGATAGAAGCCATACGGGGAGCAAAACATCAGTTGAACGCCGATTTACGAACTCTCAACACAGTAGAAGAGCATACCATGCGGCGGCACCGAAGACGATCTGTCCAAGCTATGCCAGTGTTCTCTACCGGTCTGCACATTGGGATGGGGCTCAAAGTCGGAAGTCTTTCTTTCCTTGCGACTACCTTGAATGGGTCAAACTCAATGGAGGATGACGATTCCTCTCGACTGCACAAGGGTGGAGAAGAACCCATCGAGAATTTCACAGCCGCTGTATGGGTGCCAGATAAGATGGCGGAAGAGTGCATGCGCTGTCAGAGACAATTCACGGTGTTCAGGAGAAAGCATCATTGTCGACTTTGTGGAGTAGTTTGTTGCCATCACTGTTCCACCAAAGTACGTGACTCAAACCTTCTGTCTGATGTTTGAGTTTGTTTACTGATATTAATACTGCATGAACATTGTAATCTAGTCTTTCAAAGTCAATGATTCTACAAACAACTCGTCCCTATTACCCTTGTCTGCTCCCGCTCAACCCGAGCGCGCGTGCGATGCCTGTTTTCATGCTTTGTTCAGCACTTCTATCAGCCCGGGAGCAACCATACAACACAAGCATGAACATGAACATGAACCTGGTATGGTTTCGATCGATCGATCTCGGTCGTCGATGAATTCTTCAACCACGACTATATCGACCTCGGCGTCTAGTACTCCATCCATCAAACCTCAATCAAGTCTACTGACAAAATCGTCATCATTTGATCGACTACCGACTTCTAGCTCTTTCATCACCTTCCCTTCCTCCGGGATTCCTAAAACTCCGCCTAGTACACCTCGTCAGACTCAAAAACTGACAATTTCGCGGATCGGAATCTTATCACCTCCGAACTTGACTGTAAACGTCAACGGAAACGTTTGGGTGGAAAGAGGCGAAATGATCAGGGGTGATGAAGGTAGTCCGAGGAATGGAACAGCGGCAAACAGATTGAGGAGTGTGTTGGAAGGCTAAGATCTTTCAACACATTCCTCAGTCTTGAATCGAGGATGTGCTCCTACGCTTGACTCTTTTCCGTTATCCCAATCGTTTCCCTTCTAAGCCTCATCAGACAGCTGTTTTTGTGTAGTTTACGTTCACTTGTCTCTTCTTTCAAGATTTTCGATATACTCTGTACAGTGTCCTTTCCTCATAACTTCCTCGAATCGGATAATCTATATACAATGACCCTTTTCCAAGGCGATGAATGGGGTATTGTCTTTTCTGGCTTCATCAGTAGAATACAATCCAACATATGATCATGAGCACGTAGACTCAAGTGGCTTTAGCTTTGACGATGACTGGTATGAGTGCTGACACATTCGCAAACGAGGAGACAGAAGCAAAACAGTGGAGAATTAGCTTTGTTTCTCAATAAAACACGAGACATGATTGTGCTGAGATACGCACATCCAGTAGGAGCTTCACAATCCTGTATTATGCACAAAAGAGATTAGATCTCAACGTAGGTCAACCAAGAACAGCCTTGAAACAGACAATGGTGGTTAAGACGAACTTTATGATCGACAAGTTTGAAAAATGAGCTGATGGTTCCCCCATGGCCAACTAGAGAAACAACTATAGATTTTGGTACAAAAAGGAGTCATCCCACAAGCCCGTCCTGTCAGCTTTTCTCTGTGCTTATTACTTTGTGTATCACACGATAGATGTTCAGAAGAGACAAAATGAAAACTCTCAACTGACAGGTCTGATCCGAATATTCTCTGAACAATTCATCAACAACTTTCCTCGTTCTCTCAATTTGACTCTGCTCGGACTCTCGCTGATCAGGCTTCCAAAGTATATCATGTGTCTCGAACGAAGGTTCAAATTCGAACCGAATTGCATTGTGCGGGTTTTCGAGGGTACCGTATGTAGTTCGAAGGAAATATGCTGAGTGACGACCATTTAAGCAGACGACGGAATAAGTGACGAATGAGAGGGGAAGATTTGTCGAAAAAATGACATACACGTCGAACGAGCATCACACGTATGGAGTCCAATACTCTCACGCAGATTCTTGAAAACCTCAGACAACGGGGTAAGCCAGACTATTCCTATTCATGGATTGAGGCCAAAGACACAAACCTCTTTAAACATTGGTCGAACGCCTGAAGAACCGTTCATCGCGGTATCTTGATATGTCCAGACTAACGTGCTAACTCCCCGAGGGTAATCAAAGCAAGGCTTATTAGCTATCCGAGTCTTTGACGTATACTCAAGACGAATGGAACGACGACCTACTCTGCAGCTCGCCTAAGAGGACTCGACCAGATGATTTCTGGGAAAGGAGGAGAAAGCGCAAGTTCCTCTTTCCACACGGCGTTAACATGCTTAGCTTGTTCAATCCCCAGTGAGGTGAGGGACGGATCTGGACCCCAAGTCAAGTTTCCGTCGGTCTTTGAATCCAGTCAATTCCCGATAAAGGCAATATAGTAAGAACAAAGACTGAATTTAATTGCAAAATCAGGTTCACATGAACGAACATAAAGTTTAGACCAGTAGTCATTCCAAGACTGTCGTCGCGTATCATGTAAGATTCTATGTCGACCATTCTTCGAGAAACCCTATCCTAGGCTGAGGAGTAAACTTACATCGGTCCCATACTTTGACTCCGCAACCTATCATGTTAAGACAAACAGTCAAGGAGGAGGACCAAGCATGCAGACGGTGTTAGTAGTAGATACAAAGAGGTTCTCGATATTGAACGCACATTGTGAAATCCTTGGCCATGTCTCTGGAGGTAAAAAGCTTTATAGAACGTTCCCCTGGGAGCATCATTCTGCAATTCTTTGACAACAAACAATCATAGGTATGAATGAAAGCAAAAAGTGCCAAATGTCAGCTTTCTCCAATCATTGTCAGCGCAGATAGACGGGTCTAAACAACAAACGACCAACTCTTGATAGTTTTTCGAAAATCGTCCCATCGCGTAGGCGAGTCATCTATCAGGCCTAACCGAGGTAGTACCTAGTCCAGCACGAGGCGTTTCGAAGTCAGAGCCGTACGCAATAGCGTAAACAGGCACAAATGTCGAAGAACACTCACAGCCGAGGCAACTTTACCTGTCGAGGGCGCATCTTGTAGAAAGAAACCTTCGACTACCTGCGCACAAATTGAAACATAGGACCGTACAGATTGACGTGTACAACGTGCGTCGGATTCGATCAATAAACTTGTTCGAGAAAGGGGCAAGTCAAATTGAAACTTGTATGTACTGAGTAATCATATGTTCTTCCATTGGTACTCGACCTGGCACACAGCATTCTCATCACGAACCATGCAGATCCCAGAATGATGAGTATCAGCATGCAGATGACACCAACGTGTTCGAATTGATGAGCCATCAGCTTGAATCTGTTATGAGTTCGTGTTCGGATATTGCCGGTAGAAATTGGTTCAGCGTAGATGACTTTGTGAACCGATGTGTTCTGCTTTTTAGGAATAAGGGGGCCGACAAGTTCAGGACAAGATGTCATCCTGAGTATTTCAGTCTACAAAAAGCTCAAGGATAATTTGTCTATCAGTCAGATAGATGCTGAGTGGATGGTTGGATGATTAAATGATGGTAAGATGCTGAGAAGAGAAGGAGTTGACCGGCCGGATGGAAGCGAAAGACAACACCGAACATGGTTACTCTTTGTTTGTTACTCGTTTACTCCCTCGTTGTTCAGTACAGGGATAAGAATAGGCAAAGAAACAAACGATCCTGACTTCTACATGCGATGTGCTCATTATTATCGTCATCATCATCATCATCATAGTCCTTTGAAAAACACAATAGACAGGTATGAAAGCGAGAATGGGAACCAAAAACAAACATCAAGTGTAGATTATCGATTTATTTAGAAGTATATTACATCAGAATCCAACTCCAAGCGGATCCAGCGAAGGTTCCCTTTCTAGTCGAGGTCTTTCCCCTTCCTGCTCTTTCACAATTCTCCCTTCTTTTCCTTGATCTTCTCGGACTCCATTTTTGATAATCGTTGAACTAGTGTCATAGCTGGAAATTGGACTCAAAGGATCTCTTGTCGAGATCAGCTCTCGGTCGAATGATCCTTGTCTACCATCTGAAGCCACATCTTGTATGGTCAATTTATCTAGGGACCTATAAGGCACGCTCGTCGGTGAGGTCGTTCCAACCACAGATGATGATGGGTTTGCAGAAGACAAAGTAGGAATCGGCGCAGAAGATGATGTTGACGACCAGGCAGAAGTTGATGGCGGGAGTGTTGAGAACGAATTAGAATGTGACAATCCAGCGTTAGAGAGAGAAGGATTGGAGGAACTGGAAGCAAAGGATGCGGATGGTACAAATCCTGGAGCTGAAGATGAAGAGACAGATGGCGAGGATGGCGACAGCGGTGAAGATGAGGAGGCAGCGGCGGGAGCCAGAATCCAACATGTATCACCACCTGCGCGCAAGACAGACGGTGTCTGATCTTCTTCCGACCAAGGGTTTTCCTCCACCGTTGATTGGCCGAGATGGCCATTGTTTGTCAAGGAATTCATCTTTCGAGGAATTACAGAGAACGGACGTTCTTCTTGCCAAGCAGACCTACTAGAACCTCTGCTGGACTCTCTTCCTAATGGACCAGTACTTCCTCCACCACTTGCACCGCTTCCAGTACTGTTTCCGGCTCCTCCCCCGACCGACGCAGCCTGATTGGCAACCCTCCCTATCTCTTTGGCCGCGCCTGATAGAGCGCTCCTAGCTCCAGATGAGAACTGGGCCCAAGTACCACCCCAAGAAGAAGTTGAATTGTTCAACTCTCGAGTCGAAGAGGCAGAAGAATGAGGATAACTACTGATGGTCCGAGAGGAGGACGAGGATTGATGTCTAGATTCGAATGTTCACAGTTCAGTGTTGGTCAAAGATGATGCGAAACAGAGCAATGCTTCATACCCTGTGTTCCCTTCTTCCGTTTGAAGATCGACAGGTGGAGAGCCTGGCGAAGCTGTCGGGCTGGACAGTGACATGACAGGCTTTTTGTTTGACCTCGGCCGATAAGGGAAGGAAGCTCCTGTGATACCATCCAAAATGGAGAGTTTACCGTCCTGGATCGATTGACTATCCTCTACCACCTTCTTGACAACTGGATCTTCCTTTTTCTCATAGACTGCCGGTGAACCCGCTGTAGGCAAAGGAGGCTCTTCCGAGACAATCACTGGCCGGCCATTCATCTCCTCATCTCCTCTACCAAACACATCTGCCCAGAACCTGACATCTTTTGGGTTCGGAAACAATATCCCGGCGTTTCCCTGTTGAGCTAGATCCTCTGATTTATCATATCTAGCGTTCAAAAATCTCTCTTTTGCATGCTCGGATGATACCCAATCCCATACGCTGACTGTTCGATCCTGCGGCGGTTTGGAACCTTTCGGTCCGAATTCTGGTGGCATTCGTCTTTCGCGTTCAGAGTTGAACAAGAATGTACCGAACTGACAGGTGTAAAGTTGTTCGAGGAGCATTCGAAGGAACGTATCGTCGAACTCAAAACGAGTAGGAAATTGTCGCTGAATTTGCCAGACAGTGTCGAGGAACTGATGAAAGACAGGGGACGTCTCTTTGAGATGTGAGTTGGACGAAAACTGTTTTTGTACGGAAGCGAACCAAGCTTGAGCCGAGGAGGAACCCCCGCTTCCACCACCACCGCTGCTAGAAGAACTCAAAGAAGTGGACTCCTCCTGGCCGTTGGTTGTTAAACTTGATGGATCAATTCCTCCCCCACTGGTCTGGTTTGAATAGTGGAAATACTTATCGGACGATAAGTGACCACATCGGTCCAAAAACTTGTGTCCAAAACTGAGCCAATCTTTTTCAACGAGTACCATGAATCCCTTGATTGTCCTGTAGAACGGATCTAGACAGAGTTGCGCAACAGCTGAGAGCTGAGCGGTCCTATCCCAGCCATCAGAACAATGTATGAGTACGTGTGACGAATTGATATGAATGTTCCGGACAATGATGGTAGAGCCCTCGAGGATTGATGTCGTATGCTTCAACCAATTTGACCGACGGAGAGCCTGTCTGTCGAGCGGTGGAGGCTGAACAAAGTCGGTTGCTGAGTAGTGTCCTGCACTGCTTCCAGGAATAGGTTCACTCTCCCGAAGTGCATCGATTACCTTATTCAAAGAATCCCTCCTGAGGCAACATGGAAGGAAAAGCAACATCATTCAATGACAAGACTTCAATTGGAGGACAGATGAAACGAAGCTTGAGAAAGAGACGAACATGACATGGATGTTCTCGATGTTCAAGTAGACCTTTCTTGCCAGCCTGTAATTGTCCATGTTTTCTGTTCCTGCGCCTTTAGCCACGTTTGCCATTGCATTTGTCGTTGGTCTCGCATCAACGATCAGATTGGTAGCCGTCGCTCCGTATATCTGTTGAGTTCCGGCCGTTTGGCCTTGAGGGCTCGGCGTATAGGCAGAGTCATTGAACAAATGGGTTTGAAAAATGGCTTCAATCAACTTTTCATCTTGAATCGACCGAGCTTGCTTTAGTCCGACGAGCGGTTGGGATGATCGAGTGATTGTGGCCTGTGATGACCCGTCAAGCGATTGGCGAAACAGCAATCAACGTTAATTTGAAAAATGAAAAGAGAACGCACATCAGAGCTCAAGAGAAACAAGAAAAAGAAGTAAAAGAGAAGCTGATTATTTACATAGTTCGCCCAGTGGAGATACGTGAGCGCAGGGATTCGTTCTTTGCTCCTGTACTTGGAAGCGTGCGTCAATGCCGAATCACTGATTCTAGCCGGTACAGCCAATTTTGCCGGATAGGTAGACGAGAACTACAAATGGACAACACTTTCGGGATCAGCAGTAGAACATACAAAGAAAACTTGAGACATCAAGAATCTGAGAAAGAACGCAAGTGGACAAACAGAATAATCTTTATTTATATCCGTAAATCGCCAGGCTTTTGTCCGACTGCCTACGCCCATGCGAGTAAACTCTTCCCTGGGAGTAAAGACGTTCCAGCCGTCACACTTCTCCAGGGGTGGAGAGGGAGAGTATGTAAATGCATAGACTTTCTCGATTGAGTCTGTTGTTTTGTCCGGTGGGTGCAGGAAAGAAAGATTGTTAGCTTCATAGATCTTGAACGAGTCAGACTGAACCAACCTTGAAAAAAAGAAAAGAAGACCATACTGGAAACTGTTAGATCCTTGATAGTCTCGAATACGTCCAGACAAGTTGACTCATCCTCGAAGAAGAGGACGTATGTTTGAAAAAGTCTGGTCCGAATCAAGATTGGAGCACGGCCGTTGAACGATTGAGGAAGTTTATTCACTTGGTTGATCAAAGGGTACGATATCTGGGGTTCGAATTCACAGTCAGATCGTCTTTTATATTCAGCTATATGAAGAAGAACCCAGACACACCCAAAGCTCAGGAGACGAGGGGCACTCAAAGATGAGATGATGAAGCGTGAGATGGAGTGTGCCTGTCGACCGAAGACCTTTATTTTCTAGCTGGACTTCTTCGACCTGAGAAAGTTGAAAACATCATATTGGATGAGAATCGACCGAGGAATCAGGAAAGATTTAAATTCGAGGAAAAATTAGATAAATAAATCAAAAGAATCATAAGAGTCAGAGGAATCTTTTGGAAGCATGAGATCTACACTCTCAACCGAAATAGAAACGGATCGTTCGAACGACAGAGACAGAAACAGGAGGATTCAGGTAGTTCACTGACCTTGGAAATTCTTATGACATCCATCGCTCGCAGGTACGAAGTTATGAGAGTAAACTAAGAGCAAACAAAACGAAAATTTTGCACCTAGAAAGAATCAAGAGAAGTTTGAACTAAAAGAATACAAACAGGAAAGGAGGAAAGAGGGACAAAGGCGCCTGATGATGGTCGTGGTGATGATGGGGTTCAGGCGGCGCAAATGACGGAATATGTTTGATCCAGATGAGATTGTCGGCCTATCAGAAATAATTCATCGCCTAACAATCAAATGAGCTGCACTCTCCTATAGCACTCGTTGAGCTCAACGTTCCTTAATTGTCCTTGCTTCCAAATAAAAGTAAGATTTCTTTTCATCTTCTGGTCTATCTCAATTGTTTTTAGTGAAGTCCATCATTCTCAGTTATGGGAACATTGCAATCGTTATACATTTTATCTGATGAAAGTTTTTAAAACTTCAAGACTTTGCCATTCAACGCTCTGATCTCAGCAATTGGGCATTCGAGCACCTCATCCTCGTCCACTCCATTATTCGACTCTTCGGTGTCATAATCATGTTCAAGCCTAGGTCGAGGTTTCAAAATATATCGGATCGAGTTTGAATCAGTGCAGACAGACCGAACAAGTGCGACGAGAAGTGTCAGTTCGGGTGTGTATGTTTTCGGGTTCAACGTTACGTCCTGGAATATGAAATCGAGAAGATCACAGAACAGGTATTGAGTACTAGGCGCAGGTCCACGAGCAAGACGAAGGTTGACAGAACAGATTGAAAAAATAGAAACGAACATTCCAACCTATGACACTACCCTGCTTGAGACCACTTGATTTGATGTGAGATTCGCCATCTAGACTTCCCCAGGCATCTTCTAACGCAGCCCATTCACTCTCCCACCCTACGGTTTGTTCTGATACTATGCTGGAAGCAGAAGGAAGAGTAGAAGTAGAAGTAGAAGGAGCTAGAACGCGCTCAACACCTTCTTCTTCGTCTTCTCCATAATCTAAGAAGACCTCGGTATCTGTGCGAGTCCGACTTCTGGGGATGGAATCGGCCTCAGCTTCGGGCTCGGGCTCAGGTTCAGGCTCACCGAAATAAGATGCCCAAGCACCAGAGCCAACGACTCTGGCCCAAGAATCAGATTCAACATCTACGCTTGACACCCACATATTTCCAGGAAGGACTTCTCTATCACTCGGTGCATCAAACCTGATAAAGCTCTTGTTGTGATTGTTGTTATTCGTCGGAGTGGTCACCGAATTCAGTTTTGCAAAGAAAGGCTCAGGACGTGTCGGTGTAGCGCTGACAGCGGATGCGGAAAGAGAGGACGGGGGAGGGACAGAATTGTAAGAAATTCGAGTAGGAGCCGAGCCAGCTGCCTGCTTGCGGTACGCCGAGGACTTGTTTCGATTAGAGGACGCGTTGAATGCGATCGAAAGTGGGACAACGGACTCGAGTGATCGTTGAGTTGGCAGCAGGGTTGAAGCAGCTACCCGAGGAGAAGAAGGAGAAGAAGAAGAAGAAGAGGAGGAGGAGGAGGAGGAGGAGGAGGAAGATGAACTGGAAGATGAACTTGAGATAGATTCCACGAAAGGAGATGGGGATGCAGGAGGAGGTAGCAGAGAAGGAAGCTTGGGAACTGTTACAGCGGCTGAACGGGCAGCTGCCGCATTCTCTGCTTTGAGCGCAGCTTTCTTTCGTCTTCTTCGTATGTTGCGCTCTTGAGTAGCGGTTGAGCCTGCGCCGGGTGGTACCGGTGGGTTAGCTGGGATAATTGGAGTCAAAATGATAGTGGAGCTGATAGAACGAGAGGAACGAGTGGGAAGATTTTCTGAAGCAGGCGTCACATTCGAAAATGATTTTGGAGCAGGTTGAGGTTTCTTAGACGATTGAACCGAAGGAGCTGAAGATGATGATGAGGATGGTGATGAGGATGATGATGAGGAAGAAGAAGATTCTGAAGAGGAAGAGTCTTCGCTCTCACTTGACTCGACCGGAACAGACTTCTTGATTGTACGTTTATGTTCCTTCCTGACCTTTCTCTCGGCCTCCTCTTTTATCTGTCTCTCCTTCTTTGCCTTCTTAACTTCCTTTCTGGCATCCTTAGCATTCTTCCTCGCCTTCTTTTTTGATTCCCTTTCCTTGGTTGTCGTGCCGGCGGAAGGGGGGCTACTCTTGCGCGCTCGTTTTGAAGCTACTGGTGAGGACTCTGGTGAGGATGCTGACAAGGCTTTCCGTTTCGTTCCCGACGCGATCAAGGCGGTTTGTGAGATTGAGGCAAGAGTGACTCTAAGATTTAGGATTATACAAAGTCGATTAGTGCACACACACAACATGAATAGGCCTAAAGGAGACTCACCGCACGACATCATCCGGGGCAATCACGTTGATAGACGTGTCTGCTAACAGGTCGAACCCATCAATAGACAAGCGTAGTTTAGGCTTGGTTACGGAGCCTCGGTCATCATCAGCTCTGCATAAACTGGGGAAGAGATCGACCAGGTAAGATTCCAGATGATCAATCGTGCCTGATGGTAGTAGGCTCTCAGGAACGAGTACCCATGCCTTGAGCGGACCTGTCGGTGTGTCGGCCGAGAGCTTGAAGCGCATGCGTTACAGAAAAGAGGGGGGGAAAGACGTTGACTGCCGGTTCTGAGACGGCGATATCAAAGCAGAAGAAGGGCCGTAAGAAGGCAGTGCAGGAACGATGTAAAAGGGCGTGTGTATGTGTGGGTGTGTGAGTGTTTGTAGGAAAAGTGGTCGAGGTGACTGAATCAGGGCAGGTGTTTCTGAGGTGAATATACTTTGAAACGGTCGATCTATTCGAATTTCCTCTTGACATTACGTAATCGCTTCTCTCCTGGATTCATTGCCGGCCATCTCTCTCGCAGTTGGGCCGCTTAATTCAGGGACATTTCATCTTGTACTCAGTCGATCACCAGCTCACCCGCTCACTTGTTCACACCTGCCAGGTACAGACACCCACAGATGGCTTCACCACGGGCTTCGGCCTCATTCTCGACCCTGTTCCCTTCCAGGTTCCACAAGAAGGAATCGCAGTCGTCTGGACCGTCATCCCAATCCGTCGGCGGCAACAGCAACGGTAACGGTCGTTCAAGAGCGGCCTCCAGCTCGTTTGCCATAGTCGGTAATGCTTCCAATGGTGGAGGCCCAACACTCGCCCAGAGAAGGTCCACAGAGCCTCTCTCTGCAGAGTTCCTTTCGCCCAGCTCGGCAATAGGGCCGGCCTCGACTGTGCAATCTTCGTTGTCGTCAGCCTCGGTGCTGAGAGTCCAAATGGGAGGATCGTTCAGACAACAACCTGGGCAATCGGGCGATCAGGACGATCAGAAGGTCGAAGACGAGGATTCCCTTCAAACACCAGTTGACGAGAAACGACAGCGAATCCTGCCCACAGAAGTTTCGGCGTCGCCCATGTTGAGTTTCGCCTTACCGGTACCAGCCTCTGCACAGGCACCGTCACTGGCATCAACTTCAGCACAGACCTCACCGGCACTGTCCTCTTTAGCACCACCATCATCACCATCACAATCACAACTACCAGCGATGACCAAGTCAAAAACGAGGAGAGGCTTTGGAGGGATCCCAAAGAAGGCGAAACCGTCTCAGGGAGTTTCCGGTGCGTTGGTCAGTATGTCTAAAGACCTGATTAACCCAACCAACGGGCTCGCTCCCATCCCGGCTTTTCGTTCAAGATCAGGCTCTTTTGTGTCTGAAGGCGAAGAACCGGTTGCTTCTGTCGCCGCTACTACCGCCACTGCTTTCATGCCCACGGAATCTCCTGTTCGAAAGAAAGGTCGAAAGAGAGGGTTGACTGCAACCTCAAAAACAAGCGAAAAATCGGAAAACACGACCTACCCTGTCTATCCTCCGGTCGCCTCTCCCTCACTGAAACCATCAGTCTCGAACAGATTGTCGTTTACCTCAACAGAGAATGGGGTAAATCGGACCAGAGCGAGCTCCATCTACGCGACTTCCGATCAGGACATGTACGTTCATTCAAGTTCTGCACCAGAATCCGAACGGACTGATGGCGAAGATGGCGAAGGCTGGAGTGAGGGGGATCATAATCTCGACGGTTACCCAGCTGGCGACGACTACCACTCAGTCGGTCCTACAGACAGAACCCGGTCTGGCTCGATGGGTTCAGGAAATTTCTCTAATAACTATACTCACAACAACGACCCCAACGGTAACCACGATGAAGATGATGATGAAGATCATCACGAAATGTCCGGTAGCGAGAGTGGAGGTAGCGGTCAGGCAGAATACGACCTCGATGACCTTCCAGTCGTGGGCTTTGCTGTCGCTAGTGTCAAGCGAAACTCAGACTTTCATGCCCTGTTTGGAAAAGTCATTCCTGAAGATGATTATCTGATTGAGGGTGTGTCCAGGCTTTTCCTTTCCTGCCCCTTCCATCAATCTTGACGTTGCTTCCCCAAACTGAAACGACCCTTTGCTAAATAGATTATGGATGCGCCTTGCAAAGGGACATCCTGCTCCAAGGCAGACTCTACGTCTCAGAGAACCATATATGCTTCCATGCTAACATCTTTGGTTGGGTCACTAATGTATGTCTGGGTGTTTCTCATATATTTCTTGTTCAGTGTTCCTTCGCGCTCTCCTTACCTTCATCAATCCAACATCGTTTCCTTTTTCTATCAGCTTGTCGTTCCATTTTCGGAAACGAATAGGATTGATAAGAAAATGACCGCTTTCGTCATTCCAAATGCTATTATGATCACCACGTCCGACGCCAAGGTAAGTTTATCTTGCCTCTCTTTCCTCATTTTTGCTTTTTCTCTTCTTACGCTCTGTATCCTCTTTCTTCTTACTTGTCCTTCAGCACACATTCGCATCGTTTCTGTCAAGGGACACCGCATTCGATGTCATCCACAGCATCTGGCGCTTATCTACTCCGATCAATCCCATGGCTGCCAACCGATCGTCCTCATCCATCCCCGATGACTCGCCCCTTCAGAGCCTCACCTCAAATTCTCTTGCTACCGATTCTAAACCCGCTCATCAGCACTCGCCCTCTAGCCCGTTAACGATGGGCAAGAAAAAGATTCCGAGCAGAAAACAGCCGACTACGTGCCAATGCCAGCTAAACGGTGGTCACTACTCGGAGACTGCACTGGATAGCGTGTTCCCAAGCACACCTGAAAAACTGTACAATCTGATGTTTACCTCTGGATTTTCGAAAGATTTCATGAGTAATAATCAGAAACTTATCGGTTAGTTCGGACGTGATGGATTAGCCTTCTCACAACCAACATATACTTTGAACTCTTTTCTTCGTCCGTACGCTTACCTTCTTGCTTCATCCTTTTTCTCCTTACAGACATCCAGATCTCTGATTGGGCACCTCAGTCGTCTGGATCACATCTTTTGACACGCTCGATGTCATACATCAAACCGCTCCCTGGTGGATTCGGACCGAAGCAGACAAAGTGCGAACTGGTTGACCAAACGGCTCATGTTGATTTTCAAGACTTTGTCTCGATGATTACCACCACAAGAACGCCGGACGTTCCTTCTGGAGGTTCTTTTGCAGTGAAGACTAGGACTTGTTTAATGTGGGCCGGAGCAAACAGTACGAGAGTAGTCGTCACCACTCAGGTCGACTGGACCGGCAGGAGTTTCATCAAAGGTCTGTTGCTCATATTGTTCTCGTTTGTCGTCGCCGTTGATAAGCGTTGAAAAGATCTTCTTTTAACATCATCTCAAAAAGGCATCATCGAAAGCTCAGCTTTAGCAGGCCAAAAGTCTACTCACGGCGATTTGGAGATCGCAATGAGGACATATATCGCCGACCATCGGACTGAATTCCATACGGAAGGGGTCGATGACGGGGACGATCTTCAAGAATCCACTCTCCTCACCATCGATCCAGGTTCCAATTCTGGACCGGCCGACTCGAGCTCTGCCGTTCATTCCAATAATCTTTCTTCCTCAGGAAACGATTCTTCGATTCAGAACCATAAAGATCAAGAACGCGCATTGCTTCAATACTCCTTTGATCTTTCGGTTCAATCGGTCTTCGCCGCTTTGAGGGCAGTATCCGGAATTGTTCAGTCTATCCTCACCGCTCTTACGGATATTTCTGTCAGATCCGGCGTCATGGGAGCCATCGTAGGTATCTTGGTAATTTCGAACATATGGACTCTGGTCTCGTTGCGTGGCGCAAGAGATGGCATCCCGAACGAGCTCGCGTCCAAGTCAGGATACGAAGGTACAAATGGAGCCGATGCGACAGGAAGGATTAGACCAAGATCGGTCCTCAGACATACTGGGTTTAGGTGTAGGCAAAGCGGAAAACTGTCCGTCGAACGTCCGGCACAGAACGTGGAGCAGACACAAGTAGGAATGGAATCACCAGACTCAGTCGCAGAGGCCGTCAGACGTTTGTCCTTTCCTGCCCTCTCCTCTTAACAAACTTTTTTCCTTTCTTCATTTTGTTCTTTCATTGACAGGATGATGAGATTATCTGACCTCACAGTGTTTCTAGAAGACTATCTCCCTTCAGCACACCCCCAATCTCGACCACCGACATACCCTCACTTGCGCTCCTTACCCAGACACGAACAATTCTCAGCCCTCTCACCTCAAGAAGAAATCGAAGAATTAAGAAACTCGTTAGATGATATCGAACGTTGGTTAGAGAGATTGAGAAAATCGGTCGACCATGTCGTTGTCACAGAAGGTGCTGAGGAGGGGGTTGGTTCAGCCGTGGGTCACGATCCAATCGGTCAGGCCGTTTGAGTCATATGGAAGGGGCGATCAAATGAGGAAGGATTGGCAGGTCTTCATTTATAGTTTTTTTCTTACTTCATATTATGTTATTCTGTATACCCCTCGTTCATACTGTACCTTCTCGTATATGTTACAATGACAACATAAGTCATCCCATTGAACGTGCAGTAGATTATGCCTTGAACATACGATTTGATTCTTTCTCCTGATGTACCCCACTGAAGATATATCTTGGCAATGACGAGGATAATGTTATCTCGTTTATCTTCAAATCTAACTCTCACCATATAGTTTTTTATGTCTCTTATAGAATGAATTGTGATAGGATAATTATCAAGGGGACGGAAATATAAAATCACATATCAACTAACTTCTCCCATCATAAACGTTGCCTCGCATTTCTAAAACTTCTCGGATCCCTCAAACAGCTCGGCTTCCAGCCCATCATCCACCACTGTCCAGTCAACATCTCTGGCTGAATACAAAGCCTCATAAGCCGCAGAACTGGCGTGCGCAAAGAAGGGTTCAAGCTCAGATATCGAAGAGATTTTCTTTAAATGGGATAGACGTGGTCTTCTAAATGCTGTTGTTGATGTTGAGTGAGATGATTCGAGCACATCGTCACCAGATTCTGGCGGGTGAAGTTTTCCATCATTCTATTCATACAAGTGAAAGGGGGTGTCGAAAAGAAAGGTGTGAGTGTCAAGAATCAGCAAACGATCACGAAGAATTGATGGACAAACTTTGCTGAAATGAGGACTGTCTCGAATGAGTTCGGCCAGATGATCCATCAAGGAACCAGATATATCCCCTTCGTCTGTATCCAACGATAAAGGAGTATCTCGGACGAACGCCCATTGATGACTATGTTTCTCACGAAGAAAGGGAAGAATATTTTTGATCAGAACCCCAGGTTAGAAACAATAGAGAAGTATTTGAGATGAGGTTGATACATTTGGAAATCTTCGGACTGGATCACGAGCAGCAGATCGAGGAACTTGCAGGCCCCGAGGATCTCTAATAAAAGCTCAGAGTTATTTGGTGGTAACTCCTCCATTAGTTGTTCAAACACCCGAAGCTATCAATATATAAAAAATCAGCAAACCATACAAACAGACGAAACAGCCTGGCGCACAACAGACGTACAAGCTCAGTCAGAATGATAGGCCACAAGTTGGTGAGATCCCGGGCGGCGATCCGACAGATTAAAATTCGTAGACAAAGATAGACCTCAGCCCGAACAGTCGGAGATAATCCCGTCATTCTTAAAATCTCGACCAAACTTTCTTGAATCGCAGGCAGTTGATTGAGAAAATGGTTCTTTTCGGCAGCAAAGAGGACAAATGATATCCGGCGAATATTGAGCGAACGGAGAAGCATCTCAGAATCTCGGTTACTGAATATGTTGGCTGAAGGGGCCGCAACAGCTCGAGCTTGAGAACGGTACCGAGATAAATGTGTTAGTCTGACAAACCCAAATGGTAGACTCAAGCAAGATAACGTACAAACGAGTTCTGTGAACCGCTCTTTCTCGAAGTCCACTAGAGAACAGACTAGAGGTTTCCATCTGGCCCCTGAGGAAGGTGAGCCATTGAAAAATCTCGAATCGTTCATAAAAGCTTCAGTGACAAGAGCTCTCCAAACCTTGATCGAGTTGGGTATCCGAGTAATCCCCACAAGAATGCTGAGAGCCGTGGGATCGACATCCAGAGACCTATTGAGATAGATCGGCATCAGATTGTCTCTCGATGAGGAATCTCATGAATATATTCTGACTCACTTGGTTCGTACACGGAGTGCAGGGGCGACGACCTGCTGACAGAGTGTACTACAAGCGGCTAGAACTTTATCGCTATCGGCCAAGAAGGATCGAAGGTTGGGTACAGTTTTTCGGGACATAAAATCGGCAATCTAAAACCCATAGTTAACAGAGGATTTATGGTTGAGTTGGGGTATCATAGTTGAGCAAGGCAACAGAACTCACCGCAATATACGACACCTCTGTTTGTGTATTGAATACCGCTGGCTTTTCTTCCAGAGGTGTCCCGGCTAGATGGCAAGCTCACGGTCAATGCACAACTCACCATTTGACAGTACAACATACGACTTGATCACTTACGAAGGGCAGGTGAAACCATTCCGTTGCTGACGTCCCTTGCTCGTCGACGGACGGAAAATTGTCCATCGAAAGATCGCAGAGCCCAGGCAGCAGTAGCGTCAAGCAATTTGGAATAAGTGTCCTGTTTTGGTTTGCATAGATTGTCAATATGTTGAGCAAGACACCGTCGACTACAACGATATCAATTGCTCACCTGCAGATCACGACGCATTCTCCTGTCTTCAAGCGCGCTTGTGGTAGCAACCTTCTCGGCCAATGCTGTCAAGCACCTGAGGTGATGAACGAGTGCAGGGAGTCGTTCATCAGGAGGCTGACGAAACAATCAAGAATATATTGATGTACACTCACTTGAATGAGAAGAAAACCTGTATCTTGGATGCAGTGGTTGAGGCTCCTACAAGAACATCCTTAGTCATAGCAAAGAATGTCCCCCAAACCTGAACTGCAATTGGACCCTCAAGTCGACTCAAATAAGCTTCGAGAAAGCCATAAACGATCGTGTCGTTCCTTTGAAGAGAGTAGATGCAGGTAGTAAGAGTCATTTGACATCAGCCTGATGTCAAGTCATGAAGTAGCTTACTCTTCTTCTGTAAGATTTCCTTTGCCAAGTGTATTCGTTCGTCTGGTTAGAAGCTGGCACATGATAGACACAGCGGTCTGAGCACTTGAGGCTAATGTGTCCAAAATTTCGAAAGAGTACTGTTGTTGATGATGAGATATGATAAAATTGATTCATCAGCCTATCTTCTGAACCATATATGGTCAAAGTAAGCTACTGACACAATTCGGATTCTGATTTGAAGCCCAACAACTTGCTAAGATTCTAACAACGCTCGAAGGTTGCAATCTATAGAATTGCTCTAATGCCTTCCGAGTTCGGTCTTGAACACGATTGTACAGATGATTCATGCCAGCTGCAGCTGCTGTAGAAGTGGTCAAGATAGGGGAAGAAGAAGCAGTCCAAAGAGTGTGTAATAAAGACACGGCATCATCTAGACATCGCAGTCCAGCTGATTTGGGCTACGAGTTATGATAGAGAGTTTGATTACGGATCGAGAGTGAGACATCTGAACGCATGACTTGAGTCAGTCAAAGAAATTTTACTTACAACTGCGCCACCTTCTGGAGTCGATGGTCGAGCAAGATCTGACTCCGTGAAGACGTTAGAAACATAACCAAACAAGCCTGTGGTGACCTCCGTTTGCCGCTTGTCGAGATTGGGAGACAAGGAGACAGGAACAGAGCCAGCAGGCGCCGCCAGGGAAACCACTTTCTCTAATGCGTTGAGAAGCATGACTATCTCTGAACCCGCTGCGTTGTGTACGGTCGAATGATTGATATCTTCAGAGACAACGACATCTCTGATCGATTCAGCGAGTAGGTATAGCTCTTTGATCAGACAATCACCAAGAGGATAGAGAAGAGGTCGGAGATGCCCTTGAAGCTGGGGAGCAGTCATGAGGATGAAGTCCACCCAATGTTGTAGAACTAGTCGATTGGATTTGACCGAGACACCTTTCACCAACATCTGAAGTAACAGCGGACTCAAATTGTCCGATATAGAGAGAGAGTTTCTCTCCACGCTAGGCTTTTCATCACTAAGGTAGGCCGAAGTTTTTGAGAAGTCGCTATTACCAGACGAGGGAAGACCTTGAACAGAGATCTTCTTCTTGTGCTGGGTGGACGAAGCAGCTGAAGAGATTATGTTTTGTAAGACGTGAAGAAGCTGGTTCTGGATGTCAAGTTTCGCTTCGTGTATACAGTACAGTAGTTTAGCGACAATGACAGTTTCTGTGGTCTTGTGACTGATGGCTGAGATGTCGCCGCGTGAAAGGATAGACTGGATAATTTCGAGAGCGTTGAGTTGCAGTAAACCATTGGCAGGTTCTAGAGAAGAAGAGAGCGCTTTACTGGGTTCAGATTGAACAAACCTGAAGTAGTTGAGGAGTACCAGAATTCGACACAACACGTTAGCTAGCGTGCGCACTTCTTGACGACAACAATTTTTTTAGAGATAGGATTGCACATACTGTAGTAACAACTCGACGAGGACGTCCATGAATGATGCTTCGGCATGGAAAATCTTAGCTGTTGTACGGAAGCCAATGGCACCAAATCAACACAAATATCAACATCATAGATCAGACGAAACATTTCGCGTGAAGACGAACCTTTGGTCGCCCTTTCACGCAATCTTTCACTTCCTTGGCTGATTGGTGTCGCCCTGATCACTCGGTTCAACGCCTGACCTCCGAATCGACTGAGACTAGCCAAACTTTCCAAAACGTAATTGAGCCGAGCATGGTCAATCGGCCGATCATATCTTGATCCTTGAACCTCTTTGCCAGAGAAAGTGAAGGTTGTCGTTGTCCGGCATATAGATGGATCTAATAGAATGCACATGATCGGGTCTAGCATTCTGTAAGAAATTTTACAGTAAACAACAACAGGAACATATGGACTGGTAAGAAAGTTTCATTCTGTTTCCAGCTAGAAACTAACGAGCATGGGACAAACCGTGTGTATGACTTGAGATCACACCTCAACCAAGTTTCGCCTGCTCGGCGCAAAGACACATTTGATGCGTTCAAAGTATCTAAAATGATAAAGATCGGTCCATCCAACGCATGATTGGATAGATCTGAATCCTCTACGAAGCGGACAAACCGGTGAATAAAATTTAGTGAGACTAGTATCAGCCTATCAATTCGTTGAAGGTGAAGATATTGACAAAGATGAAGCTAAGACATACCGCTTAGTCGCCAAAGGACTCCAAATGCATGGATCGCATCTAATCTTTTCTCAATCGAGGTGGACAGCATATTTTGGAAGAGTATAGCATCAATATGCTTGAATGAACTGGCATGGTGAAGCTCCCACATAAGATGAACGGCCGGGATATGATAGAGTTGAGTGCTCGATGTCATGAAACGCAAGACCTGTGATTGATTGGTTCAATAGGAAACGTTGAGCCTGTGTGATCTTAGATATCCCAACAAAATCTTTTGTTTAGGTTTCGACGTGGTTACCTACATTGTTCATCAATGCTGACATTACTAGCCGACTATTGGTCTTCAAAGGGGGTTGCATATACGGTACCCTTCCCAATCCTAGGGAAACGCGAATCATAATCTCCAACGTATCGAATGAAGCGGTCTGGCATATAACGCACGAACAAACATCTGAGCGCCAACCAAACTCTCGAAAGATACTTGAAAGTTGTAACACACCTGGTTTGCTTGTTCCCTAACTTCGTTGAACCACGCATCCCGATCCCATTCAATAGTTCCGATATCTCCCTCCAACCCCACCTGTCCCCCGAGATCGATCCAATCCTTCAAAATTTCTAAAACTCCACAGGTCATATCCTCTATCTGATTATTGCCCTGTAGAGAGTTACTGAGGGATCTTCTCGATAACGCCAGCAATTTTTGAAACGGCCGTTTGAAGAGCTCTGTTCCCGTGAAGCTCGAGCTTGTAATCTCCGAAGGAGGCTGAAGGTCAGTAGACGACGAATAATAGGCGGTAGCAGACTCTAACGGCGTGATTCCAGGGTCACCAGATGATACAGAGGCAGAAGGCAAGTGAAGGAAGACTTCAAGAGGAATCTGGGGGAGAATTTGACGGACGAGATCCAGAGCACCTGTGATCTTAGTTTTCTGGATATCTGTCATGAGCGATTCTGAAAGAGCGAAGAAAACTCGGTGAAGAAGCTCTACTAAGGTGACAATAATGATAGGTAGGTGGGTCGTTTGGATTTCTTCTTCTTGTTTTGAAAAAGACCTTAAGATGAAAGCAATCAGGTCCAGAGACTGATCGTAGGTTCAGAGGAAGGCATTGTTAGTCTGTGAGTTGCTGTAAAATTTCAAGTCGGATGAGAGGAATGAGACCTCACGTCGCAAACCAGATCTGGCGATTCGAATTCATTCAGTAATCCCCAGAACAAGCCTCGCCAGACTAGATAGGGATCCACCGTTTCATACAGCGTGCTTCCAGTCATCAGACGCTGTTGGAATCCAAGTCGTGTTGAACGAAATAAGTTTCAATCGTTCTCTATGTTTGTGATCCGAGAGATACAATTAAACAGACTTGACTCACATCACTGACAATCTCATGATCATCTCCATTTGATTCTTTTAGGGATCTAAGCGCGTCCAAGATCAATACGTCGGTAAGTGGATACCCGATTTCCCATTTGTCCAACAAGGAGATAAATATCCGATAGGGCCGTTGAGGTTCTGATAGACTCGATGATACATCATTCATATTTTCCTACGAGTGCGTTGTTGATTAGGACAGGAAGAGAGAGACATTTTGATCAGCTATCTGACTTCTTTGCTGGAAGAAAGAAAGAAACAAACCTTGAGCGTATTCTTTAGAACGTCCAGGGACCATTCTCTTAAATAAGCAACCTGCTCATCTGAGCTTCCCTCTGGGCCCAATAGCCATCCGTATAATCTTCTACTTAAAGACAAGTCTCTTCTCATGACAACTGTCAAGGCTGAAGACATAAGGATTTTGCGGTCGGTCTCAGTGGAGAAACTGAAAGTTGTGATCCAGGTGGTAGAAACATTCCGAGACGATATCAGATCATTAAGCGCGTACAAACTCGCTTGTCTTCAGTCGCGATAAACTTACTCGGAGGATGCGGCGCCATCTAATCTCAACCCTGTCACTAAAAGGTCCAATGTCCCTCTCTGGACAAGCAGATTATCATCTTCCAACGCGGCTGCAAACGCTCGAATCATCAACCCTATGTCAGAGCCTACTATCGGTGTAATATCTTGAAAAATCCAAACATAATTTTAATCGTCAGCAGAACATCATCTAACCATGATTTTGTATGAAATATTGACCTTCTCCTTTGCCAAACTTTGGTAATCGCCTGCCAAGATAGCATAGAACGTTTGTTCTTGCCCCTGGTGTACTGATCAATATCATCCAGAGGTTTTGAAAGAAAATCGGTGGTGATACCGTTGATGATACAATATCCATGAGGTACATGACCTTTTCGAAAGCTTCTCCGGCTTCCTCCTCCAGACCTGGAAGAAGGGCAAGTAAGAATGCCTTGATCGCTGGAAGAAGGGCATTCTTCAGAGGGACATAGTGTACTTCATATATATTGAGGAGCATGGGCTAAGACATGCGTGGCAGGCAATATCAGCGATTGATTCAAAGATAGATAATCTGGATGAAGGATAAGAAACGTACTTTGGCGGATGTAGAAGCGTATTGGAAGAATGGAAAGAGACCAGACGACCAGATCAATAGATCTCTTTTTAAGCCTTCAAGCTAAGAAACGCGCAATCAATCAACGGTCAGCGCTCAAAACTCTCGATGTGTCTCCAGGCAGGAACAATACGACATGAAACACGATATGATTGAAAGGTCTCATGCATGAACTCACTCCGATGACACTCAGGATGTGTCCGTAAACATCTAGAGCTCTCTGGTGAACTCCACTGGGCAACGCCGGAGTAAGACATTGCGCTAGTCTTTTTGCAATCAACAGCTTCCTTGGGATTTCATTGAATCCAGGGAATGTTTGAATTGTCTTCAGCAGTTTGGAAAGAAAGGAGATAAAGTCGGCCCATTCCTTGATGCTCTCAAATGATTGTAGAGAGCGATCTATCTGAGTCTGATATTTCTTCCATTGAGAATCGTTTGATAGAAGCGAGAGAGCGGCTGAAAGTTTATCGGCGGGTACAAGTTTGTCATTGAGTCAATACAGAGAAAGCAGGAAGACAAATGCTCGGAGAATCAGACAGACACGAACCTTTCTCTGCTCCCTTTCCTTTCCATATGGACCCAGTTCTTTTTCCGATTGATCCCAGCTCACCCTTCCCATATCCACCGGGCTGATTCGTACCAAAGGATGTATCAACCTTGGGACTAACAGCCGAGCGAGGGTTACTGATGGCAAGATGGTCTCGTTTTGTTGAACTCTGGCTGCTGGTTGCTGACCGGATACTAGAAAGAGATGGCTGATGATGAAGGCTAGATTCCACACTTTCAGGGAGGTCCATGTGGTGGTTCAATTACTTCTACGTGTATTCAGATGTAGTATATGTGATGAAGGCCTGAAGATATGACAATGACCTGTGATTATGAAAGAAAGAGGATGTGTCTATCGGGGCCAACAGGAACTGGAAGCCAACGGACTGAAGGAAGTGATGAAAGAGAGAAGCGTGTATCGAATAGAATTACGTAATGTTCGATATGTTGATTCATCCCATCACACTCTGTTTGAAGACCAGTTCCGATTCCAAGTTGATACACCTTTGCGCGCCCGACTATCACCCGGTAACCTTTGACGTAGCTATGAATCCTAAAGTACATATACCTCCATGCCTTTAGCAGTCTGAAGAACAGCACAAGGAGATAATCGCTTGATAGATAGGATTGAATGTTTATGGAAAAGTTCAGAAACTGATAATCTTGTTGTTCCTCGTCTTTGTTTATTGTCTGTCTTGACAGAATCGACATCAAACCCAGGATCCAGAGGATCTTTACACCCGGCAGAACATTATTGGTCTGTTCTTATCTCTCTTTATCACTCTAATCGTTATAGCTTCGTTCAAATGCTCATGACCCATTCGAATCGGCTAAACGGATCATAGGCAAAGGTTCTTTCGGTCAAGTATACAAAGGGTCAGTTTCATTCTTAGTCAATTCTGTTCGTCCATTCAATGTTTATATAAAAACCTTCTACAATTCAAATACCATCCTCTAGTATCGAGAAACGAACAGGAGCCTTGGTGGCGATCAAAATAATCGATCTCGAGAACGCCGAAGATGAGATCGATGATATTCAACAAGAAATCCAAATTCTTTCTCAGTTGGACTCTAGTCGAGTAACTAAGTGAGTTCTGTAATTTTGGATTTCAATAGTATAAGTGAAAATCATGTGTCTGGGCTCATCAATCTTGTCAAAATCTTGATCTACTAGATACCATGGATCCTTTCTGAAAGGAACCAATCTGTGGATTATCATGGAGTTTTGTTCCGGAGGATCATGTTCGGATCTTGTGCGTGTGCCTCTTCATGGAAGTTTCAGCCCACGGAAAGCGCGCTTGTTGACTTTTCTCGATTTGTTGGGTCATTCTTCTATTTCAAAAACTACTTGCTGAAACCACTTGGATAGTTAAAATCAGGAGTTTTTAGGGAAGAATATATTGCGATCATTTGCCGAGAACTGCTCAAGGGGTTGGAGTATTTGCATCAGGAGGGTAAACTTCATCGAGACATCAAAGGTTTGTTCTGCTTAACTTTTCTCTACTTGGAAACTAATCTGACATATAGTTTTGTCGGATTGAACGCATTTCCTCTTACTTGTTTCTCTTTGACACTTATTGAATCTATCATGAAAGCGGCCAACATCCTGCTAACTTCGGCAGGAGATGTCAAGTTGGCCGATTTTGGAGTTAGCGGCCAACTCACATCCACCATGACCAAGAAAGTATGCTTCCCCTTGATTCATTCGAAGTTTCTGAGCTTCTGTCATAGTTAATGCTCATCATTATCTATTCATCTTGTCTGGAAGAACACGTTCGTTGGAACTCCCTATTGGATGTCTCCAGAAGTCATCAAACAATCTGGATACGATTTCAAGGCAGATATCTGGTCGCTTGGGATCACAGCGATGGAGATGGCAATGGGAGAACCTCCATATGCAGAATTACACCCAATGAAGGTTTGTTTCATCTTTTGTTGTCTTCTGACGTATGTTTGTCAGAGAGTTGTTCGGAATTTTTTTCCAGATCAACGTTCATGTTCCTGTTTTCTGATTTGCCTATATTTGTCTTTTTTTCTCGTCTGCGCGCGAATAATCTCAGGTTCTGTTTCTGATCCCAAAGAACCCGCCACCTACACTTGGACCACAGTTTAGCAAGCCATTCAGAGAGTTTGTCTCGCTTTGCTTGCAGCGGGACCCAAAAGAAGTAGGCTTGTTCTTGTATCCTTTCCTTTTAGGCAAGAGAGCGATGTTGACTTCCCGAATTTGTTCGAAAACCTTTCTAGCGACCAACAGCTAAAGATTTACTCAAACATCGGTTCATGAAGACCGTCAAAAGGCCAAGCTTCTTGACCGAACTACTAGATCGTCACGAAGTGTGGAAGACTGACAGAAGCGACAAAAAGATTGAGGAAAATGAGCCGTCAGGCTACGAAGCGTACGTTCTCTCAAGTCTATCTTGCTGTTTGCGCGACGTATCCTCAAACCATCGCTTACACCATACGTTACTCATGTGATATTATGTTGTTTGTGATTCATAGAGGAACGATGGGTGACGTTGGAGATCTTTGGGACTTTGGAACGATCCGACGGGATGTTCCTCGTCTGGGTACGATGTCCAGGTCGCAACCTCCCCCACTCCCCACTTCGTACTCGTTTGCCAATGATGACTCTGTGTCTTCTCAACCAAAATACATCCCCCAGAAAGGATCAACCCACATACCTTCCTCTTCACCTGTGGATTCATCAGGAACCTACAGCTCGCTCAACGCTCAAACCATCAGTTCAGTATCTCGCACACGTTCGTTTGGCATATCTCAAGGCGATCGAGACCAATCGGTTTCTGAAAGCCAACTGCCGTATGCATCTGGAGGTTCGCCTAAGAATACGTTAGCGAGATATCAATCGTTGAATCCCACGCAGTTCATGGAGACAAAAACGGAGGTCAAATCGGTTCCGGTGGCGCAGTATGAAATAGACCAGGATGCTGAACACATCAGCCATTCTAATGGACAAGAAAGATTGAGTGACGATAGACAGCCTCTGGCCAAAGTGGGCCAGGACGAGGGAAGAGGGCCCGGACACGAGTCAGAGAAGGAGAAGGGGAAAGCGGAGTATGATAGTGACGAAGAGTTTAGGAACGATAGAGAGATCCTATACTCAACAGAATCTGAGAGGATCAGGAAAGAGGAGGAAATGAGTGATTCGAAAGCAATACTGATGGATGTTGTCTGTCCTGTGATTGATATGGTGGGTCATTCTTATGCTGTCATGAACTTATTTATGCTTGGGAGAATTGATAGGCTGACAAGCTGAAATCGTTTGTTTCATCTCAGATCGCGTCGAAGATAAATGACCCGGACGCACGACAGGCTCTTGAAGTTCTTCGACGTGCCTTTGAGAATGCAGAACGAATGTTAGTCTGTTATCTCCCTCAATCTTTGTATTGTGCCGTTGAAGCAGGTGTGTGATTCAAGCAAGTCCCGATGACTGATCCGTTAACAACGCCGTTTGACACAGTATCCCTGGTGTAACATCGGCCATCGTAGCTGAGGTTTGTGACAATGTTGAGCAAGCTGACCCAGTAGAAGATGAACAGTAAGGTGTCAATTAAGGAGATTAGAAGGATTAACCTAACGACTACTGGAGAGGGAACAGGTGACCCTCCGTAACCTTGCATCTACACCTTTTCTTTCTCTTGCTTTTCCCTATTTATATTACTCGTGTTCTTTTTTCCTTTTCTTTTTTTCTTGGCTCTTCTTTTCTTTTTCTATATACCTGCCCCTCCCAACCCTAGTCATGCATACCGTAGTGAACACGTCCTTGTTCGTTCTTTTTTCTCATCTTCTCTTCCCTCGATTGACATCTTTTGTCTAGCACGACACACTCCATCCCATACATCCATTTTCATATTTCATGTGGTTTTAGAGAAGCATGTTTGGCACAGCTGTCACTTGACTTACAGCCTCCTTTTCTTTTGTGTTCAGCACGAATGTGCAACTGTATCTCGCTTCAGTTGGAATGTGATTGTTCATCAATGCAGCAGAGATGAAACAGCGATCCGTTTACGATTGAGATGCTTCGACAACAGCACAGTACACACACATCATCAAGACTGCCATCTCGTCGACCGACTGAATCCAAGAAAAAGTGGAAAGCAGCCGGTCGACACAAATGGGAAGAAGGTAGAGGAGGTCCCTGACAACACAAGCCGGCAGTGCAGTGGCAAGGTCATCGTGTCCGGCCGTCGTGCAAGCAGAGGATGGCCGGACGGGCAAGGCAAAAAGAAGTAAACCAGATGGGTCCGGTGGACCCATATAAGTGGTTAAACTTATAAGAACAGATACTACACATGATCTAAGCCAAAAGGCCAGAGAGGATGAGGGAAAAGAAAGAAGACAGGAGGAACGCTGGCAGGGCGGCCGGGCTTTATACGTTTGGTCGACCCCCCCTGCCGGCCGGAGTGTGAAAACTGGGGGAAGGGACGGCGGGCTGGGGGGCTCACGTGACGTATGGAGGATCGATTCATGTTGACTTTTGCCATAGTCTTTCCTTGTATTCAGACTACAACATGAATCACTACACATCATCATCTACGATGCGACGTGAATTTCTTATAGGAAATATTTATTGAATCATTATGTACAATACCATCATAGGGACGACCCTATTAAGAATTCGTATTCATACGCATACGTAAGTCCATAGACAAAGTACAATCAGCACAGCCCTGGCTCTTTTTTTCTCCCATCGATCTCGCCTCCTCGTTTCTTGTTCCCCGGTGTCGTTTCTTGTACACCTTCTTCTCTCTCTTCATCATCTGGAACAACAAACACCTTTACGATATCCATCCATCCATTCATCCTTTCCTTCTCGCCTCCACTCAACTTCAAATACAGAATCAACACCATGAGTGACACCGATGGTACGCTTCACGACTCAGTCAACCTACCTCGCCTATGCTGTCTTTCTTTTTCGCTCTCGCTTCTCTCTTCACTCTCGTCGACCTAGACCGTCTCGTCTTTGACGTGTCTGCCATCTGAAAGATAATCTCCAAGTGAGGAGAACAAATCAGAAGTTGTTCATCCATCTATTCTTTGTCCTTCAAACGGCAACAATCGCTCCCAAGACAGCCTGCTTGTCTTACATTTGTGTTCACGACTTGATCGAGCTCCAGCTGATGGTGGTCCAGAGAGAATCCATCTTAATACACGCGTCTCGTCATCTATCAGGCACCCTCTGATCGTTTTACCTGCTGTCAATGTGTTGGTTTCTTGGTCAATGGATGTTCAACGATTCTGACACACAACTGCTCTCTATGTCAAGAAAGTCGACATGCCGTTTGCTCAACCACTCCGACTGCTCTCTACTTTCTCTCTCCCTGTGTATCCTTTCAAAATCTCAATCTTCGTCCACTTGGCCACCTGACCGTCTTTTTTCCACAACGCTTCGATTCGTCTCGTCCTGACACTCATTCACCTTATCTCTATCTGTATCACGCTCGCCTTGCTTTTATTCTTTCCTTCCAATCTTCCACCCTTTTCATCTGCTCTCTTCTATCGATCAGAATGGGCAACCCGAGATGAGCCTGCCGCTGCTCAACCTTCCCACAAGGACGACTACTCCCGGGGTGGGACCCCTCCCCCCCGAGGTAGGGACAGACGAAGTGCTTCGCCTTCCGGAGACAACCGAGGTGGAGGAAGGATGGATGTTGATCGACCCGACAGAGGGCGGGGTGATGGGTAAGCTCTTGTGTTTGACATCCTCTTATTTGCTGAATTTTCTCAAGAGTTGACTGTGTCTACTCTTTGTCTCGTTCTTATCTGCACATTCGCTTGGCTCATGAAGGCCTCCTAGATCTGGAGGAGATGAGAACCCTGGAAACAATTTGCATGTTTCTTCGCTCTCGCCCCGAGTAGAACAACGAGACTTAGAGACTGCTTTCAGCAAGTTCGGTGTGGTTCGTGCTTGTCATCTTTCTCTGCTGAAGCAATCAGAATTCTTGAGATTGTTCTCAATTGTTAATCTTTCATACCTCCTGTTATATGTCACCTTTGCGGAAAACAATGAATTTTATATGGGCGTCTCTTAGATTGATAAGATTCAAATCATGTACGACCCTCACTCTCGAGAGTCCCGAGGGTTTGCTTTCGTCACGATGGCCACCCCTGAGGAGGCCGATGCCGCCATCGCCGGATTAGATGGTGTTGAGTTCATGGGCAAGCCCATGAGGATTGGCAAGGTACGTATCGCGTATCGAGTTCTTCTTACCGCTATGCTTCTACAGATGAGACGCATTTAGTTAACTTTTCGTTTACCGAACATTGGCACAAAGGCTCGACGAGGACGAGCTCGAACTCCCACGCCCGGTCGATACTTTGGACCTCCTAAGGAAGACGATAGGAGGCCCCCCCGAAGGGATTACGGTTCCCGAGGGGGAGAGAGGGAGAGACCCTATGACCCCCAGCCGTATGATGCTCGATACAGCTGTATGTTCCATCCTTCTCATTGTTTTGACAATCGGTGGGACACAGAATGTAAAAGCTGATGTTCGCCCCGTTCTTCTTTACTCAATCAGCTGGTCCTCCTGTCCGAGCTCGACCTCCTCCCTATGATGACCGACGAGGTGATCGACGAGACGAACGATGTTCGTATCTAAAGTCTTACCTTGTCTCAGATTTTTTTGATTTATCTATTTTCATTCGTTTGCTTATTCTCGATTTCTTATTTGATCTTTTATAGACGATCCCCGAGGAGGTTACCGATCTGAGAGAGACTACCCTCCTCGAGATTATGCTCCTCGAGACTATCCTCCTCGAGATCCCTACGGCTACCCTTCCTCCAGGGATAGATACGAGGACCGACCGTACGTGCCTTCTTCCACTCGATCCTCCGGACCCTCCGGAGGTGGAGGAGGTTACTACAGCGCAGGACCTGATTATGGTGCACCTCCTCCTCCACCGGTTCCTAGACGGGACAGGAGACAAGACGAACTGTACGCCACACCTGCTGCTGGGTATGACCGAAGAGATTTGGGAGATAGGGATGGCGGTAGAAGGTGGTAGACCCATCCTTTCCTTCGTCTACCTGCTCGATTGATCTTTTTTGTCGTATAGGGGCTGTCTTTGCTCTTCTCCTACTTTCTGTTTTACAAATCCAACCATTAAATTCGTTGTCTTTTCTTTCTCCTTTCTTCCTCCTTTTGAGAGATAACTTTTTCTTTTCGCTCCATGGATGGATGATTGAAAAAGATTACGGATGATGAACGCTGGCGTTCGAAACGAAAGCCAGTTTACAGATCGTCATACAACATATGAACACCTTCATAAAACTATGAAGCCTTTGCCCATACCTCTCCGAAACAGGAACGAGAGAGTGAATTAAAGAACGAAAGACATGTCGTGAACAAGAGCAAAAGATACGAACTGTAACAGATACGGACGCAAAGATCAAGATGTATGATAAATTGATAGATGTCAAAACAACGAGACCCTGAATGATAAGTGATAGATATTATAATTTCACGAAGCAGTAGAGCTGGACGAACGGAACATGAGCAAAGATGTTTGGTTTTTTCCATGTTGTGATGCTTTTCATTCTGTTCTGGAGGGCGAAGGTAAGAAGCTGAAGAAAGAATGTACAGAAGGGAAAGAAGATTGAAAAGACAAAGGAAAGAGAAAAGTAAATTAAAAAGGAAGGCTAGAAGGAAGGGCGCCTATATGAACACGATAAGAAAGCATTCGTTGCTCAAAATATATATATACTATCCTAGATAATATAAACAACAATATGAATCGAGAAGAGAAAACACGTATGTCCAGATGAAAAGAGAACTTGCCAACAAAAAAAAGACATGAAACTACAAGGTAGGCACAAGTTGGGAAGCAACCATTCCAAGAGGAAGACGTGAGACCTCTGTTTAGAATGCAGACCCAGCTGCGAATGACCAAAGCCATTTCGAGTTTATTCAGTTGGAGAGATGGTCTCGCAAAGAGATGAAAAGAGAAGCGAGAGCCAAAGATAGAGAGGCTTACCTCCATCAAGCATCCAATCCAGGTCTGAAAGACCCATGATCTGAGTCATCAAATCGCCACTACTTGATTTTGTAACGAAACGATCAAAACAAAGTATTCTAGTTCAGTGCAACTGTTTTTGGTCGATATCGGATCTAACAGAAAGAGAAAGGAAGAGGAGAGAACATACTCGGTGTAAACGTCATTTTGAATAGGTAAAGGCGGCTGGAAGGTCGCGCTTGACGCACTCGCTATCGGTTGACCGGAGCAGCCATTCCCTAAGAACCCGTTGAAACCGTCTTGATCGGACATGAACGGTCCTTCCGTAACAGAGTCGAAAAAGTGTTGGAACGGTTGACTGGTCGCAAAATTTGATCCCACAGGTGGAGGTCGCATTGCAAATTGTTGTTGCTGCTGTAGCAACTGTTGCTGTTGGTAATGATGAAGAGGGTGAGATGAAGGAAGTTGGTTTTGAAGATTTGGTTGAGTATACGATGATGGAACCTGATAAGGCGGTTGTTGCTGATACTGCTGGGACTGCTGCTGCACATTCTGGCCGGTCAAGAGGTCCATATTCATCGGTCCAAGTCGCTGATTCGACAATGGTGATGGCAAAATCGGCTGACTGAGCGGATGATAAGCTGCGAGGCTTGTAGTACTCCTCAAATCCGTCGTCGTCGGGCGACGTTCGTCCTGCTGAGAATTTATCGTAGAAAATGTCATCAGAGGCTGGAGGGGTGATGCCTGATGATCAGTCGAAGAAAAGGGCGCTGTTGGTGGCGAGGTCGCCGTCCTCACCGCTGGCATTGCCCCCGTGGACGATGAGGGCGTCAGTGCAATGGTTGATGAAGCAGAAGATGGAGACTGAGCCCCGGTGATCCTTGTAGACGAAGGTACAGCATTGTTCTTCACCAATCGACGAACTGCTCGTTGAAGCGCGTGGGTATCGTCTGAGCTCGAGACAGATTCTATGCTACCTCGACGACTAGGATCAGCTCCTAATTCTTGCGGATGTGAGCTGAGCGCCTCAAGTAGGAGAGCCTCAATGACCCGAATACTTCCCCTTGCTGGTGATGAATGTGTTTCGGATATTCTATTGAAGACGACGATACCAAAAAGCGAGAGGAATAAAATTAGCCAAAGCCGTGCTTTATCTGGATCAAAGGATACCAAAAGATGACGCGTACTTGAGGAATCGCAAAGCGGCAGAAACAGACTGAAGAGTCTCCTCCCACTTCGCGTCTCTTGGCGTATTTAGCATGTCGATTAGGCAGACGCAACTCGCAAAGAATGTTTGAAGCACGGGAATCCTAGAAAAGCCGAAATGAGTCAGGTCTGCTTGTCCCCTCTTCCTCTAGCAAAATGAGCTTTGAAACTGATGAACGTACCACCATCGGTTTAAGAAGGAACTCGTCCGACCAGAAGCCGTTCCAGAATTAATCAACTCCAGAGAGATCTGAGCCGCCTTGACACATTGCTCGGTAGAATATGCATATTTTTTGTTCTTATCAAAGCCAATACAAGAGAGACTGGTCGATTAGAACTGGGGTTGAACAGAGTGACGATGCGGAAGGAAGGGCATACAGTGTATCCACGGCTCAAATACGGACGATGGAGTCTTTGTTAAAAGGTAAACCCAGAGTAAACAATAATGTGCATCAGATTTCAGTATCAACTTGATCAATTTGCTAAGAGGAACTTGAGGCGCACCTCATTCTTCTCGTCTGCAAAGATAAATGCAACACAATTTTTTCCCAATGAGCCGCTTCGGGATTAGACACGGAGTCCGGAGAGATTTTCATGTCGGGGCCCGTGTTTACTTGATAAAACGAAGGGAACTAAAAAAGCAAACCGAATGCAACCCGCTCTCACGCCGTTAACGGAAAGCATTGATGGAATCAGGAGAAAAACGACAGTACCTTGAGAGGGATCTTGGCTAGCTCCCCGTCGATAGCCATGATATCTTCATAAGGTGGGTGAACCGAAGTATTCATCAGATAGATCGTCTGATACGCTGTCTGGATGGTTCGGAGTCGAGCCAGATGGTATGACATTGGTGTATGAACCGACATTGGACGCGGTCGAAGAGGTTGACCGTCAACCAGATCTTCATCACAAATCTACATTTACAAGAAAGTCGAGGATGCATGGGAAAGGAAAAGTGGACCTTGAACCTATGATTACGACAAAAGGGCGACAACAAATAAAGGAAGGAAGGAACATACGTTGGCCGGAAGCGCGGTAGACATTTGTTCCGGATGAATACTACGAGAAAGAAAGGGAAGACAGAAGTATTGATTTAAGTTTACGAGGGCATGTACAGTCAAGAAAGAGAGGAACGGACCTTGTCGCATACTGAATTATGATCAATCAGCAACCCAAACCCGGATATTTAGATGTCAATAGAAACGTTAGAACATGAGGGAATTTCCGTTTTGGTCAAGACGACTCACTCCATAAGAAGGAGAGATTGAGGCATCTAAGAAGACCATCTGCCACCAGATCCGTCTAGCAGTTTCTCGAGTAATAATCGACTCCCATCGACCTGTCCATTTAAGAGGCTGATCGCCTGGCTTGAGTTCGCCTTGCTCCGCGCCTAATCTATTTAAACCCATCATTTGAGCGATCTTCGGGAGATTATCGTCAAGGTAGACGATCAGCAACGATTAACAGTTACAGAGACCAGTATAGACTGCATAAATACTCACCTTCACACCACTACCCAGGATACCCCAATGAGCGTCGGCCCGATCTTGATTTATCTATTTCAGACCAATTCAATCGAAAGTATTGAGAAAGATCAGACACAAAAATGATGACAGCACGTTTGAATAAATATTAACATGAAGCTGACAGAAGGACAAAATAACATACAAGGTAGACTCCACAAAGCACGATGACTTGAAGGTTCTCGAGCGAATGATTCGCCAGAAAGTCACTTTGCCAGAGGGAACCTCTAGCACCGGCGAACCACATGGAAGGCAGAATTTCTTGATCTTCTTTAGAGAAACCAAGAGATTCGGCCTTATCAGAGTCCATAAACGTTAGACTCAACTGGAATGAGGTGATAACGTATGACAAAATGAAAGAGAGGAGATTTTAGTTGTGAGCTAGCGGAAAAGGCATCAGATCTAGATAACTCCGAAACTCACGAGGAGAAGCATCAGGAAAAGCCCAATCCATGAAGGCGCACACAGCGCGGCTCGCTTGTCATGCGGGATGTCCCAGAACTCGTGGCACTGCCGAAGGACAGTGGGCACGTCTGTGTAATTGCTCGAAAACTAGATTGTCGGTTGAAGATACAATAAGATATGAGCTGATCTAGAAAGCAAGTACTCACGAAGACAGTGGTGGAACCATTCTACTTTGGCAAAGTACTATAGACATTATGAGATCAAAAATTGTCAATAATATTACTCGATCAAAAACAGAGATATACAAATGAACAGATCCAACATACGTGTTCAATGAGCGCCTCCTCTTTCTCTCTTCCAGGCAAACAAGACATGAAAGCCTCCATATGGAGCCTAGAAACAGGATCGAGTATGTCGAAATAGAGGGTTAGTGTGTTCAGTTTTAGGTTTGATTCATTCTGAGCGCGTACGCTTACTCTGATCGCTGGAAGAAGGTCTCAAATATGAGTGTCGGGTTCCCTCCTTTCTTGCCCAACAGTACATTCGCGATTTCTTGTCGTTTTCTCATGTCCTCCTGCTTCGCCCGCTCCTCGTCCGCTTCATCGTTTTCGCCATCTTCTTCATTGTCTTGTTCGGGATCATCCTGATCACCCTCATCCTCGCGCTGACCGCTTAAATCAGATTGACGCCTTCGTTGTCTACTCGATGGAGCGAGTCTGTCTTTGAATGTTGGGCCAGGCATCACGCCGAGCTTATTATTCTGAGGTATCACCATTGCACCCAATGGGCCACCTTTTGATATCATTGGTGGCTTTTGACCCATAGAGGCTTTCGAAGGCTTGTTGACAAGCTTGATGGCCATCGATGGGGAATCAACTTTTCCAGAATTTGGAGTACTTGAGGCATGTCCGGTTGCGGCTGAGCCTGAATGAGTAGTGATCGGGGCAGAATCTTGGGTGAAATTGGAGGGTGAGGACGTGAGCACTTGGTTAATTGTTGATGTTGCAGCAGAAGGTGTCCGGATGGGAGCAGACACGGAGCTCAAACTCGGCTGGGTCGGCTGAGTGGTCGAGGATGGTTCTGTTGAATCAAGAACGGAAACCTGGGCTGACACCGAAGACCTACCTTCGGCGGCAGTCGAGCGAGGAGATTTGAGTGCGGACGAAGATGAGTTGCTTCCGGTGAAATGTAGATTGGTGACCTGATCTGAAGATACCGGGGCGGCGACCTGGGTAGGATCGTCTCTCCGTCTGCCAAAGGCAAGATGTTCGAGTGTAAGGGCGGCGCCTTCTGTCTCTGAATCGATTCCTGCGGTTCCTTCTCGACTGGTTCCCTGGCCGTCGCCCTCGCCTAGATCCATGGTCGCTCTTCGTTTTTTTTTCTGTCGAACCTCGGAAGGAAGCCGTTTAAAGTCCTCTTCGTCTTCACTATCATCGTCTTGCTGGTGACTGCTAGCTTGGTCCTGTCGATGTTGTTGTGTTGATCGTTCTTCTTCGTCTAAGTCGTCTTCTTCGATAGCAAATTCATCTTCATCGGCGGCTTCTTCGCTATTTTCTGGCTTATGATTACTGTCACGACGGGACCGAGGTTTGGTGGGAACGTCATTTTCGGTCCAAGCGAGTTTTTCTTGACCAACCTGAGCTCTTTTCCTTCTAGGCCGGTCTCGTTCTAACCTTTGAACGAGGGCCTCAAGCGCTATGACCCGATGAGTGAGAGCTAGGAGATCGAGCTGAGACGCGCAGGCCGCTGATTGAGGTGCGTGTTTCTCGACCTCTCTACAAACCGCAGCATCTCCCCTGGCGATACATGGTTGGCAAGGGAACTTCCGGTCGCATTTGATCTTTCTGAAGAGAGGGAGTTTTAAATTGAGCATTATGATTGAAATCAGGACGCGTGTAGGAACATGAACGGGCAAGGAAAAAACGAGAAGCCAACAGACATCAGAAAGGTTCGGAAATCAGGATGACCCGTTTGCGTTATTCATCCGACAGGAGAGATTCAAGACACAAGAAAAGAACAGAGAACAGACCTTCTTCTGCACTCTGAACAACTCTGGACAGCTCGTTTCTTTCCTTTATCCTTTCCGCTCGTCGTGGTCTTTCGATCTTTATCGTCCTCGCTCTCCTCCTCTTCGATCTCCCTCCTCGCTCTCTTTTTGGCGTATTGATCGTCTTGAAGCGAGCTGCGTGCAGCGGTCCGAGCCGGTGCTGGTACTGATGCAGACGCAGAAGATGAACTCATCGACAGAGGTGCGCCCATCAGAGCATTCAAAGGAGGCAACGTCGAGGCGGAGAATATGGGATGGGAGGTGCGACTATCTTGCGGGAAGGCTGGCCGGGAGGGATGAGATTGGGGGTGGGGATGGGGATGGGAAAGAGATTGAGAATGCAAGTGTGGATGATGTGGTGGCTGTGGTGGCTGTGGTGGCTGCTGTGGCTGCTGTTGATGGGAGACATGTTGAGATTGGTTGTGTGGTGGGTATGGTATCGGATGGTAAGAAGGTTGCTGCTGAGGGTCTGGGTGCTGCCGATGTTGTTGCTGATACAGGTGGGGTTGCTGACCCGGATGAGGCGGCTGCTGCTGCTGGCCATACATCCTGTTTCCCTCAGTGAAAGTCAAGAACTATGCGAAGAGAAGATCAGAGAGGGAGTGTGTTAAAGAGCGAAAGGAATGTGTTCTCAGACAGATTCTGTGAATGCTTGTTGGGTTTAGAACTCTTAGTCTTCCCTAAGAACGTTGAACGATCGAATATCGGTGGATTTGGCCGAAATTAGTTTTATCACGCACCAACCAGACCAGAGACTACCAATATATGCATGGCTCTCTCATCCTGTTTCTTTGGTCTCTTTCGTGGTTATTACAGTTGCTTGCTTCCCAGCTACGGTCGTATTCGCCTCCGTTGAGATGTTGTCCATATAAGGAAAGAAAGAGAATATGTAAAAATAAAACGTTGTATAAAGGAAGCATCATTTCACACACATCCACACACCCTGCTCTTTCACATATACACACTCTACTCTAGTTCGTCCGATCTGATGTCGACACTAGTAAACAAAAAAAATCAATCGTCAGAAAAACGCCCAGAAGGAGATGACAGGCAGAGAAAGAGATATAAAAGAGTAGACACAACCCATAACACAAACGTTCGACGGACACTTACAGATCACCCGCGTAAAAGTTTTGGCTAGGTTGCCAAATCATGACTATGGTTCAGTTCGGGTTTTTGAGTCGATTAGAAGGAAGGAAAGTTCAGTCAATTTTTTCCATACTTTATGCTTGATACTGAACAAGGAATCTGAGGAAGAAAAAAGAGAACGCTCACCGATATTGTCCTCTGATGTACTGCTCAGGCCCCACTCGACGTTCGGGTTCCAACTCAGATCGCTCGGCTTACTTGTGTGACCACCATGGACGAACAATAGCTCTGGCGGGCCATCGTCCGCGTCTTCCGGTGTCTGTTCATCTCCGATCTTGGAGAGATCCCAAATATTGACCCGACGATCGGAGGACGAAGACGCAAAAACAGTTTCGTTATGAGGCGACCAGGCCAACTGGATCACCTCGTCCGAGTGGGACTCGAAAGAGTGGAGTTTGACAGATAACTTTCGGAGATCCCAAAGACCGATCGTCTTGTCTCCAGAAGCCGTCAACAAAAGGTTAGATGAACTCGGGCTGAACGCTACCGCGTTGATCTCGGCCTGATGGGCCTCAATCTGGTGTCTCGGCTTGACCGAGCCGTCCTCTCTAGTGTCCCAGCTGGTGCGCGTGGGTGTAGTTGAAGGATCGATGTTCAGGTTCTACACTCTTTCTAACAAAAGAGTGACAAGATAGATACAAGACTCCATACTCACATCATCAACTGTCGATCGTCTCCACAAGAAGCAAAAAGGTAATCATGCTCGTTATGCCACGCAACATCCTGGACAGATCAAGAATTAAAATTTGCACAAATATTTTCTTTAGAGTAGACATCGAACACGAGAGTGACAGAAATTAGAGACTCACCTCAACGATAGAAGTATGGCCTCGGTAGACTCTGATGGGATCGAGCGAGTTGTTTGTTTTCGAATATCCATTGATGTCCCTAGAAGAGGCGCACATACACATACCGGTTGTTTAGATAGTTAGTTCTTCATTTCCGCTGTCCATCGTCAAGCAAGTGTCTCGACACTTTCCCACTTACCAATGGCAAACGGTGGTGTCCTCTGACGCGCTGAGCACGTGTCCGCTCTTGACAGGATTCCAACAGAGCCCGTAACCTTCTTTGCTCTGTCCCTTTAGTCGGAGATCTGGCCGGCTTACTCCATCGGCACTGGCCTCGCTTGAATGCTTTGTCCGGTCAAACACACAGACATCCCCTGATACCGTCTTTGTAGCCAACAAGTTTGGATTCTGGGGCATGTACCGAGCCCGGTTTATCTCCCCATCATGGTTGATCGTCTGAATGGCCGTGACTCTGGCGGAAGGTCCAGCGTGTGAGCCTAATTCTCCTCGATCTTCATCGTATTCGGCCAATCCGGACGACAGAGACCCGGACGACGCGTTTGGGATCTGGACCTGGGCAATAATTAGTTGGTCTTGAGCCTGGCCAGAGGTATGCGTCCCGAGAAGAAGTCGATGCAGAGTATAGTCTGCGTTGGGAGGCCTAGAGACAGAATGAGTTTCAATAATATTATTTTCATTCCCAGCAGGGATGTATGTGTTGGATCAAGGAAAGTGTAAGAGAAGGAACGTACGACTCGACGTCGGGAAACCATTGGCAGGTGAGCGATGGCCAGGTCATCGCGTGGGTTAATACCTGGTCGTACAAGAACGGAGTGTTCTTCTTCCAAATCTTATACTCCTGTTGAATGAGTAAGATGGATAGAGAGGACATGTTCAACATCTTCCGCTTAATGTCTAAGACCAGAACAGAAAGATGCGGTCCCATGGTGTCCATCTCTCTGTATTCGCCTCTCTTTAGTTCTATCCTCTACTTGATCTTTCGGGGCTCTCCACGTTCATAGACATGCCCTCTTATTTCTCTTGATCGCAAGACAAAACGGCCGTCGCATCTATCCAGACGAGACACTCATCCCCCTTGCGTCCAACTTTGTATTGTACACGCTTCGGTCACACAAATGCACAACGTGCAATAAAAGCTAGGTGATGCAGAAAGCAGACAGAAGGTAATTCATTCAAAAGAAAAGTTTCGAAAGGGCTCCAAACGAACCTCATTGATTACCTGGTTCTCCCCAGAAGGATCGACCTCGTCATCGTCCACCTGAATAGGCGCAAGGGAAGAAGCCATCGTGTGGTATGTATGTATATGTGTCGTGGGTGAGGGATAGAGTGATGTTGATCGACTCGGACGCGCCGTTGTTTTTTCCCTCTATTAGTTTTTTTCTATTAGACAATTGCCAGATTTCTTCTAATCCTAATCTTTCCAACTTTTCACGACCTTCATCTCTTTTCACCCACCTTCAACCATCCCATAACCGGTTCCATCTTTCCTCTTTCGCTCTCCTTTCTTCTCTCTCACGTCCAAGCAACATGGACTCAGACGAAGATGATGCCTTCCTATATGGAACCCCTACAGCCGTTGACACGATCTCCTCAGCTCAGGTTGCGGCAGATGCCAGCTCTACCGAAGGAACGACCGTCGGAATCACAACGTTTAACTCTGAGAACACCGGAGCTGGATACAAAGGGAGCACAGAGACAGCCGAAGAAGACAATGAAGAAGAAGAAGAAGAATACGAGGAAGGAAGCGAAGGGGAGGAAGAGGAAGATAGCTCTGATGATGTACGTCGCCTTTTCCTCTCGTGTCTCCTCTCTGGATACATTCTCATCGGTCTTCTTACCTCCTCGTCCTCTGTTCGACATATCTGTTTCATGTTTATATCGACATGTGCTCAATGGCTTCGTTCGTTTTCCATCCTATAGGATTTAGAGATTATCATGGATCCTACCGCTAGTCGGACATTGGATCTTCGAAAAGCGCCTTCAAAAATGGTCACCTTAGGCCACGGTCTGGGGGCTTCTAAGGCCGTTCCTCCTGTCGCTAGAATTCGTTCGTCACTCGCTCTTCATCCATATTTGTTTAAGATAGTCTTCCTCCGTTAATTCATGAGCAGACCTCATACTCATGACTGTTCACATCGCTTCCCTGACTGAAACGCAACAACAGCCGGAGACTCTCTCACTGATTACACACCCTCCTCCCGACCGACCGTGACATTTGCACCTCTCCCTCCACCTTCGACACAATCGACCACGCTTCCGTCCTCCCTGCCTTCTCAGAGCTCGGCTCAACCTCAACAGACGGCTCATCTCCAGCCCCCTCTGGCGGCTCCTCAGCCGACGCCGAACAACCCGTTCGCACACCTACCCCCATATCTTCAGACACACATGAACGCTCATCTACCTCCTTCACATACAGCTTCGACGGACGTACCTGTCGATCTAAACGCCCCTCCGTTCTTGCCAGATGGAAGAAGTGTTTATGAAATTGACCTCGAACAGATGGAGAGAAAGGACTGGAGGGCACCTGGGGCGGACGTGAGCGATTGGTTTAATTATGGGTTTGATGAATTTACCTGGGGGCTCTACGTCCGGCGCAGACGGGAAATGGGGGAGATGATTGAGAGTGGAAGCTTGATGGTAAGAAGTTTCTATACCTCTGTGCAATTCTCATCTATGATTCTGAGAAAGACAGCATCGGAAAGAACACAGAGCGTATGCTAATGGGTTGATCATGTATCTCAACGGGCTGGTACCAATATCTTGCTGCAATGTAGCAGCAGCCCCTTTTGCCGACGTTCAATCAGCAGCAACAACAACAATTGGAGCAGCAGCAGCAGCAACAGATGATGTCGATGATGGGCGGTTTTGGCAATGGGTTCCCTGGGATGGACGCCAGTGGGATGATGGGCGGAATGATAGGCGGTGGCATGATTCCTGGAAACGGAATGCCCGCCGGTCCTAGAGGTCAGTATCTTTTCTTTTCTTGTTCTTAGAGCTCAAGCTCTATATCTGTGGATTTACAGTTCTTCGTTTAACCTATTATCTCTGTCGACGCCAAAAAAACGGGGATGTGTTGAATTGCGTATATGCACTCTCAGATCTCCAAGCAGAACAAGGTTTCATCCCCGACCAATTCAACACCCAACCAGATCAACCTCATCTTCAAAATCCGAACGTGATGCGTCATGGAGCTCCTAACTCCACCATCAGCACCCGAGGCGCGTACGCCGCCTCTCGCGGGATGCGTGGCAGAGGTGGTGCTCAGTCTAACGGTTCTTTCCGCGGTGGAGGAAATGTCGGTCGACCAGGAAATCCAAATATCCCGACCGCTCCTTCCGGTGCTGGTGTTAGTCTGGCTACAAACCCTCATCAGGGACCAAATAATAACTTGAATCCTAACTTGAATCAGAACGTGGCATTCAATTCGAACGTCGCTCCACCAACGGGCCCGACTGGGTCGTCAAACATACCGACTGCTCCTTCCGGTACTGGAAACGTGACAAACGCAAACACCAATGTAAATTCACCCGCTAGGGGACTAGCCCATCGGCCGGTTGGTCCGTCTGGTTCCTCGACTGTCAATATCCCGAAGGGTCCGAGAAATGCCGGAGGGAGAAAAGATCTTGATAGAGATCGAACAGAGAATGTGGAAGGATTGGACTATGGTGCTATTAGTGGAGGAGCGCCAGCGCCGGCACCGACGGCAACAATACCGACAGCAACACCCACAGTGATAACGACAACGACAGGAGGAACGACGGACGACAACAGTCCTCTAAGCGGCAGTCGATCCGAACGATCATCCTCCAGCCGTCGAGAATCTTCTTCAAAGGACAAAGACCGGGAACGAGACCGAGAGAGATCCGATCGGGATAGAGACAGAGATCGAAACGATCGGGATCGATCCGAGAGAGATCGGGACAGAGATAGAGATAGACATTCCTCCTCCTCCTCTAGACGCAGGACGGAAGAAGAAAAGTCGAAGGAAAAGACAAGTAGCTCGTCGAGTAGTAGTGGTCGATCTTCCAGGCGAAGTGGAGACCGAGCTTCAGGTTCAGGTTCGAGTTCGAGGGATAAGCCATCAGGAAGCTCGGGCAGACATCATTCGTCTAGGAACCACAGTCGGGAGAGAGATTCGATCAGAGAGGAAATTACAGAGGATGGTGCTTCCAACGGAGGAGATTCCGTCAGGTTCGTTCTTTTACTCTCTTACCCTTCCCTCTCGTTCATCCGTATCACTCTTCGCTTGGTTCTCTTTGTGATATCATATTAACTTTTTCTCTTTTCTTCTTTTCTAAAGCAGCAGTAGAAAGCGTCCTGCATCACAAGAACCAGAAAACGAGAACGACTCATCATCTCGAACCTCAAAAAGGCGTTAAAGAAGACTACTTTTTCTTTTCTTTCCTCCTTCTTCCCCATCTCAATTGTATCTATGATCGCGTCTGTTTTGGAGAAGGGAGCAAATCTCTGCAAATGATTGATTTTAATGAACCTCATGTCGACATGATTTGTCTTATGCACATACAAACACATTCTTTCTCTGATCGCAGTCGATAGACCAAGCATAGCGACGGAGGGTGGAAGAAATAAACTCATTATGGGACAGAAATGGACGAAGGAAAAGTAAAGAATAGAGAATAGAGAAAGAGAATAGGTAGATCAGGATAGACTGTAATGGCACTCGATCTTTGTCAGTCTGATCAAATCCGAGCACCACCACTGCTTATATCGATTAACGCCGCTCCTACTTCCTGTTCGTCAATCAACAAACCCCCCACAGGATCACAACGTTCTACACCCGACGTCATATCCACATCCATGTCCTCTCTCTCTCCCACTCCGGCTTCGTCTTCTACTTCTCGTCGATGTTGCTGATGATCAAGCTGGTCGGTCATCTCAACTGGATGATCAAACGGGTTATAATCTTCTCTTCTCTCTCTATCCTCATCGTCGTCCTTCTTCTCGCCGCTCTTCATGGTTCGTCCAACCCCATTCCCGTCACCATCCGGCGGGATCATGGCGATTGAGATATCGTTCTCGGGATGGACATACGAGCCGCTTGGTGCATCCGATGGATGATCGACAGATTGAGATTGAGACAACGGTTGGGAATGATGACGTCGAGAAGGGTTGGCTGACGGGTCGGTAGAAGAAGGCGTTCGGTCTCGTTTGGCAGGGATCTGAAATTAGGAGGAAAGTGATCCGCAAAAAGAAAGAAAAGGAATTACTTTGGAATTCCTTTGTGAAACAATACATGTGGAGATAAGAGCAAAAGACGCACTTTGATGGCCTCTAATGACTCGGGCACGCTCTCGCCCAATCGCTTCATCCTTGTCTTGATATTTCGCGCCCGATCTTTCAACGCCACTCTGTTGTTTGAATATTCAGAAAATGTCACATTCACCGCCTCTATCAATATTCTCTGTCTTGTGTGGGAGAGCTTGTATTCGAGACACGAAGGGACAGGAACCAAGGGGAAATGTATATGACTCACGCATTTCGGTTAGAGAGAATTTGGGAGACCGACCCGTTAGGACCATGTCGATGGATTATCGAAGCCCATGGGAGCGTCTTTTCCTCCTTGTATTCCTTCATCTCGTTCAGCAGACATTCATCTTCCTCGGCCGTCCAACGGATCCTTCCAGTCTGGTTTCGTCCGGTAAAGTACGTATAGCCTCTCCCTTTTCTTGCTTGCCCCTGTCCTTCGCTTGAATCCGGATTGACATAACCTTCAGTTTCACCTTCCATCGAAGCTCTTGTCGTTCGTTTTCTTGGTTTTTTGACTTTTACTTGAGATGATGATGAAGATGGTTCAGGTTGTGTTTGAGATTGAGGGTACGCGTGATCAACCGTAGGTGAACGTCCGGGTATCTGCTGGTAAGATGGTATCTGTTTCGTGAATAGGCTTAAGCTTAGTCAGGTACACGTTATCGAATGTCAAAAGTACACGAAAGATGGCAAGAAAAGAACGAACTTGAGACTGAAGAAGGCTACCGTCTCTTTGGCCGGCTGTAAGGTGACATCTCATGGTCAGTCGATATTTCTACTCACAACGAAATAAAGTTAGAAATCGTGGGTGAAGATCCATAAGCTAACCCAAAATAAAAGCCACGTTCTCAAGTATCTCTCTAGCCACCGCTCCTTCCTTGTCTTCCGCGTCCCAGCCGTCCTTTCTCTGAGTATCCTGGCCGTTCAAGTCTGACGAAAATTCTGAAAGTTTTTCTTCCGAAACCAAGACTAGTCGGTCCGAAAGGAGGTTGTTCTCTTCTTCCGTCCGACCTAGTTCTCCTTCCTGTTGATCTTGTTCTCCTTCTTCGTCTGCATCCTCTCGGTCAAACTGTGTGGATCGGGTAGAACTTGGCCTATTCTTCGAGTGCTCCATCATGATTGAATCCTCTTCACTCTGATTCTCGCCATTTTGACCAAAGATGAAAGTCTCGTCCCGCGAAAGAGCTCTGCCCTGATAAGAAGGAGATGGCGTGCCTGTCAGGATAGGTGCTGAAGGTTGGGTTTCATTGAAGTTGAACTTGTCGACTGGCCTGTAGAAGAGAATGAGAAGGGTGTGATGAGTGGCAGAAACAATGGTTACAACGATATAAAGAGGTTTGAGAAAGGCAAAAGGAAGACAAGAAAACAGAGAAAGAGTGGATACGCAACCGAGTGAGGAATGGCTTATAGATTGAATTTTGAAGGAACGTTTCTAAACGAGAATTGAGAGCATCCAGCGGGAACTTATCCCCAAGCTCGTCCGGATGATTGATCTTTTGTACATATGCCGGTTATCAAGTAGGACATTAATTTGCGCGCTTTCTCGGATAGATCGTTAATCGGACGTACCAAGATATCAACTCTGTCCGCTACATTATCCTCCCAGATACCACCCATGGTTTTTCGTTCAGCGGTGGAGCGGAAAATGCCTTCAGCCTTAGCATATTGGCCTGACGAAGGCGGTGGGTCGAGTAGCGCGGTAGAAAAGAACGTTTGAATGAGATCTTCTCCCTCCATCGTGGTATCATCTGGGCGATGGATGGCCGACTGTCATCACCATTCGTTAGTAAAAAGCTTCCACAGCTACGTGACCATTTCTCCCCTTGACTTCCGTTTGTTCGGAAGGAAGGGGAGTAACAGTTTTGATTGGAAACGAAAGAGACAAACCTGGGTACAGATGTCAAGAAGCACATCCAACCAATCGCTCAACACCTCTTCTCTCCATGCCTTTTCTCTTCTACCCCTTACTAAAGCGCTCTCCACGCCAGCCTTTTGGTTGACAGATGGGTCCATCGACGCGTCCATCGACATAGGTCGGAGGGGACAAATCGAATGAAGGAAATTTGTCGATATGGTCTCGAAAGGGGACGCGTCGGACAGAGGCAGAGACAGGATGAGGAGAGCGAGGGAGGTTGGATGGGCCGTGCCCGGAAGGAGGGGCGGTAGGGGTACAGAGCGGATATCTATGGAGATAGAGGGGCCGATTAGTTAGGAACCATTCCCTTATTTTATAACAAAAGATAGAAAATAGACTGAAAAACAAAAGGGAGAGGGACATACTCTCCAACGCTTGTTGACCAGCTTTCATGAGTTGCTCGTCTTTGTGAAACCACCCCTCAAGGATCATGCTGGTTGGGTCCTGGTTATGTTTAGGCTCTGCTGGTTCTACCGATTGGGACTGGCGTGATTCATCTGGCTGATCTGCTATTGAGGGATCCACGCTATCACCCAACCCGTTTTGTACGTGTTGTTTTTCATCGTCATGGTGAGCTTGGTGAGAGCCTGAAGAGCCAGATGGAGAAGGAGGGGCAGGAACGGTGTTCGAAAGAGGAACTCTCGCGGTCGAACGGGTCGACCTAGACGAAGGAGGAGCCGCTGTGCGAGCCATGGCTGAGACCTGTCTGGACTGGATGGCAATGAGTGAAGAACTGAAGGGCAGAAGCGTAGGAAAGACCAAAAGAACGATGGATGTATGGTTTATGGCTCAAGAAGGAAACAGTGGATTCTGCCCTCTCTTGTTCTTTCTTACTCTCTTGATAAGATTACAGAGCTGAAGGAAACAGTGAAGGTGAGAACGAGGGGAGGCAGGTAGGGTTGAGCGCCACATTGGGAAGACCACGTGAGAAACAGGGTAAAACAATTTGGACAGCCATGACATCCGATTCAAGCACAGCCACACTGAACCCCACGCGTAATCATCTCACTCCGACACTTATATCCACCTGGACCGTATCTCATCCGTCGTCAACCATCATTCACTCAAACAAGTACACACTCTCGCTTTCACATTCACACACAAATACACACACTATAATGTCTCAATCAGCCAAACTGGTTCTCTTAGGCAAGTCTTTGTCATATTACATTATGAAAGGAGCTATTCAGAAGCTCCTTAGTCTCTCTTTCTCCTTCTCTTTCTTTATTCCCCTTGGCAGCAAGCTCCACTTGCAGTATATCTTTTCATTTTCCATTCCCAACTCTTCTCATATCCTTCCACTGATCTACTGCATATTAACGTCTGTCTAATATACAAACACAACTCTGAGATATTGAAATTCTTTCGCTTGCTCTGCTGCTTCCTTGCATGGGCGGGGTCCTTATCTTCATAATTGCTACATTGCTGATTCTTCATCCACTCTTGTATTGATTCATATGTCCTCTTGTTAATTCTGTTAATTTCATCTTGTATAACCATACAGGAGAATCCGCCGTTGGAAAGTCATCCCTCGTCCTTCGTTTTGTCAGAGATGAGTTTAGTGATTTTCGAGAAAGGTATGTTGTCTTATATCCTTGGCTTCTCATCGTCTGGCTCGTGCTTCTACGACGAGGCCGATCGATGACTAGTTAAGACCGGGCAAATAAGGCGCGTTTCTTCCGATACCACAGAAACATTTCAACTAATTAGTATCTCTCTCTTTTCTCCCCTCTTCTCTTCTCTCGCCCAGTACCATTGGAGGTCCGTCGTTCCTTATCTTGTAGTGTTCACCTTCCAACGAGATCTGCCCTTTAGTTAACCTCGATGGACGTTCCTTAAATTATGTTCTCAACACATACCCATCGGTGCTTAACTACTGCCGCTGCAACAAATCAGCCGCTTTCCTCACTCAAACACTTACGTTGGAAGAGGGCAAAGTGATCAAGTTTGAAATTTGGGATACCGCCGGACAGGAACGTGAGTAGACAAGACGCTCCGGTTCAAGATTATGAACGACTTGGTCTCATAGAGCATGCGTTAATCTCTGAAATGTCCTCTTTACTGTTCTTGGTTGAAATCTGTTCAGGATATAAGGTTCGTTCATTTTTCGGGGTCGGCGCACTGCGAGAAAGAAAGATTCTGACACAAATTGTTCTCTACAGAGTTTGGCTCCGATTTACTACCGAAACGCGGCTGCTTCATTGTATGTACATTCTTCAGCACAAGATCTCTCTTTTGTCTAATATGCTTACTCCGATGTCACAAATTTTAGAGTCGTATATGATGTTACTTCGCCGATTGACCAGAGTTTTGAGGTATGCTCCTTCTGTCATGTTGTTTTTGCAAGCCGACGAAGATGGTGGTAGAAAGGTGCATGCCCGATTATCTCTAGTTCTGACGACATCGCCGCTCTTGGGTATCAATCTACATTTTGTTTGCATCTTCGCTCTCATTCTTGAAACCATTTTGATGGGATGATCGCCAACAGAAAGCAAAATCCTGGATTCGAGACCTTCGTCGACAAGCCGACCCATCACTCGTTATCTTACTCTGCGGAAACAAGTCAGATCTCGAGGCCAAACGACAAGTCCCGAAAGAGGTTGGAGAGCGATATGCTCAAGAAGAGGGTTTGGTATGTTATTTGGTTTGTTTGTACGCAATTGTGACGGATGAAGCCCATCTCATTTACGTATCCCTTGTATGTTTTTATTTTATTGGACAGCTGTTTGCGGAAGCAAGCGCCAAGACTGGAGATAACGTCGAGAATCTTTTTAGAGAGATTGGTTAGTCGTCTTCTTTCTCCGTCTTGAGGTGTTGTTCGATATGCCTGATTCTTCGCTTCCTGTCTTACATGTATAAACAGCCAAGAACTTGCCAGCACCACCTCAGCGAGTCAAGGCGGGAGGGTCGGGAGGCGTAGGAGGCAACGCTGCACGAGCTGGAGTTGATTTGAACGGGAAAGACGGCGCGGGAGATAGCGCTTGTTCTTGCTAAATACATCGACTCGTCTCTTTCTTCTTCACATATTTGCCTCTTCCACTAGATATCCCTAACTCAGCACGTTCAATTGGGAACCTTCTGAATTACATCCTCTCGTCTTTCACTGTCTCTATGTCTCAATGAGGTGGAATTTCATTTGTTCCTCTTGTTTCTATCTTCCTCTTCTCATCAGCAGTGCGGCTTCAGCCGAGATCTGTTTTGTATCTTTTGACGTCTCCTCTCATGCTTTATACACTCTTGCACTTTTCTTGGTCGTTTTATGTCTTCTCCGCTCATCGTTCTTTACGCTTTCATCGTTTTATCATGGCTACTTGATTCGTTGTCAATTTCGTCTCTTTTTTTTTTTTTTTTTCTTTTTTTTTTGGGTAACGCAGCTCTTCTTCTCTGTCTTGAATGAGGTAGTTTAAGCTGAGAATGTCGAGTGTCGTTGCTGTTTGGACTCTGGTTAGGGTTAGATCAAGCTGGTCATCAACACGTCAGTTGCAAGTTGCATCAAACGTCGACCGTCTCCGCATACTCTCTCCGGATAGCCCTTCTGGTGATGCCGGTACTACTCATACCACTTCTCTTCCTCTCAGTGTACCTTCTCTCCAAGAGCATTCTGGTCAGATACCGTCGAAAAGTCCTTCGACAGTCTGCCATAAACCTTCAAACTCTCCTTTCGTCAACCTCCTCGTCATCATCACTCGGTTCTGGTTCAAGCATCAATGGACACACGGTCGTTGGTCTCTTCCACCCATTCTGTAATGCAGGTGGAGGAGGAGAAAGAGTAGTCTGGACGGCGGTAGAGTTTATGCAGAGAGTTAGTAAGAAAGAGAAGGAAGAAGGAAAGCAAGGAGGTCTACAGATTCTGATCTATACTGGTGACTGGCCTGGAGTTGCAAAGGATGAGATTTTAGACCGGGCAAGGGTAAGCGAAATATTCATTCTCGAGGCAAGACTGATAAATGAGAAGAAGAGACCATTAACCCTTTCTCTTCTCTCTTTGTTATCTCATACGTATTAGTCTAGGTTCAATATCAGACTCGACCCAGCGACTGTTCACTTCGTACCTATTCGGTCCAGAGCGATGATCGGCGATTCTTACTGGCCTAGACTTACTCTTCTCGGTCAAGCTTGGGGTTCGATTATTTGCGCTTGGGAAAGTCTAGCAGGTGATCGAGGGATTGTGCCTGATATCTTCATAGGTTTATTCTTTTGTTCTCTCTTTTCAAGCGAAAATAAAGCGATCGTTGACTAAGAAAGAAGGTTTATGTTCTATCTCAAGATACAATGGGCTTCGCTTTTGCTTTCCCAGTTGTTCGTCTTCTGTCGGGATCCAAGATACCCATAGGCGCCTACGTCCACTATCCAACGATTAGGTCAGTTTCTTATTACTTCATGCCTTGAGAAACTGTCCATCAAGATCTGACCGAATTAACTCGATTGAAACTTCTTGTTTCCTTTGGGGGTTAAAGTACTGACATGCTTGAACGCGTTCGAACCCGTCAAGCGACACACACAAACACCCATGTTGCATCTTCCTCTATCCGATCGAACTTGAAGCTCATCTACTACCGCTTTTTCGCTCTCCTCTACACATTTGCTCTTGGGCTTGTCGGTCCTCAAGGTGTGATCTGGGCAAACTCGACTTGGACAAAAGATCACTTAGTAAAGCTTTTAGGAGAAGGAAATGATGTAAAGATTCTTTATCCTCCTTGTGAGACGGGCGCACTGAGTGCATTGGAGCTTGATCCTGGGGGAAACGGACAGAGGGAGAGAGTGATCCTAAGCCTAGCACAATTCAGGTACCCAAGCTTTTCTACTTCCTCTTCCAAAAGGTTGATTTGCAGGGGGTTTTCTGACTCTTTGTATCGTCTCTTTTTTGTATTGGGACGAAAAAGGCCGGAGAAGGATCATCCGATGCAGCTACACGCTCTAGCAGAATTGTTCGCTCGAAAACCTAACTGGAAGGAGAAAGGAAAAGACCAAGTCAAGTTGGTGATGGTGGGCAGTGTTAGGGATGAAGGTGATGAGAGAAGGGTGCAGGGCTTGAGAGAATTAGCTCAAAAGTTGGATTTACAGGTAGTGTGCCTTTTTACATGTTGTTCTAGGTTTCCTCCTGTCTCGATTTGAACAGAATTTTCTTGATTTCAATCGAATTACACGAAAAACGACAGGACAACCTGGAGATAGTGGTGAACGCGTCATACCAAGATCTGTTGGGTTGGTTAGGAAGATCTTCAGTTGGAATAGCGACAATGGTGGATGAACATTTCGGGATAAATGTCGTCGAGTTTATGGTTCGTCTTTTCCCTTTTTTTACTCTGTTTTTTGAGCGTGTCTTTGTGCTTACTCGTCTACACCCAACTGTGCGCGCACAACAGTCAGCAGGTCTGATACCTCTCTCTCATGCCTCAGCTGGTCCTTTACTCGATATCATCATACCCTATCACGACCTTCCTACCGGCTACCACGCGAGGTCTGCATCTGAGTTTGGTGATCGTCTCGTCGAGATTTTCGAATTATCGCAGACCGAACAACGAGATCTAAGGATACGCGCTAGAGAGAGTGTCAGACAGAGGTTTGGGAGAGAGGCGTTTGAGGATGGATGGATGGATGGATGAGATTCTTAGGCAGGAACTGAGGAAGAGGCAAAGAGAAGATGAACAAGAGAAGAGACAAGAGAAAGGGAAACTAGATTGAATGACGATTTGATCCTTAACTCATTTCTGATGCTTCGCGTGAAAGAAATCTCGGACTAAAAACCACCGCTCGAAAAAAGGAAGAAGGACACAGTGGACGTGCTGTACAAGGATACGACAAGAACCATTATTGAGACAAATGGAGGGGAGTCATTGTAAGGTGATATTTCATAATGGTCTTTTGATGTTCAAAATAATCACAGTCCAATCCCTCCTCCCATACCGGTGATACCCGTCGTATCCCTGGCCCTTGCAACTTCGCTCTCCGTCATCCTACTTTTCAAACCCAAGAGGCAACCTTCCCAGAACCCTTCTGCGTCCTGTTCCTTTTCGAATTGACCCAATCCAAAGGTGTGAAGAGCCTGCCAGAAAGCCGGATCTGCCAAGCGCTGTACGAGTGGTAAACAAGGGAGAGATCGAACGAATCTGGTCAGTGAGAGAAATGATGATAGAACAACTCCGTTCGAATACAAGGCACATACAGCATGGAAAGAAGCTTCTGCAGGATGGAGGTCATGCGCCGATGCCGAAGGTTGCGTGGTAGTTGGCAGAGGAATCGCTGTGGATGAAGTATCTGTCGAGATTGTCAACGTTGGAATCGCCGATTTAGCCGTCGGGTCGACCGGGGGCTCCTCCGACTTGATCTCACCGCTCGCTGCTGAGCTCTGTGCGGAGGAGTCTCCTCCAGGGATCCAACCTGCTTTGATCATCAACACCAAGCTGGCTCCATCGACGATATCATATTCTTTCAGCAACTTCGAATCTGCCAAGGCTTTTCCTTTGAGGAGAAGCCGTTGGTGAGATGGCGGAGGAGCGTCCGGCTGGGCGGCCAATTGTGATTTCAGAGAAGAGATCGGGTCGGAAAGTGAAACATTGGAAAGATGGTAAACCAAAGCGGGCTTGAGTGACTTGACAGTCAAAGTGATGGAGTCTGTCGTTATTGGTTCACAAAAGGTTGGTCAATCATAGCGGCACAATTCGGTTTGGAAAGGAAGCAATTTGATGAACAAGACAAATCCGGCATGTTGTAGATGCAGAACATAACCTTCCTAGCTGAAACGAAAGAGTCGTTCATCTTGACGACATCCAACCCCGATCCTTTTAATTGCATCTATGACCGTGATCTTTCTTTGCGTTGAACACACTCCCTTTCCCATACAATATATTTCTCATCTCACTCAACAGAGACACAGAGTCACGGTGATGCCTTTTCGGAAAGCGAGAAAGAGAACACGACGATAAGGAGCAAATGCGAAGAGTAGGTCCAACGAACCTTGCGCCGGTTTGGAATCTGAAGGAGCAGCTTCTACAGACTTTGGTAACTCGGCCACGTCGATAGTTACAAGCGGTGCCTTTCTAGGTTTTTTCTCTGGGGGAGTCTGAAAGTCATCAGGGAGGGCGATCGGCTGAGAAGCGATCGTGTCGATATAGGATCGGATAAATTCGCGTTGATCTATGGACATGATGTCAAGTAAGGCCAAGAGAAAGGAGATGGTGTAGAAGGAAGGAAAGAGAGAGCTAGTGGAGGATTGGCAAGATGATAGACAGCGGATGACAAGGGGACTTATATAACATCAACTCGAATAATATATAACAGCACATGCTAATTTTTTCATCCATTCAGTTCCTCATACCCAACTCGTCCACAACTCGTCCACAACATCGATCGTATCCAGCCAAATCCAGAGAGAACAAACACTCTCTATTTACGCCATATATCCTGGAAATTGAAACGCGACACGTTTTCGAGCGCTCGATTGATGAGAGGAGTGATGCGCGATGCGCATCTCAAACTGTGACACTCTTCTTGTCAGAGCGTATGTATATACGGAAGAGAGCGCATATGATTGAAGAATCCGCTGATGAGTCTGCAGATTGAATCTGACAGATTCCTAAATTCCTAGCCAGTCCAATGTCTTCTGGGCTTGTTCAGGTTTCCCAGGATGGACATATACTCAAAGCGGCCTTCAGAGGTTTCGTTTTCAGACTTCCGTCAGCTGAGAAAGACATTACGCACATGCACACAGTCAGGACGGAAACTTCTTTGAGTCCTTCCTCCTACGTCTGCTGTAGGCTAAGAAGAGAGATGGTAAATTCTGACATATATATACCTCATGATAACCCCGGAAGCAATAACAAAACAATCAAAAGAAGCAATATACTTGGTACAGAAACGGAGAGAGGAGCGAATTGGGTAGATATACAGATTGACGATTATATGCTCAAGGGCAGACGACTTTCAGATACATCACCATCCTCATCTTATCCATTCTCGTCCAGTGAGGTCACGCTTGAAGCACTCGATGTTATTGGCGTCTTCTCTCGTCGAGTCGATGGAGTCATCCTGTCGGACTTTTCTAGATCTTTCTCGAACAGAGTTCTTGTCGAGCTTGAGCTGGACAATCTCGGATCTCTATCTTGTTGAGCGAACGTTGAAGGTGGAGACTCGGAGGATTGATTCCTGCGGATGTTCCAGCGCCGATAGAGAAGGTATCCGATTAATGCTGAAAGAACAAGGCCCGTTATGATGGTTGAGATGATCACGGCGATTAGCACCGATCGCGATAACCCAGAAGAGGTAGTCCCATTTTTGATTGAAGCATGAGTGTGTGAGCTCGAAGCAACCAAGACGGAAGATGATGCCCTAGGCATTGGGTAGATAGTGGAGAATGGAAACGGTCGAAAAGGTGCTCTATCGACCAGTGTGGCTGCAGGAAAAAGTCTATTCGGACAAATTCGATCAGCCAAGACCGCCTTCGTAAGAGCAGCTGGCAGGATATGATAATTGAAGATTCAGGAGAGGAAGAAGCACATACGGTGACATGTTGTTTACCTTCGTTCCAACCAACAGAACTGTCGAAAAGTTTGAGTGGACTAGGGTAAGTGAGCTGAAGGACGAAACTGAACATTGGGAAAGGCTTCTGAAGGTTGATACTTATAATCGTTTGGTTGGTAGACGAGTGAGAACCTTTCTTAAAGGTCTGCTGTCCATCTGTATACATACACCAAGTCCCGGAAAGGTCTAGATCCATGCACTCGAGAAGAGGAACATGCCGGGTTTGAGATTCCAGGAGATACAATAGGCAAGGCGAGGCGGGCGAGAAGAGTGAGGTACATGCTTTAGTGCGACGGCGTTTCGGGCTAGCCAAGCATAGAAAATAGAGTGAACGGACGCATATTCAAACAGAAGATAACCCCATCCGAGACTCAGTTTTGTCCTTCTTCCTTTGACTGACCAGACGGAGGTCTTGAGAGTTGTATGAATGGTCGATCCGATATTCATGCCAGAGAAGGAAATTCACGTGTGACTATGTATCCTGCTCCCTTCCCTCGACTTGTGAAGCCGAGAAAATCTAGCAGATACAACGACATACTTGGGCGGCCTTGTTTATTATCCACTCGGGAGAGGGATCTTTATGATTGCCATTTCATCACCAACAGAGATGTATACACTCCATGAAAGTCTTTCTCGCCGTCAGCCCGATAGGTTTTAGGGACCGATTAGTATGAATGTATGTTCTGTTCGTGATCGGTTAGGGATAGAGGTCCTTCGGCTGAGGGATGATAAGATAACAGCGTGAATCAAAAGGGTTCACCTCAGATTTACGTCATGAGATGAAGAACCTTTCTCACCTACACCGTCCACTTTCCCAACAGATGTCTCTCAATTGGACTCAGATAGATCATTCTTCACTCAGGCCAATCCCTCTGCCGAGTAAGTCCTTCCTAGTTGTCGGGCTTGGTCAGATTGCTCTTGACTCCCTGTATACTGTGTCTACAGATGAAATACTCTTGGAAAGCTTCTCTGGGATAGACCTTGAGCTGAGGCTTCCGGTTTCGCTCATGGGACCTAAGGTTGGTTCAGATCAGTCTTAGTCTTGTCAGATGGCTGGACGCTTAACTGTCTTTGGGCCTAATAATCTGTCTAGCGAACCACTCGATCCTCTGGACAGATACATCTCTCAAATCAACGTGTAGGACAACCTCGACAATACTTGAGATGTGGCAAAGATGTTCACCATACTGATCAACGCCTATCTTCTATCATCGTCCAGGTCATCTTTGTGTCATCTACAGCAGGCTTATCCCCTCCTGATGCTCCTCCTCCTTCGACATCATCCGCTTCTGATACTCTCGGATCAAGCTCCAGCCCAGTGGTAAAACAACCTTCGACAGATGCCGTTGGGTTGCCTATCTTCTTGAAGAGTGGTGTAGAATAGTAAGAACCGTCTACTTAGGTTTCGGGCGATCGAAATGTCTCTGAATCAAAACTGATGCTCAAATTTCTGCCTGGCCAATATTTGATTGACAACCAAGTGTATCCTCCTTCCTGTCTATTCGTCAGCCTTCAGACACCTCTGCTGCTGACCCTCAAATATCCACGATCTCTATTCCTCTTGCTCAACTACTCGATCGCAAGTTCAACCAAAATCTTTTTGACAGTAACACGGTCTACATTTCATTTCGTCCTACCTCAGACGGAGGCTTCCCCAGTTCTCGACAAGGTGTAGAATCAATCGAGATCACTCTAGCATTCAAAGAGGGCCGGGTATGGGAGCTATGGAAGGCATTGGAAACTTGTTTGAAACGCGCTTATGCCGATGAACTTGAGAGAAGAAGGCAGAGGCAACACGGGGAAAGCCTGCGTGAGCATCTTCTCTTTCTACTTGACCCAACTCTCTTCTTTTAATCTTGCACTTTCTAATGTTTTCACTTCTGATGTCACTTTCTAGCCGCTTATCCAGGTTCTATATAACTAGCTGTTTCTCTCTCTCTCTCTATATCTTTCCATATATGCTTCTTCAGAAGAATTGCATACTGCACATGTATATATGTACAAAATATCCAAGCTCTAATTTCTCTTTCTCTTTCCTCCGCCCCCACCTCCAGCTCCGTCCTTCCTCTTTGCGAACTTTTCCAAAGCGCCGACATCGGCGATCTGATAATCTCCCGTACCGACGACCCCCAACACACCTCCGCTCTTTGTAAGCCGACCCTGTCTTCTGACGGCCTCTTGCATTCGCTTCTCCGCGTCTCCCTTCCCTTCGTCGTCGTCCCTGTCCCACTTGGAGCCAGCCGGTCGAACAGCAGTCTTCTTCGCGGCAGACGAACCCGGCAAGGATGAAGGCGCATCTCTGAGGGCAAACGCTTTGGCGAGATGACCAAGGTGAAGGTTCTTCAAGTGGAAGAACCGTTTCTCCTCGGACGGATGGGTCGAGTATGATCGAACGTAAGATTGGAATGCTTTTTGAGCAAGCGTGGCATTCTAAGAAATAATTCGAGAAAGAAGAAAAAAGTGATGGAACAAGAAGAAACCTCAGTTTCTAAACTCTGAACAAAAGGAACCCGAAAGATATAGAAAGATTTGGATAGAACCGGAAAGAACACGAACCTTGGTCTCCCCTAGAACCCATCGTTCCATCGCGCCCTGAACCTCTGTAGCTCGATTCTCCCAGTTCTTTCCACCTCCCAACCCAACCTTGACCACACCCTCGACTCCGACAGGTTTCACTCTGACCCCGCCACCCATCTTTCCTTCGATCCAGGGCACCCAATCCTCTTCTGGCCCGTTTCCAACGAAACACCATGCTTCACCTCCTTTTCCTACTCGAGCTGTTCGCCCGACTCGATGGACGTACTCTGTGACACCTCCTTCTGTCGGAAGATCATACTGAACGACCGCACGGACGAGCGGAAGATCCAATCCTCGAGAAGCGACAGACGTACAGAACAACACCGCTGACGTAGGCGAAGGCGTGGCGAACGATTTCAATGAGGCCAATCGAGTCTGAAGTGGGAGCGATCCATGTAATCGGTGAAGTGTTGTTTGAGGGAGGAGTACAGATGATTGGGTGATTGGTTCGGATTTGATCGCCAAGTCTTTTTTGGATGTTTTTGGCTTTTTTGATTTCTTTTTGGAAGTCGTCTTTGGTTCAGCTATTTCTGACTCGGAGGATGAGACTGCAGCAACATCTTCTTCGTCTTTGCCATCCTCATCCGAGTCATCACCGTCTTCGTCGCCCGATCTATTCTCTTCTCCATCTTCGGTCTCCTTCTTGCCACCCATTCCAATTCCACCCAACATCTTCCAGTGGAAATCAACTGAGTCAGTCGTGCTCAGAAAGACGATGACTTTCTTCCCGACAACCTGTCCTTTGGCGTCCTTGATTTCCTTTTTAGGGGAGCACAACGATCGTAGAAGTGCAACCAAAGTGACGAGTCTCAACTTGGGAGGAACGACGATATGAGATTGCATCAGTTGAGAAGGAGGAGTGAACTTTTCCTCTTCCTCTTCTTCCACCTCGTCTTCCTGCGCTTCGGTGTGTTCCTCTCCATCCTTGGTAACCGTGGAAGATTCGACATCCTTCTTCTTGGAAGCAGTCTTGACAGCCGACACCAATTTGTTTGGATTTTCTGCCACTCCTCGGAACACCTTGGGCCGCACAAGTGCCACACCCGCCAGCGCTTGGACGTCCTCTCTGACTGTAGCCGAACAAAGCACGGTTCGTCTTCTTATATCCCAATCCCATCCACCAACGGTACCTCCTCGGCCTCCATCCTTGAGACTCTCCAACGCGAGCTTTCGTCGACCGTCGAGAGATTTGAGGATACCCTTAATGGTTTCCTCAAAGCCGAGATCCATCAATCGATCGGCCTCGTCGAGTACGAGCCATCGAAGCTTTGATACGTCCAGTGATGTGGTATTTTGCAAGTGATCCAACAATCTACCGGGGGTAGAAACAATGATGGGCAGTCCTTTTCGGAGTCGGGCTTTTTCATGGGTTCGAGTGGATCCTCCTGTAAGAAGACCAGGAATCAGCCATCGGGTCAGCCTCTGTTGAGGTGCGGCGACGGGGGTGGCCAATCCGGTCTCGTCCGAGGAAGCAGCCGTCGGAAGGGAAAGATTCATCGATAGCAGACCCTCAAGGACGTCATAGATCTGTTTAGCGAGTTCTCGAGTGGGAACCAAGATGATAGCAAGCGTACCGATAGATCGGTCGATATAACTCTGAGAGGAAAGCGGGAGGAGAGAATGAATGATTGGAAGCAAATACGTCAGTGTCTTTCCTGAACCCGTTTGGGATTGGATGAACACGTCTTGAAGAGAAGCGGGTGAGGTTGAAGAGGCTTGAAGCATGGAAGGAAGAGCAGTGCGTTGAATCATCGTCGGGTTCTCGATCGACATCTTGGCAGATAAATGGTGAGCCAAAAGAGGGGATAATCCAAGGTCGAGGAACGAGGCGGAGGCAGATGCCGAGGGTATAAGAGAGGTCGACTGGGTGGTTGTCGAAGGATTAGAGGCAAGAGGCGCATTAGAAGGTTCTTGGAAGCTTGAATGATTGGGTCGATAATCCATCTCCGAATCTTCTTCGACGTAATGGCTTTTGGGGTTTGAAGTGAACAAAGAAGAAATGATCTGTTTCGGGTTAATTGCTCCTCCAGGAGCCTCTGCCGACTTTGTGGCGCCTGCCTTAGAGACCACTCTGTCTTCATAGTCATCCTCATCATATTCTTCGCCGGCGTCCTCATTAAAGTCGAACTTCGGTCGCTTGGATGGAGGAGCGGCTTGTTTGGAGAGAGTACCATTAGGTTTGTAGGTCGATGTGGTAGCTGGACGAGGAGCAGGTGCGGGTGCGGGCTTGGAAGCAACAGCAGTGGTGGAAGCGGCAGAGATGGGCTTATCAAAGCCCAAGCTGGACGAAGGACCAGCTGAGGAAGGTTTGTTACTCTTCTTGGGACCGTTGTTCTTGTTGGCTTTCACTCTAGAAATTAAAGTAGGTATCGATAGAAGCATAAAAAATTAGTACAAAATAGAAATGCAACGGTGTACAAGAATTCAATGAAAGGAGAGGAAAGGGAAGGAAAGATTTGACTGACCGGTCTGTCCATCGGCCACCTTTTTGCTTTGGCGCCTTAGCAGCTGATTTTGAGGACGCTGAGGGTGCAGCAAAGTTGAGCACGAAGTCGTCCATGATGATGAAGTTTGGTAGTGTATAGAGAAGAGAGTGTAGAGAGTTTAACGAAGAGGAAGGCAAACAGAAACGAAGATTTGAATTTGATATTTTTGAATTGATAAGATCTACGTAAGGTAGAAGAATTAGGCCTCATTATCTTATCTATATTGTAACCCTTCGATTGACCGTAACCGCTCAACTCCCTACTTTCTTCGTCCTTCCGGTCCTTCAAAGGTAGACTATCCTAGAACAATTCAAGAAGACTATCCACCAGCTCACACACACACGCACGTATATATCAGGAGTGACTTTTCATCATGTCCCTCAAAGGGAAAAGCCGTCGAATATTCACACCGGATGAAGTTCCGTCACCTTCGCCTCAACCGAGCCAGCCGCCTTCCATCTTGGACACCGTTCCTGGTGAACTTGTTCGTATCGTTTCTCTTGTGTGTTTCTTGTTCTCTTGCATCCTGCCCATCCGTTCATCTCTTGCTGATGGTGACCGTTACTTTCTGTTGGGAACGCTTCTTCCTTCTCTTTTCTCGCAGGTGTTTCTTCGAGCATTGACTCATCATAGACCCCTAGGTCTAGACCGAAACTTTCACATGGTAGGCCTTTTGACAACTGTCAATAGAGGCCTAGTGGGGATGGATGGAGCTGAAGAAGGCGTGACGAGTGAGGAGCTTTGGAATAAGCTTAGCAGTATGTGGAATTTAGAGAGACTACAAGAAGCTGTTCGTCTGCTCTTCTCACTTTCTATCATCTTGGCTAGGGTCGATAAAATCATGCTGCAGACGCGTCCAAAGTTTGCTCAACATGCGCCTTGTCTTTCTGAAAACTCATTATCAGAACACTCCACCACAAGTGCCTTCTCCGACGGAATCATTCCATCTTCCTCCATTTCCGACATTTCAGCCCCTGATGGATGAACGTCGCGTACACTCTGCAAGCTCGGTTTCCCCGCCTAGCCGGTCAGCCAAGGCAGCGTTGAACCGAAACAAGCGAGCTCCTAGTAGCGATAGCAGTCTGAGCGGACCTGAGGAAGAGCCAGAAGAAGAAGAAGACGAGGATGATGATGATGAAGAAGACGAAGAGGAGGAAGAGGAAGAGGAAGAGGATGAAGAGGAGATCCCTACTCCTGTTAAAAAAAGACGGAGGAGGTAGGATACCACTACCATTCTTTGTCTTCCATGGATTGCAAGGTAGATTTGGATCGTGTTGTACTCTTTCTGCATATATTTGTATATTATAGAACCTTCCTCTTAACCTCTATTTCATCTTGTTGAAAATTCAGCAAAATGAGTATACGGAACAAGAAACGAAGGATTTGAATTCAGCTGAAAAGATCACTTGTGAGACGTATGGCTTCTCTAGCAAGAAAAAATGAAACGTCAGAGGTAGATGATTCTCGGCGTTCATCTATTTGACTTTCCTACACAATATCACCTCTGCTTCTTAGTATCATTGATCACTCACACACACATACATACATCTATCAACCAGAAGTATGAGCTCCACGCCTGCAACAATCATCTCCAAGATCTGGTCTCGGATCGCTCCACTCAAGTTAGCGGGCTCGTGGGACAATGTCGGGCTCCTCATCGGTTCGTCCGACGTTCTGCTTCGTCTTGCCCTCCTCTCAGATCATCATTCCATGCATGCTTCGTTCTTTCTGCTGATATTGATCTTTCTTTGTTTTCATCTTTTGTTGCTCCAATGCTTTGTTAGAGGCTCCAAATATTACTCGGATCTCCAAAAAGATTCTCCTGACAATCGATCTTACTCCGGCCGTTTGCAAAGAGGCGATCGACAAGGACGTTGGTCTCGTTCTGGCCTACCACCCCCCTATTTTCTCCGGGCTCAAGTTAGTTTCCTTTAGCTCATGTCGCCTTTCGTCTCTCTGTATAAAATCCGTCTTGTTTCTGACCATAATCTGCCATCTTCCTCTATACTTTGGGTATGTGACTCGTTCTTTCTATTCACCATCAGGTCGTTGACACTCGCGAATCCGCTTCAAGCCTCGTTGCTAAGACTAGCGGCTTCTGGGATATCTGTCTTTAGCGCCCATACGACTTTGGATGCCATTCCGAACGGAACGAACGACTTTTTGGTATCTCCTTTCAAAGTAGGTCTTTGGTTCCTTTTTCTTCACTAAAAAAAACAGATCAACACACAGGTTCAAATCAGCACAGAGTTAACGCTTCGCTTCGCTACGTTGGGTATTGGGTTAGCCCCATGCTGATTTGAGACCCTGCTCGCCGTGTGGATCCCCACCTTCCGGATTTGAAGATGCTGGCGTTGGTCGCATCATTGAACTTGAGGAGGGTCTGGCGATCGAGGAAGTTGTCAAGCGGGTCAAGAAGCTTCTGGATCTAGAGTTCGGTTCGTCATCAATCTCGACTTTTCCGATTTGTTGCCAGTTCATATGGACTGACTATATTTAAATCGTTCTGTCTTTGCTTCTTCACCCTCGATATCTTTTAGTTCAACTGTCAAAATCCCCCGATGCACCCGAGCTTATTAAGAAAATTGCAGTGTGCGCTGGGTCTGGAGAGTCGGTTTTGAACAAAGTTCAGGCGGATTTATATCTGACTGGAGAGTGAGTTCATCATTAGCTTCTCTTATAAGATGTTTATCAAGCTTGATGGCCCTCGTTTCTGCTAACAATTCGACTCATCTTTCTTATCGTTGTTTAAGAATGGGTCATGTAAGCTAATATTTGTCTCATCTACGAGAACGAATAGAGTCTTGAGCTGATTCAATAGCGCCTTGGATCAATCACATCATAGCATTCCTTACTGGCCGCCAACGCCAAGGGAACATCCGTCATTCTGTGTAAGTCCATAATCTTCGTACATCACCCCTATCATCTAGACCAAGAAATGCCCGTCTTGCTCTCAACATCTCATTCTGTTTAATCTGGGTTTATTCTTATTTTAAATTTGGGCACGCGTCTTCCAACACTGGGACTCTTCGCAATTCAGGCGGCCATTCCAATACCGAGAGACCTTATCTGAGTAAAGTCCTTCAAGCTATGTTGGAAGCTGAACTAGAGGCTGAGGATGGAGCGGGCTGGGAGGTATTGGTGAGTGAGGAGGACAAGGAGCCGTTCATCACAGTTTGAGTGGCCACTGAAGAGGGTGTCCCTCTCTCTTTAATTGTGGATGTGTAAATGGTGTTTCTCGTTGGTGATAGAGGGATATAATTCAAAGCAAGAAACATTGTATATAGTCAAATATTTTGTACAACAGCTGATGGTCACACACTATGGGAAAATACGCTTGAATGATATACAAGCATTCCCGTTTTACAACTGGTGTGATTTACAAGTCAAACCTACAGCCGTCTCGCTGCCAACTGCTGATTCCCTCTTTTTCGAGCACATATTTCAAAGCTTTGACTCGACATCCGTTTGTTCGGCGACTTTTCTCATCTGTCCCTTGTTGGACCAGATGTCAACCTTGGCGTGAGTACCCGAAGCGACGAGTTGTCCAGTATCTGCATTTCGGATCTAGATGTGAGTTTTCCGTAGAGGAGAAGGTATAAGCTAGAGAAAGGCAAGGGACGATCAGATATGGAAAGATGTGATACATACCTCACAGCGGAGATTTGATATTCGTTTCCCGATATTCATCGTGATCGAGGTGATGATCAATTTGGTTCCACTGTGGTTTAATTGCCACACCACACAAACATGTAGTTCATCAGCATTAAGTATCCACTAGCCTCTCCTGGACGGTCGGGGACAAGTCTTACGCTGGCTAGTTGTACGAAAGGCACATACGTGAGAGAGCGCCAGATAAATCAGATATATATATGCAAGTGTGAGCTCACTGACTTGATTCAGACACAGAATTATTCTGAAGAGGAAGGGAAAGAGAGAGTCCTTACTGCTCCAGCATGGAAAATAACATTCAGATTTGCGCTCACTCCAGACCAAGCCCATCGATCATCCGACATGATAAGCATCATCGGCATGGATGTGCATCTGTTCAAGGTGCGTCCACATAATCCATTGTTTCGTCAATATCACCAGCAGATTGATCGAGTATCAAAATGACCCGGCTGGGTACAAAGATAATCATGATTCGGAGGCTCACACGTCCACAAGAAAAGCTATACATCCACCATGAATAGATGCACCCGAATTGCACATTTCTTATAACCCATCGGATGTTTCCGAGATTCCCCGTTTCAAACAACCCAATGGATTTGAATCAGTCCTCAAATTTGTACGACTCGGAGGAGTGGTTATACCCGTCCAAAAGCTTCAGGACTCACTTGATGTAACTTCAAGCCCACAGACAACCTCACATAGCTCTAAACTTTTCCGTCCGATATCTTCATCCTGTGACACTTTTTCCTCCGGTATCTCTACAAAGGCGGAAATGATTTCTAGACGAGAAGCCACGTCTTCGAACGCGAACGAGGGGTTGGCATGAACGAGATGAAGCTTTTCGATCAAGTCCTGTTTATGATCTATTCGCATGGTTAGACTAAGGAAGACCCGAAAATGATAAGTAGGATGATGGTGATGATCAAAGGAGCTGGTCAGAACCTCCGATGAATGCGCATACATATCCAGTGATCTGACTACTGATTATATTCTAAACCTGCTCCGGCTATGGTAAATAACCGGCTAAGTCACCTTAGATAAATCATAAATAATATAGTCCGTCTAGTTATATTTATTGTGTAAGTCGATCATCTTCAAATCAGAACATGGCCTATCGTATTTTAGAGAACAACACAAAAATTCTCAATGAGAGAGACAGAGGGGAGAAGGAACAAGAAGAGACGCTGATAACACAGAGAGGCATGAGTCTGCTACACTCGTATGATCAATCATCCTTCCCACCCTTTCCTGATTTCCTTCCAATCGCACCTCCTTCAAGACTGACCTCAGCAGTCGTGCCTAACCCTCCTCGAGGGGAAGATTCAGACTTGAAAACCCCATGATCACTAACAGCCCTCCTGGGAGCGTTTGGCGGTGTTAAACTCAGTAAGTTGATATTTCTCGCATTCGAGTTTTCCAACTCTTCCCGGAAAGCGTTTCTGCCAATTAGAGAGCTCGATCCCCCAGGCGTCATCCTACTTGGGCTTTGAGGCGGAGGTGACTTAAACATAGGCGCCCTCATCGGAGAAGACGGAAGCGAGGTCGGAGCTCGCTCACCCCATGGCGAGTAGACAGATTGCTGATTTGCTGAGGGGGTGTAGGGACCCGATGGTGCCGAGGGCGCAAGCAGACCTTCAGTGCTCCGGGACGAGCTAGATCGAGAGAGAGAGAGGGTGGAAAAGAGAATAGAAAACGGGGTGAGGATTGTCTTGCCAATCGATCGACCAGATTGAAGGTCATTCTGCGATGTCGTTGGTGCTTGCGACGTGCCTAAGATATGATAGAAAGTTTAGCGTTAAACACAGATAGAGAACTAGCGGCGAAGTATATCATGACTCACCGAATGAAGGAAGTGCGTTATCGTTGGCGCTTAAGCTTAAGAATAGATAGAGAGGCATAAACCATACGCAGATTCCTATCAACAATCGACCGTGAAGGTGATTCAGAGAAGGTAACATCAGTATCAAAAGTGGAAGGACAGCGAAAAAAAAAAACAAGTAAGAAGAATCACCCACCAAAAAAGGTAACTACGTCCATGAACCCAAGTCCTTCCTTCCCGTATCCTCGCATACCTGACGTATTAGAGTACGTAGGTCGATGGTACCCGCCACTTACTCCGAGCCCTCCTTGATTTACCGGCTTGACATGTTCTGAGAAGTAATAGAACCAGACCAAATGGTCGACGAGCACGAGCAGACATGACGCTATGAATGAGGGCGATGATAGAGAAATCAGAGGCCATGTTTTGGAGAAGTTTTGCTGGAAGAGTTCGACGGAGGAGTCAAAGGTAGATAGAATCCAAAGTTAGAATGAGGCCAGGATAGAGTAGTGTACCGAAAGAAGACTGGAAGAAAAAATCGAACAAACCAGATAAACTAGATGGCAGAAGATGGAAAAGAAGATCAGCAGTGCCGGCAGCTTGTCGACCACCAGAAGGATGAGATGGAATGCTATGATAGCCTGATTATCAGCGTGTCAGCCGTTCATTTGAAGGCATAACGGGTTTAGTGACAAGAACAATTTATCTGACAAAAACAATGCAAGCTCACGTAGACCGACCGCCTCCCGACGACTTTGGCAAGCTTCGTGTGTTCTTCTATGACCTCGGCTATCCACAATAACCCACTTGCTACAGCACCAGGAAAGAACGTGTGTCTAATCACTTCAGCCCCAACAAAAGTTCACAGCTACTAATACTAGCAAATCAAGGACAAGGGTGTATCCAGAGACTAACCAAGACTCAAGGTGATGAACAGGAACCCAGCGATGGCGGCCACATAGGATGCTAGTGATGTTGCGGAGAACGAAGAGTGAATAGTTTTAGAGCCAAAACCTCCAGTCATAGCTAGGAGCAACGATCAGCCAGAGTTTTGGAGTTGACGAACCAGTATGAAGGGCGGTGATCATGCTAAACAATAGGCGTAGGAAGGCCTACAGAGCGAAGACAAGTTGATCGATAGGTATCGAAAGATGAAGAAATTAGGCGTGAGTGTCTTGAAGGTTAGAACCGAATACCAAGGACGCGTTGGCTTTGTTTAATTCCTGCCTTCATCGGGATTGTTTTTTTCCTGTAATTATCATCACGATCATCTACCAGTAGGCCTTTTCTTTCTGAATGGAGGATACATAACATATGTTTTTGATCAACACAGTCCTTTGGTACGGGGTGTAAGTTCACCTGTATACATTTGTGTTGTCTTGCAGAACCACTTAAGAAATGCTCAACTTTCCTTCGTAAACATCTCTACTTGGACTATCTGCAGGTGGTTTTTAAATGTCCATGCTTCTCACAAAGCTCTCAAACCGCCAAGAAGGGCTAGAAAGCTAGTTCCAGGGAGAAGTAACGCGGACAGAAAGCGAGAAGTCAGATTAGTCGTTGAGGGATGGATTGTTTGGGTGAGATCTATTCAATCAGCTACATAGGGAGATCGTGTATCGAAGGATGAGTGTGCTTATACATAAGCCGAACTTGAGTAGACAGCATTCATCTTTGCCGAAGGCCTGACCGACCGGACGCTCTACTACCTTTTACCCTTCTACTCGGAGACCAAGAGTGCCTTTATGATCTATCTGATCCTGTCCAGAACGATTGTGAGCTTAACACTATACCTTCTAGAGTATGACCTCTTGTAGATCGTTGCTTACCATCATTTACCATGTCTGTAGGGAACACACGCTATTTACATAAATTTAATCCTTCCAACAATACACCAGTTCTCTCATCCCTTTGGACTATTGTTCTCTCTCATTTATGTCTTGACAGAAGCCATGGTCTCTCTTCTGCCTCTCGATTTACTGTCTTCTCTGCGCTCTACTTCTTACGGTCAGCGTCCATCGAATGCGCCTCCAGAGGAACGCTTATCAATTGCCGAGGGGAAGAATCAAGTGAACGAGATTGTTCGAGGTATCCATGAGATGCAAGGGATGGTTCGGCCTCTATCCAGACGAGTAAACCAGTTTGATGGGCAGAATCAAACTGTTGGCGTTCGAAAGAGAAGAGGCGAGTTCACAGTACCGACCCGTCCATCAATCACTAAAAACAAGTGGCTCGCCGAAGGATCCATTCGCCTTGAAACCACGCCTCCTTCAACGCGGGTTCATGTTCAAACACCATCGAACCCCTTGACGCTTGCTCCGTTAAATTCACAGTCTGTTTTCGACTCTAAAAAGTTGATGTCGATACCTCGGCTACCTCCTGCCACTTATGCTTCTCCTGCGCACAACCAGGCGCCTATATATCCCTCTCTTTTGCTCAAACCCTCACCTCATGACACCAACAAAAACATCTCTGTGAATATACCTGCGCCGAATAATGTTTCATCGGCGTATCTTCCTAGTATATCTCCGAGTCACCCCTCAGTACCGTCTTCTCCTTCTTCAAATTTCTGGGCATTGTCACCCTCAGGCCTCCAACAAAGCTCCAGTTCGGTTATCCCCAACGCTCCATCTTCGTTGTCCAATGACGGGACATCTTCTCCGCTGACCTTGCCAGTCTTAGCTCATGCGCCACTCCCTGCCCAACGAACACTCCGGAAAACCCCGGCTCGGAAGGCTAAACTCAATCGCATTCAGAATGAGCTTCATCAGATATCTCCACCTAAGTTTTCGTTATCATCTAAGGACGAGGCTAACGCTTCAAAAAGAAGCAGGACAACTAAGGTGGTCAAGGACTTCGAGCCGGGATCAAGAAGAAAGAACGTAGAGACTTTAGAAGATGAGGAGATTAAGGAAGTTCATTCGAGTTTACTCAAGGAAGATAACGAAGAGAAATTGGAGGGTCAATTCCTAAATGAAGTGAACGAGGGATCAAGTGGGAAGAGAAAGAGAGGAGGAGTGGTTCGTACAAAAACCAAAGTGATGGAGCATACGGAAGCGAAGAATGAAGAGATGGAGGTTGAGTTGAGTCTAGAGGGCGGTGATATCAAGCGCTACCTTCCTTCAATCCAATCAACCACCCGGTCTGCAACCCAGCAACGGCCAACATTGGTCGCCCCCAACGAAAGGTCCACTCGTTTCGCCCCATACTCTCGGCAAAGTACAATACCTCCATTGAAACCGACAACGGTCTCCGCCGCCTCTAGACGAAAAGCCTCTGTCACTACATTGTCTTCACCTCAACTTACTACTTCAACGCGTAACTCTACAACTTCAAGAAGTAAACTGACAAAGACAAATGCTTCTTCTTCGTCCCGAGCCATCCAGACAAGTGTTCCTCCAAAGGTACCTGAGGTACCTGTTTTGTCGACTACGTCAATGCATAAAAATGCGCATGTGCTCCCTACCCGATCTAGTACTCGATCTGTAGATACAGTATCGAAATCAAACGCTGCCTCAACCACTTTGTCGCCAAATGTGTTGTCTTCTAAAGCAAATACGACGTCCAAATCATCCCGACCTCTTGTTAGCAAGCCTAGAGTTGCCTCTACTCGGTCTAGTGCATTAAAGCGAACGACTGATCTAACGGCCATCGAAGCGCCTATCAACTTAAGATTTCGAAGGACAAACGGAAGTGCTTAGCTAGACGTCGTGCTATCCAATGTTCTTAATATAGATACTAGTAACTGAGGGTGACATTAGCTGAAGAGCAAGTGCCTTGAATATAAACAGAGCCCCAGAAGGGAAGAGCTAGGATATACACTTTGACAGTATCGGATCGTCTATCGAACCGAAGGAGGATCGGACGGATGAGATCGTCATTCGCCACGTCCAGGGCGGTGCCCGTTCATGGCTCACGTGTGGCCTCTGCTCTTGGTCACGTGTGCTTGCCGTCACGTGTGCTTGCCGTCACGTGTGCTCGCCATCACGTGAGCCCCCCAGCCCGCCGTCCCTTCCCCCAGTTTTCACACTCCGGCCGGCAGGGGGGGTCGACCAAACGTATAAAGGCCGGCCGCCCTGCCAGCGTTCCTCCTGTCTTCTTTCTTTTCCCTCATCCTCTCTGGCCTTTTGGCTTAGATCATGTGTAGTATCTGTTCTTATAAGTTTAACCACTTATATGGGTCCACCGGACCCATCTGGTTTACTTCTTTTTGCCTTGCCCGTCCGGCCATCCTCTGCTTGCACGACGGCCGGACACGATGACCTTGCCACTGCACTGCCGGCTTGTGTTGTCAGGGACCTCCTCTACCTTCTTCCCATTTGTGTCGACCGGCTGCTTTCCACTTTTTCTTGGATTCAGTCGGTCGACGAGATGGCAGTCTTGATGATGTGTGTGTACTGTGCTGTTGTCGTTGATGCTGGTGCTGTTGATGCTGGTACTGGTGCTGGTGCTTCTCTTGCTGTCACCGTTGCTGCTTGCTGCTTGCTGCTTGCTGTTCCCTTTTTTCTGTGCCCGTGTCATTTTTCCTTTGTTCCCTGTTCCCTGTTCCCTGTTCCCTGTTCCCTGTTCCCTGTTCCCTGTTCCCTGTTCCCTGTTCCCTGTTCCCTGTTCCCTGTTCCCTGTTCCCTGTTCCCTGTTCCCTGTTCCCTGTTCCCTGTTGTACACGGCTGCACTCTGTGCTCGTTCCACTCTGTTCTGGTCGTACCGTTCTGTCATGCTATGTACTCTCATACCGTGTGCTCTCATGTCGTGTTCTGTCGTGCTATGTTGTACTCTGTGTCACATCATGGGGTGCACCGGTCTGTCGGGCTGCATCGAGTGCGCTCGCATCGTGCTCTGTTCTGCGTTGTCATCTCGACACCGCCTGTCTCTCGACACCGTCTTCTCGCACGACTCGGCCCATCGCTCATCGCCCATCTCGGTCTTCCCTCGGCCCATCTCGACATGTTCACCCTCGGCCTGCTTGCTGTCTCTCTCCAGGTGTCCCCAAGCGGTCAGCGCGATAGAGTATACATCATATCTAGTACAGGGTGTGTTACAGTATATACAGTCCAGTCCAGCTCAGCCCAGCTCAGCCCAGCTCAGCCCAGCTCAGCCCAGCTCAGCCCAGCTCAGCCCAGCCCAGTCCACAGACGACTCTGCTCTGTCCATCTATCCTCTGCCCTGCTCTGCTCTTCTCTGCCCTGCTCTGCTCTTCTCTGCCCTGCTCTGCTCTTCTCTGCCCTGCTCTGCTCTTCTCTGCTCTGTCCGTCTAGTTGCCAAAGCCATACAGCGTTCGGCCCTGTCGCTTGAGTGCGTACACCACGTCCAGTGCTGTCACCGTCTTTCGCTTCGAGTGCTCGGTGTAGGTGACCGAGTCTCGGATGACATCTGGCAAGGATGAGGCAAGGATGAGGCAACAGATCGAGGGGTAGTCAGCATCAGCAGTACTACTAGCAGCAGCAACAGCAACAGCAGCCACGACGGCAACAGCAACAACAACAGCGACGACCAGCAGACCAAGAAAAAGAGAACAAGACCACTCACTCTCAAGGAACAGCTTGAGCACACCCCGGGTCTCCTCGTAGATGAGCCCAGAGATCCGCTTGACTCCTCCTCGTCGGGCAAGTCGTCGGATCGCCGGCTTGGTGATCCCCTGGATGTTGTCACGGAGGATCTTGCGGTGTCGCTTGGCGCCGCCCTTTCCGAGTCCCTGTACGTCAGACGGCCAGACAACGGCGTCAGTCTGCTGAGCGCATCACACAAGGCGGAAGAGAGAGCGGGAAAGAGAAGAGAGCGAGGGAGAGAGCGAGAGAGCGGGGAAGAAAGCGAGGGAGCGCGAGAACAGAGCGAGATCACTGACCTTTCCTCCTTTTCCTCGTCCGGACATGTCTGCTTGTGTGTGTGGTGGTGGGGGTGGCTGGGAAGTAGAGAGTAGGTGGTGGAGAGTAGGTGGTGGAGAGTAGGTGGTGGAGAGTGAGTGGTGGAGAGTGGGCGTTGGTGATGTGCTTGATGGTGATAGAGAGAAGGAAAGAACGCTGCCACCCCAGACTCGGTGTCTTCTTATACCGCTCAGAGCATGGACACGGCGAACAGAGCAAGCCGGAAGAGGCCGAAGAGGCAGGCGAGGCGGGCGAGGCGAAAAGCCACGACGCGACTTGCTCACACGCGTCGGCCCGGAGCGCGTTCGTCTGGGGCTCGTCTCCGCCGGACGCGCCTGCCCTGGACGGTGCCTGCCCTGGACGCGTCCGACCGATGACGTAGCCTGCCCAGACGCGTCGCCTCGCCTCGTCTCGCCTCGCGTTGCCTCGCGTTGCCTTGCCCTACCCTGCCCCGCCCCGCCCCGCCGCCCGGTCGCGTCCTCCTTCCCGCCCTGCCGTCGCGTCGGTCGGTCGCGTCTCGGTCGCGTCTCTCCCGGCACACCCTCCGGATGCCCGCCGACCGGTCGCTCGCCGCTCTGTCCGAACATCTTATAAGCCAGACAGTCCGTCCGCTCGTCCTTCTCTTCTCTTCTTCTCATCATCCTCATCCTCATCACCACCACCACCGCCACCAGTAACAGTAGCAGTAACAGTAGCAGTAACAGTAGCAGTAGCAGTACTCTCCAGCCTAGTCCAGCCTACTCTAGCATCCTCAGCCTTACCTAGCATCTCCCAGCCTTAGCCTCAGCCAGCCAGCTCACCTCACCCACTCACCCCTACCCACTCACCCACTCACTCTCACCCACTCACTCTCACCCACTCACTCTCACCCACTCACTCTCACCCACTCACTCTCACCCTCCCACCCACTCACCCTTACCCACCATGGCCCGAACAAAGCAGACAGCACGAAAGTCGACCGGAGGCAAGGCGCCCCGAAAGCAGCTCGCCACAAAGGCAGCACGAAAGACAGCACCGGCCGCCGGAGGTGTCAAGAAGCCACACCGATACAGGTTAGTCCTTCTGCTCTTCTGCTCTGCTGCTTTGCTGCTCTTCTGCTCTGCTCTGCCCCGAGTGTACGCACAGACTGACGCTTCTCTGCTTCTTCTCTGTTTCTTCTCTGTTTCTCTGCTTCTCCCTCCCCCTTCACCTCCCCCTCCCCTCCCCCTCCCCTCGCCCTCCCCTCGCCCTCTCCTCGTCCGTCCCCCGACAGACCCGGTACGGTCGCCCTTCGAGAGATTCGGCGGTACCAAAAGTCGACCGAGCTCCTCATCCGGAAGCTCCCCTTCCAGCGGCTCGTCCGAGAGATCGCCCAGGACTTCAAGACCGACCTCCGCTTCCAGTCGTCGGCCGTCATGGCCCTCCAGGAGGCGTCCGAGGCGTACCTGGTGTCGCTCTTCGAGGACACGAACCTGGCGGCGATCCACGCGAAGCGAGTGACGATCCAGCCGAAGGACCTGCAGCTTGCCCGGCGGCTGCGAGGAGAGCGCGCATAGACGGCTGCCGTCGTCGTTGGTGTCGTCTAGGCCCCTCTGTCTGCCTCGCTTTGTCTCGTCGTGCTTTGTTCTCCGCTCGTGAGACGAGTTATTGTATTTCGTACTTGGTTTCTAAATAAATATATGTATATGTATATATGTGATATCACTTGTTTCATTCTTCATGTTCTGTGACTTGAATCGATCCATAATGAGCGCAAGAGCAGGAAGAAAGAAATCTTGAGCACATGGATATAAAGGATCACATCAAATCTATATGACAGACGGGTCACGTTCTGACAAGGGTATCAGCTCCCTGGGATAAACGAGCTACACGGATCGCGACCAGCTCTTTCAGACATTCCTCGAGGATCTGCTCGAGGCATCGACCAAGCGGGAAAGAGTAAGAAGACCGTACGGTTAGTATAGGTATAGTTGTCGCTCGCGCCAAAGTCTAAGAGCCAAAGGGATAGGAGAAACAGATCAGGACGTACCACCACGTTATCGAGAACTTGAGAGAGCGAGACTTGAGTGGTCGTCACCTGGACCGTTTGATCTGCTCTCTTTCCATCCACCGATTGCACCTTGTTGTCCTCCTCACCATCGCCATCGCCAAGGTTACCGTCATCGGACGCACACTCCTCGCTCACGTCGTTCGTATGGACGGGCCCTATCCGTCTTTTTGCCGGTTTGAACGGTTTAGGATGTTTCACCCGAGCCGGGCTCCATTCCCCTCTCTTTGGACTGTCAGCCACGAGACTCTCTACCTTGCGACCTATCGTCGCCGAGTAATGATCCGCATAAGGCGTTGACGGCCCAGGTCTGTTCGTCCTCGGACTTGCGCCCCCACCGTCGGGCATCACTCGAGGCACATACGGGAACGGCTTGGCGGCACCGGAGACGGCCGGAGGGGTCTGGACAGGTGTCCGTTTGAGAGGTGAGAACAGAGACCATCCGGTTTTTTTCGCTTGAGGGGTTGCCGGTGAGGAAACGTTGGATCTCAGAGTGGGTAGCGTAGGGCCGCCGCCGCCACCGCCGCCAGCGTTACCACCCGCTCGAGGGGACGACATCAGTCTCTGTGGAGCTTGTGGTCGAGAGAACGGACTGGGTCTCGCGGGAGATGAAAAGTCATTAGGAGTAGCCGCTGCGGTCAAAGCACTGCTGCTGTTGCTGCTGCCGAACCAGCTAGGTTCGGAAACGTCCATCAGAATGTCGGTCATGGTCTCTTCGAAAAAGAGTCCTTGACGACGCTCAGAGAGGTAGACATCGAACTTGGGTTCCATGAGCCGATATCTTTCGAGCTTCCGAACCTTTGTTTTTCCAAGTAGAAATAAAGAATAGAAATGAGAAAAGAAGAGAGAGAAAAGGAGAAAAAAAAAGAAAGAAAAAAAAAAAGAGAGTAAGAGTGAGCACACTCGAGCTCTCACAAACGAACGAACAAAGAATAGAAACAAAACCAGAAGCTTACCAGATCTTTGAACAGCACATACAAGATCGGCTGAGTGTCGAACGAGTCGGACTCGACGAACGGATCATCTGTGACACCCGACCGAACGACGGTCTCGCGTAGAGTCGTAGAGTCCCCCTCACCCTCACCGTCGTCTCCTTGTGGACGGACGGACTTGGACCCAGCTCGCTCGGTCTTTACTTTCATCTTTCGGTCGAGCGCAGCCCACGGATCGACCTCGTCGTCCGATGGGAAGACCAACCATCCTTCCAGACAAAGGTTCGTGTTCAGCCCGATCGAAGCCAGCACACCCGTCAGCGCCAGGTTCTCCTCTGGGGTGTGTATGAAGAACTCTCTCAGACGGTCCAGGACGAGCTGAAGCAACGGATCCGACGGGTTGAGTTTCGAGTTACGGGCGAGAGCTGGAACGTCTCCGGACGAGGAACGCGGGTGTGGATGTGGAGAAGACGACGAGAGCGGGGGTGGATGCTGTTCTGTCGAGAAAGAGAGAAGGCCTAGCTGGAAATTCGTGAGCGAGCGATCGGAACCGATCGCCAACATGGCGTCCTGCAGATAGTTCTCATACGTCGATGGAACGGGCGTGTGTGCTGACTGGTAGGAATGATCTATATCTGCCACGAGCGACAGGTAAAGCTCGACTTCTCGGGTGTGATCGAAAGCGGCGGCCATCAGACGTTTAGGAACAGGCCAGTCGAGGAAGGACGGACATCGGTCCTTGCTAGATTCCGGTAGAGACGGTGTAGGATTCGATGAGGAGAATCCAGGTTGACCGAATACATCGTCCGTCGGAAGATTCAGCCGCGAAATACCGAGATCGGATTTATGGGATTCGTCTCCATCGTCGCTGTTACCATCGCCGTGAGAGAGATCATCTGCAACCATATCGAAATCGACAACATCATCGTCGTCGTCGTCGTCTATGTCGAACGACAGCGGAGGGAGAGCGAACGGAACGACGGTCGACCGATAGTCCGGCAAGACGTCCAACAACCCATGGAGCGCCACGTTCGGATATCTCGTCAAGATCGTGTTCAACAACCTGAGCGTAGCACTCGCCGTGGGCGGGTTTGAAGAAGCGATGTTGTCGACGATCAGATCTTTGAGCGTGAATCTTCCTTGTCCCTGGGAGGTAAAGTACTGTTGGTTCCCCGCCGACCGAGGGACCTGCATGTTTTCCAACAGGATCATCGCGCTACTCTTCCGTCTGTCGACTTTGGTCGTCTCCCGCTCGCCGCGGTCCTCCTTGAGCCCGCCCATGGATCTCGGGATGAGACCGATGTCTGAACCGAGCTTGCCCGTCCATCCCGACCGGCCGTCCCCGTCTTCGAACTCGAGCTCGTCCGATCCTATGAGGAATCCGAGGAACATCTGACAGAGTGCGCTCTCCGGATCCAACGAGGAGAGGATGATGTCGATGTACGCGATGACCGCTACGGCCGAACCGTCTTGATCTGAGCATTCGAGGATCGATGGGTAGAGCACGTGCTCGAGGAACGTTGAGCGAACCGCTCGTAAGATCGCCCGGGACAGCGAAGAACCATAACCGGTGAGCACCGTCGCCGCCTGCGTTGGTGGTGGTGGTGGTGGTGGTGGTGGCAGCGGTTCTGAGGTTGATGCCAGCGGCGGGTTTGTTGATGCTGCTGCTGATGAAGATGAAGATGAAGATGATGATGATGATGATGACAACGAAGACGACGGTTGAACAGAAGGAAGGAAGGATGCACGGTTGATGACGTCCGAGATAAACTCGCACGATTTGAGGAACAGATCGAGTCGATCTTTGAACTCTGGACTGGTCGAATCCTCGCCCTCGATCATCGCCGCCATCGACCGTCCGGTTTGACCTTGCCGCTCTCCGTCATCGAATTCATCGTCCTCGCCGGGTTCCCCATGATCCGTCGACCTTCCGAGGATCATCCCTCCGCCTGTACCATTCGAGGCGTCCGACCCAAGCTCCGGTCGGATCGCCAACTTGTTTGGCAAGAGAGAGTACACCGCGCCGAGACCAGCGCCGAGGACCTCTGGGAAATCGCCTTGGAGCATGTACTCTGCCATCGAGCACTTTATATCCTCCAACGGGTCGGACGAGCTGAGTTGATCTTCCGGTGCCGATGACGGGTTCGAAGGGGAAGGTGAGAGCGAAGCGGAGGGTGAGAACGCGATGTCGAGGAGGAACATCAGGCCGGCACGGGCAAACTCGCCGATCGGGCTCTCCCGATGGACGAACCGGAGGAGATATGCAAACAGGAGGAACTCGGGTTCCTTCTTTCGTTCGCTCGGTTGAGAGACCGATGCCGGGTGGTCTGATGAAGGGGCGGTCAGCGTGTTGGAAGGTGAGGGAGACGTCGCGCGGGACGAGAGGTCTTCTGGGGATCCAGTCGGAAGTTTCTGGGTGACGGTCGACGGACGGTGGGCGTTGAGGGATTTGTCGTGGAAAAATATCATGAGAAGAGCGGGGTAGGATCGGATCCGTTTACACAGCATGCACCTTTAGAGAGATGTATGAACCTCTTGCCATCAGCAACTCGCCTCGATAGTGGAGGAGGGAAACCCAGCAACCAAGCAAATAAGCAAACAAGCAAACAAAAACACTCACATCAACTCCAAGACTATTTTTTTCCGCAAATGAACCGAGGGAGAGAGAAGATAAAACGAGATAACCCAAAACCTCCTGGCACACGATCAGTATCTCTGATGGCTCAACAAGCACTTTGTCACGGTTCGAAAAGAAGAAAGCCAAGAAAGAACAAGAGGGGGACTGACGATCCTTTTCGTAATTTACGAGCGAGCCTTTCTGCGCGCTCCCACTAGCAGCAGCACCCATAGGTTTGGCCTGACCGTCCAGATGAATCTCTTCCGGTTCGTCCCCCACGCAGCTTCTCAAAAGTCTTCTCAACGGTCGATGGACCTTGCGTGTCAAGGATAGAGCAAGGAAAGGAGGAAGATAGAAAGAGAGAGAGAGGGGGGGGGAAGGAGGACCTGGTTGTCAGCTATATACCGAGCGAGAAAACATCGAACAAGACAAGAAAGAGAAAACTAAAGAAAGAAAAAAAGAAAAGAAAAAAAGAGGGTCAACGAACAGCATTGTGAACCAAAAAGTTTTCATCGAGCAAGGCGACCAAGAGATTGAATCCGATCAAGACCTCTGCTTTGATGCCCTCCGGTTCGTCCGAGCCTGCGAGCCGTTCGAGGGTGGAGAGCACGTCGTGTTTGAGTAGGTATTCCAAGCAGGCGCCCGTTGTTCTGTTTGGATATCAGGAGGAGGGTTACCGATCGATCGTTTAGCTTCGGCTAGGGCCACGTAAATTCAAGAGAGAGAGAGAGAGAGAGAGGAGAAGAAGAGGAAAAAGAATGAAAGGCGAACGGACTGGTCATCCGTCTGGTTGGATTCGGAAACGAGGGCATCGATCATATACTGTATTCTTCTAGGGACGACTGTCGATTGGATCCCTCTGGAGAGAGCTCTTTCGTCCGGGTGTTCTAGCACCTCCTGTTTATTCCCGGGCATGATCAATCAGTCAGTCAAGGCGGCTCGAACGGGTGAGTATGCCATATGTCCGGAAGCCAGCTGGGAGCGGCGGCGGCAGTGGCAGCGACAGTAGGAATAGCAACGATGAAAGAAAACAAGAACAGATCCAGAAAGAACGAACCTTTATATCCTCCCAGGCATTAGAGAACCCGACGATAGGTTCGTCCCCCCCTCCGCCTTCTTCGTCCTTTCCTTTCCCTTTCGCTTTCGATCTCCCGGTCTCTCTGCTCGCCGTCGGCCGGCGGAGGAATCTGGAGAACAGGTCCTATTGGATATTCGTCGGAAGGAAGATTTCAAAAGTCAGTCTTGGAATCAGGACTCGGAGATCAAAGCGAAGAAGGGGAACTGGATATGCTATGGAGGATATGCCATCAGACGACTGTGAAACGTTCGCCTCTGATGATCCCTTCGATGACCAAGGGCAAGAGAGAGAGAGCGCGTATGAATGCGTACAAGACCGACCTCCATGTGTGATGTGATCGGGCGTGTCTCGAGTCAAGTCGTTCGGTAGGCAGACAGAGAGATGTTCTCTCAATGGACTGACAGAATGACAAACAGGACGACGAATGGACGGTGGTACTGATGTTGATGATGATGGTGATGGTGTTGATGATGGACGGGTGAATGTTTTGTTAGGGTTAGAAGCGTTGCAGATCAGAGTAGCCGGGCCGTCCGTCTTTTTGTGCGCTCTCACAAGCGGAGATTCTTTTGTCCTTGCTTGTATGTTTTTCTTTTTTTTTTCTTTCCCTTGTTGTATAGAAGATATACAAGATGCTTGAGCTGCCACGTCGCTCTTGTCAGGTTGATGTTCAAAATGACGAGAAAAAAAAGAAGAAAAAAAAAAACGAAAAGAAAAGAAAAGAGAAGAAAGAAAAAGCAAGAATAAACGGCGAGCGAGCGAACGAGAACCCAAGAGTTTCATGCATATCTTTTCTTATATTTAGTTCAAGGCCTGGAGGATCTGACGACCATCTCGTTGACCTCCTTCAGCTTTTGTTCGAGTTTGCGATGGTGGTCTTTGGTGTCACCGACTGCCTTTTCCCAGTTGACCTGTCGTTCTTTCTGATACTGCAACCTCTTCAGCCTCTCGGCCTGGGTGATCTCCTTGCCCTCTTCGATCGCTTTCGGTCGGACGACGTGCTCCATTCCGGGTTGGACATGATCGCTAGCCCGGTACCTTCTCGGCGGCCTCAAGGCGGAAGAGTAGACCGATTCGGATTCACCGATGGCAGGCGCCACGAACGCGTACTTTTGTTCGATCGAAGCCAACGGTTCGTCCGTCAGTGGGTATGGCGAGAACCCGGCGATGGATACCACCGGGTTTGGGGTCTCTGTGAGGTAGGTGGCCTTGATGGCATTTGTGGAGGCCTGCAGAAGAATGACGGGGAGGGAGAGAGAGAGAGAGAGAGACGAGGCGAAAGGCGAATGGTAGGAGGCAAAGAGGTTAGTTTTGGTTTCTCTAAGGGGGGGAGGGAAGAAAAAGGAAGAGTAGACAGAAAGGGAGGAAGGAAAGAAACTAATTCTCACCCGATGTTCGGCCATCTTTAGACTCGTTCCCCAACCCTCACCAAGCTTGATCTTGCCAGAGTACATGGCTATGACAAAGTATGGTGTCTGACTCATTCGACCGGTCTCTTTGATGAGTCTATTGGGATGAGGGAGAGGAAGCAAGATATTCGGGGCTATGATATGAGCAAAAAGGCGCAGAGAGCTAAGTGAAAGAAGAAAACTTATGGATGACTGACCTGGCGACGGGCGGCTCCAGGCCGTACTTTACGACGATATCCGAGAGGACGGCCTTTGGGTTGGCAAACTTGAGGAACGAGCCAATGTCGACGCTTCGGGAGATAAAGTGAGCGTTGACGAAAGCGGCGGCGGCAGGCAGACCCTGTGGACGGAGGAGTGAGAAAAGATAAAGAATTGGTCAAGGTCGGCTTGGGAAGGACAGGGAGAAGGAAGAGGCAGAGAAGAAGAAAAAGGCGGGCAAGAGAGGAAAGGAGCCAACCTTTTTCTCGTAGACGACGGCGATCATGGCGTTCACGGCAGAGGTGATGGCCTCGAGGTAGTAGTCCTTGTCGGTCTCGCTCGGTTTGAGCTGTGGAAAAAAGGGGAGGAGGAGGAGGAGGAGGAGGAGGAGGAGGAAACAAGCAAAGACAAAGAGGGGAAAGGAAAGGTAAGCGGCAGGGGCAGGAGCAGGAGAGAAGGAAACAAAGACAAAAACAATAAAAAAGAAAAGAAAAAAAAGACAAACAGTTCGCTTCCATCTGACGGGAACACCTTTGGAACCACTCCAGTCACCGACTCGCTTGCTGGTGGGTCCGGTCGTTCGGTGGAGGCCGACACCGATCTCTGCTGCAACGTCCTCCATGGCGAGTGAGTTTGTGAGTCCGGCGTGGATGAGACGGAGACCTTTGGTGCTGATGTTTGGAAACTTTTTGGAGTAGTACTCTGAGAGCGTAAAATTGAGGATCGTGCTGCCGAGGGTGGCGAGCGAGGTGTTGGAAGGGGAGGCTGCAAAATCGATGGAGGGCGAAGCGGAGGAGGCCAAGGGGGAGGAGACCGAGGGGTCAGCGTTGGGGTCGACGTTGGCGGACTGGTTGAAGGAGCTGTGGGTCAAGGCTTGGAGGATTCTGTCTGCGGTGTCTGTGTGATTGATGTCGAGACCGAGCCTGGCGGCGACGGTGCTGAGGGCTGTTCTGTCTGGGAGGAGGGAGTCTTCGAACTGGCGAGCGTCAAAGTAGCGTTCGTACATGACGGACGGGGGCAGGCCGACCGGGACGTCTGGTGAGAGCTCTGGGTGTGCCGGGTTTGGTTTGGAGAGCATGCGGAGGGTGGTCTTTCGGTGAGTGCCGAGGGAGAGTGGGAGAGGTTCGGTGAATTCGATTTGGCCAGACTGCCTAGCGAGGGAAGTTGCAAAGTGTTTGGCGGTGGTGGCGGTGGGGATGGTGGCGATAGCTCGGCCGACCGAGGTGAGCCTTGGTGAGATGGGTTGCATGGTGTGGGTGAGAGTAGGTGCGATAGAGATTGGTTCGTGTGAGAATATGTATGTGAGAAAGAATGCGGATTTTTCTCTCCTTCTTTCCTTCTTTTTTGGATGCCGATGTGAGGGTGCGTGTGAGAGAGAGAGAGAGAGATAGGGAGAGAGGGAGGGGAACGAGACGAGAACAAGCGAGGCCTTGCTGCTGCTGTTGTCTTGTTGTTGTTGTTGTTGCTGTTGCTGCTACTACGACGGACGATGGACGATGGGCAATGTGCAAGAAGGCGAGGAGAAGGAAAAAAAAAGTGAGCGTGATTGAGGATGGATGTATGCGCGTGATCGAGTGTGACCAAGAGGGTGTGTGTGTGAAGGGGGGGGGGGGGGATGGTTACAAGGGCTGCTTAACTTGTGTCAAGGGGTGGTTATATGAAAGAGTATTTGAATATGCATACGAAGGGATACATGAAGATACATGAATATACATGAATATACATGAATATACATACACACATACATGAATATACACACTTAGTTAGTCAAACCCCTGGGTGGCTGCCCCAAGGGAAAGGTGACGAAAACCCCATGGTCAGGAAAGAGATCAAGGAGGGAAGATGAGGAGAAAAAAAAAGGAGCCCCAGCCGGTTTGCTTTCGTCATCATCCCGTCTTTTTTTTTTTTTTTTTTTTTTTTTCCTTTTCTTTTCTTTCTTTTTTTTTCTTTCTTTCTTTCTCTCGTATCTCTCTCCATGGTGAGAAGACTAGAGCAACGGATGAAGAATGAGAAGGGCAAGAAAGATGGACATGGAGAAAGAGGCAAGAAAAAAAAAAGAAGAAAAAAGAGAGCAAATCAGAGCGCAGAGGCAAAAGAGCGAAAGATGGAGAAAGAGAGCGCACCAAGAGAAACACTGATCATCGTCATTGGTCTAGTAAAAAGAGAGAGCGTGTCTAATCTATCAGTGTATCTGCGAGTGTGCGGGTGTGCGGGTATCAATCGATCAATCACACTCATACTCCTTCTCTCACCCACCCACTCTTACTTACACTCACCCACTCACAACCACACACACACACACACACACACTTGGTGAGTGTTTTGTTCACTGTCTCTATCTGGGTGGATGTAGAGATTGGTACAGCCACGCATATACCCACTTATTCCCCGTTGAGAACGATCCGGCCCGGCCCGGGGGGGGGGAGAGCAAAAGAAAGGAAAGAAAAAAAAAGAAAAAAAGAAAAAGAAAATAAATCCGCATCAGCTGTCCAAACTTTTTCTTTCTCTTTCTCTCCCTGGCGGATTTTTCCCCTTTCGCTTGAGATCGTTGCCGTCGCTGTTTGTTGCCTTGGTGTTTGTTGCCTGTTGCCTGTTGCCTGTTGCCTGTTGCCTCGTTGCCTTGCTCGCTTGTTGCCTTGCTCGCTTGTTGCCTTGCTCGCTTGTTGCCTTGCTCGCTTGTTGCCTTGCTCGCTTGTTGCCTTGCTCGCTTGTTGCCTTGCTCGCTTGTTGCCTTGCTCGCCTCTCTCGCTCTCTCGCTCACACTCTTCCTCTCCCTCTCGTTGCTCCCTCCTCCCTCCCTCCCTCCCTCGCTCGCCCCCCCCCCCAAAAAAAAAAAAAAACAGAATCAGCTCGCTTCCCTTCCGCGTCTCTTCTCGTCCACGTAAGTCATCTGTTTCGTTTCGTTTCGTTTCGTTTCGTTTCGTTTCATTTCATTTCGTTTCGTTTCGTTCGATCTCTCTCTCGCCCATCTCTCTCTTCTGCCTCGTCAAATCGTCTCTAATCATCTTCCATCTCTCCATCGCATTCCCTCCATCGCATTCCCTCCATCGCGTTCCCTCCATCGCGTTCCCTCCATCGCGTTCCCTCCATCGCATTTCCTCCATCGCATTTCCTCCATCGCATTTCCTCTCCCATCACACTCACACTCACACTCACACTCACACTCCCAACCACCTCTTAACCCCATGGCCGACCGATCACGGGCAATCCGGAAATCCGAAATCCATCCAATCCGATCGGACTCGCCTGACGTCAACGCGACCGAACGGGTCCTCGACGTAGAACAACACATCATGTCTGGTATCGGCGCCATTCCCTCCATGGAGGGCTCCCACGTCACTCTCGAGAAGAACACTCTCATCGTCGGTAAGCACCGTCCTTGCTTTCCTTTCCTTTCCTTTCCACATTCTATTCTTCTCGTCCCCATCAATAAAACACACAAACACACACGCACACACACACACTCCTTAAAAAAGAACATGGCTCGCCGATGAGAAAGAAAAAAAAAACAAAAAAAAGAGAACCCCCATCTATTCATACCGGCAAACAGAACGGCCTTTGTCATTGGCCAGTGCATACGTGATCGACCTCGATATCCGAATAGTTTACTAATCTCTACCTTTTTTTTTCTCCTCTTCCCTTCCCTTGCCCCCCCTCCCCCCCTCGTCTATTGCCCCTTGGCCTTCGACATCGCCATCGCTACACCCCCCCCCCCCTCCCCCCAAAAAAAGTCCTTGGAGCATCCGGAGATCTCGCAAAGAAGAAGGTAAGATCACTTTCCATTCTTGTTCACACACATACTCACACACACGTCCCCCCCTCCTGACGTTTGTCTTTTCATCCTCATCGCTTGTCCCTCTCCATCATCACTTCTCTCTCTCCCCCCCCTCCCCCCTTCTCTCCAACAGACCTTCCCCGCTCTCTTCAAGCTCTACAAACAGGGCCTCCTCCCCCCCAAGCTCCACATCGTCGGTTATGCCCGAACCAAGATGAACCCCGAAGAGTTCCACGAGAGGGAAGTCAGCTACATCAAGCCGCCCAAGGAGGAACAGGAAGTCGTACGTTCACATCTGGTTCTTTCATCTCCTAATCTTTATCCTCACCCGTCCATCCTTTCTGGGTCTTCCCCCCCCCCCAAAAGGCCGACCACGACAAGAAGCTTGAAGAGTTCCAAAAGATCTCTACCTACGTCGCTGGAGCTTACGACGAAGACTCTGGCTTCCAGGCCCTCGAGAGCCACCTCAAGGAGATCGAGGACGGTTATGAGGGTGACGAAAAGAACAGAGTGTTCTACGTACGTCTGCTTTCTTTCTTCAACTCTCTAGCTTGGCCCAAACTTGACATTCCTCTCTGCTTCCTTTCTCTTCAACTCCCCCCCCCAAAAAACAAACAAACAGATGGCCCTCCCCCCGTCCGTGTTCACTACGGTCGCCAAGGGTCTCAAGAAGAACAACTACTCTGCCTCTGGAGTAAACAGAATCATCATCGAAAAGCCGTTCGGCAAGGACCTCGAGTCCTGCAGAGAAATGATGCAGGCCCTCAAGAAAGAGTGGACGGAAGACGAGACATTCCGAATCGATCACTACCTCGGAAAGGAGATGGTCAAGAACCTGCTCGTCATGCGGTTTGGAAACGTCTTTTTCGACTCGAGCTTCAACAAAAACTCGATCAGCAACGTCCAGATCACCTTCAAGGAGGATATCGGTACCGAAGGCCGAGGCGGTTACTTTGATGAGGTCCGTACAGGCGTCTTTTTTCCATTCTATTTTCCTTTACCCCTTGTATTCTTCAACCTATTGCCGTCTTTAACCGTGTAACCGACCGCGCGCAACGGCCGTACATTCTCTTCCCCCCACTCTAGTTCGGAATCATTCGAGATATCCAGCAGAACCGTGAGCTACCTTTCTCACCTTGGTAACCTTCTCGTGATACTCCGTCTGAACGACTTGTCCCTATTCTGCCTTTCCCTCTGCCCATGCCTCCATCCCGCCTTTAAACAGATCTCCTCCAGGCCCTCAGCGTGCTCACCATGGAGCGACCCGTCTCGTTCTCTGCCGAGGACATCCGAGACGAAAAGGCATGTCCTCTTTCCTTTGACCAGTTGGCGGTTCATTTAACTAACATGTCTGCCTCTCTCTCTCTCTCTCTCCCTCTCCCCTTTCAAAAAAAAACCAAAAAAACAACCCCCCTAATTAGGTCAAGGTCCTCCGGGCCGTTCCCCCCATCAAGAAGGAGGACGTCCTACTCGGTCAGTACGTCGGCGCCGACGGCAAGCCCGGCTACCTCGAGGATGACACCGTGCCCAAGGGTTCCAACTGCCCGACCTTCGCCGCTACCGTGCTCTACATCAACAACCCCCGATGGGAGGGTGTGCCTTTCATCATGAAGGCCGGAAAGGGTACGTCTCTTCTTTTTTCTCCACTCACTCACCCGACCGAAACAACCATCCTGCTCGGGGCTGACTTATTGATCCCAACAAAAATAGCTCTCAACGAGGCAAAGGTCGAAATCCGAATCCAGTACAAGGACGTCACCGGTGGAATCTTTGAAAACATTCCCCGAAACGAGCTTGTGATGTGCGCTCATCTCTTTTCTTGGTCTTGTCGCGCTCGCAAGACTCTGACACTTATTCGCCCTCTGGCCACCTGAATCTTTTCTCACCCTCCTTTTTTCTTTTTTCTTTTTCTTGCTCTTTTTCCATAGACGGATCCAGCCCTCTGAGGCCATCTACCTCAAGATGAACACAAAAACCCCTGGATTGGCTACCAGGGCGATGCCTACCGAGCTCGACTTGACCTACAAGCGAAGGTTCTCCGATACCGCCATTCCCGAGGCCTACGAGGCTCTCATCCTAGACGCCTTCAAGGGTGATCACTCCAACTGCAAGTGTTTTCTTCTTTTTTTGTTTTGTTTTGTTTCCTTTTTTTAATCCCACATTGGGCGGACTTTTTAGCAGAGACTGACTTTTGTCCTCCCCTCCTTAAAATCACCTCCAGTCGTCCGAGATGACGAGCTAGATACCGCTTGGAAGGTATGTCGAATCATCTCTCCGTTGGCATGTCTCGGGTCAAACTGACTTTACGCGCGTCCAACAGATCTTTACCCCTATCCTTCATTGGATCGAAGGCAAGTCCGGCGAGGCCCCCAAGCCCGAGTCGTACCCTTACGGTTCCCGAGGACCTGCCAACATGTGAGCTCCGCTTAATGATCTCTCCTTGCCCTTGCTGAAAAGGACGCTGACCAGGGGTTCTTCTTTCCTTTCCAACAGTGATGACTTTGCAGAGAAGTACGGCTTCAAGCGAAGTAACCAGGGATAGTACGTTTTGAATGTCCTCTTGAATTTGACAGTATCAGTATTTATTTTTGGATTTGCCATACTGATCTGGGGTTTCTTGGGCTTTTCCGCCGAATCCTACTCGTTCTCTTTAGCTCTTGGCCGACGACGAACGTAAGCGAGTTGAAACACTGAACGCATCATTCTCCCTCTTCCCTCTTCTCCAATCTTAGAGTCAGTTCTGCTGTTCTCCCTTGCCTTCTTTTGTCCTTTTCATTCTTTCCTCGTTGGCCTTCTCGAGTCTTTTTGTGGTTGGCTTTCCAGAGAGAAAGTGCGTTTGGCTGAACAAGTTTCTTTTTTTCTTTCCTCTTCCTCTTTCAGATCGCCCAGCTCTCGCGGTTGTGAAAAAACCCCATGGCAGCCTTTTTCTTTCTCTCGTTTGTTTTCTCTACATGTCTTCCGTAGTTTGCTATTTTTCTTCTTCCTTTCATGTCTCGTGTCTGGAGTCCTATGTCCCTTCTCCTCGCCTACTGCCGTTTCTTTCTTTTCTTTCTCTCACTTCTCTTCTTTGCCGCTTGCGTTCAAGTTGATGAAACATGTTTCGATAGTTTCCCCTAAACAGTCCCCTCCCCCTTGCCCCTTTTCTGGCCTTTCTGATCTTCCTTTGACGGTCATCGGTCGATCGTCTGCCTGGCCGTCCCCGTTCCTCGTGCTTTGTCGTTCTCTTTCTTTTTGTTCTTTGTATGAGATGGAACGGGTTGGTCGGTCGTTCGGAGAACACAGGCTGCGCATGAGGATGAACGGCGGAGAGAAGCCGGAAGCGGGCAAGAGGAAAAAAGCAAGGCCGGAAACGAAGGCCGAAGGGGAAAAAAGAAAAAAGAAAAAAAGAAAAAAGAAAAAAAGAGCAAGACCAGAAAAAGAACGGATGATTAATGGATGATAACTTTTATAGAACGGGGCAATGCGTAAGCTCAGAGTGGATGAGAAGCGCAAGCGGCCGACTGACTGACTGACTGACTGACTGACTGACTGACTGATCACCCATCCATCCTCGGGAGGCGGGGCCGGGGCCGGGGCCGGGGGCCGGGGGCCGGGGGCCGGGGCCGAGGGTTGAAGAAGCGCAGGGTGAGAAGAAGGTTGGTCAACATCCGAGAACGATTAGTCAACGTTACAGAGAAACTCATCTTTTTTTTCCTTTTCCTTTCCCTTCCTCATCATCATCGCCTTCAGTGACTTTCGTTCTCTCTGCGTTCTTCTCGCTCGCTAACGGATTCTCGGGCTCGGAAAGGATGAAAGCTAAATGTGTTTAAAATAGAATGAATATAATTTCCTCCTGTTTTCTTCTTCTTTCTCTACTTCTTCCTCTTGATCGTCCTCGACCGTTGACCCGTTGGAAAGACACACCCTCCTTCCGTCTTGTCTTCTCTATCGCCTTGTGCTCTCGAGAACGTCGTGTTTGACCGACCTAGACTCACTCGTACATCTACTCACATACTGAACAGGACATGGTATCCACTCAACGATTCCGGTTCTTCCGTTCTCAGAAACACGGTCATGAACTTGAACATGAACACGAACACGAACACGAACACATGACGCACCCAACGTCCGCCTCCTCAATGCCGCCACCAAACAGAACGACAATGACGACGACGATGACACCACCACCACCACCACCACCACCACCACCACCACCATCATCATCCTTGCCCGAGCCCTCACTCGAACACGAACCGGTTTACCAGGCCCCTCTGAACTTACTGGCTGCGTTCAGATCATGGGTCAAGATGGACGAGCCAGAGGCCGAGAGAAGCGAGCAGAGGATCTTGCGACGACTGAGTTTCTAGTTTGGTCCCTTTTCCCGTTTTCTCTTTCTTTCCGCTCTTCCTACTTTCTTGCTGTTCGTGTCTCAAGACTGATCGCTCTTCCCTCGTTGTCGCTGTTGTTGTTGTTGTTTTCTCGTCTTCTCGTCTTCTTTCTCTCAGTCGACTGCCGGATGAGCCGGATCCCGAGTATCCGTCGCTCGTAGGTCGGTCTTGCAAGATCCCAATCTCGGATGGGACGTACATGAACTGTCTCGAGATCACTTCCGTCCGACCGCCCCGGACGTCGACCTCGGAAGGAGCACATGAGGAAGGGGAAGAAGAAGAAGGCGAGGCAAACGTGTTGATACACGGGTACGGCATGGGACTCGGTTTCTTCTACTGGAACATGGAAGAGTTCGCAAAGATGAGTGCCGCGAGAGGACGGAGGGCGTACGTGATCGACCTGATGGGGTTCGGTCGAAGCTCAAGACCTCACCCGAAAGTGTTTCTCAAGACCAAACGATTGTCCATCAAGGAGAAAGTCGACCTTGTGCGTTCCGTCTCTTGTTGTTGTTGTTGTTGTTGTTGTTGTTGTTGTTGTTGTTGTTGTTGTTGTTGTTGTTGTTGTTGTTGTTATCTTCTTCTTTCCTTCGTGAGGACGTACCCATCAAAGCAGGGGAACGAATTGGCTGACCTACCTACCTACGTGCCCTCCTCTTCTCTCCTTTACCTCCCCCCTCCCTCTGCGCGCACAGGCGGAAGACTTTTTCCTGAAGCCACTCGAAGAATTCAGAGTGTCCAAAAAGATCACCGCCATGCATATCACCGCCCATTCACTCGGCGGCTACCTGTCCGCCGCGTATGCGCTTCGATATCCCAACCTCGTCAAGGCGCTCGTCCTGCTCTCCCCAGCCGGGATTCCTTCTCTTCCCCCATCACACGGTCCGTCTGGCGCCAGCGCCAGCGCCGGGAAGACATCAGCGGACGACAGTCCGGATGGAGCACAGCACAACAGGGCGTCCGGGAAATCACTCGCCGACACCCTCGCCATGGAGGTCGGGATCGGCCCAGGCGAGATCGAGCCCGGGCCGAGGGAGAACAGATCGAGCAGCTGGGACGTCGGTCAGAACACCCATCTCGGTCACTCTGGTATGTTCCTCACCCGAGACTCCACCGATCCCACGGCCCAATCTGACGGAGATCAAGACCCAGAGGACGATGACCACGACGACGACGACGAAGAAGAAGAAGAAGAAGGCGAGAAAAAACAGCAGACGTTCAAAGGACCCCTGGGAAAGAGTGGGAAGCTGACGAGCAAGCTGTATGCGTACATGTGGGAGTCTGGTCTCAGTCCACTGGGTTTCATCAGAAGGGTCGGTCCTATCGGGCCTCTCATGATCGGCAAAGTGAGTGTCTCTCCGCCTTTTGCTCCATCGCCGTTCACGCCACCACAGAGTTGACCGGAAAAGAGGGTGCGCTCTCGCTGCTGCTTCTTCTTTCTTCTTACAGTACGCCTCACACCGGTTCGCATCGATTGCCCCGTCCGAGGCTGACGATCTGGCGTCATACCTGACAAACATCACCTGTCTGCCCGGTTCGGGAGAGTACAGCGTAGGGCTTCTTCTCCGACCGGGCGCGTTCGCCAGGTTTCCCTTGGTCGATAGGATCGCGGGGATCGGCAAGTCGATCCCCGTCACGTTCGTCTATGGAGAGAAAGACTGGAGTGAGTGTCGATCTCTTTTTCTACTCTTTCTTCCTTTCGTTTATTGTTTTACGTAGAGCTGATAGTCGCCCTGCTCTCTTTTCTCTTGGCTCTAGTGGACCGACACGGAGGCAGGGCAGCTGTCAAGGTAAGCTAGCCTCTTTCATCTTTTCCAATGTTGGTTCGAAGAAACAAGCTGATCTTACTTGCCCCCGTCTCCATCCCTTCTCTCTCTCTCTCTTTCTCTCTTTCACAAAAGGCTCTCCGCGCGGTTGGCAACAGACGTTCCCAAGTGGTGATCTGTCCTGAAGCAGGTCATCACGTATACATAGACAACCCAGAATTCATCAACAGACTCCTTTGGGAGAAACTGGCCGGGCCGAGCTCATCAGACATGCCGAGTCCGATGGTCTCACCTACCAGTTCGGCGTTTCCCTCTAGGAGTCATACTCGACCCTCGTCGCCTCTCTCAGGTCAGGTAACTCAAGACCCGTTGGCGAGCTTAACTAACGGTGGTGGTGGTAGTAGCAGCAGCAATTACAGTACTAGTTTGGATCAACGATTCCCGTCGAGCTCGTTTGATCTGGGCCCACACACCGAGCATAGACTGTCCGTCTGTGTGAACTGATTGTCTCTTCCTCTTCCTTTTATTTATTCTTATTTCTCTTATTTGCAACTTTTTTTTTCTTCTTTTTCTTTTTCGGGTCTCGTCTGTATCTATATCTCAAGCTGTACGCATCTCATCAACTTCTCCTTTTTCTTTTTTCCTCTTGAAAAGAAAGGGGCTATATGTATATATTTCAAAACCAGTTTTTTTTTTCCTTCTTGCCTCATGATCTCCTTTTATTATTTTATTTCATAGAAGTCATTTTCTCTTGCATCTCCTGTTTGTATCGGTACATATATATGTTATTCTCTCTGCGTGGCCTTTTTTTTCTCTTTCGTTTTGTTTTGTTTTTGCAATAGACAAATAAATCCCTCTCCTGATGATGGACCGGGAAAAAATCGCCAGAGAGAGAGAGAGTCAAGAGATGGATAGAAATTAGAAGCTCAAGCCGGTCACGCGAGGGCTTAGATCATGTCCGGGTGAACGGCCGGCCGGCCGAGTTTGGCGATCTCGCCCTCCGAGGAAAACATCCCCCATCGACACTGCCTTCTTAAACGCTTGCTGTACTCTGACCAGACCGGTTCTTCCTCCATCTCACCAAGAAACGGAACCGAAGGAAAAAGAAAAAAGAAAAGAAAAGAAGAACACGAAGAAGAAGAAGAAGAAGAAAAAGACAGCACAAGCGATTCCCTCTTTTGAAAGAACTAGCGTCTCCTGGACAAGAAGCGTGAACGAAGAACAAATTAGACGAACACACCAGAAGAGAACAGAGAGAATCATGGTCAAGAATATCTGGCTCGATTGTGATCCCGGTATGTCGTCCATCTCTCCCTCCCTCTCTCTTTCTTTATATGTATCCATCCGCGCCTCAATCTCGATCCCACCGGGGTTCTCATCGTTTCTGTTCTTATGCCTTCTTTGGAAAACGCCGACCCAAAGGCCACGATGACGCCGTCGCCCTTCTCCTCGCTCTGAACTTGTCAGAGATCAACTTGCTCGGAGTCTCGAGTGTCAACGGGAACTCTGGACTCGAAAACACGACCAGGAACGCAGCCACCTTGCTTGCCATGTTCAAAGCCAGGGAGGACATGCCGCTGGAGAGAGGAGCGAAAGAGCCCATTGCAGGGCCAGAGTTCAACGAAGGAGCCGGTAAGACCTTTCGTCCTTCGCTTCTGTTTCGTTTCATTTGACTTTGGTTGACTCCTCTTTGTGCATGTGTTTGTGCGTATGTATGTCTCTCCCTGATTTGATATCGATGCTAACAGCCGAGGCTATCCATGGCAGCTCTGGGTACGTACAAATCATGGGATCTTGATGCAATCTAGAGAGCAACTCCTGACCGGCGTGCTCTCTTTCATTCATAATTGCTGCCAGTCTGGACGGCGTGGAACTCCTGCCCCCACTGTCTGATCCCAGGGTTCAACACTTTTATTCCAAGGCGCCCGCAGGGACCGACACGGCCGTTCAAGGGATGGCCCGGGCCATCCGAGATTCGTGGAAAGACGGACAGGGCGAGAAAGTCTGGATCGTCGTCACCGGGCCTTGTACAAACGCGGCGAGACTGATCAAGATGGAGGAGGACTTGGTCAAAGATGCTGTTGCCGGGTGGGTCGTCATGGGTGGTTCTTTCGGTGCGTTCCCTTCCTCTTTTCTCCTTTTTTGGGTTCACCACGTCTTGTGTCGTTGAGACCTACCGTAGCTGAACCCCTCCCTCCCCCCTTTAAATAAACGAAATATTTATATATATGTTACATAAACCCCTCCTTGGCCTGATAGATATCCCTCAATGGACACCCGTAGCAGAGTTCAATATCCACACCGACCCAGCTGCTCTGTCCGAGATCCTTCGACCCGCGCCTTTCCCGCCGGTCATTCTCGATCCTCTCAACATCACTCATAGCGCGATCTTCACGTCTGATATCCACCAACGACTGCTGGATCCGAAAGGCAAGAACGGATCGGATTGGCGGAAGAGAGGGGAGAGTGATGTGAGATGGATGTTGAGTACCCTCCTGACATTCTTTGTCAGTACAGCGTTCCGTTGATCTTCCCTCTCCTTTGCTCTCTTGTATCATCTGACTGACTAACTCTGGTTCGCGGAAATTTTATTGGACGAACTGACTAGGCTGATACGTATCTGAAAGTGTTCGACTTCAAAGACGGTCCCCCGATACATGATGCACTCTGTGTGGCCTGGGTACGTCCCGCCCATCCTATCCTATCTCGTCCTGTCCCATGTTAGTTTCTGCACGCTCACTCACCGAGAGTAACACCATTAACTTTTTTTAATAAAGCTGGGAGACCCGTCGCTGTTCAAAGGAAGATGGTGTGATCTCGAAGTTGGCTCCATCGATGAAGGATCGGCCGGTAGAGGTCAAACCCGACTAGTCAAAGGAACGGAGTGGAGGAACGGTTCGTTTGAGCATGGTGTCTTAGGAAATTGTTTCGTTCTAGAGACGCTGGATGTAAGTTACCTTTCTCTCTTTCTTTCTCTTTCTTCCCCGAGAAGGAAAAAAAAGAAAAAGGGAAAGACACACTCTGTGTAGAATTCTTTGTGAAACACCGAACTAATCGGTCTCCTCTTCCGCTTGTCAACATGGATCTCAAGACATCCACCTTCTGGAACATGTTCTTGGAATGCGTAGATAAAGTCGAAAAAAAGATTCAGGCTTGATTGGATCAGGAATCTGGCCTCATCTCTTTATTCGATAGGCGGAAGGGTACAGGATACTCTCCCCTCGGACAAGGGGAAAAGCGTGGTCATCCGAGTTCTAAATCCAATGTGTTCGGCTACCTTTTTGTACCTGTATTTATATATTTATATCCTTCTTTCTCTCTTTCTCTGGAAGAAATAGGGGAAAAACAGGAACTGCATGTATGTTGTAGATGATTCAGTTCGGAAAAGGATGTGTGGATTTCAATTGCACTCTGTCTTGAAGCAACTTCGTGCAAAGAAGGGAAAGGGTAGCCAAGAATTCCATCCCGTTAAAGGTTACAACGCCATGATTGGCACAAGAGACAAAGACTAGAGAACACAGAAAACATAGAAGACAAATAAAGGAAAGATCATCAAGGACAAAGCTAATTCTCGACTAGATCGAGACAAAAAGATGAGTAAAATAGGAAAGAACAAGGATTGCCCAAATTTCTTCTCAGAGCAACGACTTCATCTTGTATCCCTTCGCATCGGTGATATTCGCCTCGGATTCAGCATAAGCTCTTTGGAGCTCTGTCTTAAAGTGATCTGCAACCTGCTGCCGCTTGAACTATAGAGTGGGACATCATGAAGTAGAAGACTCAAATCAGTCAGAATCTCTTAACATGGACAAAGGCAACAAAACGGCGACGGACCTTGAAGCTAGGAGTCATCACATCCGGAGGGAAGGGGTCGTTGCTCAGATGGATACCTTTAACCATCTCATATCTGGGTATAATGAAAAAGTGAATAAAGCAGATGAAGTCTGGTTTCCTAGGATTCATATGAGCCAGTCTTGAAACAAGACACAACGAACCCTTTCAATCCTTTCGAGCGGGCCAACTTTTCTAGAGATTTGATGATCTCGTTCTTCAAGTGTTTGGCATCCTCTCCGTCTTCCTGGATAGCCTTAGCGACATGGTCAGGGTCTTTCAGACGTCGAAGTTTGGAGTGAGCAGCGCTTTGGATAAACTGTACGGCTTGTTGAGGATCTTGTTCGTTTCATTTTATTTATTACGTGGACGATCGATTAGAAAGAATAGATGAGTACAGCCCTCTCTCTTGCTCATGCGGTGCGAGATCGAGATAAGAGCAATTTAGTTCGACTAACCAACCACACCGACTCCGACCAAGTGGTTCTTGAGAGGATCCCCATGGACATACATCGTCGTAAAGACCGGATGCAACGAATAGACACCTTCCACACTCTCCAGAGCAACATACTCTCCCTGAGCCAACTTCATGATGTTCTTCTTCCTATCAATGATCTATTGTCAATGCAAATATATGGACAAGGGCGATCAGCACGAGAACGCATATGTATCAAGCAAATTGATATTCAGACTGACCTTGAAGCGACCGGCCTCATCAACAATACACACATCACCTGAGTACAGATCAAGCACAAGTGTAAAATATCAGTTTGTTGAACTAAATTGGTTTGGATTTGAAAAATCGCATATAGACGGACCAGTATGCATCCAGCCTGTAATAAACACAGAAACAGATCCATCAATAACATTCCTCAAAACGAATATGCACACACAGAAGAAGTGCCTACCGTCTTCGTCGATTGTTTCCCTAGTGTTTTTCTCGTCTTTATAATATCCACTCTGTATCAGGAAAATGCATAGACAACGACAAGGGCAGAAGCACACACTAATGTAAGCCCAAACTCTTTCTCCTATCAACTAGATTTACTCACAAACACGTTCATCCCCTTAACGCAAAGCTCTCCCCTAGGGAAGGGCTTATCCTTAGCAGAGTAGCCCATCTCAGGGATATCAACTAGCTTAAATTCGTTGCAGACACTACATTCACATGGTTTACATCAGTTCAGATATTTAAGAAGAAAGCATTCAAGGCCAACGAGGTTAGACTCACTGAGGCGGGCCAATTTTGCCGCTTGCATCTTTGTCATGAGCGTTACCTATAAACCATCGTAGCATGCCAATGAGATTTCATCAAGTTGATGAAGAGTTGATAGGCTTAATAGAAGGAACAGCCATACCCTTAGACCCAGTTCCCACAGTCTCGGTCATTCCCCAGCCCTCCGAAAAGTTGGCGGCAAAGGCGACTTTGAGGGTCTCGAAAACATCTTTCGAAATAGGAGCGGAACCTGTCGATATAGTGAGGGCTCAGAATAGATTAGCATGGTACACACAACGAGCTATATTCAAACCGGTTTGTCGTGCTTTAACTCACCAGAACTCATGTAAAGAATCCTTCCTCCGAGTAGCTGAGGGAGCTGTTATCAGCACAGATACAACGCGGAACAAGTATCGAGAGCGATATCAGCAGCGAGAAAGCCGAAAGACGCGCGTGAACGAAAAGGAGACACACCTTAGACAGGAAGAGCTTGTCATAAACGGGATGAGTGAAATCTCCCGTCTGATGATATCTATCCAATTTGGCATTGAGACTCTTGGTAAGGATGGCGCCTACATATGACCCCATCATCAGACTGGTTAGGACCACCAGCATCTGGGACTTTGGTTTAGAACTTTCGAAACGTGAATATACCTTTGATTCCACCACCATTGGCTTGAGCCTGAAAGATTGATATGCGGTAGCTTTGATCAGACCCGAAATACATTTCTTTATCAGTTTGGAAAAACCTAGAAGAACGAACCATGATGGCTGCATAGATTCGGTTCAACACTCTAGGAACACTTGGGAGAATGTGGGGCTTAATGATCTGGATGTCCTGCAAAAGTCGAAGAGCTACAAAGCAAAGTCAAGCCGGCGAAGGCATAAGTCAGGTCTAGTTTGAACAAGATTTTGTGCTAAGACAACACTCACTGTCTCCAGTACTGTATGCAGCAGCACCTCGAAGGAGGATTGCCATCAGATCCACGAATCTTCCATATACGTGCGACAAGGGAAGGTAGGAAATCAAAACTATTCCTCGACCGGGTAATTCCGTTCCATAGGTCTGGGCTATGATGGCAGTGGTCATATTTCGATGGGTCAGAACGACTCCCTTGGGGTTTCCGGTTGTGCCCGATGTGTCTATGGTGGTCAATTCGAAACAATACAGTGAGTAAAGTATCGAATGCAGAGAAGGCTGCATAAGAAAAGATATAGAGTCACGCACAGCTAATGGTAGCTATCGATTCAGGCTTTGGAACCATGGGGTCTAACAAGTTGGCTCGACCCAGGACCCTCACTTGAGAGACACATATACGACCGATATGTTAGCCAGATGAACAAGTTACAACGAAGATCATGGCAGTACGTACATCCATCGAAATCGTCTACAAAAACACCCTCTCGCCTTCCCCATTCTTTAGCCATCTCTCCCTCAGAACCATACAGGCTCTCCATGCAAATCACAGCTTTCACCGAAGGAACGTCAGGTAGAAGCTTAAGCATTGAAGGCAGATGAGCTAAAGAGACGACGATGATGGACAATCCAGCATGATTTGATCTGAAAGTATGCTCGAACATTTCGCGCGTGTTTAGTAACGAGGCTTGAGGTGCGAGATATAGAGGGTCAGTATCACTCACACATATTCTGATGAAGGCAGCCATTGAGATGTGACCAGGTTGTGATTGATATCAGCAAAGTTAATCAAAAGAGCCTTAAATGAAGTCATAAGCGAACTAACGAGTAGCAGTCTAAATTGTTGAAGTTATCATCAACAATGATGAAAGTAGAACACGTCAGAAGAGAGGTGAAAGAGCGATGCAGTCAGTCGGGCAAGGAATAAGGAGAACATAGACTGACAGGTCCAAGGGTATCGTATAGAGGTACTCCGACGAGCGAAAAAGCGTGGCAGCCCATATCGGTGATCTGCCACTCAGGTCTGTTTCCACTCCAGATACCGACACCCCATCCACCTTCCGGTCCAGAATGATGGGGATCGATTCGTTCAATCCTGCTTTGGTCGCCAAGAATACCCGCTCGGAAGAGATGCATGAAAGCAGAACCAACCTATGAGACGGAATCACTCATTCAGTAAAAGATACCGATCAACTTGATTTGTTGAAGATAGGAGAGATAGAAACCTACCTCCATACGAGCCTTCTCAACTTCACCATAGCTGATCCATTCGAGCTTGTCGGCGTAAGTCACTGGAAGCTGTCCTCGAGGAGAGGTTATAGGTATGTATCCCAACCCATTGTCGAATGGAATTTCATCGGTCACTAGATCAGAAACAACAGTTACAACATATAGAGTTAACAATCCGAATCAAACCCGAGTGTCAAGAGAACAGAACCGAAACGTGCCTTGTTTAGTAACCTCGTATAAAGTCTGGGGTTTAGGCTTCTGAATTAGGACAGACTGATCAGGGTACAGTCCTATAAACGGCCGACCATTTTAAAAGAGAAGAATTGTTCGTTAAACGAAATGCATTAGCCAATCCAAACTCTCAAGCTTGGAGACATAAAGATATCCAAGAAGACCTTACGGTTTCGGTAGTGTCCGGTTTGACCCTCCTTTCTAGTTCCAGGTACCTCCTTTGATGATCCAATCGAAGCCCGAAATATATGCATGTGAGATATATTCATTTACCGAGACAGAATGAATCGTCAATGGAAGAACTCTTCAATCAGAAGATTATAAGAAATACTGACAATTGCCTGGCTATTGAAATCAATAAGAGAAGCATCATAGACTGGATATAACAAATGGGAAGGGATCGGATTGATCGGATGGTGTTTAAAAACTTGATCGGTATGAACTTGAGCAGTCATTGTAATAACAAACGAAGAAGTAGTCCCAAATGAGAGATCGATAGGCGTGTAATCTCCTTTTAAGAAAGATATACAAGAGATATAGGTTCAGGATTGGGATGAAGACGAAATGGGATGAAGATGAAAGTGGAAAGGGAAAGAAAGGAAACGTTGATGAAGAGAGAAGACAAAGGAGAGACCAAATGGATGATGTGCAGGTCACCTGGCCCGGACCGAACCGAACCGGCTTTGTATAACCGAGCACGCGGTTTACGCCGCTTCGGCCGTCTGACTTGTATTTATGGTCGACAACCGATCTAGTCTACATTTTCTTTAAGAGGTGTGTAAGAATCCGCATGCGTACGGGTATATACACGTAAATAACTAGTGATCGCCTCAGAACCACAGACCGGTTCCCGTCGGCCGTTCTATCGGCAAGTAAGCTATGCTGATGTACAGACGATCTCAGGTGTTAAATGTCGCTCGTTCAGAGATACTTTCATTCAACAACAGCAATCATGAATTGTCTCTAGCGCTAGAGCTAATATCGAGATATACTTTCTCTTGAGGTCTTTCCTCCTTCTAAACACGAGTATGAGTACGTAATTATGAGAGATGCTGCAACAAATTAAATATCACCATGTTCAGTCACTTGTGTACTCATATTCAGAAAGTCATGTTCAACGTACCTTTTAGATACTGATTCTCAAGGTTGCTTGTTAAATCAAGACATTTTGTTGATGATGAAAAATACATAGAAAGATGCTGTATATACGGACGATCTTCTTGCTCAGCGCAACCATTTTATTTAAATCATAACGAACAAAGAGGAACTCACATGGAAGAACTGGCCAAGGTGAGTACGTCTACGAAGAGGCTGCGTAGGAGTAGAAACAGGAAAGGGAGGAATAATTATTTACTAATTTAGAAGAACAGGCCTGCTATCAGGCGAACAATCTCTAGCGCAACTATTAATCAAATTCACAAAGCGTCACCGAACGGAAGAGCGAATAGGTCAGCGAGGAAGAAGAAAAAGAAAAAGAAACAAAAAAAAAGAATATTCAGTGCGCGTTGAGGTATAATCTTTGATGACAATGCTTAATAGATCAAGTAAGCCAAGTTGACTTACGGCCTCCAGCCAGCAAGGCGACAAATCCCAATGCAACGATCTTTGTCCATTTAGCGTTTGACGTGGCAGCCTCTTTGGCTCGTCGTTCTGTAGTAGACTTCTTGGCAGGCTGTCGCTGGCCAACCTTGGCAGCAAATTTCTTGAGAACAGTAGAGAAATTGTATCGAGATTAAGATTTGGTGAGTTCTTGCATCTAGATCGAAAGAAAAAAGAACAGTAAGAAATATATCAGATGCTCTACCTCGTTTTTAAGTCGGATGTCAGCAGCGGTAGGCTGTAATAAGGAGTGTAGATGCGAAACAAGCAATCCGAAAATTTTAACACACATTCATAAACCAACCGCACTCAAGCACAGACCTCTGAGGTAGAAACTTACCATGACTGGGACAACCAAATAGGAGGGAGGGCGAAAAGAAAGAGCTGAAGCAGGTGGGAGAGTGTAGGGAAAGTGAGATGGCCCGATGAAGATAAGTTTGAATACTTAATCAAATTCAAAAAGTCTCCAAACAACAAAGATAGTCCGTCCAATCTCATTCAACACCTTCCTCTGCTTCTTTCTCAAGATAATCTCGATAGGGAAAGAATCTTTGACAGCTCGATACTCCTGAATCCTTACACTCGATATCTATAAACCTCGTTTGATCATCAAACGATCATTTCGAATTTAGAAGCTAGCGTTCTTTTCCCAACTTCCGACAGCTATCACCTATGCTCAGCCTTCCTTTCCTTCTTCCTCTGCTCTCGACCGCGTCCTTGCTTGTGAAAGCTCACGGAGGTGGACACGCAGGGGAGAACTATGATAGCCACGGCGCGGACGATGAAAGCCTTGGATATGCTGAAAGACATGTTTGTTCCTTCATTTCTTTATCCTTGTTTTCGCTGTGTCTTAGAGATCGAACGACGTCCATATGCCTAGAAGGAGAAGGGCGGAAGGACATGGGCATGTTGGACGAGAAAAAGTAGCATTTAGCTAATTCTACTTTTGCTCTATCAAATCATCACCAGATGCGTTCCGAGCATCATATGTAAGCATTCTGCTTGAACAGTATATAGCTCATAAGATCCGCTTACCAATTGTCCTTGTCTTCCACCCCCCAAAGTGATGCTTTCGATCCTGAAGCCTTGTACGTATAACTTTGAGAATTCATCTCCTCATGGAGCAGGACCCGCGTTTGACCGATTTTTGACAATCTAAAAACATTTGTATCTTCCAAAGCTTCGCCCTTCATGATCTCAACCATGACGGAGTTTTAGATAAAGCTGAGATCGAGGCGATCTGTATGTTCTTTCGACCATCTCAGTGTTGTTTCTTTCTTTTGTGTTTCTTTTTTCTCTCTGGCAACAAGATGTATTTCCAATATGCTGACTGTTCTATTTACTCCCTCAATCATCTCCACACTCTATGTTGCCTTAAGACGGACTTCATCATGATATCTCCAAATCTAACTCTGCCTCTGATGATACTCACTCAGCCATGGCCAAAACGGTAGTTGACAAGGTCCTGAGTATCATGGATCGAGACAACGATGGTTTCCTGACCCTCAGCGAGTTTTTGGCGGCTGGCGGGAGCATAAGTTTGCCCGACTTCAAAGGATTTGAAGAGCTTGGTCACCACTACGATGAAGAAAGCGAATAGTATGTCTCTTCTGTTTCTTTCTGTGTTCCTCTGATGAACTGTATGGCGCAACTCAACCTGCATCTCTCCTATCTTTTCAATTTTCCTACATAGCTTCTTGCACCACGAAGAGAGATATCACAACACTCCTGAGACACAAACGGATGAAGCATATAACCACCCGGAAGATGTTGGTCCTTTTTCAAGTCTCTTGTCGAGCCATCACTCTTTCTTCCCTTTCTCTTCATTCTATCTCACTTAACACTCAATCTCCTTTTCACACGGGCCCTTCTCTTTAGATCGCTCACTTTGAGCACCACGAAGCCATCGAGTCTACTGAGGATGACCGGATTCAAAAGTTTGTCGAGGGAGAGACTGAGACCCACAGTGACCTTCCGCATGATGCCAAGGTTGCTGCCGCAAACAATCGTGGGAGTTCGCCAGGGGCATCAGCTGCAGTTGAGCCGCCGAAGTTGAGTCGACAAGAAGAATTAAGAAACGAGCGGATTTTGGCAGAGACAGAGGACGAACCGTATGGGATGGGTGATAAAGGATACGTTCGACCCCGAACACCTAGGGACAAGTTAAGACGAAACACCCCTTACAAGGTTCGTTCTCATTCTGTCGTCCTTCTTCTATATTTCTTTCCCTGTGTCAAGTTGAGTCTGATCGAAGTCTACTGATAATGGGTTTGCTAACCTCATTCTGGTTTTATGGATAAACAGTACAAGTTCCGACGAACCCCTAAAGAATTTTAAAACAATTTGCGAACCAGCTTGTCGATGTCAACTGTTTTTTGTTCTTAGAAAGCGGCTGCTCACCAACTCTTCTTTCCCTGTCCTTCATCTTCCCTCTCACTTTCATCATTGATTGCATGCAATCTTCTCAGTTCATCATTTTCATCTGTGACTCTCACTTGATCTTTGTCTATTCTTTCAAAAACATTCGGCCAGAGGTTAGATGTTTTGACCATAAAAAGAACATATTCCATTCGGTTTTCTTTTTATCCACCTTTATTTCTCATTATTTTCCTGTCATCTTTCATCTCGTCACATAGGCTCCTATCAAGTCGTTTACTGGCCCTAGTTCTCGCTTCTCACTATATTATTCAATAAATCGTATTCTTGTCCCGCACGCAGGTTTATGGCCTCCATCAAGCGTCCCAAGATCGGAGTCTATCCACTCTATTATCAACAAACGGGAAGAAATCTGAGCCGAGACTCTTTTATGTCTCGGAGACGCGGAAGAACCAAAAAGATACTCCGAACTGACACCACTGAATATTTCAACATACTGCGGTGAAAAAAACGCATGTAAATAGACTTCAGCTAAACAAGAGTGAGCTTTCAAAGAAATCGAGATGATCTGAGGAAAGATGAGAATGTGCCACTTGATGAAACCAGGAGCATATTAAAAAACATATATGGATAACGATGGCAAAAGAGGTACAGTATACAAAAACCCGTCCTGTGCACACGCGCTGGTGCGTTGCTTAGAGGACGGAGAACAGCTACCCGGCACAGCGGCCAGCAGCAGTGAAGGAGCCGGGACAAACTGAGAATAAAGCATGACGAGACAAAGCGAGGCAGACAGAGGGGCCTAGACGACACCAACGACGACGGCAGCCGTCTATGCGCGCTCTCCTCGCAGCCGCCGGGCAAGCTGCAGGTCCTTCGGCTGGATCGTCACTCGCTTCGCGTGGATCGCCGCCAGGTTCGTGTCCTCGAAGAGCGACACCAGGTACGCCTCGGACGCCTCCTGGAGGGCCATGACGGCCGACGACTGGAAGCGGAGGTCGGTCTTGAAGTCCTGGGCGATCTCTCGGACGAGCCGCTGGAAGGGGAGCTTCCGGATGAGGAGCTCGGTCGACTTTTGGTACCGCCGGATCTCTCGAAGGGCGACCGTACCGGGTCTGTCGGGGGACGGACGAGGAGAGGGCGAGGGGAGGGCGAGGGGAGGGCGAGGGGAGGGCGAGGGGAGGGCGAGGGGAGGGCGAGGGGAGGGGGAGGTGAAGGGGGAGGGAGAAGCAGAGAAACAGAGAAGAAACAGAGAAGAAACAGAGAAGAAGCAGAGAAGCGTCAGTCTGTGCGTACACTCGGGGCAGAGCAGAGCAGAAGAGCAGCAAAGCAGCAGAGCAGAAGAGCAGAAGGACTAACCTGTATCGGTGTGGCTTCTTGACACCTCCGGCGGCCGGTGCTGTCTTTCGTGCTGCCTTTGTGGCGAGCTGCTTTCGGGGCGCCTTGCCTCCGGTCGACTTTCGTGCTGTCTGCTTTGTTCGGGCCATGGTGGGTAAGGGTGAGTGGGTGGGAGGGTGAGAGTGAGTGGGTGAGAGTGAGTGGGTGAGAGTGAGTGGGTGAGAGTGAGTGGGTGAGTGAGCTGGCTGGCTGAGGCTAAGGCTGGGAGATGCTAGGTAAGGCTGAGGATGCTAGAGTAGGCTGGACTAGGCTGGAGAGTACTGCTACTGCTACTGCTACTGCTACTGTTACTGCTACTGTTACTGCTACTGTTACTGGTGGCGGTGGTGGTGGTGATGAGGATGAGGATGATGAGAAGAAGAGAAGAGAAGGACGAGCGGACGGACTGTCTGGCTTATAAGATGTTCGGACAGAGCGGCGAGCGACCGGTCGGCGGGCATCCGGAGGGTGTGCCGGGAGAGACGCGACCGACCGACGCGACGGCAGGGCGGGAAGGAGGACGCGACCGGGCGGCGGGGCGGGGCGGGGCAGGGTAGGGCAAGGCAACGCGAGGCAACGCGAGGCGAGACGAGGCGAGGCGACGCGTCTGGGCAGGCTACGTCATCGGTCGGACGCGTCCAGGGCAGGCACCGTCCAGGGCAGGCGCGTCCGGCGGAGACGAGCCCCAGACGAACGCGCTCCGGGCCGACGCGTGTGAGCAAGTCGCGTCGTGGCTTTTCGCCTCGCCCGCCTCGCCTGCCTCTTCGGCCTCTTCCGGCTTGCTCTGTTCGCCGTGTCCATGCTCTGAGCGGTATAAGAAGACACCGAGTCTGGGGTGGCAGCGTTCTTTCCTTCTCTCTATCACCATCAAGCACATCACCAACGCCCACTCTCCACCACTCACTCTCCACCACCTACTCTCCACCACCTACTCTCCACCACCTACTCTCTACTTCCCAGCCACCCCCACCACCACACACACAAGCAGACATGTCCGGACGAGGAAAAGGAGGAAAGGTCAGTGATCTCGCTCTGTTCTCGCGCTTCTCGCGCTCCCTCGCTTTCTTCCCCGCTCTCTCGCTCTCTCCCTCGCTCTCTTCTCTTTCCCGCTCTCTCTTCCGCCTTGTGTGATGCGCTCAGCAGACTGACGCCGTTGTCTGGCCGTCTGACGTACAGGGACTCGGAAAGGGCGGCGCCAAGCGACACCGCAAGATCCTCCGTGACAACATCCAGGGGATCACCAAGCCGGCGATCCGACGACTTGCCCGACGAGGAGGAGTCAAGCGGATCTCTGGGCTCATCTACGAGGAGACCCGGGGTGTGCTCAAGCTGTTCCTTGAGAGTGAGTGGTCTTGTTCTCTTTTTCTTGGTCTGCTGGTCGTCGCTGTTGTTGTTGCTGTTGCCGTCGTGGCTGCTGTTGCTGTTGCTGCTGCTAGTAGTACTGCTGATGCTGACTACCCCTCGATCTGTTGCCTCATCCTTGCCTCATCCTTGCCAGATGTCATCCGAGACTCGGTCACCTACACCGAGCACTCGAAGCGAAAGACGGTGACAGCACTGGACGTGGTGTACGCACTCAAGCGACAGGGCCGAACGCTGTATGGCTTTGGCAACTAGACGGACAGAGCAGAGCAGGGCAGAGCAGGGCAGAGAAGAGCAGAGCAGGGCAGAGAAGAGCAGAGCAGGGCAGAGAAGAGCAGAGCAGGGCAGAGAAGAGCAGAGCAGGGCAGAGGATAGATGGACAGAGCAGAGTCGTCTGTGGACTGGGCTGAGCTGAGCTGGGCTGAGCTGGGCTGAGCTGGGCTGAGCTGGGCTGAGCTGGGCTGAGCTGGGCTGAGCTGAGCTGGGCTGAGCTGGGCTGAGCTGAGCTGGGCTGAGCTGGACTGGACTGTATATACTGTAACACACCCTGTACTAGATATGATGTATACTCTATCGCGCTGACCGCTTGGGGACACCCGGAGAGAGACAGCAAGCAGGCCGAGGGTGAACATGTCGAGATGGGCCGAGGGAAGACCGAGATGGGCGATGAGCGATGGGCCGAGTCGTGCGAGAAGACGGTGTCGAGAGACAGGCGGTGTCGAGATGACAACGCAGAACAGAGCACGATGCGAGCGCACTCGATGCAGCCCGACAGACCGGTGCACCCCATGATGTGACACAGAGTACAACATAGCACGACAGAACACGACATGAGAGCACACGGTATGAGAGTACATAGCATGACAGAACGGTACGACCAGAACAGAGTGGAACGAGCACAGAGTGCAGCCGTGTACAACAGGGAACAGGGAACAGGGAACAGGGAACAGGGAACAGGGAACAAAGGAAAAATGACACGGGCACAGAAAAAAGGGAACAGCAAGCAGCAAGCAGCAACGGTGACAGCAAGAGAAGCACCAGCACCAGTACCAGCATCAACAGCACCAGCATCAACAGCACCAGCATCAACAGCACCAGCATCAACGACACCAGCATCAACGACAACAGCACAGTACACACACATCATCAAGACTGCCATCTCGTCGACCGACTGAATCCAAGAAAAAGTGGAAAGCAGCCGGTCGACACAAATGGGAAGAAGGTAGAGGAGGTCCCTGACAACACAAGCCGGCAGTGCAGTGGCAAGGTCATCGTGTCCGGCCGTCGTGCAAGCAGAGGATGGCCGGACGGGCAAGGCAAAAAGAAGTAAACCAGATGGGTCCGGTGGACCCATATAAGTGGTTAAACTTATAAGAACAGATACTACACATGATCTAAGCCAAAAGGCCAGAGAGGATGAGGGAAAAGAAAGAAGACAGGAGGAACGCTGGCAGGGCGGCCGGGCTTTATACGTTTGGTCGACCCCCCCTGCCGGCCGGAGTGTGAAAACTGGGGGAAGGGACGGCGGGCTGGGGGGCTCACGTGATGGCGAGCACACGTGACGGCAAGCACACGTGACCAAGAGCAGAGGCCACACGTGAGCCATGAACGGGCACCGCCCTGGACGTGGCGAATGACGATCTCATCCGTCCGATCCTCCTTCGGTTCGATAGACGACCTACAAGACTCTCTACTATCAACATTATGAGCTTTCCCCCATCGTCCGATGGCTTCCCCAGAAGATTCGCTGAATCCTCAATCGATGCAATGACTCCGGATGAAGCCATTCGAAGTACAGATGGCGATGCCGCTCTCTCTAGACTGTAAGCTTTTCATCGTTCCATGCTTCGTTGATGTGCATACACAAGCACATCATCTAACTCTTGTTTCGTATCGGATAATCTTACTTAAGATCTGCAGTGAGCCAGGGATATTTAGAGGATCCTTTTGCTTCATTCTTCGTTCGTGGTAGACCCACAAAATCACAATATCTCCGGCCGCCGCTTATAAACATCGGCACTCACGCGCGGACCTTAGGTATTGATGAGCTCGTCCGAAGTTTCTTATCCGGGCCGGCTCAAGGGGGCGGCCAGATTATTAGCCTAGGAGCTGGAAGCGACACTAGATTCTGGAGACTTCAGGTTCGGACCGATACTCTCGCTAATACTGACTACTCAGGCGACATCAAATCCTAAATAGCGCAATCTCTACTTAAACAGTCCGATCCAGTACTTAAGTCATCTATTCACAAGTATATCGAACTCGACTTTCCAGAAATCACCCGCCAGAAGGCAGGCTTCATAAGAAAATCCAAGGCTCTGTCTGACCCCCTTGGTCCAATAGAATCGATCAAACTCAGTTAGCATGTTTTTATATCTGCCTCCCTCAAGCATGTTCTTTAGCTGATAAATCAACTTGCATTCATCTCCTACACGGTGCAACTCGTCCTGGCCCTATCACCTATCAGACGCATCATGTACTAGACTCTCTTCTCCATCGTATCATCTGATCCCTCACGACCTGCGCACAGATCCCTTGTGCTCAGTCTTAAGCTCTGACATCTTTGACCCATCCAAACCAACGCTTTGGATAGCCGAGTGCTTGCTAGTCTATCTAGACTCGGTGGTGAGTGAGCGAACGGTGGAATGGTTTCCCAAGGTGTGTACTGGATGGGTTGGAGGAATTGTGTACGAGATGTTCGGACTGGAGTTAGTGTTTTTCTTTTGATCTGCTACGATATTTGATATGCGATTTCTGACTCGTCAATCGATTTTCCTCATATTCTCACTTCACAGCGATTCATTTGGAAAAGTTCTCGTCTCAAATCTAAAGGTACTTCTTAACCTTCTGATTCGATCGACATATCCCCCAAATAGACATACAATTGCCTTTACTTACCTGTCCTTCTCAATCCGTTCATCTTTTTCTGAAGTCTCGGCAAATCTCTCTCCTTTCATCTCACCTATATCCCACTCGATCATCCCAGCCAGATCGGTTCACCTCTAACGGATACTCCTCAGGCGCTGGCGTTCAGGATATCAACGAGATTCGACAAATCATCATCTCGACTGAAGAAAAGGCTAGGTCAGTTCTTTTTTATTCTATACGAAAACCAAACACTTATTTGATCAAAAACCCCGATGAAATTGGCGACGGAATATATTTGGAAAATAGGACTAGTCGTTTGGAATGCTTAGACGAAGTAGAAGAGATGGAGCTTCTGTTTAAACACTATGGTATCAGCTGGGGATGGAGAGTAAGTTCTGAAGAAGCTGGCATGTCTGAAGGTACAAACTGGGGCTTGACGACTCTAAGATTATGATGATTTCTATGTTCTGTTTCATCGCTATCGCCTTGCTGTTCATTACTTGTTTGCAGACAGGCTCGACACTACAAGCTCATGCTATGGGAGATTATGTGATTCAAGCTATCAAGGAGAGAAGATATCGATATGAAGAGTTCGAACTAAATAAGGAAAATCAAACTGTTCCCCCGCCTCCTAGGCTCGTCATACTGAAGCTTGAGCTCTGTCTTCGTCGAGACTCAAGTCGAGGTGACGATGGTAGGCCGGAGTTCATGCTTGTAGGGGACGACGAAGAAGTGGAGGATCGAAAGACAGACGTTAGGGTCGACTGAACGTTCTGAAGTGCCTGTGATATCAGTCGCCCCCAATCAGACAATTTCCAAAATAATAAAGACCCTTTATCAGTCGTGTTATCAAAATAACAGAGTAAGAGGAGCGAGACTCACCAAGTCCCTTCTACCTGGTGGTGCAGACTTGACGCCGAAAAGCTTAATTGTAGTTCCCGTCCAGAGACCAACGGGAGCCAGCCCGGCCACGTAGATTTCACCCCAAAGTAGAGATGTCTCCCAGATGAGTGATGTAGGTGAGAACTATCGCAGATGCAGATAAGAGACAATACCGTTCAGATTTTGAGTACATTAATCTGCACGCAATGTAGCGGAAGAAAGCACTCACGAAGAATTTTCGAGCGACGATTGGAGGAGCAGATGGTAGGACATCGGTCAGAGTAACCTCTCGAAGCAATTGTAAGATCTCTTTGTTAGGCCCTTGAGTCTTAATCATCTGCCGAGCTTCAACCTTGGGGAGAAGCTCCGAGATCATAAGCAGAATAGGATCGAGCGGCAATCTACGTATCATTCGAAGACAGGGGCTTTCAGAATCCTCTCCTCTGTTAAAATACTATCTATCAGATATCTGACTCACCCTTTCTGCCAGCTGGTCACCCAATCTTGCGTTGGTTGAAATCCGCCACCTAGGCCTCCTGTCCTGATCTTCTCTAACTCCTCATCCAACCCATCGTCTTCATCTCCTCTCTCTCTTTCCTCTCCCAACCCTCCGCCTTCTTGAATCCCATCATTCAGCCCCTCTCGTCTCTTTCCCCTCGCTTTCTCGCTGAGCGGTTTTTGTCTCGCGTTTTCTACAAGACGCAGAGAACTGTCCTGAGCGGAGTTTGATCGGTCAACCTCAGGTGGATTCCCTGAGGACAGCGAATGCGTAGACAGGGCCGCGTTCGACATTCTTTGGTTGAGCTCTGAATTAGAGAGTGTAGACGAGTCCATGTCTGAAAGAAAGGCTGTCTTTTCGTTCGAAGGCGCGACATTGCCTCGAGTATTTTCAGCCCGTTTGACTATCAGTACGAGTAGTCGAAAAAAGATGAAGAACATTCTCAACATACAGATTGACTACTGAGAACCTGATAAACTTAGAAGTCATGTTTGAATGTGAGAAGTGACGAACCAGCAGCTAATTCTCTAGACTTCTTTATCCGCTGGACCTCTCTTAGCCCGGTTTTGAGTGTGAAAGTTGCCAGAAACTGAAATGTGTGAGAGGCTCCTAGAATAGAATAGATTAAATTTGGGTTGCCTTTGGAGTAGAGGTTGATCAGAAGAATGTCAGCAACGCATCAGAATTATGTGATATATATTCAAAGGGATTCACTATCAAGTCGGTGAAAGATGACAGAACAGAACGTTTCCAAACTTAGACAGAAGTTGGATGTCAGCAAGTATTTCCTCTTTGTTAAGTTTCGTTTATTAATTTCTCTGAAATAAACTCACAGATAATTTACAAGTCGAGGGTGCCCTTCATCCCGCAACATGAAACCTGGATTAGATAGCGCGGTGAATAACTGGACTAGCTTGGTTGAAGCTTGTACACTAGTATCCTGTAGATAAGGTGCGACATTGGCAATTGTGATTGTCAAAGCTTAATCGACGTAGCAAAACTCTGAGTCAGATGGAACATTTCGTAAAGTCCAACACATATCAAGATCGAAGAGAAGAAGTAATAGGAGCTTACCAGGGAACAAAGAGTTCAACTCAGGAGTTGTTGCGATAGAGTATATGGACTTGATTGAAATAAAGTAGCATTGGATCGAAACTGAGTCACGCCAACGGAACAGATTTGAAAAGAAGAGACAAAGACACTCACAACGATCATGAAATCTGCTGCCGTACCCTGGATAGCCCATTTCAGAGGAAGTGCCATAGAAACCATATTCTTGCTAATGGCTTGTCCGAATGCCTTCTCCGAAGAAATGGTTTGTAGAATATATGCGCACATCCTCAAAAGACCATGGTGGGCTGACGAAAATATTGATAAGAGATCGGTAAGTATAACCAGACAGCCTACAAGCACAATACCAAAGGGAGGCGCGGTTTAGAAAAGCTGAGGATGATAGACTAACCAGGATCGTCTTTCAATCTAAGGCACGTGAAAACTGTGTGGGCCATTATCTCTACTGTTCGTTTCTCATCTGAAAGAATGAAAGCTCGGAATTTCTATATGAATAGTTTGAAGGACCAACCGGTCAGCCATGAATCTAAACACGGACTACTTCAGAATAAAGAAAGCTCCACCTTATTAAGGTCTATCAACTTCCAAAAGAGCATGACTGTGTATTTATTCACGTAGTTTCTTTTAGCTCCTCAACTATCAATACTCGAGTGAATAGATGGTAAGACAACATACAGGTCTCGAGTAATAACAGAGGTGTGTTGGAGCTACTCGAGAACAGTCCATTGGCCATTTGGAGATGTTGATTGAAGACGTTCAGGATGCTCTTGAGGATGAATTCGAAGTCTTCGCTCCGGTGCTACATCACGGGCACAACCAGTGTGGATTGGTTCTGATTGATTATCTTTTTTTCCGTTCGTCACAAAACAGTGGCAAGAAAATAGGGATGATAAATGCGCACCAGCTTGGACAAGAAATATTGGAACGAGTTCCCCTTTCCCAGTTCCCTATCTTCGTCCTCATACCAATAATCTAGCCCACATAGAAGCACGTCTGCCGCTCCTTTTCTCAGTCTATCTCTCCCTACGCCGTTCCCTGCATCCGTAGCTGAGCCGACACTCCCTGTGAGACCGGCCTTGACTAGGTATCCGAAGGGCACATTCTTCACTCCATCCAACCAACCAGCTTGGCTCGGATTGAGGAACGTGTTGAGGAGCGAACAGAGGAGGGAGAGTGTTTTTCGTTTGGGGAGTCGTTGAGTCAAGGAATGTAGAGGTGGAGAACGAAGGCTGGGAAGGAGCGGTGGAGGAGTAAACATCGGAGTGGACAGAAGGATTTGTAAGAATCCTAATCACAAGGAAGCGAATGATGTATCAAACCTCATTGAGTAATAAGCTCAAAGTAACGGGGGTGAGATTAAATGGACAGAAACCGAATTCTTCTACATACGAAGGACTTCGATTTTGTTGGATTCATAGGGCGCAGAATTTCCCAGCGATATAGTTGATCCAATCCCCTTCTCCCTGCAAAATCATGCAATTGAATATAGGTTGAATTACTCGGACAGGTGCCAGAGAAGATAATTATACGAACCAAATACAGTAAGACACTTTTCCAATCTGTGGGTCAACTGTTTCCGAAGGGATGGTGAATCCTGCGCAGAACAATAGATCCACTGCCAATGTGAATAATCTATCTGCCAACGGAGGACTCAACGGCTTTCTAGGGGTGTCTGGTACGCTTTCTCCGACGCGCTCCCCGCCGTCACTCTCATTTACAGACTCTTCCTCATCATCACCAACCACAAATTGTCCGATGCTTTCTGGTTCTTCCTCAGCCTGAACAACCTCCTCTCTAGCGCTCCAGAGCACCAGTTCTACCCAACCTTCGCCTCCTAGACCAGACACAGCGGCGGGAGGCCATCCTATCTCATACAGCACAGGTAATATGCGGCCGATAACTCTCAAGCAGTTAATAGCTTCAACCGTAGTAGAAGGTAAGTTTGCAGACGAAGATGATGGGTTAGAAGGTAGGTATGAGCTGAGACTAGATTTGGAAGATAGCGGACTGGGGAAGGAAGGAGAGGCAATGAGCTGATCTAGGTGGTCGGTCAGGTAGGAAAGAAGGGTCTCGATGTTCTGAGGATTTATTTGAAGCGTCTGACGGACTGAAATGAGAGGTTTTAGTTTTCTTCCGGGACGTAAATTTAGAATGATGCACTTGAGGAGTGGGGACTTTACTGTCTTCGAGTGTGATGAGAGAATAGACTTCGGAGGCTGAGTCAAAGAGAGTATAGTACTGGTTCGAGCGATAGTCATCAGGTCAACCCGGATCGCTCTCAGTGGGCTATAAGGCCAAATTGTACTTACTTGCTCCCAGTACTTGTGATCTTCAGTGCTGATAAGCTGAAAGAAAGAAAGGCACATGAAGCGTTAAGTGAACACGACTAAGGTAGGTAGACATCAGTTTGGACAACTGAATCGAACCTGTCTGCTGAAGAGCCTCTTGATGCCTCCTTGCTTCGTTCGAAAGTTGAGCTTGGTATCCTCTGAGGAGCTATATAAGCCTAATGCAGAAGGAAGGGAGAACATGATAGATCACGCAGGACGCAAGGCAATGGTGATGATCGTGATGATGATGATGGTGATGGTTGATGAATTAGTTGAGGAGACGATGCTGTCCATCTGGATGATATGGCTGTGTCAGGTGTCATCACGTTCATGTGGCGTTGATCAGATCGACCTCCGCCCTTCTGATAGACTCGGCTGGTCACCATTAGACTACCATCTCAATCCAACTTGAATCCTTACCTTCTCTTCTTCTTCGTTATCTCTTAGTCGCCATGATTCTCTTGGAGGTAAGTTAGTTGGACTGCATGCGTGAATCCGTAGTAGAAGAATACGTGACCGTAAGAGGAAGCAAAGAGGCGATGCTGCAAATGTCGGGATATCCATATAGGAGAAGACTTCCATCTCTCTTCATCTTGTTGTGCTTTACATCCCGTGCTCGTCGAGAATGCAATCTTTGATGGTCAAACATAAGTAATATGAATAGGACTATGACAGGTACTGATTTCTCAACAACGCCTTTTTTCTTCTGATCTTTCTTTTCCAAATTAGCCCCACAACGTTATCATCCGAACTGTCCTTACCGAGAAGCTCATCAAGTATGTCTCTTCCCCTTCTTCCTCTTCTCTTTCTTCAATCTGCTTTCGTCGCTGATGTTCCTTATCTTCACTCGTTCGTTTACGCCAGACCAACATCTCTAGACATTTCCTTTGTTGATTATGACTCAGTCCGATTCCATCTTTCGACTCCTCAAAAGAAGACGGAGATTTGGCTGTCGATGGCAATCAAGTGTTGGGCGGACATCACTCAATTCGGCGCGTTAGAGGTGTTGAAAAGACAGTATGGTGACTGGATCAGCGACACTGTTGAGGAGGGGTTTGATGTAACGCTCAGGCTAGAGCTGGACAGATTCCCGGAAGAGGGAGGTAAGTTCTCGTTCTTATCATCTCGCGAGACACTCGTCGTCTTTTACCTTTCAGTTTATACTCTCAGATCGATACTCTCAACTCATGCCTTCTCATCCTTGATCTTTTCCTCTAAACCCTTTTTATCTGAATCGATAGAGGAGCGAACAAACCTAATCAACTCTCTCTCTATGATTAAACCGACCGCCATCTCTGCTCCTTTCGAGAGAGCTTTCCATGCACAGACCCAGATTGCCCCGCCTTCCGAAGGAGAGGCTATCCAGCCGAGCGAGCTCATGCAAATTCATTACCGAGAGGATGAAGCAATCTATATCCAGGCTGCTCACGACCGAGTCACTGTCGTTTTCTCGACAGTTTTCAAAGAGGAGACCGATCGGGTGTTTGGAAGGGTCTTTTTACAGGTTCGTTCGCGTATCCTACTTGAGGCTGGCTTGGCTTAAAACTTGATCTCACGCGTATATTTATGGTGTTTTTATTGATGTGGCTCGCTCTTGCGTTCATAGGAATTTGTGGACGCTCGACGTCTACCTGGAATTCAGAACGCGCCTCAAGTTCTGTACACCAACCGAGACCCACCGCTTGAGATCCGTCACTTGCCTAACCTCAAACGAACCGAAGACGTTGGATACGTGACCTTTGGTTAGTTCTCCTCCTTGATTTATTCCCTTAACTCCCTGAATTTTGCTCCGCGTGTCTAACGTGCCTGTTTCTGATTTCGATCTTTTTCTCTGCGCGCCTCTCCAGTTCTTTTCCCTCGACATTTCACTCCGATCACTGCACCAGGAACAATCATTCAGATTCAGCTCTTCCGAGATTATCTTCACTACCATATCAAGTGCTCCAAGGCATATATGCATTCCAGGATGCGTTATCGAGTTGCCGAATTCCTCAAGGTCCTCAACCGGGCCAAACCGGAGAAAGAGGAGTTGACCGGGGACAAAGGCAGAAAGACTGTTAGGTTCGTTGATTGTTTTCTTACTTGGTTTACAGAACTGTTTGGCCGAAGAAGAAAGACGGATCAATTGACTGGGATGTCTTTGTTATTGAATTTGTGCATCTTCCATGTGAACGTAGTGGGCGAACTTTCCGATCCCGATAAAATATTCTCCCTCCTCCTTTTTGTCGGCCTTTCTTTGAGCTACTTTTATGATAACTTTGTTCTATACCACTGGCAAGAGTATTTGCCACCTCTCTTTGTACTGAGACATTTCTCTTTTTGTCCTCCCTCATACTTTCATCTTCTTATCTGGCATGATGATACACAAGCTCTTCCCTTACCGATTAGCTCTAGCAATATGAAACACTGGATGGTTACGTGTCATGATAGTAACCGCTGAGCGCGGCTGATGATATAGCCGGCCGGGCAATCAACAGAGAAATGATGATCGCCTTCCTTCTCTTCATTCTCACAACGTTCACGCCATTCAGCTCCTCTACGTTTCTACCTTTGTCTGTCTTCGATCACTCACAGATGGAAGCGCTGGATCCAAACTCAACTGTCTCAGCTCAGAACCATCCATCATTGTTCGAGCTCCTTGCCCAAGATCAGCTTCGATCGCTTCTTCAGCCAGCTGTTCGATATGTTCTCAATGTATAGATCCTCTCTACTTTTTTCCATTCTTTCGTCGAATCTATATCTCAAGTAACTTGTTGACTTGGAACCACAACGCTTTTTGAAATGTGTTTCTCTATAGGTTCTTGCTCATTCTTATCCGAGATATCTGATTCCAGTTGTTAATCGACATGAGGAATTCTATGCGCTCTTGATGCTCTTGGTGGAGAGACATCACCTTCTCAAACACAGTTCGTTTCTTCTTTCTTTTCGAATTCTCTTCCTTATCTGTACACACTGTTGGGTATCGATACTGATGGTTCAAGATGATCCCTCTCAATAGGCGCCTCATTTTCCGAACACTTCTATGGTTTAAGACGAAATCGAGCCAGTTTATTACCTACTTCGCGATGGGACACCTTTGATGCTGATCACGGGGGATCCAAAGGTCGGCGCCGACTTCAACTCAGTAATCAACAGATCTTGACAAGTTTGTTAGAACTCGTGAGTATACATCATGTCGTAGGAATAATCTCTCAGTACATATATACTTGAATGTTTCGACTGATGTTCATCTCGATGGATCTTTGTCTAGGTGGTTTTGCCATATGTTGGACTCAAGCTACACGATCGATTCCTCTCTATGGGAGGGGGAGCTGATAGTTCTGTTCTCTCACCTGATTCTTCAGATTTCTCCTCATCTTCAGATCCAAGTTCTTCCCCACCGAGTCGTCTACAACATCTAAAATCTAGGGCGAGAAGTCTATTCTTGATATTATATCCTTGGATTAACCTAGGGACCGAGGTCGGTCGACTGGTTTGGAGTCTAAGCTATCTGTTCGGGAAAAGCTCTTACTGGCGTGTCGAGAGTTGGATGGTTGGATATATCATAGGCCGCATCACCCGAGATGACATCGTAAGTGTTGTGCCCGTCTGCCCTATTCTTACGTAGTCTGACATGGCGTTCTACTTGGATTTTGAAAAACTCAAGGAGAGCCCGATTCCAAAACGCCCAACAATCTTCACACCATTCATCTCTCGGTCTTCCATCTTAAACCGTATCCCATCGCCTCCCTCGGCCCTCCCTTTTCTTCTTCTTTCTCTTAAATTTCTCGAATTTTATCACTCCCCAACATCTCCTTTCCAACTCCTATCTTCTACCTCCTCTTCTCTAGACCCGTCATCCAAAAAACATACGCCGATCCTTCCTCCTCCCCCAAGACCGATGCCTTCGGTAGAAGGTGCTCGACTCCTAGAAGGAAAGAAACGAGGGGCGTGTCCTTTGTGTGGACTGGCGTGGAGAGCGCCAACAGTGGCTGGCCGGTTGGGTTGCTGGGTGTACTGTTGGGGGTGTATTTGGGACGAAGTGGGTGAGAAGGGAAAGGCCGATCCTGTATCGGGAGAGGGATGGGTGACGAGAGAAACCTTGAGAAGAGTTCTAATCTGAGCAACAAGTGTTTCAACTGAAAGAGGAAACTGACTCGAAGATAAGGGGAAGAGGAGCACCTAGGAGAAATAAGGAAGGAATGGCGGCATACTCCTTATAAACCCCATCAACCCGGTCATCGAGAAGCTCTTCAGACCGATATATCTCTGCTGCGTCGTTTCGAGCTTCAAGAACATATATACCCAACTCAGCGCATACAACCCCCCTCTTCATCTGTCCTTTCCTCTTGAGCTCAAGAACCAAACATCACCATCCCAACGTTCGCCTGATCGGTCATGTGAACTAGTCCTCTCTTTCGAGACCAAGTGTCTCAAGTATCTCCGCACTTTGTTTGCCGGTACATGCGGCGTACTGTAACCAAAGTTGAGTCGAGGGATAGATTGTGAGAGAAGATGAAACGCAGAGAGCCGATAAGTAGGAGAGATGGGTCAGATCGTATGATCATACACATATGTGAAGATTAATGACAGGGAAGAATATGTAAAACCTTTTGAATCAGATTCTTTTGGCCAAACCCAATCCAACCAAGAAACAGATTCCATGAGTTCTCTAGATCATCTTGTATGATATTGATACATTTTGTAACAATTGTCAGCGGTCTCACTTACTTGCACAGCATCCCGACACTTGTTTTGAGAAGTCTTGTCAGTCAAGATCGATTTCTATATCTGACAGTTGTGGGGTGTATGCGTCCTCACGAGTGATAAGATCAAAGTATTGACAAACCTCGTTGTAGATATGCAATCCTTGAATATGTCGATCGACGATTTTCTTTGCTTCTTGATCTAGATCTAGACTTGTTGAGACAGGAAGAGAGACATCGATGTGATTTTTGGACTGATCAATCGTTGGATGAAGGATAGTGAGAAGCTGGGCCTGCAAGACATTCAATTGAGTTTGTAGTTTCTGATGTTTCTCAGAAAGAGCATTAGAAGATGTGATAGCCATGTAGGGAGATGGTGAGATATGGACGGATCGATGAGATCGAAAGACGAAGTTAGAGTTGTTGGGAGAGGTGAAAGAGGAGACAGGAGAACCGGTAAGAGACAAAGAAGATCTATCCCGCATAAGTCTGTCTGGACCACAATTCTGTCAAGTAGTAGCCGTCTGCTGATTGTTAGCAATTGGCTTTTAGCATGTCTTATTCAGTTGTGTTCGAGCCTCCTGGTCAACAATGTATACGTTTTCTCTATGTGTAATACAAAGATAACTTGTTGAATTAATCTGAAAGCAAAAAAAAAGCAGTGAAGGTCCAGCCCAAGAGATATACACAAAGAGAAGTCCATTGATCATGAAGCCGCCTCGGGTCCTTCTCCACCAGGTACGAGCTGGTTTCATGACAATTAATATAAAATCACAGACAAATCACAGAGTGTCAAATCAGACCCATCGTGATCGAGTTAAAGCGCACTCTATAAGATACGAAAGCAGTCATAACAAAAAGATACAAACAAGGACGTACGATAGCGATATTCGTGCCGTTGAGAAGAGTTTGGTTGAGAGAGGTCTTTATGCGACCTTCTGGAGTGGAGTGACTATATTTGGTTAAACCAGACAAAGTGTTAGCCAGGATGCTCTTGAACCTCTTCTAGCAATAACTCAAGATATTGGGTCAGAATATATGGAATGGATGAAGCTTACTATTCAGTGACATTCTCGAGGACCATGTCTACAATGCAATGATAAAGATGGTTCCAAATTCAATGTCATCTATTTCTCCAGCATTCCAAGGGTGGCAGTGACAGCAATGATGGCGACAACGAATGGTAGAAGAATTAGCCAGGACTTACTGACGTAGTCGTCGAACCCAGTCAAAGTTCCGACAAACTCTCGATCACCTTTCCTATAATCGTCCATGTCAGAGAAGAATATACACACACAGCGTCAGGTTATACACAGATAACAGAAGAACTGAGCAGAAACAGAGAACATACATGACCACCCAGATCTTGGATCCAATACATCTATCAATGAGCTCTGTGTATCCAACCCAGACGAGTCCGGCCGGGCGGACGAAGAACGAACCACATGAATGAATAGAAGTCAGCCATCAAATCTGCCACTAAATGTATCAGAACAGAAGACACATACCGAGAGGGAGAATCTGGGAAGCCATTCTTTAATTGAAGAGATATGAAGCTAGGATTAAGTAGATGATGATACAAGTGCAGAGTGATCCAAAGATGAGTGAAGTTCTAGTCGTTGGATGTTTGTGTGTAGAGAAAGCGAAAAAGCTGTGCATCCTTTCTCTTGATCCCCACAAGGCGAGAAATGACGATGAACAGAGAACAGCTAGACAGATAAAGACTGATCAGATGAGCTGAAAGTCTCTCTTCTTCTTGTTTCTTTCGATATACATTGAACATCCATCTTCCTGCACAAACGAACACGATGTCTTCTGAGCCAGATACAGATCTTGACCCGGTCGTTTTGGACGACCCGGAGGATGAAGATGAAGATGAAGATGGGAATGAGGATGAGGACGAGGATGAAGATGGAGATGAGGTTCAATATATTGAATCTGACGTGCGTTCTTATCTCTTGTTTTGTCTCTTCCTTCTTTCTTTCCTTTCTGTCAAGTCTTCCGGAACCATATTGACTGGCCATCTACCCTGGTCTCTGACGGATGATTAACAGTCAGAATTTGAGGGTGAATTCGTCGACCAAGATGGGCCAGGCCTCGAGACGCTCCATGTACGTTTCGAAGATCTCCATAACCCTAACATATACAAGCCTGCGATTTGTTCAGCCCTAGTATTCATTTCTCAAGACGGTCTCTCCCTACGTATATCAATACATGCTATGACGCACGAATACAAATAAAGGGAGACGATCTCTCGGATGACTCTGGAAGTGGTGATGAGTATGATGATGAGTTGAAAGCTCAGGGACCAGACGCTGGAACCTATGATTCTGGAGCGGAGGATGAGGTAGAGCAAGTCCAGGAGGAGGTTCGTTCGCTTACTCTTCTTATAGCTCTTATTTCGAAAATTGCAAAAAGAACAGACATATGCTGTTCTCAGAGGGATTAGCTGACCGACTGGTTGCCACTTATTATATTGTTTGCATGATCGTCACTCTTGATAAACTGGTAATGCACGAAACTACAGTCGACAGTAGCCCCTCGTTCGACCAAACGAGCTGCTATCGATGGTCTAGAGACAATCGACCAAGAAGGAACATCTCTTGCTGAGAAAGAGCTTGAAGATCCTCTTGCAGCTGAACCTAAAGATGCCTCCTTACCGGTGGTCGACGACGTGGTTGATAAGGATGAACGAGTCGTCAAGAAGACGAAGCTTGAATAAAGATCATCAGGCTGATCTAGGTGCGAAAGATTAGTCGTTCGAGAGCAAATGTATCGATTGAATGAAAGCTTCCCTCTTTTTACTTGTTAGAAAGAATGCGTGCTCTATGAATGTGTTATCCTGGCCTGGGACGGATCAGAAAGCATTGGTGAGAGGTACTAAGACAAAAACTCTTCCGTTAGGTGTTGATTGAGTTTAACCAGCCTAAACTGCTATCCGGTGTCTCGTCGAATGTCAACCTTCCGTTCTTTCCATGTACTAAAAACAATCATCTTGTCAAAAATCGTCACATGCTCATTACATCCAACGAATTTCCTTTCTGAAGACGACACCCAAAAAAGCCAACCCTCTTGAGAAAGTTGCTTAGATGTAAGTCTCGTATCGGACAGGGGCGAGGGTCTGGGGGATGTTGCCCTCGAGGGTGATGTGGTGAGCCTCTCGGGGAAGGGCAGGGGATCGCTTAAGGTTAGCGTGCTCTGCAGATAGAAGATAGAGTAGAGAATATCAATCAGCCGTTTGACCTTTCAAAAGAGGGTTGAATCGGAACAAGAACGGGACAGGGAGGAAACTAGTGGACTGACCTCCCTTGGCCTTGGCCTCCTTCTTCAAGGCGGCGTTCCTCTTGACTCGGTCCAAGAACTCCTGTCGGCACTTAGAGTGCTTGACGTGCTCGATTCGGAGGTTGACTCGCTTCTCCATGTATCGGTTTCCGACAACCTTGAAGACGATCACTCCAACACCTCGGGGGGAGACGTTGTAGACGACACCGGTCTTTCCGTGGTAGAACTATCATGGTCAAGAGCGACGTAAGAGAAGATGTTCGTGTGAAAGGGTTGGTCGAGGGAGCGAAAGAGATGACCGGGTTGGAAAGAAAATGACCACAAGCAGTAGAAACCAGACAAAGAGATATGTTTTGTCAGGGCAATGGCTTTGATGTTTTGTGGGGAATGGGACGTGGTACGGACCTTGTGGGGCATACCCTTCTGCTCAGCAGCGTTGGCCTTGATATCAACGATATCTCCGACCTTGTAGATCGTAAGGTACGTAGAAAGAGGGATCGTACCCTTCTCTGTTTAACCAAGATGATAGCTCCAAAGTCAACTTTCACGTTTCTTCCCTTTTTTTCGAATGCTTTCGCCATTCAAAATGCTCTGCTGTCCTTTCTCTCTCGTATTCATAGTCTGAGAACCAAGGGAACGAACTTCTGAAGTCCCTAGCGAACATGTGGCGCGTTCGCGCTCGGTATCCGAAGGAGTGAGGCATCTTGAGGAAACTATGTTGAGGCGGGGAAAATTAGGACAAGACAGAGGCGTCGGGTTGGGTATGTATGTAGAAGGAAGGTCAGGGTGGTTGATGTAGAGGATGAGTGTCGGTGAAGAAAGAAGTTATTTTTTTTGCCGGTAGAGAAGATCGCGAGGAGAGGAATGATAAAAGAAAAAAAAAACGACGTAGAGATCAGTTCCCGAAAGCTCAAATTTAGAGAAACGCTCACAACGGACGGGTCCACAGCACACAGCACATTCGAGTCTCGCTAACATGTTGCACTTGTCGTCCCCTCGACCCAAACACACCTTCCAGACTTCGTTCTATCACGGTCTTCCTGCTTTTCTCCTTTTTCACAATCGCTCGGCCATACTGTATTTGGCTACATTCAACATTCCGCCTCTCCAAAGAATTTTCTCCCCAAAGAACGAAACGTGGATAGTTTTCGACCAGACAAATCGGATCGATACAAGAGAGATTTGTGTGCTGTCTGCTGCTGGACTCTGGACAACGCTGGAGCTGTTCTCCTGGATGGGACACAAAACTGGGATACTAACCTTGACGGGGATGGATGTCGAGTGAGCTGGGACTACGTCTGCTGAGTTGGACCTTTCGCACAGACCGTGCAGGGGCCTGCTCGTGGCTGGCCGGCTCGCAAAGCAAGCTTGGTTACGATCAGCAAAAGTCAGATGACTTGTAGCCATGACTTCTGAGAAGAGTGATAGACAACGATAGATGAATGTGTATAATTGATTGTTTGGCTTACATAATTACGTTGGTTTGTTCTTGTCAAGTCCACAAGCGAGAGAGAAATTTAAAGTCGTTCGATCCCGCCGCCTTCTTTAGTTTCGACCATATCCTCAAGATGCCCAGGTAAGTTCACGTTGTTGATCTAGATGGATTTCCTGTCATACATGTTGGCGTCATGGGAGTTCTTCTCGGTTGCTGATATGTCGCTTTATCAGGGCTCCTCGAAACCACTCCAAGAGTTAGTTTGCACACCATGCCCTTTTTTACAGATTCATTTATACGTTGCAAGAACTCCCCGTAGAGGGGAGTGGAGTGAAGCATTCATGCTTATAGGTCGATTAAATTCCCTACCTCCCATACAGCCTACAAGGTTCCCCGACGACCTTTCGAGTCCGCTCGTCTCGATGCTGAGCTTAAGGTTCGTTCTCTTCTGCCGCGTTGTAAACTGTGTCGATACGCGAAATGTTGATTCGGAGTTTTTCTCTTCATTTCTTGGTTAGCTCGCCGGAGAGTACGGATTGAGGAACAAGCGAGAGATCTGGCGAATTCAGCTTACTCTCTCCAAGATCCGACGAGCCGCTCGAGAGCTCCTTAAGCTTGATGCTAAGGACCCCAAGAGGCTTTTCGAGGTTTGTGTTCTGCTTTTCTTCGCCTTCGTTTACCTACATAGAACGGGCCGCTTACCTTATTTTTGTTTGACAACTCATGTGATCTAGGGAAACGCCCTCATCCGACGACTTGTGCGAATCGGTGTGCTCGATGAGACCCGAATGCGACTTGATTACGTCTTGGCCCTCAAGACCGAGGACTTCATGGAGCGACGACTCCAGACCCAGGTCTTCAAGTCCGGACTCGCCAAGTCCATCCACCACGCCCGAGTTCTCATCCGACAGAGGCACATCCGAGTCGGCAAGCAGATTGTCAACGTTCCTTCTTTCGTTGTCCGACTTGACTCCCAGAAGCACATCGACTTCGCTTTGACCTCCCCCTTCGGTGGAGCTCGATCCGGACGAGTGAAGCGAAAGCGAGAGGCCGCCGCCGCCTCCAAGGGAGACGACGCCGCCGAGGACGAGGAGGACGACGAGTAAACTTTTCTACTCTTGTCAACTATTCTCATGGGCTTCCACACCAATTTCTTGCAAATCTGAATTACATGGCACACGAGTTGAGCGACACCAAGTCAATCAAGAGAGAAAGAAAGCTCGATGGCACGATTAGCTGAATATCTTGAATATAGTCTACAATTCAGGCCCAGATATCTGTCATGTCTAGTTGGCCATATGTTCTATAACCACGAAGAAAATCTTCATTGGGCCATATCGCTAACCCTAACAGCTGGATTAGATTAGATCCAACTGGCTTCACTGACGAGAAAGTTACACAGATCCGACCTTCTAAGACACATGTCGACCAGCTCTTTACCCTCCGTTAAACGAGCTCTCCGGAAACAGATTCAAACGATCCTCCGGTCCATCCCGCCGGAGGGTATTCTCGCTCAGTGTTCGTGTTTGGTTTGACCCGATTTGAGCACTAAACGTCTTTGTCGTCTCTAGTAGTTCTCCTTTGACTGACGTACTTGTCAGAACATGATGAAATCCTCTTCCCTCTCACTCCTTTTTCTTGCACAAAGCCCGGACGGTAACGGATCAATTGATCCAATCGACTGTCTATCGGTCATCACGTTCGATTTCAGTGTACCTGCCTACGGTTCATTCAGAGATCCAAACCTTTGAACTTATTAAGCATGCTCTTGACGCTGGAAAGAGCGTATATGTACCGTTCATCCCGGCCGGTTCAAACACGGATATGCAAATGTTAAGGCTATACGAGGAGGACGTTCCTATGACAGAAGATGGGTCCACCGATAGTGGTTTGAAAGGAGATGGGTGGAATAGAGACAAATGGGGAATTCCAGTTTTGCCTTTGACGAGAAAGGACACTGGGTTGGAAAGAGAAGATGGTACGTTCTTCTCCACCTTGAATGTGTTGCTTACTAGACATGTTTGACACGCTAATGCATTTCTTTCCACTTTGACTTTTGAACTATGGTGGTTGGGCGATCCCCAAAATCATTAGCTTCTACTTCAGCTCATTACCTCGATCTCATCTTACTACCAGGTGTTGCATTCTCACCTACGGCCTCTTCTTTGTTCTCTCGACTGGGCCATGGAAAAGGATATTACGATAAATACATCACTCAGTATCGGTCGATCTGTGCAGGCAAGAATCGACCCGGTCCGAAGCTGAGTACGCGTCTTCTCTTTTCTCGATACCCAACGGACGCTATTTTGTGACAGAAGGATGAGACTATCCAACAGCTCAAACAAACTAACGCTCTTGATTAATCACCCGCTCAACTTATTGCTCAACTCAGTTGGACTGGCGCTGAAAGAACAGTTCTTAGACAAAAACATGGTCCCTATAGGAGAATGGGATGCGAATCTGGATGAAGTGTTGGTTGGAGATCACGTGAGGACATTATCCGAGGACAATTAACTACTTAAGATATATACATGATTTATGTCGATCGGCATCCAGCCGGGGATTGATCGGCTGATGGCCGGAAATGTGATGATGGTCGAAACTCGATCTCTCTTTTTTTGTTCATCTTCTCATCCCTCTTCTCTCTTTCTACTGACATCCATCTCCAACTGTCTAGATCAGTTCGGAAACAAGAAGTGGACACAGAGAGATCTTTGCTGAAGAGTTGTATTCCAGAAAGGGAAAACAAAGGAAAGAAGCGCCGAAGCACATCACCAACTTCAGCAAGCCGGTCCAGCCCGATCTCGGATAGACATCATCTTACCCAACTCGTATCATCCCCAACAGATAGAGTTTTTGTCGCAATGACGGCTCTCGCATATTACCAGATGTTTGTCTCCATACCTCTTCTTCGTTTTGCACACCACTCATGTGTGCATATGTGTGTGCGTCCTTCCAAATCTTTCAATGACTAACATCTTTACCGTGCTCTTCTTCTTAGCCATCTGATCTATACTCTCCCAATTCTTGGTCTTCTCGGCCTGCTCACTTCCCCGATTTTGACAAAATTTGACATCTACAAAATATCGATCCTCGTATTTATTGCGTTTAGTGCAACCACACCATGGGACTCATGGATCATCAGAAATGGCGCATGGACATATCCATCAGCGGAGAGTGGCCAAGGCGTGTTTGGAACGTTTCTAGAGTTAGTCGACCGTTAATACTCTTAGCCGCGCGTCGTTTCCGCGATTACATTTAACATCTGAATTTATCCCTGATCAACAGTGTTCCATATGAAGAGTACGCTTTCTTTGTCATTCAAACCGTAATCACCGGCTTGGTCTACGTCTTGGCAACTAGGCACCTTCTCCCATCTCTCGCGCTTCCCAAGACTAGATCGTCCGCCCTTTCTCTCGCGCTCAAGGCGCTCATCCCTCTGCCCATTATCTACCTATTTACCGCTCACCCCAGCCCATCGCCCGACCCGCTCGTGACAGATCACTACTTCTACATGCGGGCACTCTCCTTACTCATCACCCCACCTACCATGCTCTTGGCAGCATTATCAGGCGAATATGCTTTCGATTGGAAAAGTGGCCGAGCAAAGTCAACTATTGCAGCAATCATGATCCCGACGGTGTATCTGATTTGGGTAGATTATGTTGCTGTCGGTCAAGACTCTTGGTCGATCAACGATGAGAAGATTGTAGGGTGGAGGCTTGGAGGTGTACTACCCATTGAGGAAGCTATGTTCTTCTTACTGACGAATCTAATGATTGTTCTGGGTCTGTCTGCCTGGTAAGTTGATCTCATCCTCTCTTCCTTTGGTGAAAAAAGCTGTTTGGCTGATTGCTGCGAACTCACCCATCGGAATCTGTAGCGATCATACTCAGGCCCTATACCTGCTACACGGTCGAACTATTTATGGCAACAAAAAGATGCCATCTTCATTTCCCCTCATTACACCGCCTGTGCTCTCCCTGTTTTTTAGCAGCCGACCATACTCTTCTCAGCCAAAACGTGACTTGGAACTGGCAGTCAAGTTGTTGGAGAAAAAGAGCCGGAGCTTTTTTGTTGCCTCGGCTGGATTTCCTAGCGAAGTTAGGGAGAGGCTGGTTGGACTGTGAGCACGCATTCTTTAGGTTTGTTCGGTCTTTCACCTTCATGTGCATTCGCTGATCAGTTTTCTTGGTGATCCGGGACCTGCATAACAGATACGCATTCTGCCGGGTGACTGATGATCTTATCGACTCTCCTGAAGTATCTTCCAACCCGCATGCCACAATTGACATGGTCTCCGATTTTCTTACCCTACTATTTGGGCCCCCGCTACACCCTTCGCAACCTGACAAGATCCTTTCTTCGCCTTTACTTCCTCCTTCGCACCCTTCCCGACCCACGGGAATGTATCCCCTCCCGCCTCCTCCTTCGCTCTCGCCTGCCGAGCTCGTTCAATTCCTTACCGAAAGGGTTCCCGTTCAATACCATTTCGCCTTCAGGTTGCTCGCTAAGTTGCAAGGGCTGATCCCTCGATACCCACTCGACGAACTCCTTAGAGGATACACCACTGATCTTATCTTTCCCTTATCGACAGAGGCAGTCCAGGCTCGGAAGACGCCTATCGAGACCACAGCTGACTTGCTGGACTATGGTCTATGTGTAGCAGGCTCAGTCGCCGAGCTATTGGTCTATGTCTCTTGGGCAAGTGCACCAAGTCAGGTCCCTGCCACCATAGAAGAAAGAGAAGCTGTGTTAGTGGCAAGCCGAGAGATGGGAACTGCCCTTCAGTTGGTGAACATTGCTAGGGACATTAAAGGGGACGCAACAGAAGGGAGATTTTACCTACCACTCTCATTCTTTGGTCTTCGGGATGAATCAAAGCTTGCGATCCCGACTGATTGGACGGAACCTCGGCCTCAAGATTTCGACAAACTCCTCAGTCTATCTCCTTCGTCCACATTACCATCTTCAAACGCCTCAGAAAGCTTCCGGTTCGAATGGAAGACGTACTCGCTTCCATTAGTCGCCTACGCAGAGGATCTTGCCAAACATTCTTATAAGGGAATTGACCGACTTCCTACCGAGGTTCAAGCGGGAATGCGAGCGGCTTGCGCGAGCTACCTACTGATCGGCCGAGAGATCAAAGTCGTTTGGAAAGGAGACGTCGGAGAGAGAAGGACAGTTGCCGGATGGAGGAGAGTACGGAAAGTCTTGAGTGTGGTCATGAGCGGATGGGAAGGGCAGTAAGACAGCGGAAGAATACCGACAGACAATGATGAGTGAGAATAAAATCATCCTCAATCTTCTTTCTCTAGGTGCTCTTTTTTGTTTTCTATTATGACCAACTCTAAAGGAACTGGCCTTGCAGATATTTCTCTTCCCCCCATCTTCCTCCTTTCCATCGTTTGTTCTTTCCATTTTTGTCGGTTTACTATGTCAATTCTTTTTCTTGCTTTTTCTTATCAATCTAGACAATTCTATAGATGTTTAGAATTTATACATTGACAGGTTATAGACCATAAAGACTATATGGCTTTGGCTACTAGAGAGCAACCGCAACCGATGGTGGTCGATACGCGGCCCTTTTGGACTTGGGTGCCCTCAGACCACAGACCACCAAGATCCCCGTGGGTCACGGGCTTAGCTTGTGCCAGCCCCAGCAGTCATGACAGTCCCAGCCCCAGCCCCAGCCTCACTAGCAACAGCGTCAAAGCCCGGCGTCCTTGCCAACTGGTTCTCCTCCTGATGCAGGGCTAGGTGCAGCATGTTGCGCGATACGTCGACATACCTGTTCCACCAAGTCTGAGAGAACACAGTAAGCAAACATAGAGAGTAGTGAGCAACCGACACATCATCTTGAGCCATACAACACATGTCACTTACTCGACAGACGCTTCGACACTCCTAGATCGCCCACGCTTTGCCTCTTCCAGAGAACTCGCCATGACACTTCGAGCACACTCTCGACGTCCGATACTCCCGGACTTTGCGAGCCTGGATCAGTAGGTAGATCCTCAGCTTGGCAAACAGCACCTTGACAGGACCAGGAGCCTGCCCACGAGAAGGCGCCGTCGCCGAAGGCCAGGAAGGTGCGTGGACGTCCTGCTGACAGACGGACGGCCACCTTGCGGTACGTTTGCTCGCGGCTGATGTGCGCGCCCCAGTGGAGACGTCTCCACCGCCGAGCGGCGAAGAATGCCGCGAGCCAAGAGAAGGACTGATAGCGCGAGACGAGAGCAGCATGGAGACCATCGAGACTGGCAGATCTGAAGGAAGGTCTGAAGAAAGAAGCCGAAGAACGATACCGAGGTGGGCAAGGCAGTTTGCGAGGTGAGAAAGGCTGTTTGCACAGTTAGATTGAGCGTAAGTGCGAGCGTAAGCGACACTCGCCACGGAGAGTGGTTGACACTTCCGCATCGTTCTTCATCCACAGCCGCTGTTCCTCTTAAGCATCATTGGCAGACAAATATGGACATACATAATCGAGTAAGCATGTCAGAATTTACATCTGAATATTACAGAATACAAAGTCTTGTGTACAAGGAGTTCACCTATTGTATACTCTACCGAAAAGCTGCCACGGAACAAGGTTAAATTATCAAGCTTGTCCATGTATTACTATGTATCTAGTGGTTGTTTGGCGATTATACGAATGGATATGGGATGGAAGTCTTTTGGAAATGGAAGGGAAAGCACGATGGAAGGAAGAGAACCGAAGGAGAGAGGGGAGGGGGAATAAGACATCAAGAGCCCCACGGTATTCGTCTACTCTATCGACCTGGGCTCCTCTCTCAGTTTTCCATCCTTCTCCGTTCCTTTCCTCTGGAATTCATCCTGGGAGCTTTTGAGGGTGGTTTCCGAAGGTCTTCTGGACAATTCGCTCCAAATTGTCTCATCGATCGTTGCGGTTGCGGCTGAGGTTGTAGTAACCGGCGATATATGCATGCGTATAGGTGCAGCCGAAGATTCAGCTACACTCGCAGGCGATTGTGCAGGGGGTCGCTCAGATTTGGGGACGTAAGCCTCTTTAAGGGAGTACCGCTGGATGAAGAAGCTCATCAGTAGACATGCTCCCAAGAAAGGACAGTAGATCTTGAACAGCATCTGTTAAATTGAAAGATAATAAGCAGAGCAAGAAGAGATAAAAAAAAAAAGTGAACATCGGAATAGAAACGTGGAGAGCCAAAGATATCAAAGAAAACTAAACGCACAGATAAGGATTCAGAAAATCCGTGAAGGACTTCCTGTCGAACGCTTGCAGGCTGTACCAACTGAAGAGCATGATAATCATCCGACGTCGTTGGCGTACCAGTGAACGTGTACCCGTCTATCCGATCAAGCCTTCGAGCGAGCGAGGTGGAGAGGACGGCTCCAGAGATGGAAATCCCAGTGGTGGCACCTAGAGTTCTAGTCAACAGGAATGAAGAAGAAGTCGCTGCCATATCTGAAACTGGCATTGCGGCTTGAAGCAAGATGAGAGGTGGTTGAAGAGACTGCATGACGAGTGCAATCCGTATACCACACAAAAGATGTATTTAAGTAGAGCCTCAAGAAGGATGAAGGTACAAGGACAAGCGCAGGAAACTTACCATCCCGATACCTACTCCAACCTACTCATAATTAAAGCAGAAATTGCAGATACTCAGAATGCCGGCTTATGAGAGAATTAAAAAGCCGAAGGAACAAGAGAGTATGTGTGCATGTCTCTACCAATAGAGGAAAGATCTCGTTCACTGCCGTACTTGAACTCTCATTCATAAGATTCATCAATCCGAATCCTATTAAACCAGAGCATGATCAGCATGCATGCTTTACAGGATCAGGAAGCCGACTGTATGTTCGGGAGAGCACGAAAGAAACGAACCTAAGCATGCGATCGCGTAGCCGACTCGGATAAAACTTCGGATGTGGCCGTACCGGGAGATCAGCCAGCCAGTAGGCACTGCATACAAGCATACAGACGCCTAATCTCGTCAACAGAATGTCATAGAAACAGATGACGAAGGGTGAGGACACAGCAAGAAAGACAAAAACTTACGACTGACTGCGCTGACCGTTAAGGAGAAAGAGAGCAGATGCACACCAGACATCGTAGCAGATGTCTAACCCCAGGAAAACCATTATAATATGGTTAAGCATTATCATCCAAAGCATTTCTTCCTGGATGAACACAAGCAGAACACATGATACTGACTCCTTTAATACCCTGGAAGAAAATAGGAAGGTAAAATCTGAGCGCAGAGAGCAACAACTGATACGATCAGCCACGTACGAGCCTGGAAGGATTAGTCAAAGAGAAAAGCACACACGTAGAAGACAAGAACGAGAATGCTTGCAGATAACTCATCAGCAACAACAGAACTGTCGTTGGGTTCTACAGGAGCCAATAAAGAATCAGTATAACATCAAAAAGGTTGGTCAGATCGCGCTTCAACATGTTGTGTTGAAATAAGAAACATTGCCATGCCTTGAAGAGGCGAGGAGGAATGATTGCCTTCCGTTTGGTCGTTAGAAAATGCCCGATGGTAACTCCGAACATGGCCGCTCCTACCACAATTAAAGCTATCGAAGCTGGGCTACCGACTAATCGAACCGAACGAAGGAAGAGTACCAGAGACTCAGATGGAAGGTCGTGAAGGACAGGAAGGCAGGCAATAAGATTTTAAAAATGCTCGGTAACTTACATCCATGGTCTGTAGCTTGTTCAAAACCGACGACGATACACCCTAGAGACACCATCAGCAATCCTCTATTTTGCCCAAGACACCGAGACAAGAAGCGAGATTATATACACAGAAGAAGTTGAGCTTGCGCATCTTTTAGTCGCTTCAAACAAGCCTAAAAAAGAGATACGAGAGAAGTACAAGAAATAACGTACAAGCCAATAAAGTCAAACACTTTCTTAAACTCTGGCCATGTGGCCATCTTTCGAGTTTTGATATCGAGGAAGAAGTAGAGCACGACGAGCGCCAAACCGCATGTTGGTAGGTTACTGTAACATTTGGATTGTATACCCGAGTGAGGATAGGATACTCAACTGTAGAGACAAATAAAGTTTTCATAGCTGACTGACATAAAGAAGCACCAACGCCCTGATGTTCATAGAAGAGTTAAGGTTGAACGCACACTTTAGGACTGGACAATTCACAGCTTACTGAGAAGCTAGTCAAACTCGATGATACATACAAGTAGATTGGTCTGTAATAAGACCACCCAAGATAGGCCTGTAGCATGATATAACGATGAAGGTCTTTTTAGTAGATATGCAAACTCAACATAAGCCGCATGGCTGCTCAAACAGTACATGCCCCAAGACACTTGCAATCTATAGTTATCGTGTTAAATCGGTTAGTCGTCATCATCATGAGAGTTCGATATGAATCAAAGAGAAGAGAACGAGAATGAATACCGAAACTTACTCCCCAGACACCTCCTAAAAAACCTTGGTATTCTTTGAGGAGAGAAACGTTCCCAGGATAAGTGATTTTGAACAAAACGTTGGGCAAGTGAGTTGGAACAGAGAGCGAAATGATACTTACTGCCCCGCTCAGACATCGGCACGATATCTGATATATCAAGACCAAGACCACATTGAAAGAATCACGGAACGAAATTGATGAATACGACCCTTTCTGCGCTTAATCTGGAGCAACCAATTGAGACTATACGTACCACTGATGATAACTGTACACATAGACATGATCCCTCCAGCACCTAAGTTGGCACAAATTCCGAGCGTGTCAGAAAGACATCGCGTCACCATAGAGGGTGAGCGCGGTCTACAGAGAAATAAGTATGGATCGTATTTATAGTGGCTTACCAATTCCTTGAAGGGCCCGGGTGGCGATTAACCACTGCATACTTTGCGCTGCTCCACATAGCTAAACGAGATAGCGTAAGATGAAGAGAAGAAGGAAGGGGATCTAGCCTGATAGACGTGGGTGTATCTATAAAGAGATATAGATAAGAAGAAGAAGGTCTTACGGCAGAAGCGATCATGAAGATCAAGACGCTCATCTCAAGAATGATCTTCCTTCCTAACATATCCGACAATCTCCCATACTGGGTCCGGGAACAAAATCAACGTCCGGCCATATACTTATATACTCTGGGAAGGATGATACTCACACAAGGCGTCAGAGTTGTTGTCATCAACATGAATGACGTGCCAACCCAGGAGTACTGGGAACTGGTTGCATGCAGATCACTAGCTATCGAGGGCAATGCTGTCGAGATAACTGTACCAGATAGGATGCAACTGTGTGATTAGTAATGAGTCGGCTGAGGTTCCCCTCTAACAGTCAAAGCCTTATACTTACTAGTCTGATCGAGCTGAGAAGACCAATCAAGAATATGGTAAAATCCAGCTTAAGTCAGCCATCGGATTGCACTCGGCATAACTAAGATGAGACAAGGGATCGGTCGTCATCGAATATTCTATACTGACGGCGGCCAAGAACATGCAAAGGATCAGACTGGACGACCACGATATCAAGTCAAAGAACCAATCAGTTACAAGACATGTAGACGCAAGAAAGTTTCAATAAAGAGCGCATATCATACAAACTCATACTTGGGAAGGAAATGAGAAGAAATGGATACCTACGCTGAGAACACGACCGCAAAATTCTTTCCTTCCAAACTAGTATCTACTAATCCTTCTGACTCCTTTGAAAGCGTCTCCTCCGGTGACTTCTTACTCTGAGCTTCCAAATCGGACGGCGGCAACTCAGTTTCTCCCATATTTAGATGAGCTCAGAAATCGTTGCAAGAGATAGCTGAAGAGAGGTGATTGACAGAAATGACTGGATCGGTTGTTACTTGATCGGAGGCAAGGATTTTCTCATGATCCCACCGACGGAGAACGCCGAACGCGCAGCCATAGTTCTCATGACGATATCGTTAGGCCAGCATGTGTCTTGGCCCAACATAAACACTCTTTAGATTTCTCTCAGACGATATCTTTGAGGGTCTACTTCTGACGGCCTTGCCCGTTAAGGCTTGGTGGTGGCTTGAAATGTGCATTCTATACCGGATACACACCTTGTTCGAGGAACACGGCCCCCGAGACACCGTGGCGAGACGGACTACTCGTCGTCGGGGGCATGGCCTCCGCCTGTTCTCGCTCCTGCCGCTCTCGTCCCACCGGCCGTTCTACGTCTTTTTGGACACCGAGATTCTTTCACCATGCTTAGAGCATAAAACCTATTCAAGCCAACAAGGAGGATACAGTTGAGGATATTATCAGTTTCTTGTCCAACTCGTCATCTCATATTTATCATCATCTGTACACACATCTACCATAAAAGAAGCCTTCTTTTCTAATACCATGAATTCATTAAACATCCAGTCTGTAGCTCCGCCGTTCTGAGATGAAACCTCAGAAATCCGGGTACAACGTTCTCGGATCGACCATGTTCAAACTCGGACCACTACCGGATGTAGGAGGACTACCTGATTGGCTACGCTGAGTTTTCAGAATCCGAATGATTTCGGAGAACGAAGGCCGCTCTTTAGGGTGTTTTTTCCAGCAGCTTTGGGTAAGCGCTTGGAGGTGTGGATATATCGGCCCTTGAAAGGACGGTCGGGTGTCTTTATCTAATGAGCCGTGGCGCCAAGAATTCGGTTAATGAGAAATAAGAACCAAGAGAGGAAGAATAAGGATACACGGTCGATGAAGAAATATCTCGTTTCGGGAGCAGAGAGATAATAGGGGTCACGAAAAAACAAAGAAAGACTTGCCAATGATAGCTTCTTCAACCCAATAATCATCTCTACCAGGGAAAGGGATTGACCGGGTGACGAGTTCGAAACATGTCATCCCAAAGGCGTATACGTCTGATGATCGGCTCGGTTTCTCTATCTTGGATAGAACCTCTGGACTGGAGATAATATATGACCGAATGATAACACGGTCAGGCAGGGTCTTGATAGGATTCGGCTCTTTGAAGAAAAAATGAAAATCGAAGGATTTATACGAACCTTCTCCATCGAGGTTCATCTTCTGGAAATCCAGGAATATCTTTTCGGAGTTGTCGCTTTATCCTTCGTAGCCCAAAATTAGCGACGAGTGCATGACCTGTGAGGATACCATCGTTCGGACCGTAAAGATTAGCGCGATCATCAGCATTGGCACACCGAGTTCTTCAAATATTTTTCTCTTTAATTCGATAGACATGATGTAGAAGGAGTCAATTAGATGCTCTAGCGTACCGTCAGGGGTGATATATATGTTGGTCGCCTGATCGAGGATTTAAAGGAAGATAACCGATAAACTAAGTGAGATCCCGTTTATCTTTCTATGGGACACCGTTGAGATCGAAGATATAGAGCACTTACTCTAAGATCTTCGTGAAGGACTTCAGGTTTCATATGGTGGAGATAATGCATCGCACCCGCAACTTCCAACAGCTTTTTAACACGGCCAACAGGAGGAAAAGTAGAAGCCCCGAACACACAAGTCTCAGTCAAAACATGTACACCGATTGCTATCCTTCTCTTTATACATATCTTTCAAACAGGATGAGTGAAGAACTTACGATAGCAGTAGGATTCAAAGATCGATTCTCCATAAAGTACTTATCGGCTGTTCGCGCGAGGTCAACATATTTCGTAACGACGTAGAGTCCCTTTCCAGCCGTGGTTGATGAGGCGCCCAAGGTTGCTTGGGTGGGGACGAGGAAGGTGTCAAATGGACAAAGAGATAAATCAGCTAGCTGAAAACATTTGCTTGTACGTGTGGAGAGAAGGTAATCAACATACTTAGGATATGTGGATGCGTGACTTGGACCCAAGATCGGATTTCATCCAGTAACAACTATTTAACAGAACCCAAGGACCGAGGTTTAACCATCTCATGCTTCTTCCCCTACTTTTATCTTAACATACTATGAAAAAGAGAAGTAACGTACTCGTTTATCTGTAACAGGCGGGAACTTCCTAACGATCACATTTTGGGATCGATATGAGCCCTGACAGAACTGAGAAGCATACTCTGTTCTGTAGACCGATTTCAAAGAAAAAGCACGATAAGGTATATCCACATCATGTTGGTTTTGCACAAGGCTAATGGATTAAGGGGGGGGGGCGGAATCGCTCAAGGTGGAACGTACGAAATCACAGAGTCAATGGCGATCTCTCGCCTCGAGATTGACCACTACACGACCAAAACATCAGATCAATTCAGATATCAGCCAAATAATTGGGACATCAAAGAAGGAGCAGAACGAAGTCTCGATTTTATGGCCGCACATTCTTCACAAGAGGGATCTTGCCATCAACGAAAGAACGTTCTGAGGCTTTTAGAGCGGCTTCGAGGATCATATTTTGGACTGATCCTGAGCTTGGCTGACTGTAAGCTTTCAGTTGTTGAAAACCAGCGTAAGCTTCTGCAAGTTCTTTGTCTGAACACCAGAGAGACAAAACGATCGACGGCTCAGCAAACGAGACAAGTACAAGGGAGAAAGAGAAATCACGGAAGAAACGAACCCTCTATCTTCAGCGCGTCCAAGATCCTAGCATCACTCCGAGCTATCAGTCCGACAACCTCTGCCTCAAGACCTTTCTCGTCACTTTTCTTGACAGCTTTTGCTTCATCCATAAATTCGACTAGACCCTTGGCCATTCTCTCCAGTTGTTGTTGGCTTTCCTCCGTGCGAGCTGCGAGGGATGAGCTATCATCCGTTTTGATGCGAGGGGAGGGTCCATACGCTGTAGCGGAAGAAGGACGGGATATTGGAGAAGAAGAAATGGGCGAAGAGGAACTGGAACCGGGACCTGAAACTACGGGGGGAGAAGACACAGTGTTGGAACCGAGTGTGACGGCAGGGAAGGCAGATAGACGGAGGAAAAATTGGTAAGATAGCGTTCTAAAGGTGATGGCCATGTCAAGAAGAAGACAGAGATCTGTGGAATGATCCCAGCATTGACGCCAAAGATCCTTTTTGTTTAGTTTAGAAAGCAAGGACCGGCTTTGGTCGAGCGCTCTATGTAGAAGGCAAATTTTGGTAAGATAAGGCTGATGGAACATAGCTTTGATTAAAGAGCTTTAAAAGAGGATAGAAAAATAACGTACGAATGGAGTTGTGAGATCGTCTCAACGGTAATACATTCCAATCGATCCTTGTAGATGACTGAGGGCAAGCTCGATGAGTGATACTTTGCCAGTTGGTTCGTTACGTTTACAAACACGCTGATCGCCTCCGAGACCAAAAGAAGCGAGGTAAGCGGGCTGTAATCCACGCTCTTAGGGGGATTTAACCGAAACAAAGTCCTTGTAAGGTAGGTAAGTAACCGCGGGTGGAAGGAGGGAGAGCAAGAAATAGGTAAGACCATCGCGTGGTATGAAAGACCGCACCTTTACGATCTCGCACATCTCTTCCGCCCGTTCACCTGCCTGGATCCAATCTGCCGACCTAGCCAGCCTTCCATCTGATTTGTTGAGGTCATGACGGACGAAACCCAACCTAGAGCTCGCTCTCACGATGTCTGATTTCCTTTGGGCGACCAACTCTAGATAGTTTTGGTTCGCGTGGAATGTCGGTTTGGCCAAAGGGGGTGGAACATGAAGAGCCAGGTTACCGGATGATGACGTCGGAGACGAAAGCGTGGAAGACGTAGGAACCAGAAGGGCTTGTGGTTTCTGGAGTCTGAATGAAGAAGATCTCGAATGAGCGGGACGGGAGGAAGACAAGGACTGATGGGTGGGGGACGAGGAGAGATCGACAGTAAGTGAGGACGGGGCATCGACAGTGGAGGGAAATGGAGGGGTTGACACGCGTGAGATGGTATCAAGGATGAGCTGTCGATCGTGTTGGTAACTAGAAAGATCACTGGCAGATGCTCGTTCGATGGCCTTGATGTCGAGCACGGCCAGGGGAAGGTAGATGAGAAAAGTCAGTTCAATCCCGGAGGGTTTATGGACAAAGGAGAGAAGGACGGAAACAGGACGAGAAATAGAAAGAACGAAAGACCAACCTGATCTAGATCTAAGATGGCGGCTTGATGCTCGTTGGAAGCGTTATACGCACTCGCACGTCCTATAAAATACGTCGGTTCGGAAGGATCAAGTTTGATCGCCTATCTACGAAACGGATCAGCAGTTTGTCGGATTGATTGGGACGATGTGCAAGGAGAACAAACGAACGCACCTCTGAGAAACTACGAATGGCTTCGGCGATATTATTTTTCTGGAAACATCTAATCCCGTGTCGGTATTCGAAGCTTGTGTAACCCAAAGCAAGAACCCAGAGTAAGAACGTGAGTCGTTTTGGAGAAAATTGAGTCGACACAAAAAGGCGATATATGAGAGTCGGAGGAAGCTCACTCTGGTCGAGAAGGATCCAGTTTCAGAGCCTGTCTCAGGAGAGAAGAGAAGATGAAGATTCAAAGGTTCAAGACAATTCGTTTCGCGTAAAGGAATGAACTAAAGAAAGGCTTACCCTATCAATATCCTCCGAAGCGGCTTTCAAGTCATTCTTGAGCCGAAAAGTGTCTGATCGCTTGACAAATAGATAGGATTGGTACTCTAGATCTAGTCCTTGTGGATGAAGTTCGATGGCCTAAAGCAACAGATGGGATTGAGAGATCGGAAGAATGTGAGAACGAGATGTGTCGGTACGATGCCTAAAGATGGAAGAGGACGTTGCCTTTGTGTATAGCTTGAGAGCTCCATCCCAGTTTCCCGCTGCAAACAGGGTGTCACCCTCTCTGGCCTTTTCACTATCGATCACGATTGTCAAGAAAGAATGTGGAGTAAGCAGACAAATCTTGACGCTCTCTTCACTCGAAAGAGCCAGGCTACAGTGAGAACTACCCACTATGCTTTGGAGCAATTGACCATGGCTGGGAGCCGTTGTGGTTGTTTGATGTGAATGTCTGACTAGAATATAACGTTCGATGAGAATGTTTGACGATATTGTTTGATGAAGATTCTTCTTCGGTTTTTTTTTTTGGATCAAGCTGTTTTACTTCTTCGACCGATGGTCTCTGTGTCGCACGTGGCGAAACGGTGTTAACTAATGTCCGTCTGTTTCTGTTTTTCACTTTGTCGGCTATCTAATCTTAGGCCTACTGGCCTAGACTTTATGTGCACATGTCATGTTGAGAGCGTTGTCTGAGGCCAACTCTAATCATTTAGTAAAGTTGAACATCAATAAGGTGGATACAGAGTACTACAAGAATAAAGATTGCGGAACAAAGACAACAACGAGGAAGGAGTCAGTACGTATGTCCAGAGATACACAACCAAGACAAGACAGAATGTGTGTTTTCTAGTGTGCCCATCAGCAAACCACGGCGAAGTGGCGAAAAAAGTGTCGTTCAGAGCCCGGTTAGGGGTTCAGTCGCAAATTACCATAAGACATCTTTTGGGTGGATAGAAATGAGGGAGGTCGAAAAAAGAACAGCAGATATAGAGTTCAAATTTTAAAGCAACGTTTCAACCCTACATCTGCCGTTGTAATTCCATCTCCTTTTTCTCCTTGGTTCATTCTATTCAGAAGATAGAAGTTTCAAAGGAAGAGGAATGGAGGAAGATGAAACGAATAAATGACAACAACAAATGCTCACCTTTGAAGGAAAAGTAAGGCAAAGAACGATTGATCGTGAAGAAGAGAGAAAAAGTTGTGATAGAGGGACAAACAAAAGAAATTTAACCAGCGGAAGTGCGTTACAGTAAGTAACGGTATACGAGTAGGTGTTCGATCCGTTACTTCGTTTCCGCTCACAGATCAGCGTCCCGTTCACTCGATTTGAGGAGATGGAAAGGACAAAAATGTACCGGGTTTGCAACTTGCGCATATCTTGGATGGGTTGTCTCCGTCTTCTTGACTATCTCATCCGTCAGATCTGAACCCCGAGAAATACATCAGAGAAATCCATGAGGATGAGTAGTCATGGCGCTGAGAAAGTAGCCGAATATATGTTTCCTATTTCTTGCCTCGCCTCGACTTCTCGAAACGAGTCAAGAACGAGGAAGCATCTAGACGTACGTGATTTTATCAGAAGGTATTCTAGTCAAGCCACTGGTTAATCTAATAATGAAGAAACTAAAGAGATAAGAGACACATATTTTGGTGAAACAAGCAGAAGTTGGTATGCGACTCAAAAATAAGGATTCCGACTTTATTTCTATATCCTTCTGTTTCTTTGTCACTTTGTCACTTTGTCACTTTGTCACTTTGTCACTTTGTCACTTTGTCACTTTGCCACTTTGCCACTTTGCCACTTTATCTCTCTTTATGTTCATGTCTGTCTGTGGAATGTAGAGCCTTTACCGCGCTGTTCATCATAATCGACAGCCAGTCAAACCGACCAGAACGGTGCCCGATCAAACGAGATCTCCGGCCACCAAGGAGGCATCTATCTCGGCAGCCTGCAAGACAAAAAGAAGTCGGAGTGACGAGGACAAGCGTCCGGGATGAGCACTGATCGGTGCTGCTGATGTTTGCCACTGCTGCTGAGACTGCCATGACTGTTGAGGATGAGGCTGAAATTGGCACAAGCTAAGCCCATGACCTATGGGGATCTTGGTGGTCTATGGTCTGAGGGCACCCAAGTCTAAAATGGCCAGGTATCGACCACCATCGGCTGAGGTAACCCTCACCATGCTTTACGCACAGCTCATCCGGATCAACTGCGGATCAATCGGAGGAAGATAGACGCTCTGATGACCGGAAGACATTAACCGGGGCTCGGCGAAGGATGTCGGCAAGTATCGAGGCAGTCACCTCAACCCTCACTGCGCCCGTCAGAAGAATCTTTTAGGTTCGGACCGCGGATCAACGCGGACGGCCTTCCTGTAGGAACTTATGTTCCTGGAGGAAAAGAGGGCAGTTGTTCTGGTTAGTATTTTTCGCACTTTTCCATCATTTTTTCCTTCTCTTCCTTCTCCCCTTTGCCTCTTCGGATCAAATACAGTTGCTTTTGGATTCTCACCCTCTTTTTCCTGCCTTCTTCCTTCCCACGTTGCTCTTTCCCCCTTTCCATATTGTTCCTTTTCTTTCTTTCCTTCCTCCTCCCTTCTCTCCTCCATTTATCCCCATAGAACCTATCCACAGGTACATCATCCACACCGACATACAAGTCGGAATAGAAAAATCTAACTACACGTCCCTCGATATCCAACATTTCTCATCATGCCGGCCGCCTCGATTCTTCTTCCTGCCCTTTTGTCTTCTCTTACTTTGGTTCCCAGATTAACCAACGCGCTCTCTGCAGCAGAGTGGCGAGACAAGTCTATCTATCAGGTCGTCACTGATCGGTTCTCCACCGGTTCTCTCACCACTCCTTGTTATACTACCGACAAAGCATAGTCAGTCTCTTCTTTCTTCGCCAAGATCCGACGCGTGTTACTGATAACTCGATCTTTCTTCCTTTGTTTTCTTTCCGAACACGTACAGTTGTGGAGGAACTTGGGCTGGGATCAGTATGTGTTCTCTTTCTTACATATACTTGCTTTCGCGCAAACGTTCCTTTCTTCCTTCTCGTGTCCAATCTCAAACGAAGCTCGACGCGGTCTGACCACTTGCTGTGTTGTTATCTTCTTTTTGGCTCGTCTTCGTCTTCTTTGAATTTGTAGCCGCCAGGTTGGATTACATCCAAGGCATGGGATTCGATGCTGTCTGGATCTCTCCCATCACCTCCAACATCGGTAACACGACTGAGGGTCAGGCTTACCACGGGTGTGTTTTTCCTTTTATTTCCTTGATCCACCAAGCATTGTGAACACCTTTTTCTTATCATTTCGGTATCTTTTTGAAACAGCTACTGGCCGATGGACTTTGCTACTTTAAACTCACACTTCGGAACTGCCGACGACTTGAAGGCTCTCTCCGCTGCGTTGCATACAAGAGGGATGTACCTCATGGCTGACGTGGTCGTCAACCATGTGGCCACCACTCAAGGTTCTGCGGCCTTCGTTCCGACCTCCGACTATGGAGAGTTTGATACCAGCGCCGATTTCCATCCCTTCTGCTGGGTCACCGATGACAAAAACCAGACACAAGTTGAACAATGTTGGTTAGGAACCTCGACCTTGGCTCTCGCCGATATTGACACGGAGAGCACGAGCATTGTCGCTTACATGAACACCTGGATCAAGACGCTCGTTTCAGACTATTCCATTGATGGTCTCCGAATTGATACTGTCAAGCATATCCGAAAAGATTTCTGGCCTGGTTTCGCCTCGTCTGCTGGAGTGTTCACGATGGGTGAGATCCTCGATGGCTCAGTCGCATACAATGCTCCTTACCAGGATGTATTGGACAGTGTGTTGAACTACCCTCTCTACTACCAGATTATGTATGTTTATTCGTCCATTTCCTTTCTTGAATCATATCAAACCTCTTCAGAGTTCTCGATTTGGAACGTGAACACCCAACTCATTTGCCTCCCTCCCCCCCCCTTTCTTCCCTTTAGGTACGCTTTCCAATATGTGAACGCAAACCTGGGAGCTTTGGTCGATGTTCACAATTCATTGCTATCCTCAATGAATGACACCACCTTGCTCGGAACGTTTGTCGACAACCATGATCAGCCCAGATTGGCCTCGCTTATCAAGGACACAGCTCTGCTCGGGAATGCGTATACCTACCCTTTCATCACCGACGGGGTCCCCATCGTATACTACGGACAAGAGCAGGGCTTCTCCGGCGGTGCCGATCCAGCTAACCGAGAACCGATGTGGACCTCAAGCTATGCCACTGACGGTATTGGCTACGCTCTTTTCAAAAAATTAACAGCCGCTAGGAAGCAGGCCGGAAATTCATCCTCCACGTTTTACACAAACAAGGCCACGGTCTCTTACTATGACGCCAATGAGATCGTTATCTCCAAGCCGCCCATGCTCGCCATTCTTTCTAACCGAGGGTCCAGTGGAAGTGGTAGCGTGACCGTGCCGTCGAACGCGTCTTTGCCCGAGGCGGCCGAGGTGGTTGACATCTTGACATGCACGTCTTGGAGGACGGACAAGAACGGAGCGTCGGTAGTGTCCGTCTCTAACGGACAACCTCAGGTGATCCTCCCGTTGGCGAACATTGGTACTCTCTGCCCTGGAGGAGTTACTGCTTCTACCATCACCGCCGGTTCGACTGATACCACACCTGCCAATCCATCGTCCTCTGCTGCTGTGGCCAGTGCGAGTGCAAGCTCGAGTTCGACAAGTTCGGCCGCTACGCCCAGTGGGTCGACCGCCTCTGGTTCTGGGGCCGAAAAGTCGATCAGATTGGGAGGTTGGTCTACCGTCGGGCTCGTTGGGCTCATCGGCTTGACCACTTTGCTCTAGTTTTTTCCCTTCTCACTTCTGCTACTATTGATCATCCTTCATGTTGCATATTCGGACATTTTTCTCTATTCTTGTTTCCTTGCCTCACCTGTCGTCTCATTTCTTACTGGTCTGAAAGAAAAGAGAAACATCCACATTCCCCTAGACGTCGACCGCCTGGCGGCTTTTCTATGTTCCCCTTTTCTTTACTTTCGTTCTTTGGTCTGTCTCGGTCGACTATCATAGACTTTTTTTCCCTTTTCCACTTTAAATCCGTTTCACTTGTGTGTCTGGCATTTCACTCCATTCCGCACCTTCTGTTGTTTTCGTTCTCTTGTTTTGAATTTGTCCGATCATTCTATTAATACCAAATGGACGCCTTTTGGCTGGATCCAGCCTTTTTATTCCTTTCCATTGCTTCCAGATGATTGGTTGTCAGAGGCAAACTATCAAAGGATTAGAAAAAAATGATAATAAAGGAGCATACGGTGCAAGCAGAGAAATAATAGAAAATCTGGTCCTCTAGCGGGTTTCCTCGACATTTATGATGATGAAATGATGATAGCAAATGAAAGTGATAGTCGATAAATAGAAATGAAATGAAATGAAACAGACTCAGAAGAAGGCAAGGGTGGACAGCGAACGCCGGTAGCTTATTATTTCCACCCTTTCTTATGATCTGACGACCAAACAGCCTAATGTGCCTGGTGAGTACCTCGGCGTGTTTAGACTCGACGAGGCGGTGAAGCGGATCAGACCGGCCAGCGGCCAGCGGTCAGCGGTGTTTGATTAGATTGATTAGACAAGCGGTCAAAGCGATCAGAATTTTCTTTGTAGTGTATATAGATGTATGTTCGCACGCGGAGTATAAATCTGGATTGACTATGGCCTGAACGTCCAGCAAGAGAGAATAGCGAAAATTGAAAAAGGTTGTTTGCGTGTGTTTATCAAAACATCTGCGATGTGTCAACTGTCTTGGGTCGTGTGGCGTAAGAGGGAGGGGGACCTTGTACGCCTGTTAATCGATCAATCGGCAACTAACCGCCAGATTTGATCGAAAAGGCGAGCTTGAACGCCTGCTTGGTCTACAATTTTCTTTTCTTTCTTTTCTCTTAGTAATGACAGAAACTCAAAGTCAAATCTTAGTGAACGTTGCACACAAGGCCCTCTTGCCTTTCTTTCGCTGCTAGTAGCTGATGTGACACGGTAGGTTTTGTGATTAGAACTCTGTGGTCGGAACAATCGAAGAGTTTCCCTCGTACGTATCAATTGTTTTCCTCTCTTCGAATTTTAAATATACGGGGAATTTAAATGATAAAAAAGACTCGGGTCCAACTATCTCTGTGTTATCTCTGATCCTGCCGCGCGTACAAAGATTTATATCTAGATCCATGCCTGCCGCCCGGCAGTTTCCTCGTTTCACCTTGCGCTACCTGTTGGAGTCTTTAACAGCAAGCACGGTCGTGTTTGTGTTTGTACATGTGCAGGAATCTTCTTTGATCGGTCCGACTGACCGCCGGTCAACACGGACACACCATGGATGCCACAAACTCAGTACACAGTTCTCAGACAATGATACACGTATACATTCACACAATTTCTCTCCTATTGGCAAACACATGGACAGACAAAGACCCATATACACCGTTAGCGTTTCTTTCCTTGCGCGGGTCCTCAAAAGGTATTCTTTGTTCAGTCCCTGCCTGTTTCTGGAGGTTAGGTTTCGTTTCGTTTCCTTCCCTTCCGAAGAGACCAGGGTCTTCTTCGTCATAGTTAGTTACTCTGTGTCTCTTCTGACCTGATCAAACACTCTTTATACAACCGATAAAATGTTTTCTTGTCTTCTTTCGTTTACTGTTGATCATCCACCATCGATAGTCCAAAGAGAGAAGAAGAGGAGTGAAACAAAAAGAGAACAGCAGAAAGGACTGCACACACACGTATCAACACAGTGAGTCGTTCTCTATTCAATTCGACTTTTGGATGAAACAAATGTACCAGACAAGAACAGTTTTGAAGGAAGAAGGGAGAAATGTGCCGGAGCAAAGTGTTGCGCGAATAAGCAGCTAAGACGAAGAGACTTCTTCATAGGATGTCTCTCAAGTCTTTCCCATTGGGGGATGGGGTTGGGGACGGAAAAAGGAGAGAGGCAGGACGATATTAGATTGTCAGACTCTCGCAGTGAAGTGTGCCCGCAGTATATCTGGTGACAGAGGAGGCGGCGACAGGAAGAAAGGAAAAGACGCGATCGACCGCATTGACGGAATAAATGATGGAGGCAACCCAATGGATCTTTCACTCTGCGAGGCTTCGTCTGGCTGGCTGCCTGGCTGGGTGAATAAAAAAAAGGTATATTTGAATTTAGGTCTCCCTTCCAGCCTCTTCCTCCTCTACCGCCTGCCCCTCTACTGGTGCCTTTCTCAGTTCCTCGGCCCTGACCAGAGTTTGTGCCTTGAGGTCTCTGACCTCGGTGCTGAACTCTGCTCACTCATCCCGTTCCTCTCCTTCATCCTTCTTTCTTTCTCTGGGTTTCTTCTCTCTTCTTTCTCTTTGACCTGTCGACCACAAACCACGACCACGCCTGGTGCTCACTCGATTCTTTTGTGTGCTCTCTTCCACCGGTTCATCACTCGTTTCCCCTTCCTCTTGCTACTTCTTGCATCTCTCTACTCGCTTTTCCTTGACCTGGCTGGCTTAAGGGACCTCTTTAGTTTGGTGAGTAGCTTGGATTGGAGTTTTTCTTCTTATATTGCCTTTTTCCCTTTCGTCTCTTCCCGAGTTTCCTTTCATTCGGTTTTGCCACTCTTCGTTGGTGTCGCACCAAACGTCGAGCTTCCTACACAACACTGACATTATCACATCTACCCCTGCTGGTTTCATATAATATATCAAAAGGGTACTCATTTTCTTGTACAAAGACTAGCAAGCAATTGTCGAACGTATCAAAAAAAATAATAATCATATACATACACGCACAGAGAAAAGAGCGTACCGCTTCCAACAACATCTCGTAAGTCTTTCTCCTTCCCATTTGCTTTCTTCTTTCTCTCCCCTCCACCCATCCTCTCGGTTACGTCTGAGCCGAGAAAGCCATCACCGGATGAGATCAGCCCAGACTGTTCTCTCGGCTCAGTACGGTCCGGTCAAGCGAGAGGGACCTCGGTCGAATGGGGGACCCCACTCTTGAACCGGTTTTCGTCTGTGGGGAAGCATAGGAAAACCTTGGGGTTTCTCTGTTCCCTCTCCCTCGGCCGCCCAATTTATACCTCGGCTCAATACCTTGGGTCACTTCCTCTCTCGTCATCGACGACGATCTAACGAGTTTCGTTCTGTCGTATTTTTCTCTGCATGGCGTTTGAATACCATCCATCTGCTTTCCAACCCGCCCTGAATCCCGAGTAACGAAGGGAGAACTGAGAAAAGTCTACGCAGAATGTTTAGCCGGTCTCGGATGCTGACGGTCATCGATTTTCTCGCTTGCTTCCTCCTCCTTTCCGCACAGAATCGATCATTCCATCTTGCTTTCCCCACACACACATTTCAAACAACAGATCCAACCGGTAAATTAGATACATGCCTTATCTCGACCCATCCGCATCTCCCAAGGCTCCCTTGGTGACTCCTCATTCGGTTCCAGTGATCACTCGAACAGCACCATCGTCATCGACCCCAACAGAGTCAAAGCAGAATCTGTCTAACAAGTCGACTACGCCTTCAGGAACGCCTTCGGCATCTCCCTCCCTCAGGTCACACTATTTCTTCTCTCCATCGGACGATCATTCGGCTGTACCTCTCACGTCCGCCATGCCTGGTCTGCCCCGTCGAGCAAGGAGCCATGGCAGTGCTTCGTCCAGCCCCGTCAGAGTTCTCAGCCCACCGAAGCCTCCAGGGTCGATCCTGCCCAGACGGGCGGTAACAGATAAGACAGTAGGCACTGATGAGGTCGAATCCCGCGATAGCGGCCTCGGTCTCTCATTCGACGGCAGTCCCAACACGCCCGCCTCAGAATCTGCACCGACTACGCCAACCTACCTTAGGCCCACCTCGGCCTCTCCTGGGCCGATACAACCTAGACGGAAAAATTCATCACCCGCCGGCTTGCCCTCGACCAACATTCTCAACAGACGAACCGGCTCGGCCACGTCCCTTCTCCGGGTCGACATCCCAAGCCCGCCGAGCGGTGGCAGCCGAGGGCCGTCCGTCCAGGGGGTCATGTCTGCGCCGCTGCCGCCGCCGCTGATCAGGAAAAAGTCGGGCGAGCTGGTGAAGCCGTCGCTCAAGCGGCGGTCGACCTCGACGCCCGGCTCGGCTGCCGTGTCGGACAGCGGGGAGAACGACTCGAACGAGCACGATGCGTACTGGCTTTGTGCGCGGTCGGAGCCGGCGACGCCGTGCGAGGACGGGCTGCCGTCGGTCGAGAAGAAGACGCTTCGCTTTGCGGGCGGGGAGGATGGGGAGGGCGGGGAGCTCGAGAAGGTCGTGCTCTTCAAGCGGGACCACAAGGTGACCGCAGTGACGCGTGCGCTCGAGGGGGAGGATGTGAACGGGCTTGGCGGGACGGACACGGAGACCGAGGTCGAAGGCTTCCGGATCTCCTTTCACGGTGCGTTCAATAAGTGGGGCTCTCGACCTGGAGTCGGTTCACCAGGGGCTGGATCCTCTGGCAGCCGACGAAGCTCGGTTATTCAGGATAAGATTGAGTTCAGGCGAGAGGCAAGCAGTGTGATTCCTCGGAGACAAGGTCTTAACCTCGCCACTGGCCGAGGGAAAATTGTCCTTCCTGCTGAAGGCGAGGACGTCATGCTCGAGCACGTCAACCTGGTCGACGACGGACCAGAGAACGGCAAGCTGTCGCTCAAAGGAACAGTCGTCGTCAGGAATATCACCTTTGGCAAATGGGTCAACGTCAGATTCAGTACGTCTCTCCTCGTTTGACTGATTTCTCTTTTGTTTCCTAATCCAGCCTTTTGACCGGTCTCGTTCTATTCTTTTTTTCGTACCTTTAGCGATGGATGACTGGCATACTGTCTCCGAGGTCGCTGCTTCCCACTCAGTCCACATTCCTGCTACTTCTCTTGGGCCTGTTAGTAGTGGATCTCAAGGATGGGATCGATTCACCTTTTCCATCAAGTTGGACGATGTTCGACAAAAAATCAACGAAAAGACTCTCCTTCTCGCCGTTAAATACTCCATTGACGGTGGGCAGGAGTGGTGGGATTCGAATGCAGGTGCAAACTATCGATTCCAGTTCAACAAGCAGCCCTCCCCGCTTCCCTCGCCCTCAATTGGCGGTCCAAAGAGTGTTTCTAGCAAGCCTCGGAAGACCTCCATGGAAGGTAGCGCTTTCTTGCCTCTGTTAGAATCCCAAGGAATTAGTGTTCAGCCACACTATGCTCCTGGGACATCACCCATCAAGAAGCCAGCCAGCACAGAATCTCATGCTTCGCCCAAGGCGCCCACAAAGTCGGCCCTGGTAGGCGGATGGCCGTTCCCGGTATCATCCTATTCGTCCACAGCTACCCATAAGGCTAAGCCCAGTCCTGGAGGAGGTGTTCAGACCACAATGTCTACCAGTCCCTCACACATCACTCTCAAAAACTATTGTCCTCCCACCAATGCTTTGGATCACGATCGACCCTCCTCGTCAGCTTCCGCCCCTTCTCCCAACGTTCTGGCCGTTCCTTTCGCCCAGCCAAAGAAGGTATCTCCTTCGCCTTCGGGAGCATCTACTCCAACGGCCGATCGACCGGGTTTCCCTCGAAAGCGAACGTGGGATCGAGAGGTCACTCCGTTGACCCATCCAAAATCAGTCGAGTCGACCTACTTTCTTAGCCCGACAAAGCCACGATCGGGTGTGTCGTCCCCGCCGTCCAGACCTTCGGTAATTGCTTCGTCTCCTCAGGTCAGAAAGCTCGCTCTGGCTTCTTCAGGCTTGCCTAGCCCCCCTACAAGTGCCGACCAGTCGCCTCCTAGCCCGGGTCCTAGTCCTTTGCCAGAGACTCCGAACTCTGCCAGGTTAGAGCTTAGTCCCGGAGTCGTTCCGTTTGACCTGCCTACCCAGCCGACAATGCCAACGACCAGCCCTCTGTTGAAAGACAAGGCAGAGCTTGATGAAAAGTCGAGATCTGCGGCGGATGGAAGCAAGCCGGATGAAAATGCTGGATCGAACTATGCCGATTTGTGAGTCTTGCTTGGTTCCTTCCTCCTTCTCTATTTTACTTAGCTTGTGCACTCATAGACTGACTGGAGTTGGTCATTTCTCTTTTAAGCATCGACAAGTATTGCTTCTTCCGAGGCGAGGAAGCTTCTCCACCGACCTCGGTTCCATCGTCCCACAACGCCTCACCATTGAGTCATCCTTCATATCTCCCTCTGCTTTCCCGCAAAGGACAGACGTTCTTTTCTCCGACCTCGAGCGCCAAAGGATCTGGACAGTCTACCCCGCAGCTTGTTATGCATTCCGGCCAGTCGTCCCCTTTGGGCTACGGCCCGGCACCCACCGCCTGGGATTCAGCCGGCCTTGACGTTAGGCTGGGCTCATCCCCGTTCGTCCCATCCGAATTTGGAAAGGGATCCTTATGGGGACAGAACGGAGAAAGGCCAGGCACTCAGGATAGGTCTTCAGAAGGAAACAGCAACAGAATGGTCTTCTGTTGAACCAAAGCCTCGTGTATTCTTCTTCTTTCTTCAAATCAGGCATCATCCAGACGATAGTCTAGTTCGCTCTAGACACCATATTTTATGCTCCTTCCGCTCTGGCGGGACGATTTACCCTTCATATGTATAGCTCTGCATTGTAGCCTTCTCTACTTTATCCTCCTTACATCATAATTTTCCAACTTCTTTTCCCTCTGTGTATGGTGTTGCCTATACTATTTTTTCTTCAATTTCAACATTTACTGTTGCGTTTCTCTCCTCCTTATCTGGGCATCCCGTTGTTTGTTTGTTTGTTTTTTCTTTGTACTGTTTCCTTCTTTCTTCTTTTTCTCTTGTTCTGCGTACATAGATCTCTCCTCTCTACTTCGTTCTCTCTTTTCTTTCTTCCTAGCTGTAACTACATCTTTCAGATCTTAAATCTTTCTCCTGTTTCTCTTCTTCATGTATGTACGTACATTTGTCTGTTAATACATCCACCCTATCTTGCCTTGTTTCTTATCCCATTCTAACTCATACCGATCATACATCCTACGTTCCTTCTTTCTCATCCATCTTTCGCTACCCGTTGTTCGAAAACACTCTTTTCCTTTTTCTTAGTTTTTCTCGTTCCGTGCTGTGAGATCGAATCATGACGACTCTCATGAAGACAACCTGAAGTCAAAATGAAGCAAAGTCTCAAGTCATAGATCGCAAACTGAAGTGACCTCCTCTTTCTATTCGTTCTCCCCCCTTTTCCCAAGTAATTCGGTCACACCGTCTACGATCAGTCTGGGAGGATAATCTCTCTCGATTGAAGTTCAAATGATCCGACCCTGACGTTTGTCTGTTTCATTAGTTTCCCTTTGGTTTCCTTCTTTCTTTGCCTGATCGTCCGTGATTGTTTCCTCGTTCTCGACCCCCTTCGGTGTTCTCTTCAACAGAGAAGAAGAGAAAAGAACATGTAGATGGAGAATAAGAAAGCAAGATGTCGATGGAAAGAAAAGAGAAAGGAGGAAGAAAAGAAAACATCTGTGCAGAGAAACGGGGTTAGGGAGCGGGATCTGGGAAAGAATGAGGAGAGTAAGGGGTGAGATAAAGAGTGGAGGGAGGGGGTAGTACATCGAACAAATACATTCAAAGTTTTCAGTTTTTCCTTCTTAAATTATACTAGGCGAAAAAAGAAAGAATATAACAGAATAGGAAAATGGATAGAGGAGAGGGGGGAATCAAGATAGGAGACAGAGAAGAAGAAAAGGATAGCGAAAGCAGGCGAGCTGAGTTGATAGACAATCCTATTTGGAATGAAAAGAGAAGAAGAAAGTGTATATGTCTGACGGTGTCGTTAAAGGCATGTCTTGAGGAAAAAAGGCATACGCAGGGTCGGTTTGGAGGAAAACGGGGTATGTGAGATTTTGTTTTGTATAAAAGATAACGGATATGTTTGAATGGGTGGAAGATGCGACGGGTTGGAAAGTCAAGCAAGGGGATGAAGAGAGGATAGGCAGAAACACGCAGAACGTCTCGAGAATAATTACGAGTACGAGAGGTGCTCTTTTTTTCTCTTTGTAAAGTGAGAAAGTGGGGCGAACACGAGAGAACGGCGAAATGTTTTTAACTTCCTCTTTCCAAAGAAGAAAAGCACAGGTCCAGGACAGAGGAATAAGAGAAGGGGAAGACAAAATCGATCATCCCTCCCTCTACATCGTACAGGTCTTGAACAGGGTCGTCAGCTCTGGACTCCTCGTCACGAACTCATGGGACCAGAAGGTGGGCAACTTGAGCATCTGAATGAACGTCACCAACAGACCCCAAGGGTGAGGTCTAGCGACGACCACTCGTTCAAGCATGACCCTCGCAATGATCTCTGGTAGTTTCATATTGTCCCCTCCGCCAGAGGAAGAAGTAGAGGTAGGCGAGGAGGAAGACCCGTTCGGGTTCGGGCTCGATTGAACGGGATGAGGAGGAGAGTTGAACAGATGGATAATTAGGTGGGAGAAGAACCAGGTGTGCGCATTTGGGTATCGAAGATGACTAGCGATCGACGAGATCAAATAGTACTTTCCTTCGGCATCGAGCTCAGCAGCCAACAATTCATACAACTTTGCCACTGGCGACGCGGTATCAAACTCAAAGTTTGCCAAACCCTCTGCATTCGTTGTCGCCGCTACCGCAGAAGACCCAACGAACAACACGACGGCGTTCAAGAAGGGCAGGTTGTACACTAGACCGTTCGATGTGGCGGTCATGGCCGCCAAGGACGATCCATCCGTTTGGTTTGCTCCCCCAACAGGAGTAACGATTCGAGCTCTCAAAGCGGGTACCAGGGCCGGGACGGACCTATCCGAGTAGACGCAATCCTCCAACGCCGCTCGAAGTTCTCTAGACTGGAGTACTGCGAAGTAATCAGACAGGATGACGGGGACACGGTGTTTTTCCACGTCACCTTCAGCAAAGTCGTACAGGAACGGGTTTGGGAGCGAATGCTTTCTAGGGAAAGCAGCGATGATAACATTTCGGATCTGGACGCAATGAGCGGGAATGACGTCTAGGAGGGAGTGATAGTACTCGGCAAGGAACTCTGGGAAATCGTGAAGAAGGACAAGGATGATTCGCATGGCTCCTTTGTAAAACACTCGGGAAGCCTCCTGCATCTTGGTCGAAGAAAGGAAGGGCGCGAGGAACTTGAACATGGACAAAAGCAAATTGTGATACTCGGGCCAACACTAAATGCGATAGAAGAGAAGCGGAAAAGAGCAGTAAGTACAAAACAAGGTCGAACTCAAAATGACGCAAAAAGAAAGAGACGAACCTTCTCTTCGCTTCCCTGAAGCAACTTAGGCATAAAGTGACGGTGAGATATGAGAGACATCCAAGAGAAAGCAAATCCAGGAAGAAGGGTGGGTTGCAGCATGCTTAAGGTGTTGCTGCTGAACGCCTGGAGACAACCCATATAGGCAGCGGTATGGATGCTAGGTTCGATCGAGTAAAGATCATTTAAGATGCTCGAGAAGAATCTGAAGAAAGGTCGTTGATCGAACTCGTGTTGGAGGTCTTCATGTGATTGAACCAACACAAGAACGACGATCGAGAGGATCTTATTCAAGTATCTGATTCTCGACTCGTCCACCTCTGCTCCGTTTGGATCGCCGTAGTTTTTGAGGAGCAAAGTGATGATCTTTGAAAGAGCGTCCATAGGGATCAATGCAGCTGCGGGTTCGGTCACCTTGAGCTTGGCGTAACCCTCGACAGACACCTCAGCACAAACACGGAAGAACAAAAATGTAGCGTCGTCCCCCTTCAGAATTCCTTGGGCTTGGAGGTTGGTGACGATTCCAACGAAGGCTTGTTCGGCAGAAGGAGCATGCTGGAACATTCGGACCCATTCGAGAAAGTAGAAAGCGAGTCGATCTCGAAGTCCGTTATCGTCGACACCTACGGCATGCTGTCCACTAGCCGTTGGCTGAGCATTCCCAGCGATCTCTTCTAAGAACCGAATGGTAGCGTCAGAAGCTTTTCCAGCTTGGGCAGCTCGACCAAGAGCCTCAATACAGTGTCCAAACTGTGCTCGGCTGGCACAGGGCTTCTCACTCAATAAGCATTCCCGGAGGAACTCAACCGTAAAGTCAATAACACTCATTCTGAGATCCCGGAGAATGAAGCTTGATAGCTGGACGTCCTGCTCGGCTACGTTGATCAAACCGGCTCGCAACAAAGCGACGGTCACAGGGACGTTGAACTTACGCTAGATTTATAAAGAGAAGGGTTCAAGAACCATCAGCACTGTTCCCTATCCAATATTTAAACTAAGAGCTAAGATGTTCAGAGAGAAAGACGCACCTCATCCTCCGCATATATCAACCAAGTAGAAACTTCCTTGTGAACCTTTGAGAACGCCTCACAGAGTCTCTGCAGGATAGCGACGTAGACTTCTCTTCCAAGCACAGAATCCGTCTTGAAAAGCAACTGTACGACCTTCTGGGAGAACGACAGCGCAGTCTCGTCCCTGTTGACAGATTGAGCGGCGACAAGAGGGATCTGTAGGATGGCCTGTCGAACATCATGGGTAGGTGTCAAGGCTGAGAGACCAGGAGCGGTCGATTGAGCGAAGAACTTATCGAGCTCGAGAAGGAGAAGGTTAAATTTGGCGATTGCCTGTTCCGCGTTTGATCCACCCATGCTGGTGGTCGGAGCTGACGCTGAATTCTCGAGCAGGGCTTCACCTCCGCCAGAGGAGGGAGAGGGTGTTCTGTAGGTAGCTCGACCGCCACCGCTGACAGGTCGAGTACCTCGGTCGATGATGCCAGCTCTCTGGACTTTCCCGTCGATGACTGTCAATGATATCAACAAAGTAAGAAGAGAAAAGAGGCCCTGGTCAGAACCTCTTCTCTAACCGAATCTACAGCAGAGAGAACAAGAGAAAACATACCATTAGGGAGTCGAGAAACGATTGCAGGAGATTTCGCCCTACCGAACTCTTCGTAAACCTCGAGTTGCTGGAGGAGAAGGCCGTTGGGTCGGATCCGAAGCATATCGGGCAACATGTTGATGTTGACAGAAGCCTGTGTCCCATCCCAGAACGGCTGGTTCGTACGTTGCTATATATCAAGAGATTGAGCAGAAAGAATAAGCACATGATAGGCGAACGAGTTGAAGAATAAAGCTGAAAACAAGACGCACTTCTCGGTGTTTTCGTCGAAGAGCAAAGGCAGGCGTCAATGTCTCGTCCACATCGTACACCGCCTTGTCCTGAGCAGCTTTCTTGATAACGGACGCTGCAAGGTCTAAGTTACAGGTCACCACAGCAACAACCGACTCGGATGGAATTGAGGACTTTGAAATCAAGATCGAAGAGATGTTTAGCAAACCGGGGTAACAATTCATGATCATGACTATCACGCATCGCAAAGAAGAAAAGAATGAAGAGAAAGATATACCTCGTTAAACCCGTTCTGCTGCAACAACGCTCTGACACTCGTGGTGATGCTGGTTCTCAGAGGTTCTTTTGAAGTAACCATCGCCAAGTTTCCAGCCAGGTTCTGAACCATAGAATGAGCAGCCTTCCTCATCTTTGACTCGTCGGGCTCCATCGCAAAATCTTTGGTAATCAGATCTCTAGAAGAAATTCCAGCAATCGTGACTGATCGTTCAACCACTGGAACGACGATCTCCCTGACAGCGCGTTCGATGGCAGTATACACAATTCGTTTCAAACTAGCGTTTGAACTGAACGGAGCGGTCTCCAAGGGGAAAGACAAGAAGGAGGGAAGTTCGGCGATAAGTTCATCCACCTTTCGGTTAAGAGCAGCTTGAGCGGCAGCCGCCGCGGCCTCGGTCTGGTACAACTGAACGGCAGACATTCGTTGAGACGCGTCGGTACCGACGCCTCCCGCTCCTCCGCCAGCGGCTCCAGCAGCGTAACCTCCAGGGCCCATGGAGAGTCGTTCAAGATCTTGAACGAGTGATCCACCGGGCAAACCGGAAGCAGCAGCGGCGGCGGCTGTCGCAGCCTGGAGGATCTCGGCCGGTCGATCTCTGATGATCGTAGTGGGTACGACCGAACCAAGATCGATCTGAAGAGTCTTGCAAAGAACTTCGATCTCGAATTTCAAGTTCAACTTCAACTCTGCCGTTTGATACAGCTCTACCAACAACCTGATGACCGCCATCAGCCAGGGGTTTGGTGGCCTAAAGATCTTTGAGTCGATGCATTGTTCGAGGATTTTGCACACGAACGGAATGGCTACGATCAACCGTTTTGCGTCGAACCCTTCGACCAAGAGATCCTTCAACGAGAGATGTTTGAATCTGATCGGTTTGTCCCGAGCCAAGGTCAACCTACCAAGCCAAGAACCTAGATTCTTCAACGTCGATCGATCCTGAGCCTGAGTTACCGTCTTTTCAGAGTTCAACAGCACAAGCGCCTTGGCATAGGTCTCGTACAACACGTGTTGTTCCAACGGAGCTCCTCGGTCGAGTGACTGAAGGAACTGCATGTAGAGAACATGGTTGTTTGGCTCGGCCGACACCCGAGCGGTGATAAAATAATGGGCGAACCAACGGGAATGTCTACCCTGGAAGGCGTCTTTCATCTCTGCCACCTTTGTTTCAAAGTTGCTGGGAGCAAGATTATTCACGATAAACAAAATCCGATCTGATGTATCCTCATCGGGTTCTTCCATCCGTTCCGAGCTCACATCAAACGAGTCCAGGTCGAGCGCCTTGAACGTCGGTGGGGGTGGAGGGGCCTCGGCGATCGACCGACCACCACCGCCACCACCAAGGGTACCGTCGGCATTTCGAGCGGCATGATCCATGTCAGCCAACGTCGTTCTGACAAACTCAATTAGATGAGGATGACTGTCATGCAAATTCTGAATGCTGAGAATGGCCTCGCAGACTTCTGGAAACTCGTGCAATCTGGATTGGAAAGCTTGGAGGGCGGTGATACCAAAGGTGAAGTTCGAGCTGACGGCTTCAGGAATTGACTTGAGCGCGTCGATGACGAAGCGAACAGCGACCATGAGAGGGATTCCGTCCACCAACTTTCGAAGAATTAATGAACCAAACAGCTGGCCCGTCAACGAGAGCTCTCTAGGCGGGTAGGTATGGAAGAACTTGTATTCGTCAAATAGAGTATAGAGCATGCAGCTGAAGATCTGCTGTCTTTGTTCGTCCGGTGAGTCCTTCCAGGCGACCAGATGGCTGACAACGGTCTCGACAGGGATACTCTCCGCGTCGTGGTACATCTGATGGTAAATGTTATCGACTTCAGCCTCGATGTCCTCTGGGAAAGTGGCGACCGTCTCTGCGTGGGCATGTTGTCTGTTGGGAAGTATGTTCATCAGTCGGGGGTATAGTTGAAGGGAAAGAATTCGAAGCTCGTCGAGACCGGAGGTGTCGTCTGCAGTGCCTTGATGGGGGGCTCGATCAAGTTGATGAAGAAGGACGATGAGAGTATGAGGAGTGAGAGCGACCGTTTGAGCCTCGCTATCCTGTCGTTGTCGGGCGAGTTCAGAAGTGACCTTGTGGAGGGTAAAGTCAAACAAGGCCGACCGGAACTCGTTTCCTTCAACCTCATCCACTTCGGTAAGCCACTGTTTATTTTATATCCGAACAAGAACAACAAATCAATATTGGCGATCAACTGGTTCTTGAAAACAGAGACTTGGTCCATAGAAAGAAACACATACCAATTCTAAGTCAGACAGCTCAGTCTTGAACGCTAGACAGGCCACGTCCAAAGCGAGTGCAAAAGGTCGCTGGCCGAGCACGGCATCGACGGCCTGCATTTTTCCAGAGTGAAAACAACAACGTTAGCATCCAACCCCCAAGGGGAAAGCTCGTTCCAAATATCAACGAATAATGGAGGGAAAGAAAAGAAACCGACCTTGACTTGTTGGGCGACCTCAAAGATACCGGTGACATTCATGTCTGACGTAGCGTAGACCCTAGCAAAGTATTCGAGCAACAGATCGGATTCCACCTGCCACAATCGGAGAAAGACCACTAAATGGGTGGCATAGTGGGCAAAGAACATGTTGAGTAGTCGGGAGATCAGATCCGCATGAGGTGCCGGCCAGGGTTTCTTCACAGGTTGAGAAAAGGACAGAAGGAGGGATGAAGGTGCAGGCCAGCACAAGAGTTAGGTGACATGACGATACAAATAATTGAAGGAAGGAAGAAAATTCTGTCTACATACCGGATTCATGACGAGACCGAGAAAGACGAGCTCGATTCTGGCCTTCATTCCGTTCTCGATGATCTCCTTGCTCTTTTCGCCAACAATCTCGTCGACGTCTTCTCGTGCTGCTTTCGCACAGAGCTCAAAGATCTCCAACGCGTTCCACTGACTGGTAGTGATCAAACCGGGGGCGTCGTTGACATCTTCGGGGGAGAGAATCTTTGTCAACGTTGGGAGGGCCGCGAGGTTGAATGTGTCTGGGGGCAGAGAGAGAAGAGCATTGAGTAGAGTTAGTTGTGCGGCCGGATGGCTCGTCCACAGTGGGCTCGACGGGGTGGACGGAGTGAGAAGACCTCGGATGGGCGGTCGGCTCGATTGGGAAGGGATAAAGAGGATCGAGACAAAAATTGAAAACAAAGGTGGGGTGAGCAGGGCGAGAGGTGAGGGCAACGAGTCGAACGTCTGGACGAGGGCCGACCAGTCGATTTGTCCGGTTGGGTCCAAGCTGTCGATCGCGCGGATAAGAGAAGCTCCATCGGGGGGAACAACTCTGGTTGGATCTGGTCCGTCGAGCAAGGAGTGAATAAGTCCATTGATGAGAGTCTCGACTCGGGTCTGGAGCGTGTCTTCCTCGGCCGAAGCCCACCATCGTTGGAAAACAACTCGGAGTGCTCCCGGGTCAAGGACATCTCTGCCGAGTTCAAGAAGGAACGAGTGAAGGGCGATGTTTGGGATGGGAAGCGGGATCGAGCCGAGGGAGGAAGCGATGAACATAGGGCCAAACTTGAGGGCCAACGCGTGGAAAAGAGCCATCTGTTGGGGAGCCTCGAGCAAGAGTGGCTCGAGTGGGGAGAGCAGGGTGGAGAGCAGCAGGGTACCCATACCGGGACTGATGTCGGCATCGTCGTCGAAAAAGCCGGACGGGCCGGAACGGAGGACATCGATGGCATGGGCGAAGGAGTCTGTGATGATTTGTCTGGCAGGTTCGGCCAATCTGACGGATCGAGAAGAGATGATGCCTGCTCCAAAGGTGAGTCGTTCTCCGGGTGATAGGTTCAATCGGGATACCAGTAGCGGTAGGGAAAGTGTTCGCGATGGATCCGAGTCAGGAGCCTGATCAATGGCCGTCGCGAAATGGGATGCTGTGACGGAAAAATTAGGGAAGAAGTTCAGAAGAGATGGAACAAGAAGACAGGAAGAAGAGGCAAAACCGGGAAGAGAGAGAGAGGAAGAGATATCAGAAGAGAAAAGAACAAGGGAGGAAGAAATGAAGTGAAGGAAAAAAAGAAGAGAGACATCAGGGAGAAGGGGAAAACAGAAGAAAGAAGGAGAGAGGTAGGAAGGGAAGGAAGGAGGAAAAAAAGTCTGACAACTTACACAACACAATGTCTCTGGCGACTCGTCTACCCTCCAAGGTCATCAACCTCCATCCGACTAGATTCTGAGAAGACCCGGTTGGGCCAGATTGAAGAGCGGCGATGTTGTTGGCGAGGAGTCTGCGAAGGAAGTATTGGTAGATATCTGGGCCGTGATGGTCGCTCAACGCTCTGATCTCACCAACCCTGCTACCAAAGTTGTCCTCGTTGATGCTGCTGAGAAGAAAGACGATCTGTGCTTTGACGATGCCGAGCAGATTCCTGTCCTCTGCCCGTTCTCTCGTGCCGGATGGATTGGCTGAGGTCTGACCATTACCAGAAGCCTGGACGGAAGCTGACGAGTTCGAGATGGAGGCGGTCGAGGAAGGGGACGAAGACGCGGCGGGGGTGACAGCAGAGGATGGGGCCGCACCGGACAACCCTGGCGGAGGCGGACCCCCTAGGCCCGGCGGAGGGGCGAGTCCTGGGGGAAGAGGCGGCAGCTTGGGCGGAGGGAAGAAGAAAAAGAGGGTGGAGAAGAAGAGTCCCTATCGATGAGGGAAGGCAGAACTGAGGATGGGAGGTTTCAAAAGTATGAGATTAAGGAAAGGTAAGGACAAGAGGAGAACCCTGGGCTTGACAAGGGAGAAATCACAAAAGAAAAAGAAAAGTCTGCCAACCAAGAAGAAAAGGTCAACGATGGGTGTATATGTGTGTTGCCTCTGGGTTTATGTATAGCAGATGGGACCCCAGGGAGTGTGTGTGTGAGAGAGTAAGAGAGAGCGAGGGGGAGGAAGGTGAGTGAACGCAAGGAGGAGAAAGATGGACGAGGCGAAAAAAAAAGAGAGAAGGCGGCCGATCGAAGGGAAACCAGGGCTGAAAACGGTTTTGTAGTGTTTTGTAGGAACTTATTAGGAAGCGCTGTAGTCATTTTGTGGTACTTTTGTAGTCTTTCGGGAACACCACGGAACGTGACTATATGCGCATCTTGAGGTCAACACACATACATATATCCTGTAAGGCATCGTACTACCCTTGTTGAGATCATCGTGTGAGGTGCTGTATGCAGCACATTGATGATTTGTGTATGAGAGAAGAGAAGGCAGATGATCGCCTGGACGGAAACGCCTGATGTCGCTCTGCCTTCTGAATCATCTTTCCCTCTCATCAGGGTGAGCAAAGATGGCCATCATCGTCATCCAGATGCTGGCCAAGGCAGAGAGTACAGATATTGGAAGATCGTACATGCTCGGAACATCCAACATGCTGCATACGCTGTACGTAGTAGATGCATGCATATGTTGGCCAAACGGAGTAGACACTGGACAACACACAGAATAGGCGAACTACAAACCGTTATAGTCAATTGCAGATGATTCACTATAGATCGTTCACTCAGACACTACTACTACGACTACTACTACGTTCATCATACACAAACTTCCACCTTCACCCAAAATCCATAGAGGGACCATGTTCTACAGCACTTTATAAACCCTACTCTCGCCATAGATATCAAAGATGTCGTACACAACACCCGTAAGAGATGATGACTGCAACGCGCTCCAGAGTTCACCACAAGAAAGCCCGCCCTAGGGATGACCCCAAGGGCATGGACACGTGTCTGTGGCGAGTGTAGCCAAACAGGCTATGCAGAGCTCCGTGCCTTGATCCATCCGTAACCAATGGGCCCCCATCGGCCCTGCCGTAACCGCGTCCAATCAGACCTCGTCCTTCTTCTTCCTTCCATCAACGAGCTTCACCAAAGACCACCACGGATCTTCCATCGTTTCATTCAGATCCTCAGACGCTCTCTCTCCCCCTCTCTTTCTCTACTACACATACTCAGAGCCTCTCGTCCGTGTTCACGTAATCCAATTTATCATTTGCTCTCATGCTGGCCACCACTGCATTTCGTAGGCTGCCATTCAGACAGCCAGCATCGATCATCTCCAGGTCGATCGCTAGCTCTTTACCTGCCCTGGTCAGGAAGCCTACCTTTGAACCTCTCATCTGGGAGAGTGAGCCAGAGTTGCCGACTATTGCTAAGAAGAGCTCACGCACCACCGCGTCTCACACGGTCGAAGGGTCAGTGTCTGATTCGCATCTTTTCTCGCCTTCGTTCTCGCCTTCCACATTGTTTTCTTCCCTCCTCTCTCTTACGTGTAATCTCCCGATCTCGTCTCGTTGACTTTACCGTCCCTCCTCTCAATCTCATCCAGACTTGGTAAACTGTCGGCTGCTGAGCTTCTCGAAGAGACCGGCACCCGAGAGGATCGAAAGATGCGTCACTTTACCGTCAACTTTGGACCACAGCATCCCGCCGCACATGGTGTCTTGAGATTGATCCTCGAGTTGAACGGAGAGGTATGTGCTGCCGTGTTCTTTTACATTTGTCGTACCTCTTCTTCTCGGAATGAGGATGTTCTCTCCGATCTCAAACCGGGAACCACTATTTCTCACCGTCCATCATCTGCTTTCTGTTCAAATAGGAGATTCTACGAGCCGATCCCCACATCGGTCTCCTCCATCGAGGAACCGAAAAGCTGATCGAATACAAAAACTACACCCAGGCCTTGCCTTACTTTGATCGATTAGATTATGTATCGATGAGTGAGTCTCTCTCCCGGCTAGACATCGTCTTGTCAAAACTTACTACCGGTGCTCAACGACTTCCTTTTGACATTCTTCTCCTTGCCTTCCTGGTCTTATTCTACCCTCATGTACCCTCATCACATCCAGTGACAAACGAACTCTGCTACTCCCTTGCCGTCGAAAAGCTGCTTAATATTGAAGTTCCCGAGCGAGCGAAATGGATTCGAACACTTTTTGGAGAGATTACTCGGGTTCTTAACCATCTCATGGCCGTCCTCACCCATGCCATGGACGTCGGAGCACTCACTCCGTTCCTTTGGGGTTTCGAAGAGAGAGAGAAGCTCATGGAGTTTTATGAACGAGTGTCAGGTGCCCGGATGCACGCCGCATACGTTCGACCGGGTGGAGTCGCTTTCGATCTCCCTCACGGTTTGTTGGATGACATTTTCAAGTGGGCCACCCAGTATTCGACCAGGTCAGTCTCTGCTCGTTTTTTCTAGCCAGGCCGTGTTGGCTCTATCTCGTTCTTCCTTCTCAACAAGCTTCTCTTTTTTTTGTACATCTCATAGACTCAACGAGATCGAAGAGGTTGTAACGGCGAACCGAATTTGGGTCCAGAGGACTAGAGGAGTCGGTAACGTCAGCAGGGATGAGGCTCTTGCATATGGATTCTCTGGTGTCATGCTTCGTGGATCGGGTGTGCCATGGGATATCCGGAAGGTTGCCCCATACGACAAGTATGACGAGGTTGAGTTTGACGTTCCCGTCGGTGTCTACGGAGATTGCTACGATCGGTTCGTCAACTTCCATCCTGTCTTTTTCTTTCCTGTGGGGGCATGGGTTCTTCTTGCTTTCTTGACCTAACAACGAGTTCTCTCTTCTTTTCATTACTTCTATAGATACTTGTGCCGAGTCCAGGAGATGCGAGAGTCTCTTCGCATCATTGGACAGTGTCTCAACAAGATGCCACTCGGTGTAGTCAAGACGGACGATAACAAGATCACCGCTCCTCCTCGTGCGGCGATGAAAGAGTCGATGGAGTCTCTCATTCATCACTTCAAGATTTTCTCCGAAGGATACTCTGTCCCCGCTGGTGAGACTTACTCTGCCATCGAAGCTCCTAAAGGTTGGTTTCCCTTTCTCGTCTTTTCTCTTTCCTCATTCGTCCTTCTTATTGATCTAACTTGCACGTACACGCCCTCTTTCTTCTAGGCGAGATGGCCGTTTACCTTGTCTCGGACGGATCGAACAAGCCATACAGATGCAAGATTAGAGCACCTGGTTTTGCTCATCTCGCAGGTCTCGACTTTATGTCGAGGCACTCTTATCTGCCAGACGTGGTCGCGTTGATCGGAACGATGGACCTTGTCTTTGGTGAGGTTGATCGGTAACCCACAGGTGTTTTTTCCTTGTTATCCGTTTCTTTTTTCCACTATCACATTGTTCTTTTACCTTTCTTTTCTTTTTTATCTTGCCTTGTATGTTCTCTATCTGTTTTTCTGCTCCTTCTTCATTTGTTGTTAGGCATTTTCAATGTGTGTGTAACTTGTTCTTCACTTCCCCCTTGAACGTGACGTTGTAGTCTTTTCTTCTCCTTTTGTTTACTTTCCTGCCCCTTTTGTTCATTACTTCCATCTTCTTTCCATCCGTTCGATCTGTTTGTATTGAAAAGATCAGATGGCATTTGAAAGAAGCGCAGGAAACCGTCTCTTTCAAGATTTCTTTTTACATCACTTCTGCCTGCTCTGCTAGAGATTCTCGGAGTGATGAGGAGAAAAGCCAGAACGAAACGAGAGAAGAGAGTCCATATCACATCACATCAACGACCCTCATGGACCTCACTTTATCCCTCAAACCAATCAACCGATCCGCCAGCCGATCAGTCTCTCTCCTCTTTGATTCCCTCTCTCGTTCCGACCTTACACCTTTGCCCATCAAGAATACAGGTGGATTGAGGCCTGGTCGAGGACTGACACCGGGACTAGAACTAGCGGTGAGCTCGTCGGTCGTCGCAGATGGCACGGTCGATACGGCATGCGCTCGTGGTTCAGTGTCCCGATCTTTCTTCCCTGCACTGCCCTCATTCGTAGTCTCGATCTCGGCCTCGACAGCGCTCGTTGCAGCAGTGGGAGCGGTAGGGGTGGAGACGCCGATCCGACATCGGCCTTGAGCTCGAGTCGCAGTAAGATCGACAACGAGTGAATTGGTGGAGAGTGACGTGATCGCCTTTAAGAGCGTCTTGCTCTCTGCTCGGAGTGATCTGATCGACTCGGTCGTCAACACCGAGTCATCTGGAGTGAATTTATTGGTGGGAGTATCGGCAGAAGCGGAGGTCGAGGTAATACCTTCTACGATGGGTTCTATCGTTGGATTGTCGAGTGTTTGAAGGTGTGATCGAGGGTGGAGGGAAGGAAGGGAAGGAAGGGAAGGTAGAGTCCGTAAAGTCTTGAGCAGAGTTTGAGATTTCAAGAAACTGTTTTCTTGACGGATGTATCGAACAGTGGTCCGTAAGGATTCGATCTTGGTGTATTACAAAAGATTTTGTGATGAAGAAGAGAAGTGAGCCAACAGAAAGATAAAAATCAAGAGTGTAAGTTCAATGCAAAAAGAAGGGGATGGCAAAGAAAAGAGGAGCGATGAAACGAACCTGGTCGATGAGGTAGTGTGTTTCCAAATTTCCCTCGACAGTCGTCATCTCTCCTTGTCCTACTCCTGTTCCTTTCATCGTCGATTCTTCTACACGTTCATTTCCCCAAGAATCAAAAAAAGACAAACACAACTTTCGGTTTCTTGCCTTGTACTATGAAGAGAAAGCAGAAAGAAATGGAACGCGTACCTCCATGAACAGCTTGCACTTGGGTCTGCTTCAGCTTTGTAACATCCGCCTCTGCCTTATCTAGCTCAGCCTGCATGAGTTCGATTGCATCTTCTAATGCCCTTTCATGCTTCTTGACTTTCCCTAGATCTATCTCTAATCCCTCGATCGTTTCGGCCTATTCGTGAAAGAAGGAAACAGAACATCTCGAGTCAGTATGCTGGATACCCATGAAATCTAGGCAGCCGGTTTTATGAGACAGACCTGTTGTTTGGCTGTCTCGACCTTTCGCTCCAAAACCTGGACCTTGACGTCGGTTTCCTGACTCAAACGCTCCTATAGATGATAGATGAAAGATTCAAATGAAATTATCGAAGGGATTTCAGTTCGACCAAGAAAATAGACTGAATTCGAGAAGGAGAATAGAGAGACTGACTCGTTTCTTGATCTCTCTCGATAGTTCTTGAACCTCTTCGTTGAGGCGGACACACTTCTGCTCGGAATCTGTGTTGATCATCGCCTGAGCGGCCATCTTCTCAGCTCGGACTAACCAAGGTGCGCTACTCGAGACTTTTTTTTAAATCCAAAGAGAAAAACTGTCAGTCGAGAGGATTCTTGATGTGCGCAATATTTGATGGACTTACTCTTGATGGCATTCTCCTGCTCCATCAACGTAGGCAAGATGGCAGCCGCTTCTTGTCCAAGGTTGGCGATCAAGCCAGCAATGACGTCCCATGGTTGACCTACTTCACCTGTCACGTTGAGAGTCATGTCTCGGAGTAATGAGACAAACGTCGACAGTTGAAGAGTCGATTTAGATGATTTGATCTCTTCCACGTGACCTTTGATCTGTTGAGCGAGCTAGACAAAGTAAAAGTTTGATCTATTAGTGCTGATTCTGCTTCAGGCGCCGTCAAAAGGATTAGAGTGGGCGGACTTGGATGGCAAAATCAACAGCATTTGAGACTCGAGTAACCAGAGAGTTGAGATGGGGTAAGAGTGTAGGCTGTAACGCAGACGAGCTTTGAACAAGGTCTTCGACTCGTTTTACCAATTTCCTAAGGAGTGATCGTCGGTCCTATCAGTATGTCATCTTTTGCTCGTGTCTGAGTCAGATTAAACAGCAACTTACTTGGAAGCCAATTTAACAGACTTTACTAACTCAAAGAGGTGATCGATGGGAGCATAGATGACCTCATTTAAGCTAGTAGCACCCGTTTCAATATGAATCTCGGAATCTTGAGCGGCAGTGACGATAGCGTGCTTGGCAAATCCGACAGCGGCCAAAAAATTGTCAAGATCGTAGTCGAAACCAAGAACCATATCCAGCTCGCGTTCTCCAAGATCGAGGTCCGACTGATTAAAGTAAGCCTCTTCTAGATGTTCATACTGAGCGATATGCCTGTTTTGTCAAGCGATTGTACGTGCAAAACGATACATTCGAGGGTTCGCGTTTAGGTCCTGGTGGAGGCATTGTTTCTATCTAGTAAGAACAAAGACTGACTTGATAAGATCACCCATGCAGTCCGTATCCTTGAACTCGTCCTTTCGAAGAAGTTCAATGTATCCATCCATTCGTTTCTCAATTCCAGAGAGCTCGTGGTAGACTCCACAAATCTTGACATAGAGCTCTGGAGAGCATCGTTTAAGAATAGCAGCGAACCGTCTGTTGAGTAGACTGAAGTGTGATAATTTACCTCGCATCTTTTCCCCAGAAAATATAACCAGATGATTGATGTTAGAAACGGGAACGCATTTGACACGGTAAGAATACTATTCGAGACCATACATAGAAAGAAGGGGGATGACTGACCTCGCAGGTGATAACCAGAGTGTCGGATGAAGCCACATAGAGGTCTTCTGGCAGATTTTGGTTTTGGCCAATGATAGAGTTCATCAGAAGGGTCTTCTGAGCGAGCCGATCGAAGAAGAGGACGCAATTAGTAGCATCTGCATCAAGCTCGAAGTAGGGCTTTGGAAGGTAGGCCTATAGATGATGAAAGTCGGATCAGTCGTGCGGGCATAGAACCGACAAGGAATTCGCAACATACCTGAAGGATAGAGATATGCTCTGATGCCTGAGCATTTTGAAATTTCAGCAGGTCAAGATCAATGGCTTTCGACTGTGCTTTGGCCACAGTTGACTGTAACTTGAGGTTCTGATTGAGGACTGATTGGGAATGAGAAGTCATGTTCTCGGTTGATGATTGCTGAGAAACCTGTCGTTCTCGTAGATGCTCAAGCTCACTACTCTCGCCGGTTTCAGTTTCGACATCAAATAAAGAAGCAACCGCCAAGACGAGATCAACAACTCTGCTATCTGACGACGTGTTCCAAGCAGAAAGACCTGCGCGGACTAGCAAACGGATAGGAGCACTTACGCTTGAAGCTCCATGACTAACTCCCGGAATTGAGAGATGGTTCCTTGATGATCAACTACCAGATCTTCAAGATCCTCCGACTTTCGGACTTGTTGCTTGTACAATGATTCTCGGATATCTGTCCAAAAGAATCCATCAACCAAATGGAAAGTCAGGTCAGTCTCAATCTTCTCCAATTATGATGAAAGGGCCAAAGATAGAGAGGTTTTACCAATTTCCTCTTGTAGTTGCTTCTCGGTCTCTACATGATTTTCTTCAAGCTCATCATTCAATTCTTTAAGCGCTTCCAAGTCTTCGATCGTGATTCTCATTTCCTCCAATTTCTATTAGATAAAAATCAAGGAAAAGAGAGGGAGCAATTGAACCCAGATGATGAATCAGCACATTATCGACACCGATCTAAATGGTCAAGTATTAAAGAAATCCGAAACATACCTCGCCCATGGCCAAATTCTTTCCGGTAAGCAACTCGAGCATCTCCTCCGCTCCGAGCGCATCATCCAACTGGATCTTGAGATCCTCTACCTGGAGCTCTGCATTTTCCAGACTATTCTTTACTAACTCGTATTGAGCTTGTTTTTCGATAAGAATGCAACGGCATTCGTCTCCATCCGGTCAGACGTTGTCTTCTTCAATCGGAAGGAAAGGGAGAAAAGGGGACAGACTTTGCAAACCAGCAGTCTCGGATAAATCCTTCTCAAGTTCTGCTATCTTCATCCGGTTTTCTCTGTCTGTTTCACCCGACAAATCGCGTAGCCTGATGTAATCAAATTCATCGATCAGTGTCTTATTTCAAGTTGTTCAACTAGCTACTTGAGTTTTGAGGATAGAGAGGAAAGGAGCAGGGGCAGGAGATGGCGACGTACCGAAGAAGAGCATCTTTGAGTCGATCGTTATGTTTTTCTAGTTGTATGAAAGCTATTGAGGATCGTTCCTCTCCAGACCCGACATCGCTCGGAGGCTGTTCGTACTCATCTGAAGCAGAACAAAGCGGAGTGATTCACGATCGTTTTAAGTTACAGACGTCAGACAAAGAAATTTTGGATACTAGGGACATGATGAGAAAACAGGATAAACGAACCGTTCCTTGCTTTGAGCGTCTCAACTGCCACCTCCAGATCAACGACTCTCTCCTTCTCGTGCTCTAACTCTAGCTCGAGCGACTCCCCTCGTTCCTCCGCCATTTCCTTATCGAGAGTGGCCATCTCTAATTGGTCGTTCGTGTCTTGTAGACGGGCTTCGAGAGAGGCGTTGTGCGATTGAAGAGCAGTGGTCGTCAGGCGGAAGTGTGTCAGCTCTGTCTGAAGCGTTTGGATTTTTGCTATTCGTTTATCAACAAGAGGAGCTAACAGAATCAGTACTCTCACTCTCACTCTTCTCTACAACAAACAGAACGGAGAAGATCGAAGGAAGACGGTGACATACACTGCATTACCCCTACAGCTCTCCTTAACTCATCGACTTCTCTCCCTTTCATCTCGGCCGCCCGTAACTTTTCAATCTCTTCTCCTCTCTTCGTCTCCACAACCCTTAGCTTGATCCTTAATTCTTCCATTCCTTGGTCTCTGATAAGTGTCGTCCGATGAACCCTGCTGCTCTCTGCATCCTCCGAGGCCAACGCAGACTCCATTGGAAGAGGCACCTTCGGTTTCGGTGGTGAAAGTCTAGAAAATCTCAAAGGTTGTGTCGAGGATGATGATGACGATGACGGGTCGTTCGATGATTGAGGTAGATATGGAGGTAGTGCTGATAGGCCTCTCGTCGGTGGTGGTAATGGTAATTCATCCTTCTCAATATCTTCGGTTGGTTGACTAATCCCACCGACTCTAGGTGTCCGTTTGTCGTTCATCTGCCCGCGCCTATCTGCAGAGTTCTCTGCACTATCACCATGCCCTTGCTCTTCAGCTTCCTGCTCAGGTTCGGCCTCCTCTTCCTCATCAGCACTCACAACAGATCTTGTCGGTTGACGATGTTGGTTCTCGTTTGGCCTAATGCTAGGGTATGGAACCGAGGTTGAACCGATCTTCCGGGTGGATCCCAGGGTTGTTTTAGTCGAGCTTGAAAGAATGGTCGGATCTGATGGTCTCAGACTTGACTTCCCGATAGGCGTGATAGGTGGAGGGAGCGGACTGATCGATTGTCTGGATTGCTGCGCTGTTGTTGTTGTCGCCGCCGTCGTCGTCGTCGTCGTGTTTGAAGAAGGTACCCTACCGAGCGCGCTGCTCGAAGATGGACGAGAAGAAAGAGTAGATGCGCCTGTGGCTGTGGTTGTATTCGTAGGCGTAGGTGGTATAGATGGCCTAGACGCCAACTTCTGAGGTGATCCCGCTCGACTGATAGGACCAGAGTTCGATGTTGAAGGTAGATGAGATGACTGTCTGCCAATGGCATATTTGGTGTTGGGAGTCGAAACAGAGCCGGCTATGGAAGGTCGGGAAGAAGGTCGACTTCCTGTGGTAGACGATGACGCAGACGATGATGGCCTGGACTGCTTGTTTCCCCATCCCCAGACGGAGCAAACAAACAAAAAGAATAAAGAACCTGAGCGACGACCATTCTGCCTAGTACAGTCGCGCTCGAAAGAAAGCAGAGAGAATAGGGAACACATACGAGTGGTAGCTTGATAACCGTCACCTGCGACGGTCGAACGAACACCCCATACTTTTCACGACACGAAAAGTAACTCTCGCCAGCTACACTTCCATCGTTCTTCCCATCAGGTCCGAATCTTCCCATGCCCCATACCCGGCCCAATCCCAATTTTATGTCAGTCTCTGTACCACTCGAACCAGAGAACGTGCAACAGAAGAGAGAGCAAGTTATATAAGTAGAGGTACAGGGAGTAGTAAAGATACATACAGCTCAACACCGACCCAACGTCCTTTGGCAAAGGTAGGATTCGTACCCGTCCATCTTATGATTCCCTGTCCAGCAGAAACAGTGACTTGAGAACCGACGATCAGATCTGGGCCTTGAGGCGGTACGCTCGAGATGACAGAGGAAGGACGAGAGGCCATCTATTAACACGTCCGTGAGTGTATGTATGTGTATGAGCGAATCCTCGTAGAAGGGACAAGTAATTCCTCGTTCTCGTCCCCGTTCCTATGACGAACGAATAAGGGATATATAAGGAAACCCTCCCGTATTCAAGGAGCGTATCTACCTATCTGTTTATCCGGCTGACTCGGTATCCGACGTTGGATATTTGACGCCTTGACGTGTATACGTATGCGTTGGGTCGAAGAGTCGTTGGTTCTTGAGGTTGTCGTCGTTGATGGTGATGGTGATGGTGATGTTGACAATCGATCCGAACCGGACCCTCTCCGACGATTCAAAAACAAAAACTCAAATCCGGCCTGACATCCACCATCCTATCCATCAGGCCTTCTCGCGCTTTCCTCACGTCCTCCTCTTTCATCATCTTCTCGCCTTGTCCGACTTTGCTGATGTTTCGATGAGCCTTGTTTCTTCAAGCTCTCCTTCTCAGTATTCTCAACAAATTCTCAGTTATAGCCAAGGGTGTGTGAATAAATTGAGATAGATAGAAGTACAAGAAACGGATCTAAAGGAGAAATAGAGATGGAAAGATTTGTACACAAGAAAACCCCACTCGCTTCTAGCCCTCAGCCTTCAATTTTGATAGACTGATCAGAAGGAAAGGGCCAGAGTGCATATAAAAAGAAGAAAGAGAATAGAGGATGAGTCATAGAGAGTAACGAAGATTAACTATAGACACAGGAATTAAATAAAGTGTAGGTGTGAATGTGAATGTAAAGCAAGACAACATGGATGAACGAAAGAAGAGGGATCGTTAGAGAAACAAGACATTTTGCTGACAGAAGGGACAAGGTGGAACGGGGAAGGGCTCTAATGGCCAGAAACAAAAAAGAAGAGGAACAAAAAGAGCAAAAGTTTACAAATATACTCGTTCTTCTCCCATAAGAGATCAGTTCAAGGGGGAAAAGGAAGAAAGAAGAAAAAATCATCTAAGAAAGAAAAAGAACACACTAAAGGTGAACTCTAGAGAGAAACCTTTCGTTCCTCTCCCCAGAAGATCCCGGACTCTTCAAGGAATCCGGCTGGCCTGCCAGCGGCAGTCCCTGTAGACGTCCCGTTTGAACTCCAACCGGCCTGTTTCCCAGGGCTGTATCCCATAGGCGAGCTTGGTCCTGAATGAAGCAACTGAGGTGTCGTCTGGCCTGAAGACCCAGAATGAGAATGTGTGCCACTGAGTGCAGGCGAGAAGAAACCTGAAGGCCCGACAATCCGTTTAAAGGCCGAACTCGAGCTAACTGCAGACGGGGTGGTCGACGCGTACGATGAGGCCGACTTTCCGGTCGATGGATCGTACACCGGTGACATCGAGCTTGACGTGGAGAGGGATGAAGGCGAGGAAAACTGATCGCCTCTATAGAAACAGTACTTGTCGATGAAAGCGGCATAGCCAGCGGAAGAAGCTTCTGCCATTTTTCCAACCTCTACCGCCAACCTTCCTCTCTCTCCCGGTGCGGCCCCACCGGTGACTCTGACAGGTTCTCCCAGAACGACGCCGACGTCGGTCTCGCCGTCTGTCTGACGTTCAATAGGCAACTCGGCGGACATGACTCCCGGACTAGATTCCAACAAGGCGGATGTCGGTGTTTCCGGTAGCGTCGGGCTGAAACTCGGGCTTGGGGAAGACATAGGCGGACTTGGCAGATCCGAAATCGGTCCGGTATATGATGACGATGACACCTGCTTGGAAGATAAGGAAGATGGTCGGGATCGAGACTTTGTGGGAGGAAACGATCCAGCATGGTTCATAAAGTACGACGAAAGTTCGTTCGACTTTACCTTTGTCTGGGGCGGAGCCTGTGTGGCCAACGTATCGGTCTGATCCCATGTTTTCTGTCTGGAATGACTCGGCCTGACGGTTCTTTTGCCCGATCCAGAGGGAAGGACAATGGATGCAGAAGGACCGCTGACCTCAGCCTTCGGCGTGATCGCCTCCTTCTCCAGACGAGGGGGACAGTTTGTGGTAGGAGTGGGAGTAGAGACCTCAAATAGAGGAAGAGGCTCATCATTTTTCTTCGAGGGCGGAGAAGAAGCCGTCACTGCTGTGGTCGTTGATGAAGTTCCAGGAAAAGACCAGCCGGAACCCAAGATCGGACGTTGTTTATCGATCACGGATATGTGCGTATTGATAGGCACCGGTGCCGTTAACGGCTTTTCCCCAACAGGTCCAGTAAATAGGGTCGAGGCCGTGACCGCAGGTATCGGCTGAGGGTTTCCTCGTGGAGGTTCGAGGAGAGGCAAGAATGTGCCTTGTTCCATCAAGGGTCTCGCTCTCGGTCTTTTTGGGATTACCGGGTTCGGAACGGTCTGTGCTGCTGTCGACCCAACTATCGATCGGATCAACGGAGACGTGGTCACAAAGCCAAATTTGTAGTTGGATCCACCATTAGAATCCCACCATTCTCTTCCTCCGTCTATTGAGTATTTGACGGCAAGAAGCAGAGTCTTTTCGTGAATCTTGGGTCGAACGTCTGCGAGGTTGATGGTAAACGTGAACCTATCCCAGCCGGACGAGTGGTTAGGTCCAAGACTGGACGCTGGGATATGAACGGCATGAGATGCGGTGACTTCAGAAACTGTCTGCCAGTCATCCATGGCTAAACAGTTGAGGAAGACAGGGAAGTAGAGAGGAGGCCGATTCATCAGCAAACCACGCAAGCAATCAAAGAGGAGACACGAATGAGGCTCAAAAAGGACTCACTGAACCGGACGGTAACCCATTTGCCAAAGGTAATATTCCTGACAATGACGTTACCCTTCAGCACCAACCTTTCAACCGGCTGAGCCTCATCAATTAGATGCACACTTTCTACCATGACCTCTTCGCCTTCTGCAGGCAGTACGATCTTTCCTCTACCCGGGTCGAGGTTGAGCCCTTTCGTTCTGGGTATCATCGCAGAAACCTCCTTCTTGAGGTCGATCCTATCCCTAGCGGATAGCTCGCCGTTGGGATAACTGACTTGACCGCCGGAAGGACCACCACTACCTGGGAGGAAACCTGTGTTGGATCGAGGGTTCCATGTACTGAAAGCGCCGTGGAAAGAAAATCGAAAGCCTTCGACCTCGGTCTCCGTGTCCGTCCCGCCAAGCCCGTTCACATCCTCCCCCTCGAGCGCACGCGTCACTGCGGTCACCTTGTGGTCCCGCTTGAAGAGCACGACCTTCTCGAGCTCCCCGCCCTCCCCATCCTCCCCGCCCGCAAAGCGAAGCGTCTTCTTCTCGACCGACGGCAGCCCGTCCTCGCACGGCGTCGCCGGCTCCGACCGCGCACAAAGCCAGTACGCATCGTGCTCGTTCGAGTCGTTCTCCCCGCTGTCCGACACGGCAGCCGAGCCGGGCGTCGAGGTCGACCGCCGCTTGAGCGACGGCTTCACCAGCTCGCCCGACTTTTTCCTGATCAGCGGCGGCGGCAGCGGCGCAGACATGACCCCCTGGACGGACGGCCCTCGGCTGCCACCGCTCGGCGGGCTTGGGATGTCGACCCGGAGAAGGGACGTGGCCGAGCCGGTTCGTCTGTTGAGAATGTTGGTTGATTGACCTCCAGCGGGCGAGGCTGCTTTTCGCCTGGGAGTTGGCGCGGACAATGGAGAAGATGGGGCCGAAGAAGCGGGTGAATGGAGAGACGGTCTCAGGCCGTTAGCAGATGGAGAGGACGAGGAGGACGGAGAGGGAGAGGGAGAGGGGGATGGGGATGGGAGGGGAGTGGTGGTGGTAACAGTAGGGATGGGTGAGAGTTCTCTACCGATCGTCTTGTCCGCAGACTGTCTCCTCGGAATGGTCATTCCCGGCCCTGGCGCCCTCGCCGGACTGGAAGACCCGTGACTCTTGGCTCGTCTGGGTAACCCGGGCATGGGACCGGATTGGAAAGCAGGTGGTGCGTCGTCCGGGGAGGCAAACCGGTAGGCTGATCTCGAGCTGGGAGAATGCTGGTAGGAAGATCTACGGGGAGGTGTCGGTTGAGTCGGGACGAGCATGGTGTCGGTGGTGATGGTATCGGCTGTCGGACAGGACAAAGGCACGGCAGAGTGCAAGGTCAAATCTTTAATCTTTGGGGATGGCAGAGGCGACACGTAGGGCATGATCCACCGTCAAGACGATTTGAAGGTGAGGCGTGAGAATTGAAGGTAAGGAGAACAAGGGATGATCTGCTTTAAGATTTTCTCTGTGAACGAGAGACAAAAGATAACACCAGAAGTTAGGATGGACGTCCGAAAGGAAAGAAGGACGGGAACTGGGAACAATCTGTTGATTGGATCAATATGAACAAGGACGGGACGGATGGTCAACCAGGGATGCCCTGCCGCTCTTGGAGTTCCTGGGTGTCCATCTCTTGTATGAAGTACCAAGAGATCAAGGATCTGTTCCTGGGGTCCAGAACCACCTGGGCTGTTCACAGTTCGGACCGGTCCGCAACAACATACCCACAACACATCGTACACCCAGAACAACACTCCCACACCCCTTGAACACACAGAGGAACTATGACGGCCTGCTCTTGGACGTCACCCGCTCCGGCCGTGTGTTTCATGATGATTCCCGCAGTCCTACCGGCCGAGCGCTTCCGATGGAGGGAGTTTCTTACGTGAGACGCACAGTGAACAAAACCCTAATTACGGATCTTTTCCTTCTTTTTTTCTTCCCCTTCTTTTTCAGAACTCTAAGGGAAGACGATGGTCCGAGAGACAAGAGGGGAAACGAAAACAAGGAGAGAAACGAATGGCGTTGGGAATATAGAAATAGACAGAACATAAGGAACTCACAGAGAGAAAGAGTATATGTATATGTGTGTGTGTGTGTATGCAGATAGATGCAAACTCGAAACTCCCAGGAATCGGTTCTTTGCAAAAGTACGGAAAGGGGAACGACGACCGGATTAAACTGGCAGGATTAAAGATGATGTGCACGTTTTGCGTGCGTGTCTAGGTCTGGAAGATAGATTACCAGAGGATCCGTCCTGTGAATGAGATTAGGTATGTATGCAAAAAGTTCAAGACAAATGCAGCGACGGAAGCACGCCAAGATCTATCTACAGTGTAAGTTGGCTGGCACACATGTATACGCACATATCCGCACACAACACGCACAACACGCACAACCATTCACACAAAAACATTAGCAAACAACGAAGGAGAAAGCAAACGAACGAGCACTTGATGGATGAAACCATCCATCTGTACTTACAGAAGTCTCTGTGATCGGAGTGTGTATCCCAAACGGCCGAACCAGACGATCTGCCTTGGGTGAGCGTGAGTGTGGGGAAAGAAAAGAGAACGAGAGGAGGGGCAAACAGGAACGAGAGGAAAGAGGGGAACCGACCGGATGGAAGAACTGGACAGAATGTTGGGGAGAGGCCGTACGCATAGGCATACGCACGCGTGTGTTTTCCAGGTACAAGGGCAAGCCTAAAGAGACATTCACTGCGGATATCATATGTGTGTATGTCATTCGCAGAATCTGATCGTGTTATCGATCATGATCGACATGTCTGCTCGCGCCCTGAGATCATGCGCAGTCCCCAAGGGTCCAGACCAAGTGGACGCAAATTGCTTTCCCCCGCCCGGCCCTCTCTGGCGCTCGGATCCACGTAAACTCATAACGTCACATACCTTGTCCTCGGGTCCCATCTATTTATGCCCTAATTATGTTACAGTTTTGCGTGAGTGTTTACGCGTGTGTTGTGTGGTCATTGTCATCAGGGCACTCCCACCTATACTGGCCCTGTTAATAACCCTAACAGGATGTTTCTCTTCCCTTCATCCCCTTTCGCTTTTGCCTCCGTAACTTTCCTCCGGCTGTTCTCCTTGCTCTTCCGGGATGAGTAACCGATCACGTGCCACATTGTTTACATTCATCAGGTACACATTCCGGTCGCACATCACACCCGCCGAGCCTCGTACCTTCTGACGAGATCATCCCTCTCTAGTTCCCAGTCCCAGCCCATCCTGGCAGAGACATACGTTCTCGGTCCGACTTCGTAGCCTTCGCTGCCCCTTCTGATCTTTAAGCCCAGTGGCTTGTCGTCATCATCATCTCCCTCTTGCCATCGTTGCTCTTCCACTTGGTCCTCATCAGACCATCCGTCGTCGGCTCTGATGGACGCCGAAGAAGCGTGTCCCTCCCGAGATCGAAGAAGATCTTGTCTCATTTCAGATCCAGGACGGTACCGACTGGACGTGGGTTGGAGCGCAGGGTTCAATATGTCTCGGCCATAGACAAACCCATGGGATGATTCGGTCGTTCCGTCTTCAATCACCCTCCTCGGTCGAGAGGGAACGTATGATGGATCGGGCGGTGGCCAAGAGAGCGCTTGGTATGGATCTTTATGTAGATCGACAGATGGAAGAAGAAGAAGAAGAAGAAGAAGAAGAAGAAGAAGAAGAAGAAGAAGAAGAAGAAGAAGAAGAAGAAGAAGAAAAGCACAAGAACATGGCGTGTCAGGATTATGCGCGGGGTGGGTTTGATATAAAACAATGAAGAGTCGGGGTGAGGGTTGCTATCAAGGATGGGAAAGAGAGAAAGGAAAAAAAAAGATTCAAAGGGGTCATCCCCTTTTACTTTTGTATGCGGATTCCCTGTTTCGTTTGTTCTTTACACGAGAACGACAGAGAACTCACCTTCCGATCTCCTTTCATCCCCTCCACTTTTTCCACTCCCCAAACCCTCAGACTGCTTGCTCGCCTACCCAACTTGTCGTCAGCCCTGTCTCTCCCTCGGTCTCGGTCTCACATCCACCAGGTCTCCTCCGTTGAGGTTCCGTCCCACCTTGGAGAGCACTCACCACTGCGCCCACCATCACAGCCGCTGCACCTCCTACCGAGCCCGATAGACCCGACCGATCGGCCCGCCTTCTGTCTCTTCCCGTTTCTTTTTTATCTTCTCCTAGCCCCTCTTGATCTGTCTTTCGTCGATGGAAGCTAACCCACTCACCAGTCCCATCGGCAATCTCGAAAGAGAGCCCATCGCCTGGTGTCTCCGTCCACGGAAACAGCCAAGCAAGAGGGGAGCTCCCAAGAACAGAAATTATGTTGAACCAGGGACTAATACTATATGGATATCTTATGTCCTTAATTCTACCTCGACGGATCAGTGTCGCTACCTAGAAAAGGCAAACGGATTAAACTTTGAGATTTTGGAATTTTCGGACAGATGTAAAGAAGGAAGGCTACCTTGTCTTTCTCCCATGCTTCGATCGTCGTCGTATTTGACCAGAGTGACCAATAATGATACATTCTGTTTTTGATCCACATCCATATTCAACTCAGTCACACCCTCTCTTGTCTTTTGTCCTTTCTGCTTGAACGTTGAGAGAAAACCAGAGAAACAGGGGAAACTTACGCCATCATGGACACACCGATCAACACCGGCACGCATGCCACAAAGTTTAACACCGTCAATACGACCTCTGCCGCTGTCGGTTCTTGCTGTTTTGCCATTAAGTCATTGTTTTTCAGTCAAACAGCCAGACTTCAGCGATACGTGCCTGACACGTCGGATAGACAGTGGAAAAGAAGAGAAGAATACACGAACAAGAAAGGTGTTCTCTCCGCCTTGAGCAAAATCCCACACTCTATATGCCATCATCCAGAAATGATATGTGCCTGCAAAAAGTTTCCTTTTCAATTGTCCGTCAACATACAATGTTCGATCTCCTTAAAAACTATTCAAAACAGGGCCAAGGCCTAAAGAAGACAGAAGCGAATGACTTACATGCTAGTACCACGTAGGTTAGAAATCGGACAAAAGACGCGTAGTTGTGATGACCAATGCAGTTCGCCACCCACGGACACTAAAGATGTGAACATGAGAGGGGAGAAAAAGGAGCAAGGGGCTGTGAGTATAAGAATCAACACGATATTATCTAAAGAGCATAGGCTTCACGAACGTGATGATCCATTCGAAGAACACATCTATTCATGGCCAACCATCACAAAACGTAGGGATAGTATCAGGCGGGTTCCTCAACAAATTATGCGAGAAAGAAAATGGGTAACAGACCGTTTACATCTTCTGCAATGATGGGCTGTGAAGTCCCGCAAGAAGAGCTTGAATCAAATCTGTCTTGAGGTGCAAGATGCAAGATGCAGAAACATACCTCGTGGAGGTTTGTAGACAGAGCATTTCGAACAGAACCGGGGACCCCCCGTGAGCTTCTTTACCTCGACATCTTCCGAAGAGAGGTCCGGTTCCTTCGATGGAGATCATGCCAGTACGTAAGAAGAGCGCAAGGTTAAAGGTTGAGCCATTGAGGAGGCATCGGTAGAGAAAGTTCAACGGCATACCCAGTTTGGTGGTATTCTTCCTGGCTCTGTTGTCACACAGAGATAGTAGCACCAAAAGATTAATCCCACCAGGACACTTCACAGAGAGTTGAGGTAACAAACAGATTAGTTAAAATTCCTTCGGGAGATCACACATCGGATGATCATACAAGAAGGAAGGAAGTCTTACTTGAAAGGTACTAGAAGTCGAAGCAATTCGATCGACCATCTCTTCCCATAGAACGGCCAGATGATGAAAATCTGGGAACTATATGCGATGAACGAGATCAATGAGATCGCGAATGTAATCCTGTAGATATTCAAGAAAGATGATCCCAGAGTCAAACGGCTACCTGAGTTTAAACGGAACACATCTGGATTCTTACCATATCTTTTCCCACTTGTCTGCCATACAGAGAGCTGCCAGAACAAAGTTGATGACAACGATGATGATGGATGGTGATGATGATCAAAGATAACGTCGGCAAGAAGAAAAGTGAAACTACCCCGGTTGAAATCGACTCTCATCTTCTTCCTTGCCTTCACTCACTCCAAGCGGTCCTATCGCTCCTCATCCATCTTCTCGCGATGAGCTCTCCGTCATGGGATTAGTATGTGCTCTATATGTTTTCATTCAAATCCACACGCATAGACATGCTAATCATCATTGTGTCTGTCCACCTGTAGTATCATGAAGTTCGTGTCTCAAGTTTCATCTCTATGCGCTCTGTTTTCTCTGATCTGTTTTCTCTGTATATATCTGTCTTGATCTAAAACTAGATTCGTGATCGCGGGTGAAGCAGCTACAGGCAAGACATCAATATTGTACCGACTCACCGACTCTCGATTCTTGACGACACCCGACCCAACAATCGGTGTCGAGTTTGGTTCCAAACTGTTACGCGTGGCGCCTCTACCTCCTAAACCTTCTTCCCCTTCCGTTCCATCCGGAGATTCAGGAACCGGAGATGTCGCCAGTCAAGCACTAGTGGCACAACCTGAACGTGATGAGACCGCCGAGCAATTGGCAGCAGCAGTAACGGTACCGACGGTAGAGGGGGAAACAGCCGAAGAAGAGGAAGAGGGAGCCAAGTGGGTCAAGCTTCAATGCTGGGATGTTGCCGGGTCACCAAGCTTTCGAAGCATCACCAAGAGTTATTACCGAGGAGCAGCTGGTGCACTACTCGTCTATGTTTGTCCATATATGTCTAACTTTCGTTTCGGTCACTTGAATGCCAATGTGGATGTCTGACTTTGTCATCTGATGGGACCACTGGGGGTGCAATCGCCGACCAATTACCACAGGATGTTACCCGTTCGCAAACGTTTCGAGAACTACCACTCTGGCTGAAAGATCTCCGGGCGCATGCAGACCCATCTGTCTCCATCATCCTTCTAGGCAACAAATCAGACTTGGATTCTTCTGCTGAGACGTCGACGACAACACCTGGGGAGGACGCGAAACCGAGAAGCGGGAAGCGGGAGGTCTCTAGGGAAGAGGCACAGGCGTTTGCAGAGAGAGAAGGCTTGATGTTCTTGGAATGTAGTGCAAAGAGTGGAGAGGGTGTCAATGAGGTTTGTCTTTCTCTTCTAAACATGTGGTCCAGATAGGCTTGTGCCGATGAATACTAGGGTCTGACAGTTTGTTTCATGGGTTATTTCAACAAGGCTTTTGATAAAACGGGCGAGTACTTCAACCCTTCAAAGTCTTTGATCCAATCTAGTCTGGTCTGACTGTATGTTTCTATAATCCTATCGTTTGATCAATATTACTTCATGTTCTCCAGCTCGAGAAATTCTTCAGAAGATCAATCAAGGTCTCTTCAAGGGTGATACTCCATCATCGAAATCCAAGGTATGTCTTTGCTTCCCTGAAGGCGATGTGATCATCACCTGAAATGTTTTGATGCTCAACGATCTCTATTCTGGGTTGCTCTGGACAAACCGTTTAATCAGTCATCAGGAATCAAACTCTCAGCAAACTCGTCAGCTGATAGTAAGAGCCGTCCAGGAGAGAGCGCGAGATGTTGCTAAGTTGGATTCGAATACAGATCTGTCTACCCGCCCTGCCTTGTTTCCGGTTTGTTTGCTGAAGAGATGGGGATTTAATATCAGTAGTAGATGCACTGCATCTCTCCCTTTCCTTCTTATAACCTGTTGTATCATATGATTAAATGCGTGTCTTTCTATGTTCGAATCTGAGTCCTGTCCAACCGGAAGCATGCCTGTCTATCGAGTATAGAAGAAGAACAGAGAAAAAGAGATACGAGAACGATGGATCTTGGCGGAACAAAGCAGAAAAAGAGACAAACGCAAAAAATCGATCGACTTTTGAAATTTTCTATTTTATTCTTTTCTTTTCCTCTTTCTCTTCTTACAACCCACTCCCCTTCTTCCATCGTCCACACACACCCACTCTCTCCTTCTTTGTAGCCAAACATGTCTCCTATTCTTGTCTGCATGGGTAACCCCCTCGTGAGTTTCTGTCCCCTTGTATTTTGTTTTTGAAATCATGTCAGAGAACAGAAAGGAAAGAAAAGAATGGAAAAGAGATGAAGAACACACGTTGATCGATCGCTTTTCTCCTTTTTTTCCTCGTCTATACCTCACCGTTGGGTGCTCGATAATCTAGCTCGATATCCAGGTCACCAAGGGTGAGGATCTCCTTGAGAAGTACGAGCTCAAGGCCAACGATGCTATTCTCGCCGAGGAGAAGCACATGCCCATGTATATCTATTCTCCTCATTCTTTATTACTTTGATCAAAGCGGTCGGGAGCTCACCCTAAGATCCATCTCTGTTCGTTTATGGACTGTGATAATGTCGGTATCAGCTACGATGATATCGTCAAGAGAAACCCTGTCTACGTGTATGTTCTAGTTGACGTCAGCGATCTGTCTTGTCAAAATATTCTGATACTAATCTCTTTATGCTCTGGTCAACACAGTGCCGGAGGAGCTGCTCAGAACGCTTGCCGAGGAGCCGCTGTACGTATCGTTGTCATATCTAAATTCCTTAATCAGTTAGAACCACTCATCCGTCTGACAAACATCTTGCGTTTGGAACAATCAGTACGTTCTTCCCGAGAAGTCTGCTGCCTACATCGGAGCCGTCGGAGATGACGATCTCGCCCAGCAGCTTCGAGCCGCTAACGACAAGGAGGGCGTTCAGTCTGCCTACCAGGTCTTCAAGGGACAGAAGACCGGAGCTTGTGCCGTTGTCATCACCGGTCACGATCGGTAAGATCTTCCTTTTCTCACGCTACTTTGTCCCAAGCTGTCGTTTGCATTTTCGCCGTCTAAATTTGTTTCATCTCGGTACTCTTATCAGATCCTTGACTACCACTCTTCAGGCTGCCGAGTCCTTCACCCCTGAGCACTTGGCTACCCCCGAGGTCGAGGCCTTGATCGAAGACGCTAAGTTCTTCTACTTGGGAGGCTTCTTCCTCACTCACGGAATCGAGTCCGCTCTTGTTCTTGCCAAGAAGTCCGCTTCTGCCGGCAAGGTCCGTCTTTTCCACTTGTACATTGCGCCTTGTTATCAGGAGATGCAGATAGATCCTAATCTTTCTTTCGTTCCCTTTGATAGTGTTTCGCCATGAACTTGTCCGCTCCCTTCATCCCTCAGTTCTTCAAGGCTCAGGTCGACCAGATGATTCCCTTCTGCGACGTTGTTATCGGCAACGAGTCCGAGGCTGAGGCCTACGCCGAGTCTCACGGATTGAGCGTCAGTTATATGTCCCAACTTCTGCAAAGCGGTTAAGTAGCTATTCATTAACCAGCGTTTGTTTCACGAATCGACGGTATGCACAGTCCAAGGAGCCCGCATTTGTTGCTACGGCCATCGCCAACGCTCCTAAGCAGAACGCTTCCCGACCCCGATTGGTGATCATCACCCAGGGAGCTTCTTCCACTATCGTTGCATCCTCCGATCCTTCGGTTGCTGCTACCAACCTCTCTGCAGGTGATGCCAACCCCAAGACCTACCCTGTCAACAAGTTGAGCGACGACCAGATCGTCGATACCAACGGTGCTGGTGATGCCTTTGCCGGTGGTTTCTTGGGAGCCCTTGCTTCTGGAAAGAACTTGGATGAGTGTGTCGAGGCTGGACACAAGCTCGGTCAGATCTGTGTCGGACAGGTAAGTGGATATCAGACCTGTCTATAAGATCTCACAGTATCGACATTTCATGATCTAAACATTCTTATTGTTATTCTTTTTTACTTATTTGTAGGTCGGACCCCAGTTCAAGTTCCCTAAAGTCCAGATCCTTTAAGCGCTTAGCTTCAAGATTCTTCCTTTCTAGATTTTTCCCCTTTTCCCTCTCGCTTTCAACGCTATCTTCAACAGTTGCCCTTCTTGCATCTTCCTTCCCTTTCTTTCTTGGAATTCAAGTTCATCTTTTTCTAACAAGTGTTTGATTAGTCTGTACTAAAAAACATATATCCAGTCCTCTCTGACCGCTCAACTCGGGATTTTTCTCTATCCTTCTTTTCTCATATTGTCTTCCTCATAAGAAACAACATAGATTTCTTTCTCATCGTTTCCTTTCACATAGGTTTCTTTTTCTCCACTAAATCAATATGCAGAAAGAACGATGGGATCCTGAGACACAAGTTTAGAACGCATTTTAATAAGAAAGAAAAACATGAGAAAGACGATGCATAGACATGACGAGCCGAGATCCCGGAAAGAGATGAGGACACAAGATAAGAAAAGAAAGGCTGATGGAAGTAAGGGTACGAGTACATGACTAAATAGGACAGGACAAGACGAGATGGGGTTGAAAAATCGATATATCGTGGGAGAAAACAAGATGCTCAAAGAAGTTGGAGGGATATGTATAGTAGATGTAAATGTAAATGCAAAGTGCAAAAGAGTGAGATTGTGATTTTAAGTGACGAACGGACTGTATTACGCTTTAGTAATGATGCAATGAAGATCAGAAGATCAGAAGATAAGGGAAGAAGACGATAATCAAGGTGGCAGCTCCATGGAGACACACGGTGTGTGTTATAGAAAGACAATAATAACAATAGAGATATAGATGGCAAACAAGAACAAGAGGCGTTTATCGCGAAAGAAGATAGAGAAAAGCATAGCAAGAATGATCTTTCAGTCGTCTTCGTCGTGGAAGCTCCATCCGACTGTCAACCGAGGGGGTTGTCCGTCTCCTGATAGAGTTCCTTGACCATCAGGACCGAACCATCTGTCACATTAGAGGAAAAAAACAGAAGAAGAAAGAGAAAGAGAAGTTAAGAAAACTCAGTAAATCTCATCTTTACTTAGCGATTCCAAAAAGGAGAGATCGAAGAGAGGAAGCTCTTGACTCACTCATTATACTCGACCATCGTATCCTCCAACTCTGCCAACATCCTGATCGCATACGGATGGAGTTTCCTATCATATCCTTTCTTACTCGACCTCTCCTTCTCCTTTTCTTTTTCTGATGTCGATGCATTCTCTTCCTCTTCGCCTAACATAGCGAGTCTCTCCAACAATGTCGATGCTAACGGTGTCAACAACGAAGATCGCTTTGAAAACGATCGGCTCATCCGAGGTGTGGCCGAGACATGGCCAGGTGCGAGAGCTAATCCGTTTGAAGAAGATCCAGCAGCTGAAGAGACTGATGAGCCCGACGAAGTTAGTTGGGATGAGTCGAATGAGTCAGACACGGGCGTCTGTGCAAAATCAAAGGAGAATACACCAGAATGGGCCGCAGGGGCTGTCGATAAATCGGGAGACGTAGACTCAGGAGTCGAGACAGTGAAGACGTTGTTTGTGGCCAGCCCGGAGGATGATTCATTCAGGGGGGCTCGAGCAGATACAGCGGATGATCCATAGGGCCGTTGATTGAAGTTCTTCTGTTCGATATCCGAGAAGTTGGAGCTCAAGGGGGATGAAGAACTAGATTCGAATGAAGACCTCACAGGAGAAGAGAGGTCATGCTTGTAAGAAGTCGTTGTGGGGGCTAGGAAGACAGGTGTTTGAATAGGGGGAGGAACAGATACAGAAGTTGAACCTGTAGGAACGGATGCTGACGTGGAAATCATAGATGAGCGAGTAGAGGTACTCTTGGTGGGTGACGCGTAAGGATCCGAGTCAATCTCAAGATCATCGGAGACTTCATTGATGCCATACAATGTTGATCTCGTTGGTGAAGGCATTCCTTTTCCTGCGCCCGACCGTTTCTTTTTTGCGCCGAAACTCTTCTTGAACCACTGAGTCGCCTTGCCTAGAGGGCTCGAAGGTAACCCATCCGTCGGAATGCTTTCAGCAGTTAGAGAAAGTGCTCGCGCATCGAGCTGTTCCACCTTGGCAGGCGCAGACAGGGCCTCTTCAGACCGTTGCAGTGAGGGTTGCTTGATTAGGGGAACCATCGCGATAGTCGACTTGCTTCTATGGATACCCCCGCCAACTGTCTCTGAGTCTTCACCATGAGCATTCTGCCCTGACGGACAGTCCTCTTCTTCGTCCAAGATAGTTCCTAGTACAGAAGGCTCGATCTCCCCGTGACGAACTCGGATTGCCTCAAGTCGATTGTTGAGAAGTTTGATCGTATACAGTTCGGCCTCTGTCGGTTCACTCTCCACGCCATCTCTTTTCTTGATGTGAGAAAGTCGGAAGACAAGAAGCCGGACGACGTACGATCGAACGGACTGACTCCAGAAGAGAACGAGACGCTCGAAGATAACTGGATCAAACAATAGGCCAAGAACACGCAGACGGTCTTCTGGGTTGGCAGTCAGCGAATCCCAATGCTGGAAGATAAATGATACACATTTACAGAGCGTGAGAGCATGATCTCCATCTCGAAGAATGATCTCGAGAGTCGACACAATGAATTTGACAGAGAAGGCATTGGTAGGTGAGGAAGAGAGAGAGAGATCATCAAAAAGATCAGGTGGAGCACTAGCAATAGAATCAAGGAAGTCGAACAGACAGCTAACCAGTTCAAAAATAGAAGTGCAGAATTGAGCCAACTAGAATTCTAACGGAGAGATAGTCCAGATAAATGATAGAAACACTCACAAGACGCCCTTTGGCTCATACATGTTTGTCCTATTGACAAGCAACCTCGTCCAGATGTCACTCATGTTTCCCCAGACCTTCGCTCCGTCCGTGTCTGTACCGAACTCCGGATCAACAATCATCGGGGTGTTCAATAGGTAGCTCACGCTGTCACTTAATCGTCTGTTTGCACTTTCCAATACCGGAGGTTTACCAGGTGACCCTCCAAACCCTGCGGTCTCATTCGAGTTGAATGAATTCGTAGCAGCAGAGGTCGTCACGGAGACTATCTTGCCTTGGACGTACGACAAACACTTGGTGGCGAATGCCGCAGAGATGTCTAATACGATAGCCGACCCGAAGCCGAGATTTCAACTTGTATTAGTAAAGCAAGCTTGAAAGATAGGACAGTCGTCCGTACAGATATAGAACAACAGGCTTACGAGCATAACCTGGAGATGCAAGGACAACTGAGGACTGTAGCCTGGCAGGGTTCTCAGGATTTCCTAATGAAGGATAGAATTTGGCCAAATTCTTATGGTATGCTCGGAAGAAAGCAAAGAACAACTCCGAGTCGTCGGACTGAATTGATGACCAAGCCAGACCAATGTGAATACAAAGACATCTCAACTGAAGGTATGAAGAAACCGGAAGCTGACCTGCCATCGCCTCAGCCAATTTCCCATAGGAAACCTGAACGCAGCCTCGTCTTCTGAGTCCTCATAGACACATTGTGTTGATCTGAGCGACGCCAAGTAATCCCTTGGGTCGTCTTTGGTAAACGGCAGCAAGTAGGATGGGAACGGTTCGGACTGATGTACATAAGATGGTCCAGACCTTGGCGGAGAACGCATAATCAGAAAGGTTAGTGAATGGCAAGAGCCAGGCAAGTCAGAGTGTTCGACATCTAGACTCACTGAGTAGATTCGACTTGAGCAATGACATTCATCTGTCTCGTCAGCGTGACGCGTGAGATGGGCATTGCTGCTAAAAGCTGCTGAGCAATCCCTTCAATTCGGAAGAATGAAAAAGCTATGAGAACCAACCGGAACATCACATATCAATATCTTGCATAACAAAAGCCTTGACCAAGACGGATGGAATTGCACAATACCTAAGATTCGACCTCCAAAACTGAGAGTGTTCTGAAAAATTCCTTTACTACTGAGCTTGTTCATCACGAATGAGATAACAGTTCTCATGATCTTTCGGAACATCGCTTGATCTTCCGGATCAGATTGAAGAGCTTTGATTGACAACACAGGACTGCAAGTAGATGGTTCAAGACGAATCAAACATCAGTGAGTGAGTAAAGAGAGACAGAGACAATGTATCTAGAACAAACCTCTCGATTAGCGAAGCAACAGCTTCCAAAACAGCCCCTCTCTCACTTGGTGTCTGCTCTAGCCAAATCTCCTTTACCACGAACATGATCAACCCTTCGAAATAAACCGCTCGAAGTTTTTTGTTGTCGATTACTTTCTCAGAATCGAATCCTCTTCGTTCGGCGTCGTAGAGGATCGGTAGAAGGACACCTCGTATGATCGGCGCACGGATGGGTGCAAGCCTTAATCTGAGGTAAGCAATGAATCCGGATGTCAGCAAATGAGCTCTAGGGGACGGTACAGAAAGAGAAAGGGGATAGACTAACTCTTGCAGACAATCTTCAAGTTTCCCTTGCAAATCTCTCACCTCCACGCCGTTCTCTCTCCGTCTCTTCGCTCTCACCTCTTCGGTCAGGATCTTGATAACTTCTCTCTCCTTTGTCTTTCCTTCTGTTGCCGCTCCAGCCTTGCCTCCTACCCTCTTCTTGGAATCAAACAATCCATCTAGTGGCTCATCTCGGTTTGATATCGGCGACATTATTTGGTCGCCAATAGCACCTACCACGGATGGATATTTCGTCGGCTTGCCTGGAAGCGAATTTGAATCACGCCGACGGGTGAGTGTCAAAGGTTGCACAGGTGTGGGCGCTGATGTAGGCATGGGTATGGTTGTGGACGACGAAGACGTAGAAACTGGGCCGACTGGGTGACTCTGACTGGTCGTTTCTTTCTCTCTCAAGGATATTTCTGGTGGGAATATTGACGAGAGAGAAGGATGTGTTGAGTTATTAAGGGCTGAAGGGCCCTCGAACTGAGCGGATGATTCTCGGGGAGACAAGACGGGGCCTAAGACTGTCGTTGAGAATAAGCCAGGTTGAGGTGTGATTAAAGAAGTTGGGGTCACACTAAATTCAGGATCGGCAGGAGCAGCGATAATAGCAGGAGGAGGGAGCATATACGGCAGAGATGTAACATGATCTGACGGAGACGATGAATCAAATGTCGTTGAAGCGAGAGAAGGAAGAGTTGGAGGAGAGGGAAGATAGGCAAAACCGACCCTCCTCGCCTCTGCTGCTACCCCCCTCTCCACTTCCAGCTGTAGATCGTCCAACGCTTTCTCTACATCTCCTTGCCTAGATCCGGCCCAGGAGCCCTTGCCGGACCTACCTGAATCTGCTGAACCCCAAATCTCAGAACTGGATTTACTCAGTACCCTCCGATGCGCCGGCCCTTTCTTTCGAGATGAAGATGGTAGTAGATGGCTATCGGAAGAGTTGCCATATTCAGAGAGGAAGGCCCCAGAGAATGAGCCACTCAAGCCGGCATTGAAGGAAATTCGATTATTGAACGTTGGCAGATCTGGTAACTTGAACAGCTCGGATGATCTGTTTACTGGCTTATTGTCTGAAGAGAGTGAATCTGTTGATATTTCGCTAATCTTTCGATTATGTTGAGTTTTCTGTTGCGATGTTGGGTGAAGTGACGTGGCAGAATCGGAGCCAGGGAACCCTGCTGATCCGGCTGACGGGAAGGAGGGCAACGAGATTTGAGGGGATGGAGGAGTAGAAAGCTTAAAGGCAGGGGTGATGGGAGGTACTTTGGCAGGAGCCTCCCATGAAAACGAGTTGGGAAGAGAGGTTGGCACACCAGAAGAAGACGAAGCGGATGACGTCGAAGTCGAAGGCGTGGTAGTGGTCGTTGCTGGGGTAGGGGTATACGATTGTTTTGATTTAGATCCTAACGAGACGGACCGAGTCTGTTCTTCTATTCCATTTGAGTACCCCCCTCGTTGGAACATTGAAGGGAAAGCAGGCATAGGAGGAACAGCATCTGCTTTGATGCCATCGCCTCCGGGTGACCCTCCATCTGACGCGCTGTCCTTCTTCTTCCCAAACAAATTTCTCAGCACACCCGAGCTCTTTTTTGGCGTGATCTTTTTGGTTTTCCCGCTCTTTCCAGCCTTTCCTACAGGGCTATCACCTGTTCCGGACCAACCTAATTCGTCCACTGAACCTCGGGAATATTCAGCCTGATAAACCGACGGCCTTCCTCTATCGATGTCTGTGCTCGTCCTGACCATCCCTAGTCCGGCCAGCGGCGTTCGATGGAAAGTAGACGGACTTGAGACATTCCTCGAACCTAATGGTCTGCTTGAAGAATTGGTCTGGATAGACGTATGCGGATAGATGGACTGGTTCGTCTGGGACAAGAACAGAGGTTCTTCTGTCGGAGGAGCGGGTCGAGGAGGAGGCGATAAAGGCGCGCCTCGGCCCCCATTGGGGGATGAGGGGTACAGGTGAATAGGTGTACCGTCTTGGATAGGTGATCCGATCGAAAGTTCACTTTCTGGTCTTAGCAAGGGTTTCGCGGTTCCACCCCAAGAGGACTTGCGCTCCGTTCTATGGGGTGAAGATTGGCTGGATGCATGTGTATTTCTCCAGAGACCAGGCGATCGAGCAACTTCTTTTCCTTTTGGCGTAGACTGAGTCGATGGGTAATCAACTGATGAACGACCTCGATATGGTTGAGGCGAATCAGTCTGAACCATACCGGACAGCTTGTCGGTCGAGTAAGTAGTATGCGTTGGTGAGAGTGCGTTGGCCTCATACGGACCAGACGGATAGGCAGAATGCTGTTGTTTTTGTTGTTGCTGTTGAAACGGAGCTAGAGATGTCGGCAAGCTACCGGGTTTCCCGACTCCCAGTTCAGAGTAGCTGGTAGCAGCAGCAGCTGCATCATGCGTTGGCTGTTTGAGTCCGGTCCTACCACCTATTGAGCCATTTAGATGTTGATCTCGATCGTGGTATCCCGAGCTCTTGGAATTCAAGGGTGAGAAGCTAGCTGCTGGATGAGAAGCTCCGGGTGAAGGAAGTCCAGATTGATGGGGCGAAGGAGAAGCTAAGGGGGTTGGAAGCAGAGAGGACGAGCCGACGGAAGGCCGTCTGGATATCGGTCGCGTTGGTGGCTGAGAGACGGGAGGCAGGAAGGATCCCCCTCGGGCTGCTATGGGAGGAAACCGAGCCGTTGTCGTAGAGGCCTGTATGGGCGTAACCGAGAGGTCATGAGCATGGAGAAAGCGTTGAGGAAGAGAAAGAGGTTACGTATGTGTGTAGGTAGGTAGGCAGACGGGCAGACAGGCAGTTAGGTTGGGCACAAGAACAATTATACACATAAGAAACCGAAGAGAACCCCGGGATAGGAAACAGAAAAACAAAGATGGCAGAGAGGACGACAAGGGAAGAAACTAAGCTCAAGCAAGGAGGAGTTGAGCAGCCGGAAGACAGTGCATTAAAGACGGACGTACGATACTCGTTCCCCTGTTTGGATCCATGACAGAGGAGAAGGAGAGAAGGAGAAAAAGGCTTTGAGTAACCTGACTTGCTCGCCTATCCGAGAGTGATGAACGGGATGAGAACTGGAGGTTTCCTTTTTTTTGGGTGGTCGTACCGAAAACGACGAACGGAATCAAAGACGTTTACTCGCATCGAACAGGTAACATTCAGTATAGCATCCATCGCTAGCATACACCTCATCTATCGACAGTATACATTCGTATTCCCGGTCAGAAGTCATACATACATACCATGCGTTGCTCGTTGATCGCTCCGTTGTTTATGGCATTTCTCTCATCGCCTACTCTTATCATGGCCGGAAACTCTGCCGACACCCAGCCTGAGCAGAAACCTCTCTCGGCTCCTCCTTTGAGACACTCGGCCAACTCGCCTTTGCTCTCGGATATTCTCACCGTCGAGAGACGGGCTGGTTTATGGTTCGATTACGCTAGGGACTGTAGCGATGTAGTGAGTCCGGTCGTGGTGATGTTCTGTGCATGTCGTTCGACTGATTCATCCATTGTCTTCTCTTCAGATGAAACGGCTCACGGATGAAAGCCAGTCGACCACTGTCCTCGTCCCTGTTAATTCAGCCATCGTTGCTCTGCCCAGGAAACCGTTCGTGTTTCTTTCGTGTGTCCTGTCCATCATCAGAGACGGATGTGCTTGTCTGTGTTGATCTTTGGCCATTTTGTATCAACAGGCATCAACTTCCTCCCTCATCTAAGATCGAGATCAAAGACATATCGTTCGAAGAACAAGACATGGCTCATGCTTCCCAGGTCGAGCGATGGATTCAAGGACATGTAATCCCTGTACGTTCTCTACTGTACCCATGTTATCCGTCCTGACTGCTTCGTGAGACTAAACTCCACGGATTATCAATATCCATATAGGAATCTGTCCCCTTCCCTCTTCCAACTCAGTCAGCACCTTTCCCTACGCTTCTTGATTCGTTCTCGATCAGCTTCAACCAGTCTGGACAGTCAGATGATGGAGCAAAGAGCATCGTTGTCAATCCTGGAGAGGCCCGGGTCGTAGACGTGCTACACGGTAGAAATTGGAGAGTAGTGTTTTTGGAGGGCGTCGTGGCCGTTCCCGTCCAAGGTTGATTCTCTTTCTTATTCGTTCTCTCATGTCTTCACACCGTTGTCTCTATAGTTCGTAGATCTTTATTCTCATATATCGTTCTGTCTGTATCTCTGTCTGTATCTCGTCTGCCTTTCGATCTTATGCCCTTCTTGATGTATGCGAGGGTGGTGCAACCAACACCACGTGGTTACGATGTTTGGTTACGGGCACGTTGTCCCTCTTCCCACCACTTTTGGGTCTCCCACTTGAACACTTGACACCTAACCCACCACCCGTTCATTCTCCTTCTCCCCTCTCTTCTTTCCCTCGGCCTCTGTTCTCCCTCTGATTAACACAGGAAATAGAAAGCTCGCAATCTCAAGAAAGGAAGAACTCAAACAGATTTGTCTTTGCCCAAGATGGACAAGGAAATGTACAAGCTAGAGGTTCTCTCGCTCGTGTCCAAGATCTCACAAGAGATCTTTAACCACACGGGTATGTGGACGTATCTTTATTCATTCATTTTCGAGATTGGTATATCGACACTCGTTGCTTGGGTACTGACCATGTTCTTCCTGAAACTGTTCTTGTCTGCAGCTTTGAACGACAAGTCTCTCGCAGAGTTTATCATCTCGCTTCACCAGCAATCAAAGACGTTGCCAGAATTCAAGCAAAAGCTCGCCGACGTCCAGGCCAACTTTCAGGATAGTTTCGTCGAGACATTGGAGTAAGTTCATATTATAACCACTTCCTTTCTGCTCCTATTCTTCTACTTCCCGGTGGTTGCCCACACAAGCCTCCTTTGTCTTTGCAAAACACGCTTGGTGGGGAAAGCCGATCACGGGCAGAGTGCACGCGTTCTTTTTGGACCCGGATAGATTGTGAGAGAGAAAGAGAGAAAGAGAGAAGGAGACCACATTCATGGCCAAACACCAGAGTTTTTCCTCCAAGGAAAATATGCAGACTCTACCCTTCACTAGTGAACTTGTTCTCTAACGTTGTGTTTCTATTCTGTTTGCGTACCTGCAGCCGTTTGATTCTCTCTCTTCACCCAAAATACAAAAAGAAGAAGAACAAAGCTCTTAAATCATCCACCACGTCGTCCGGTCCCAAAGTGGCTGATCCGACAGCGCCCATGCCTGTGACTAAGGACCAGGAAATCAAACGACGACTACTGCCTGGTCTGTCCCTCCCAGACGAAGTCTGGAAACCTACCACTGAGTTTGAAAAACGACCAGGAGAGGCTGATGTGGCAGGAAAGGAAGTTGAGGACCTGATGAGCCAATTGGAGAATGTCGGAAGCAAGAAAGGAAGAATGGCGGCCACTGACTTTATGGAAGGCTCTGCCGATGGCGAGAGAAACGGTCCGAGTGCGAAGCGGCCACGATACGACGAGGGCGACAGAGACGACAGAGACGACAGAGACAAAAGGGAGGATGATCGAGGGAGGTCAAGGTATCCGAGGGATAATGGATACGGAAACGCCGATCGATCAGGCTACCAGGGTAGACCGGTTATGGACGAGAAGCCGGTGTTGTACAAAATCTACGATGGAAAAGTTTCTGGGTGGAAAGACTTTGGAGCTTTCGTCAGTCTCGAAGGCTTAAGAGGTAGATTCGAGGGTTAGTCTTTCTACTTATGCTTTTGATAGACATATACCAGTGTATACGATTGAAGTGATCACTGACTCCGTTCTTTTACTCTGGCCCCTCATTTGAGTTCGGCAGGCATGGTTCATATCGGGTCCATCGCAATTGGAGGGCGAGTCAACAACCCAGGGGATCTCCTCACTAGAAACCAGCCGTGTAAAGTGAAAGTCATGTCCGTTGCTGGAACTCGAATTGGACTGTCGATGAAAGACGTCGACCAAAAGACCGGAGCAGACCTTTCTCCTCATCTCCGAATGAAGACCGAGGCCGAACTGGCCGCGGAAGAAGAACGTCGGCGAGCCCCTCCTCCTCCTTCAACCACCGGCAGTAACTCTACCCCACTTTACCAGGTCGATGACGCCAAAGGAAGTTCAGCCAAGCGGTTGACATCGCCTGAAAGATGGGAAATCAAACAGTTGATTGCGAGTGGCGTGGTCGATGCGAGCGAGTATCCTAACTTGGACGAGGATTATACGATCAGCATGGATGGAAGTGGAGGTAGAGAAGTCGATGAGGAGGTCGATATCGAGACGAGAGATGAGGAGGCTCCGTTCTTGGCTGGTCAGAAGAGGCATGTGCTGGAGATGAGCCCGGTTAAGGTTTGTTTACGATTTCTTGTCTTGTCATGGCCTTTGCTTTCCAGGATGATGTTGCCAAAGTCGTGTTGGCTGATTGATTTCCGGTGATTTGTACCTCCTTGAACTTTCCTCCTAGGTTGTGAAAGCTCCTGATGGATCGCTCAACCGAGCCGCCTTGGCTTCTGAAGTATTCGCTAAGGAACGTCGAGAACTTCGACAACAGGAAGCGCAGGACCGGGCAGATTCCGAGGCCAGAGACTTCAACGCTCCTTGGTTGGATCCGATGGCTCAGCAGGGAGACAAGCAGTTTGCCCAGGATCTCAGAGGAACATTGATGGGTCAGAGTAGTATGAACGAGCCGGAGTGGAAGAAAGAGAACAAGTCAATGTCGTTTGGTACGAACTTTTTATCTCTCGAGTCTTTGGTTGGCAACGACGAGTAACTGCCAGATTAGATTATCCTTGTTGGTGCTTTATCCTGACTTTCTCATCGTTGCATTTGTGTCTGCATAGGTATCGTGACCAATTTGTCTATCCAGGAGCAGAGGAAGTCTCTTCCTGTGTACAAATTCCGAAACGAACTTGTCAGTGCTGTTCGAGAGAATCCCGTGCTGGTCGTCATCGGAGAGACTGGATCTGGAAAGACGACCCAGATGACCCAGTTCTTGGCAGAAGAAGGTTTCGCCGATCGAGGCAAGATCGGATGTACTCAGCCTCGTCGAGTGGCTGCCACCTCTGTGGCCAAGCGAGTCGCCGAAGAAGTTGGTTGTAGGTTAGGAGAGGAAGTCGGTTATTCGATCCGATTCGAGGACTGTACCGGTCCAGAAACGAAAATCAAGTACATGACTGCTGGTTTGTTGTTGAGAGAAGCATTAATCGATCCGGATATGACCCAGTACTCGTGCATCATCTTGGATGAAGCTCACGAGAGAGATATCAGTACTGATATTTTGTTCGGTCTGTTGAAGAGTGCGTTTGTTCTATTCTTGTTGTTCTTCTTCCGCAACAACGACTCACTGTTTCCATCTCATCTTTGTCTTCTTGCAGGAACCTTGAAGCGTCGCCCGGAATTTAAGTTGATCGTCACCTCTGCCACGCTTAATGCCGAAAAGTTCTCTGAGTACTTCTTCGGTTGTGCTATCTTCACCGTTCCCGGAAACACCTTCCCGGTTGAGATCCTCTACACCAAAGAACCTGAAGCGGACTACCTCGACGCCTCGTTAATCACCATCATGCAGATCCATTTGTCTGAACCCCCGGGCGATATTCTTCTCTTCTTGACCGGTCAGGAGGAAATTGATTCCGCTTGTGAAATTCTGTTCGAGCGAATGAAAGCATTGGGACCTCAAGTTCCTCAGTTGAGTATCTACCCAATTTACGGAGCTCAAATTTCAAGTGTTCAGTCTAAAGTGTTCGACCCGACGCCAGAGGGTACGAGAAAGGTCGTTATCGCGACGAACATTGCGGAGACTTCGATTACAATCCCGGGAATTTACTATGTGATTGATCCAGGATTCACGAAGCAGAACCACTACGATCCGAAACTTGGTATGGATCATCTGCAGGTTATGGTATGTCTCTCTATCGTCATCTCTTTGTGCGCTTCGTAACGCCCTAGCTTATGACCTGACGCGGTACGACCACTGTTTCCTGATTTTTCTGGTAGCCTATCTCCCAAGCTCAAGCTAGACAGCGATCCGGTCGAGCTGGTCGAACCGGACCTGGAAAGGCTTACCGGCTTTATACCGAGATCGCCTTCCGAAATGAGATGCTCCCGAACCCTGTTCCTGAGATCCAACGAACCAATTTGTCACCCACGATCTTGACCCTCAAGGCTATGGGTATCAACGATTTGATCGCCTTTGACTTTATGGATCCTCCTCCTCCCCAGACCCTTATCACCGCGCTTGAAAATCTTTACGCCCTCGGAGCTTTGGACGACGAAGGTCTTCTCACCAGACTCGGACGAAAGATGGCCGATTTCCCTATCGATCCAGCTATGGCAAAGATGCTAATTGCCTCGGTCGACTTTGGATGCTCCGAGGAGATCCTGACGATTGTAGCGATGCTGTCCGTTCAGAACGTTTTCTACCGACCAAAGGACAAACAGGCCCAGGCGGACGCAAAGAAGGCAAAGTTCCATCAACCGGAGGGAGATCATCTAACGTTATTGACGGTTTACAATGGTTGGAAGGCAAGTAAGTTCTCGGCGCCTTGGTGTTTCGAAAACTTCATCCAAGCACGAAACATGAAGTCGGCCCAGGATGTTCGAAAGCAGCTGTTGGGAATGATGGATCGATACAAGCACGATATCATCTCTGCCGGCAATAACTACAACCGAGTTCGAAAAGCCATCTGTTCTGGATTCTTCCGAAACGCCGCCAAGAAGGACCCGACGGAAGGCTACAAGACCCTGGCAGAAGGAACTCCGGTCTTTATCCATCCGTCCAGTGCTTTGTTCAACCGACCTCCAGAGTGGTGTGTGTACAACGAAATTGTCATGACGACCAAGGAGTATATGCATTGCGTGTTGGCTATTGAACCCAAATGGCTCAGCGAAGTGGCTCCGGCCTTCTTCAAGGTTGCCGATCAGTCTCGTATTTCCAAGCGAAAGAAAGCCGAGAGGATCGAACCATTGTTCAACAAGTACGAGAAACCCAACGAATGGCGAATCAGTCATACCCAAAAGGTCACTCGAAGCAGTCAGACGTTCGGTTAGATATTTTCTGTTCCTTTGGGGTGGAGGATCGTGGCGAAGCGATTGGAGGATCAAGTGGGGGGGTATCGATGCAAGTCGTCGAAGAGACGGCGGCTTCGTCTCCTTCATGTTGTCTCACCTCTGCATCATCTTGTCTAATTTTCTTTATGGTTTTGATCATTATGGGTGTATATGTTTGTCTCTCTTTCAGGGTTGGCCCTCTTATTTCTTCTTTCCGAAAAGTGTCCTTTCTTTCTCCGTAAGTCTTCAAAATCTTAGACAAGATGGGGAAAACAGATAGTTTATAAAAATACGTGGGTAATTGTAAGATTAGGAAAATCACAGAAGAGAAGAGGTAAAAAAACGAGTTAGAACAGAGAAAAGCCTAGCTCTCAGATATGAGGATTATCCACAGTAAAAACGAAGCAGAGGAAGAGCAGAAAAGAGAACGAAGACAAAGGAAGAAAGAAGAGGGGAGGAGAGAAAAGGAGAGGAGAAGAAAGACGAAATGAGTTTTATCGTCGTCCGTTCGACTTTGCGCTTCCCTTCTTCTTTCTCTTCCCTTCGTCCTCCGAATCGTCACTATCATCTGCTTTAGCCGCGCGTCTGGTTTTATATTGGTTTGGTTAGTTTTGCCTTATGCAAAAGACGAGAGGGAAAGCAATGGCTGATCAGCTCACCTCTTATCATCAGATCTAGCCGCTTTCTTCTCCTGCTCGTCCCAGCTCTCTGCCTCTGAGAATTCAGCTTCGGATCCTGAATCATCAGAAGCATCTTCATCGAAGTCGGATCCCGAAGAGTCACTTTCTGATGCCGATTCAAGATCCGACTCTGCTTCAAATTCGGATGCAGAGTCTGATTCGTCAGAGTTTTCGGCCTGAAAGGGAATGGTCAGAAGGCAGAGGATTAGTACAATGGAATATATAGTGACAAGAGAAGAAGGCAAAGAAAGAAAAGCAACCCACATCAGAATCACCGGCCAAGAAGGACCATCCACCATCAACGAAGAACATGTAGGGATCCTCGTTGATGGTCTTCATGATCTGATTCCAGGTCAAGTTGACTGCTCCCTCCGAAATGGGAATATCGACAGAGCTAATCCCATGCAACAAAAGCAGATGAATGCTATGAACCTCTTCTATAAAAAGATCTGAACACTTACTCTAGCCATTCTTTGATACCCTCCAACTGACCGAACGGAATAGAGTTCACATGGACCGGGGGTTTGGTGAAGTCTGAGAAGACAAAGACCATATCAAATTGTTTGAGTCCATGCTGGACTCTCTCAAAATGAACGACCTCAACCTCGCTCAGCGTGATCACCAAATTTGGCATCTCCGTTAAATGAACTAGGCAGTCCGTCGTAGGTGCCAAAAGAACATTCGACTTGAAAGGTACACCTTGGAAACCTAACTCCCGGAACGGAATATCTACTTCGAAATCTCCGTTACCGGAAGTAGCAATCTTCTCAGCGAACGATTTGAACTCTTTGTTGAGTTGTTGCCGTCGTTTCCTTTCTTCCTGTTCGAGCTCAATCTCATCTTCGTCTCCGTATCGGTACTTTCGCTTTCGGTTACCCGTTTCGTCGAATTGAACATCCGTAGCTTCCCTGGTGAATTGGACGTCCTATAGAAGATCACACAGACCAGATGTCAGTGGATGACAGGTACAGAGAGTAAGAAGAAACCATTCTACCTTGGCTTTCTTCTTTCCAATCATGATCGGCGCCTTAAGATGAACATGGATGATAACAAGGAGCTCATCATCACAAGGTTGGAAGAACAGATGCTTGATATTACTGAACAATAGGTCTGTCGTTACGTTTCATGAATCAAGCCCGCAACATGTTCAGCTCGATTTTTATACGGGCATACCTTTTTTCTATCTAGTGGAAAGTGTTCAGTAAGAAATTCTACTCACCGACTTTCTGATCTCGATGGTTGATGTATCGGATACCGTTGTCATGGATTTGGAGATCTCCGGCCAATCGCTTCGTATCCGGTCCAGGACGAATCATAACCTCCGTCAGTACATGCGGTCGTTTACCTGTACGTTTCCCACACACGCGCATATGATAGTTAGTTCTAAGAGACCAGACGAAAAGAGAAGGAGGAAGACGAACCTCGAAGTTCGATCAATCGTTCTTGCGTGATGACATCTGCCAACTCCTTCTTATCCTTCTCCCGTTTAGTCATCAATGTCCTCATTTTTGTAATCTGGTCAAATACTTGGGAGAAATGATGATGGTCGGTTGATCGGAAGACTGCTGAGCGGATGAATGTTGCATTGGGATCTTCGAATGGCTGTATTTATATCGGCATTAAGTATCATCAAGAAAACCTCAACAAATGACAGAGAGTAGATCAGAAAGCGACTAACTGTGTCCTCCTTCTTTCCTGCGATCTGTCCAGGCGATTGGAAGTTGATCCGGATATACGTATATTCACCCTCTTCGTTTTTACTAGCGTTCTTGATAGTATTTATATGGAATGGGGTAGCGAATCCGTTGATAGGAAGGATAATTGTTGCTCTTTGATCATCCACAAAGATCTGTTGTTTTCGTAAAAAGGGAAGCGTCAGCTAACGCGTGGAGTCAGAAAACACATCGAGAGGCAGACTTACTCGCTTCTTAACAACCTCCCTAGGTAACTGCTCTTCCCTCTTATAACTCTCGAACTTTTTGAACCCTTTCTTGACTTCTCCCGATCCTCCTTGATCCTGGTTGAACCTCTTCAGACCCTGCTCCTGTCTTAACGCGTGTAACTCTTTTTGATGCTCCTTCATCTTTTGTTGGGACGTTTCGTCGACCTCGGAGCGGGTATCATTCCTTGTCTTTCCTCGGAGGACTTTGGAACCGACGACATGGCCGGTCAGCTTCTTGGGAGATGGGGGCGCTCGCTTAGGAGCTGTTTTCTCCGGTTCCTCCTAGAGAATTCCATATCAAAGTGCAAAGACGTAAGCGCTTCTCTCAGGATAGCATGATAAGCCAGGGCAGGTCTGATAGGGAAAAGAAGAGACTGACTCCGCCCATGAAGAAAACAACATCGTTCAAACTCTTGGATCCCTCTGTGAGGACAATACCTTGATCTTTTCCGACTTGAACAGTATCAATGAGCAAGAGCGCGTACCTAAATCGTGACCATCACCTTCAGCCAGGTAAGCGCGAACCGTTGCCAACACTTTGAGTGAACTCGGAAGAAGAAGAACGGAAGAACGTACGTCTGTCCTTTCTGCTTGGGGTCAGGTAGTCCCTGGAATGCCACCTGAAGGTTGATCACCATTCCTTCTCTCATCGCCTTTCCATTCTTCGTGTTCAACAAGAATGACGTGTCTCTAAATTCTAGGCCGGTCTGTGATTTATGTTTGCGTTTTTCCCATATCATCATCAACGAAAGTTCATCTTTGCTCAAAACGCGACAAAAGGACGTACCCTCGATCCCAGTGACTTCTGGAAGTGAGATTCTAAATCAGGTCTCGAACTCTTGACAAATTCTATGGCATTGGCGATCAGTTCGCTGACGATAGCTCCATCCTTGATGAGAGATAAGATGTGTTGTTGGACTTCTAGTAGGAACGAGTAATTCTTTTCTTGACTCTGCCAGCGTTTGATCGAAATATACAAGAACAATCAGCATATAGCCCAACGGAAGAGACAAGAAAGAAGAAGAGAAAATAAGGCGAACCTTGACAGGGTCGATCAAGAATGTCCTACCCAGATTACTGCAATAACTTCTGACCCTCAAACCGACGCTTGCTAAGATCACGCCTGCCTTCAAGTTTTTCTCGTTCGATTCTGCGGATGGCTTGAGATCATATTCTCCACCAGACTGAATGATAGGTGTGTAGATCCAAATAACTGATGAGAAGTCGACCTGTTGGAGCGCGAGCGAGTATACATAAAGAGATTAGAACTTGTTGGTTCGTCAAATTCATAGAGGAAACACGAACTCACCGAAGCAACAGCAGGCCGCTTTGACCACAATTTCATATCCGGTCCTGCCTCCTCCGTTCCAATCTTACTTTCCACTAAATTCGCCAACTGCAAGATTTCCCTCCAAAAAGCCAAACAACGCGTCGGATCGGAATCAAAATGAGCCATCGGTTCCGCTGTCATTTCAGACCCAAGTACAAAGGATTGCATAGGAGAACATACCTTCTCGTGAGAGAGTTTCTTGTCGGCCTCGATTGTACTAGCCATCTTGTCGACGAAATAAGAGTTTATAAGTGTCGAAGTGAGAAGCGCTGCTGTTTGAATGTGTTTCTGTTCGTTGCCAGAGCCAAGATTTGTCAGGTCATCGTGTAGGGAGTGAGGGTGAACGAAATCAGAAGTGAACGAACAAGCTCGCTTTTGTCTTTCTTGGCCATGACGGTGCTCAGACCTGAAGAAACATCAACCTCTTCAAAAGTTGCGGTTGCCAGGCTGTCCTCCCAACCATTTCACGCATTCGAAATCCAGTTCCAAGCCCATAATCGTGTCAGCGAGAGATTGAGAACTCCAAGCGTCCAAAGGAGGACTCACGCCTTGGTCCATTCGTCCACCATCTTTCCACGATGCTTCTCTTTGGTAAGCACACCGATCGCTTTGCCTTTACCCGTCTTTTTTAAAGTGTCCACCAAGTCTGTCAGGACACCTGTTCAACAATGAAAATAGTTAAATGAGGAAGACAGGAAAAGAAAGAATACGTTGATGTGATGAGATTAAGAAAAAATGCAATTCGAAGCGCGCGCAAGAGGAGAGGTGGACGAAGAAGGATGCAAAACTAACCGAACGAAGCAGGGTCCTTTGCGTTCTTGGGCACAATCCTGATCGGGATGTCCGCCTTATCAGCTGCCAATTGCTGGAGAATTTTGGCTGACAGAGATTGATTTAGGGACATGATACAATCTCAAGTAAGCTTTCTGTTCGTAAGAGAACGGGGGTGGACAGAGAAGGACGATGGAGAAGAATCCACCTAGGAACGAGATAAGACAAACCTTTGGAGGGAGAGCATACAAAGACGATCTCATCTGGTCTGAATACGATGATGGTTGAGGGAAACTCGTATCCAAGCAGCCAGGTCTAAGAACGAATAAGAAAGTGGCAAAAATCCGAGAGGAAAACATCAGCACATTTTGTTTTGTTGTCTTCCTCTTCCCTTTCTCCTCGCCATAGATGACCGATTCACGCTAGAGCGGAAGCAAGGACAGGCCAGGAAGGACAGATTCTGGTTGACTGACCTGCAGAGCGGTACTCTTCTTGTACACTCCATCCTCGTCTGGATCGCCGACAAGTATGACAAGCGCGTCCGCCTGGGCAAGTTGACTATACTCATCGACGTCTCCGGGAGTCTAAGATGGAGAAGGCAGTGGCCGAAAGATGTACATATTCACATCGAGACGAGATAAAGAATAGGAGCACAAACAAAAGATGAAAAGCACACACATAACGTCAGCCATTTATCAACGGGAAAGGATAGACAGACCAAGTAGAGACAGGCGAAGCAACAGCAGCAAAAGAAAGAAGAAAAGAACTCTGAAAGACAGACCTTCCAAGCGTCGAGGAGGGATTTCGACCTGGCAAAGAACGCGGGGACGTCCAGGTTGATCTCTGACATGGTTTAATTCTCTGTGGTTCTCTTCTTTGCGGGGATCTGTTGGTTCTATAGCGATGAAGAACGAGCGAGAGAATCAATAGAAAACAAAGATGATGGTCAGAGGAAGAGAAGAAAAAAAGGAAAAGTTGTTGGCTGAGATCGCGTCCGGGTGGGAGATGAGCGTCTGGTCGGGGGTCGCGTCACGCGTTGTGTAACCACGGGTCATGTGACTGGTGACGTAGGATGTGACCATGGTCGTGAGTGCTAGAACAAGGGCGATAGAGAGACTCTGAAGAGAAGGGAAGAGAAATTGAAGATGCAGATGAAGACGCAGATGCGCAAGAAATGTTGCAGAGATACGCAACAAGGAATACAGACTCAATGAGAGCTGAAGAGGATGGAGGCCTAAGGGCAAAACACAAACGACGCTGACTGCACGAGCATATGATACATTCAGACCTCACATGCTCAACGCACCTACACAACTTGTACCGCATCAGATCGAGTGTTTCAACCCATGATATATTCCTTTATTCGGACAATCGGTTCGATGATTACAATTCCATATATACTGTCTCAAGCTTGGACGCTTCGCCTTCGCTTATACCTTCTTTGCTCTCGGCGGATCTTTTCGTCTCTGCTTGCCCATCTATGTATCCCGAATTTATGGTAGTTTGTATCCAGAAACTCATGCGCGTTCGTGTTCTTTCGAGAGCTTGACAAGATCCTCGAATGGAACTTGACTTCCGCCGAAGATATCGAGTGACCTAGGTTGATATATTCAAATAAGCATTTCGAAAAGAAGAGATGGTGAAGAAAAGCCGAGAGGAACGAAGAGAAAACGAAGGAGGTGGAAAGGAAGAAAAGGAAAGGAAAGGAGGCGGAACGTACGAGCCATATGTGAGATCTACCTTCCCGTTGGATAGTCTTGAGACCAGTTCCAAGTCGGATATACCTGATCACACATACAAGAATCAAAATGGTTTGTTTCCGAGTTTGGGCATAAAGAAGAAAAAGTAGTAAGAGAAAAAAGTGAAAGAAAGGATCGAGCGTACCACGAGCACCGCCAGCATACGTAGTTGGGATATGCACCCACTCTCCCAGCCCTACCATTCCGTAAACCATTTCGCGCCGTACCGGTAGAGGTGTTTAGGATGTTCAGAATGTCAGAATCATTCACAGAAGGCTTGGAAAAGAAGGAGAAGAGGACAGAAGAACAAACTTGAAACAAGGTCTTCATCTATTCCCTGGCATAATCCCTCTACATCCGCTGCGTGAATCAAGAATTCACTTTTGTTCAAGAGAAAGAATGAAATACGATATTGTCAGTCAAGCTGGATCTTCTTCTTTTCTTGTTAAGCTCGAGAAAGAGAAGGTACCTGCAGTACTCTGCCAGCATATCGAGGGATTCTGTGTCACAGCCAACAGAGAAATCTTTGATCAACTCCATCGAAACGACTAGGATACGCAGAACAGAGTATAGGCTTACCCTTTGTGACATCCAGATCCGTCAAATCCTGCCATTTGTTCATGGCCACAACCCATCGATCTCCTCTTTTTCGACAGCTTACATCGACTACTAGTCTGTCCTTTCCCACCGCGTTCTCCAGCTCTATCAATCGCTCCAAAGAGAATTTGGCCGATGGGAAAAGATGTGAGGTCACGATAACTTTCGAAGCGCCTGCTTTGATCCACTCGGATGCATTCGTTTGATTGATTCCTCCTCCCACTTGAAGGTGATCTGATCATTGCCCCGACAAACAGAGGGTGAGTAGCTGGGGATCATCTTTCGCATGTAGAATAGAGGAAGAACGCACCAGGCCATGTAGAAAGTGCTTCTTTGGCGGCCAGGTCATTGTTAGGTCCTAATTTGATGACATGTCCGCCATGAAGGTCATGTTCTTTATAAAGCGAAGCATAGTATCCAGGAGGATTACTGACAGACCAATTGGTTTGTTCATCAATCAGACATCATATAGAACCGGTTCGTAGGAATGAGTCTGTACTTCGTATTCTAAAGAGACCGTTCGAAAGACAAAGGATATTCACCTAGAAACAAAATTCGTCTTGAGCTCTGCTTCCTGAGCTTTCACGTCGGACAGAGTACCTCCTACGATCTGCTTGACGAGCCCTCCATGAAGATCAATGCAAGGACGGAAGAGAGATTTCCTGGAAGCGTCTTTTGAGGAAGCGGTCATGGTGGATATCGAATCCGGAGGATGGAAGTGACGGTTTGGGGATGGTATATGATACAAAGCAGGTATGGTGATGACGAGTTGGATGAAGGAGTTTAACCCTAACTGATGATTTCCACTAACGACTATCAGCAGCTCCCAAGCGTGTTCACTTCTGGAAGACCCTAAGTGAAGAACCTCTTACATTTGCCACATCGACTGTTCTTTGATGGCTTTCACAGGCAAGTTAGTGGCGAGTAGCATCGTCCGTTTTTTTTGTTCTCGTGTTTACAAAAATCGAATTGAAGAAACGGAAGGAGGATATCTGGCGACCGTGGCACTCATTCGAGCTGATCGAGTTGAACATCCTCTCACTTTAACTAGAATTCCCACGTTTATCCCGATCGATATCTACCGAGAAGTCATCGGACAACTCTTCTTAGACTCAATATCACCAAACTGGCTCGAAAGAGAGGAGATAAAAGATGAGCGGAGGATCAAGCTGTTTGAGGATCTATTGTCTTGCTGTTTAGTCTCAAAGGAATGGCTCGTAAGCCTCTTTCTTTCTTTCTTTCTTTTGTGTCTTCTCAGTACAGATCTATCTTATGCTTAATGAACTATTACCCTGCCATTTCAGGCGATCACCCGTCCCTTTCTCTATCTTGACATTGACTTGTCGTGCATCGATAACCTGGATGCTCTGTTCAACACACTGTCCCTCAACCCATATATCCGACCATATGTCAAGCATCTCTCTTTCCCGATGACGTCGATCGAGCTTTTGGAAACCAAACGTCATCTCTTTCCCTGCGCCCAACTAAGTTTCCCATACGATTTCGACACAGATGGATCCTTGATTGATGGCATTCCCGATAGCCTGCTCTCGTTCACCCGATGGGAACGGAAGATCCAACTCCGGAAAATCGTCATCGCTTCCTGGCAAGGTCGTTCATGGGAACCAGCAGCAAGAGTCCTGATTCGTGCTAGCGAGATATTCGATTTGACTCAATTGGAGGCATTGGAATTTTCAGAACTCCCAGTGGGAGATACAGAGCTCGAGCTGGCAGAGAACCCAAAGTCGTCCGATCTGTTGGAACCCCTTCGGAGGATTCTTTTAGATTCATTCGGACCAAAGATGCAAGAACTCAAGATAACGACGACATCTAGGCTCTTGTTGTTGCTCTTTCTCGACTCTCTCCCTGATCTCCAACGGTTGTCGATATCGGCTGACCTAGCCAACATGATTCTCAATCGGACGTCCTACCCACGACTCGAGTCTCTCCAGATCATGACTGACCCAGATATCGAACCTAGTCCGATCCAAGAACACCCGGACCTCCTTTTCTCCCGGAACGATACACTCGAACGACTCGCACGAGCATTTCCCTTATTAAGAGTGATAGGGGCATCACCTTACATGAGCGAACAAGATATATATGCCGACGCAGAGCTGATCCCGGACGAGGATCTGTTTGCAGAGCTCGAAGAGGAGGATTTGATATCTATGGAACAGCGGAGAGATGAGATGCGGGAATGTGCGGTGGAGCTCAAAGAGGTTGGGGTTACCTTGGTCGACCAGTGGGGAGTTGAATGGCTAAAGAAGCCAAAGTCTGGATTGTCCTCCGACTGGGCTAAAGATATTCTGGTCGCTCTCACAGACAGGCAGGATGGAGAGCGAGAAAGCGCTATGTGAGAGCTGTTTATGATATATGTTTCTAGCATCTCTCTCTTCTTCTTTCCCTGCCTTCTTGTAAGATGTATCGGCTCTGTTTCTGCGCTATATCCTTGACATCAGGTGGCAGCTACCTAAGATACTTGAAAAACAGAAATTCAAAAACAGCGCCAGCTTCTTACACCTTCCTCCGCTGTCTTTTAGTCCTCCTACACTCCTCTCCGCCCCTCGTCTACCATCCATTAGAAGAAAGAACAAAACTATTAAAATGTCTGACGAGCAGTACGTTCGCATGGCTACCATGCTGCTGTTTGGCGATTTATCACTTTCGTCGTTGTGCAAAAGTGACTGACTTTCATTCCGTCTCTCCGGGGTTTTTTTTCCTCTGTCTTTTTTTCCTCCTCCCTCCTTTCTATTGGATTCTCTCCGTCCATCTGATGATGATCCGGGTAGAGTTGTTGTTGTAAGTTGGATCATTTGGTGTCTCTTTCCTGCTAGGGATGGATGAGCAACCACGGACGGCCGATCTTCTCAAGATCGACCCATATCAATAACATCCAGCGGAATAAACTCTGACAGTGCTTCTTTCACCCCTTCCCTTTTTTTCCCTACTTCCCTCTGTTCGGACAATCTCACCAATGGAAATCGATCGAAAAAAACCTCGAATGTAGATGCAAACCGCTGGGTTTGAGTAAGTGCTCTTTCAATCTCCTACAATTCGGTCATGTTTTAGTTTCTCACAAGTCCCCTCTTCTGTTGTTGGAATCGTTTGTCTCTTTCCTTTGGGAAAAACTGTGTAGTGCCCGATTCCCCCAGGTATGTTTATAACGTCGCGTTCCTCCACTCTCAATATATCACCCAACAACTAAATCTTCTTGCTAACGTCCTATCCTTTCCTTGTGCCTGTTCGTCCTTTCCACACAGACCAACCAGACCGTACGGACTTTCAATCTTTCCTTCCACTTCTCCTTTCTTGCTAGCTAGATCAAGCAAGATTGGATCATGCGATGGAAGACTCCTTGAAGCTGAATTTATATTTGTGCTTCGTTTCCGTCATTTCCGGGGATATGGGTCGTTCGGGATCATGCAGAAGCACTGGTACGTGATCAGATTTTTCGAGACTCTGACCCCAATTTTTGGACTCACCAATAGACTTGTGTCACTCTTGTTTCTTATCGGGCGGTCGTCTGCCACTCTTTCTTTCACTTCTGTGGGAAAATCTGGTCTGATCTATGCTTACAGCTGGCAGAACTTTGTGGACTACCACAAGTGCATCAACGCCAAGGGAGAGGATTACGCTCCGTGCAAGCAGTTCAAGCGAACCTACCGAAGTCTCTGCCCGAATGGTCCGTTCCGAGTTTGTTTCGAAAAATGCTGTCATGGATGCTAACAAGGAGACACGGTATTTTGCTCTTCTTCTTCTTTGCTGAATACAGACTGGATCGAGAAGTGGGACAACCAGATCGAGGAGGGCAAGGTTAGTTTCTCTCTTCTTTCCGATTTGGAATATCACAGCGTCGCTTGGCCTGACTTTTTCCATTTCTCATGTCTGCACTGTCTCCAGTTCCCTGCCGATCTTTCCCCTTAGATGTAGTGTGATTGCATACTCGGTCAACCGACCGAGAAGAAGGAGACGGGAAGAAACATAGGATGGAAGCGAGGAGAGATGACATGTCAAATTATGCGATTTTCAATTCTGTTTGTGTGTGTGTGTGTGTCGGGTCCTTCATTTGCTGTATTCACATCGAAAGTCTACGACCAGGCAATTTAGAACGAACATCAACCCAAGAGGGAGTAGAATGCACAAGGCTGCTGAGAATGAACCATCTGAAACTTGGATAGATCGTACAGGAGGAGAAAAGAGACGAGACGATTGGACGGTCATTTGAGTTTTTTCTCCGCCTGCCGGTTTTTTCTTTTTTTTTTCTTTCTTTTTCTCTTCTCACCTTCCTTGTGCACAACACACTTCAATCGACAGATCACTCTACTCTGTCAGGCCGATCCACATAGCCTCAGGCAAGACCACAAGCAAGCAAGTCTGGTCTCACGCCAGGAATAGAGACACGCCGACAAGAGGATAAAACACAAACGACGTCGTGTACAAGGGATGATTTCAACACGTTGTTTCCCTTCTCTTTCAAGGGCCTCGATCCCGTCCTTCTCTCGACACGCTCATATCTCGTCTCGTACTATCCCGTCGATAACAACCCCGTCGGGCTTCAACCTATCGATATCGGCATCGACAGCAAAGTTCAGACCGGGAGTTTTCGTGGGGACAAAGAATGGCTCGGATAAGACTGAAAGGGTGATGATGCTATCCGGCCAGTCGACTCGACGTATCCGGTTGATTCAGAATAGGTCGTACTCGACTGTAGCTCCGTCGTCATCAACATCGACGGCAAAGACGATACCAACAACAGCATCATCTCCAAAGACGTCTCCATCGCCGCTCTCACCAGCCGCCCCCTTCCCGCCATCGGCTTCTTCTCCTCTAGAAACTCTATCAAGTCCCCAGCTTTCTCGTCCACCGTTTGCTCCGCTGCCACCTTTGAACCCACGACGACTGATGAATCTCTATCTTGCTTTGTCCAAATCTCGACTATCAATCTTGGTCACCTTAACATCCACCACCGGACTCGCCTTATCCCCTCATCCTTCCTCGCTTTCGGTCTTGCTTTCTTTGACATTAGGAACGTTCTTGACGTCGGCGTCTGCAAACTCGATCAATCAATTGTTTGAGGCACCTCTCGATGCTCAAGCCACCAGGACGAGAAACCGACCACTCGTCACTCGAGCGATCTCCCCTCCTCACGCAGCTATCTTTGCGGCCGTCTGTGCAGCCGTCGGTGTGAGCGTGTTGCTCTGGGGATGTAATCCAACGACGGCCATTCTTGGGCTGGGGAACCTTGTGTTGTATTCGTTTGTGTACACACCTATGAAGAGGTTGACGATCTGGAACACCTGGGTAGGCGCCATCGTAGGCGCCATCCCACCCGTCATGGGTTGGACTGCTACGGGCGGTCAACTTTGGCCGACGAAGGAGTTCAAGTCGTGGGCCGGGCTGCCAGATTGGATACCGGAGAGTGAACCGGTCTGGGTGAGTGTCGTACCGAGGGACGAAGAGGAGGAGGAGGAGGAAGAGACTCCGGCTGGTTGGGCACCGGTCAAGAAGAAAGCGTTCAAGCTGGACAACAAGTGGGACGGTGTGAGAGCGCCAACGTTGGAGGTGAGTCGCTGTATCTTCTCGTTCTTCTCTGTTGTATGGAGCACAGAGAGAGCTCATGTTAGAGAAAACGTGTTTTGCATTGGATGGATCTAGGATTACCAACCGCCGTCTTACAAGAGTTCTGGCTCGGACAATTCGGGCTCTTCTAGTGATGCCGCCAACGATGATATCCCTCTCCCTTCGATCGCGCTCGAAGCACCGTTACCGGTATCTCCTTCTCATCCTGGCCAGGTCCAGATCACAGCGCTCGCTCCATTATCGCTCTTCCTTTTGCTGTTTTCCTGGCAGTTCCCTCACTTCAACGCACTCTCCCACTTCATTCGATCGGCCTACGCTTCTTCCTCTTACAAGATGCTCTCCGTATTAAACCCCGGTCGGAATGCAGCCGTGTCGCTGAGACACGCTCTGGCAATCATTCCTATCTGCTCGGTCCTCGCTCCGTTGAGTGGAGCGGTCACTCCGTTGTTTGCCATCACTTCTCTTGCGCCGAACGTGATGTTTGCGAAAAGGGCGTATGAGTTCTGGAAAGTCCCCAGAGATCTCCAAGCCAGACGATTGTTCTGGGTCTCTTTGTGGCATCTCCCGGTAGTGTTGGGTTTAATGATCATTCATAAGAATGATGCCGGTTGGATGGAAGGAGTCCGGAAGAGTGAAGTTGGGAAGTGGGTCGTCAGGTCTAAGCCTTGGAAGGTCGGTACAGATGTCTGGGGCTGGGTCAGTGGCTCCAAGGAGACGCCGGAACAGTTGGTAGACAGGGTCTGGGGTCCAAAGGGGTCAGAGCTTCCTATGGCGATTCCAAGTAGAAGGAAGCCACCGCCTGTTCTTCCTTCGTAGGCTTTCTAGGATGTGTGTATGTGTGCCATAATGTATATGAGCTCTCCTTTTGTAGATCGTGTGTGTGTGTGTGTGTGTGTGAGAGAAAGCAAAGCATTAATCAATCGATACGACATTTCCATACGTTCTTACTGGCCGATTGAAGGTTGACTGTAAGAAAGCAGTACCGCAGATGGGGCCGAGACCCTCTTGCCCATTGTCTCTATCAAGCATATTTCCTCGAGACACAAAGCCACAGCACTTCAGCGGCTCAAAATCTCCAGCTCGGTACAGTCTCTAGACAAACAAATAGAGTAGCAAGGGTTTACCTCAAAGAGCTCACCCGGTCTCTTAGGTCGACCGACGGCGTTAAGCGTTAGGGTTAGTTCATATGTGACACGCCTTTTCAACCGGCGTCAGATCTCGATCTCATCATCATCACGACCATCACCTCCGACGACAGGCCAACCACCTCTACGCTCGTCCTTTACATGCGATTCAACCCTGGAAACATACTCAAATCTACGTTCTTTGCATCCTCCACTTTCTCCTCCCAAGCATCAAACATGGCTAAGAAACCCAGAACGATCCCAGAGCCGACGGTGCCTACCGCGATTCAGTCGAGAGAAATCCAAAAGACCGACAGTGGTGGTTAGTCCTTCTTCGATCCTTTTTCATTTTTCATTTTTTATTTCTGGTTTGCGAATCGAGATAGTCTGAGGGATGGATGGCATAGTAGAAGAGTGACTGATCGTGTGTCTCGTGTTGTCCTTCATCTGATTCAGTCGACGTATGTTTCCGTTTTACAATTTGAGACCGGCGACAAAAAAAAGAAGTGGAGGCATTGACTAATCGTCTCTTGCGACCTGATTGACTTCATCGTCTGTTCTACATCTCTCTCAGCACGCTTACTTTGCAGGTGGATGCTTGTATGTAGTTCTTTATTTTTTATTTTTCTCTCTTCTTTCTACCCATTTTGCCATAGGGAAGTTGACATCAAAAATTGAACTCAACCCAGCTGGGGAGTAGAGCATGAGTTCACTTCTTATTTCGGACACCTCCGTACGCGATATCTCTCATTTCCAAATCTTTATTTCTCTCTTTTTCTAATGGCGTGATGCAATACCCCGTGTGGTCAAACATCCAATGCTAACTTGACATTTCACAAATCGTTTGATTGTGTAGCCTCATTCAAAGCCGTTTCCGGGTACACCGGTGGAACCAGCGAGAACCCTAGTTTGTCCTCTTTTCGCAAAATAACACATTTCGTTATGATTTGATTCAACTGACTTTGATCTGAGGTCATTTCCTCTGAATCAGCTTACCGAGAAGTGTGCTGTTCGTCTCGCTTCTTTCTGCTTTTCAGAGCCCCATTTAAGTGGGTGGTTCAAAGGAAATAGAACTGATCGATTATGCAATAACAGCCGGTCGAACAGGACATGCCGAGGCCGTCAAGGTCACTTACGATAAATCTTCTGTAGGCTATGGAGAACTCGTCGAGGTTTGTTATCCCTTGCGCCTTCTTTTCATCATATCTCCAATTGATTTGAGCTCTGACGGTTTCCGACTTTGCGTACACGTCTGAATGGGGTTCGGTACAGTTCTTCTTCAGAACACACGATCCTACAACGGCTGATCGACAAGGAGGAGACAGAGGATCTCGTTCGTCTTTGATTTTTCTTTCCCCATCTTCTTTCTCTCAGCATTCTAAATTTGATCATTGCTGACATTCTCCTTTATCTTTCTTCTGTTTCTTGACTACGGGCGCGATGAAGAATACCGATCGGCCATCTTTACCAACTCTGACGAACAATCAAAGATCGCGCTAGCTGTCAAGGACGAAGTTCAGAAGAAATAGTACGTTTTTTTTTTGTAATTTCTCCCTTCTTTTTTCTCTTTTCTTCTATTTGTTCATGCCTGACTCTCCTCTCAACCCGGCAATGTCTTTCTCGTTACGAAAATCTAGCTTTGATCCCAAAGGTTCTAGAGTTGTCACCCAGATGGCGTCTCTTGGGAAATGGTACGACGCAGAGGACTACCATCAGTTGTACTTGGACGTCAACCCCGACGGATACCAATGTGCTACTCATCATCTTCATTGGTGAATAATGACAGAACTCCCATGTTTTTTTAAAAAAATCTTGTGTATGAATATATATGATTCCCATCGATCAATCTTCATTCTTACGTGTGACAGAACAAATCGATGTGTAGAAGAAGTACTTTCCTTCTCTTCATATCAGATCCCAGGCGCATCACAAACGAAATCCAAGAAAATCCTTCCGCTTCGCCCATTCTCTCTTTCTTCTTATTTTCTTCTTCCGACCTTGCCTTTTCTTCTACCTCTCAGGCTGCTGATCATCACCACCGTCCATCTCTCCACCCATCGTCTGGACACCTCCTCCACCCTCCTCAGCTCCTGGTCGTCGGGCGGAGACTACGTCGTCTACTCTTAGGAGCAACGTAGCGGACTGTTTGCCAACCAAAGGCATGCGGGGTGTTCGTAATCGTATCTTAGTCTACGCCTCCCGTAAAGAAGAAAAACAACCACCATAAACAAAGGGGGGAAGAAAGAGAACTTGACGAACCTCAATAGCAGTCTTGAGAGTTTGGATCTTGACGGCTGCGGATTCATAAAGGCCATAGGTTTTCATGTCGGTTGCTTTTCCGGAATCACCGTCCACTCCCCATGAGGATTCTCCGTTGGCGTGTCGTGCCTATTAAATAACACGAGCGGACAAGAGACACAACGCGTTAGAGAGAAGAAGAAGAGAGACAAAGAAAGAAGAGACATACTCGGAGATCGGTTAGGACTCTCATAGCATTTCCACCACAGTTCTGGATCAGCGTTCTCGGGATAACCTCCAAAGCCTCCGCACAGGCCTTCACCGGTTCACCCTCAATTCCGTCCATCAATTTTGCTCGCCTCATCAATTCAACAGAGATGGCCATCTCAGTCGCTCCTCCTCCTGGTGAGAGGAGTGGGTTGAAGACGACGTTTCGAGCAACAGCCATGGCATCAGCGAGGTTTCGGTCAATCTCGTTCAAAATATCCTTCGAAGGTCCTCGGAGCAAGATAGTGCAAGCCTTGGGCGAGGTGCATTCGGTCAAGAACGTGAAGTACCTGTAAAGTTTCCAACATGGTTGATGATAAGAACACATGTCGCAGTGAACAGCGCTAGATACACAAAAATAAGTGGACGTACTCGTCACCCATCTTCTCAACATTGAATAATCCACACTGGGTTCCGACATCAACCTCTCGAAGATCCTCAACTCGGTTCACAATGGTCGCTCCGACCGCTCGAGCTATACGGTTGTTGTCCGACTTTCGGACTCGTCGGATGGCGGTGATGTTGGCCTTGAGAAGGTAGTGTTGGGCAAGATCTATTTCGAGGCACATGGTATGTTTAAATCAGCTCTCGGACTACTGCGCAAAAGGAAGGAGAGAGGGCAAACTCACCAGAGACTCCTTTCTCGGTAAACACAAGATCCGGCTTGAACTCGACGATCTTGTCACACATCATCTTGATCTGCTCCTCCTCAATTTCCAAAACCTTGCTCCAGTCCTCCTCCCTAGTGATCTCGATATTTGTTTGGCTCTCCCCCTTCTTGTACTCAAGCGGGCAGTCCAGGAGTACAATCCTCGGGTTCTCGATTCGCCTCCTCATCTTTGGGTGCGTCACATCCTTGTTGACCATAACACCGGACAATACCTTGCAATCCTCAATCTCTCCTCCGGGCACCTTCTCCACTCGGGCGTATCGCTTGATATCGATCGTCTTGATCTCGCCAGTGCCAGAGTTATCGGCTGTTTGAGAGACTGTGCGGACAGCGTCGAGCGCAAGCTGGCACATCAGATCCGACCACCTGGAGGAGAACTTTGTGCCGAGGGAAGTCTTGATGAGCGCAAGCATCTCCTTGTCTGAATGAACATCGACCGGCTTCGAGATGGACTGGATAACATCGAGAGAAATTTGAAGAGCAGCCTTGAACGCAGAGATAATGACGACTGGGTGAATCGATCGTTCGAGCAGAGGGAGCGAGTGGGCCAAGATTTCTCCAGCTAAGATATAACGAGAACCATTTACGAAGAAATAAGCTTCTGTCCGAGACAGTCAAGACCCAAACGAATCGATGGGCTTACCAAGGATGATAACACTAGTGGTTCCGTCTCCAACCTCTTCGTCCTGAGTTCGACTAAGCTCAATCATTGACTTGGCGGCCGGATGAGAGACTTCGATCTCTCTCAAGATGGCATTTCCGTCGTTGGTAATTCTGTTGAGTAAGGAGGAAACGTGAGTACTCGTCTGAAATCTTGGAGTAAAAAAAAGAAACATAAGATCGACCAGGGAGGAAACAGAAGGAATGAGAGGCAACATACAAGATTCCTCCCATAGGATCTAGAATCATCTTGAGCATGGCCTTGGGACCCAAGCATGTTCGAATTACATCTGCTACCGTCTATAGGAAGGTGTAAGCATATATGGGTTGCCAGTGTTGACAGGGTTTAGTTGAACGACAAAATAAGAGCAGGCAATCAGAAAGCACAGAAAAGACCTAGTCAGCAAGGAGTTCGTTCGAAATGTGCACCTTGTGAAAGGCAGTTAACAAGGACGTCATCGAGTTGATAGATTTCAGACAAGACAGTATGTCCAACAAGTCTCTGTCATAACAGCAAAACGAACCTTGGCAGCATTGATGTTTGCGATCTGAGCCTTCCTACCCGATTGTCGCTCGGGTCCAGTGTCTGATTGTGAGACGAGTAAGCAACATGCTGGGTCAGCTATGACAACACGATTCACTGTGTACCACACCTAATCATCGACCACATAGAGTTCAAACGCGAACATACTCATCACAAATACGTTTTGACTCATGTTGGGCGTGATGGTAGAGAGTGTTAAATGAGAAGGGAAGGATGGAAGACAGGGCTTAGGGTAGAGATGAAGGAGAGGAGAAAGGAAAAAAAGGGAGTGAGAGGGTCGAGGTGAATTACGTAAGGATTGATGTAACGATTCGTAACCAAGTCGCGTCGCGTCGCGCTTGTTTTGTTACACGACACGACACTTATATAGATCGGCGCACGAATCAAATACCGCGTCATGGTTAGTCACCAAGTTGACAATTGATATCTTCGCCGTAGGCGAACACCGCCAACTTTTTTCTTTTTTTGTGTTTTTGAAGATCTTTTCTCACTTTCGACACATCCTTCGTCTACTGTATTCTTTGCAATCACCTTCTTTCAGTTCTGTTTTCTTTGACTTTTGATTTTTCTGTGTCTGCTGGCTCGCCTCTTCTCGGAGGATTTTTTCTTTAATTTTCTCTCCAGATTTTGATCCTTTAATCACCATCTCGTAAACTCCTCCGCTCCCTCAGATCGCTCAACACTCTTGCTTGAACGCACAGACAGCCACAGTCGATTTAGCACACAGCTATGGGCACTGCTTGTTGGTTAGAGTGAGTATTCAGAGATCTGGTATATGTTGGCCATCAAGGAAAAGTCAGGATCCTTAAACTGATAACTGCTCGGCTTTCCCGTTGTTCCATCTGATCGCTAAACTTTAGCGGTGACAATCCTTGTAAGTCGGTCGTTCTCAACTTCATCTCGCTTCATGTCCCTTTGCGCCGTCTTCTACTTCTCTCTCTCGCTCTAATTATCATGAAGCTCACTCCGTATTTCTATGCATATCCATCTATGGGAATTGCGCCTCACAACACATATCTTTGAAGGGTCATCGAGCTTAGACAATCGTGGTCAGCCGTGTAAGATCTACGGCACCGTGGACTACATCGTTGCTTCCGTTCTCGGAGGTATCCGTCAGTAGTACTTCACAATTTCTGAGCCATTCATGTCTCGGACCTGTATACATTTGAGCTGAATTGTGTCTGTTTGCTTCCTCCTTCTCCTCTTCACGCCTATCTGTGTCAAATCAACGTAGTGGTCGTCATTTTGATTGCTCTTGGACTGGGCTGGCTCATTCAACATTCCAAGAAAGCTTCGCGATTCCGCGCGTTCTGGAACCAGAGCGGTGATGAGGATCTTGAAATGAAGACACACCATCACCGTCTCATCAACACATCCGAAGTTGAACGACATCTCTACGATCCTCCGATGAGCTCTGCCGGTTCTGTCCGAAGCGGAAAATCCAAGCGGTCTAGCATGGTACCCATGGGTGTCAGCACAGCTTCCTCTAGGAAAAGCAAGACTGGCAACACCGGAACTGCCAACGCGAGGAGTCCTCTGAGCGGTTGGAGAGAAGGAGACGACATCACAAGTATGTGCTCAATCTTTCTTTTGCTCTTTTCGTTCTTTTCTAGCGGTCTTTGATGAAAGATCGCCGAATCTTTGAAACCGCAGGCGTACCAAACCTCTATTCTTTGGGCGGTCTAAATACATCGACTTCCTCTCTTTCCAATCGATCTCCATCTCCTTCATCTTACCCTGAACAAGTGAAAACCTTGTTATCTCCTGCCCCGTCAAGCTTTTTATCCCCTCCGTCACAGTATTCTCCCTATGCGCCCTCAACAGAATATGAACCCTCTGTAGCTGCGTATCCTATAGGATCACCTTACGAGCAGAGGGAAAATCAGCCGGGGAGCGTATTCCGGTACGGGATGACTGAAGGGTCGAATCCAGCTGTGATTCCTGGAGATATCGGCACACGTCCGTACTCGCCAGGTCTCTATCAGTCTCAATTCGACGATCACTACAGGGATGACCGGGGATATACTAACCACCAGTACCGTAGATGAGAGAACTATGACATTCTATGTATTCTCTATGATTTTGTTCGCGTCCTTCTTATCTGCATATACCTATTCGTCTCATAAAAATTCTATCTATCTTAACGCTCTCTCCTAAACCATCGTTTCCTTGTTTTTCTTCCTTTCTTTTTTCCCTCTGGACACTACCTACGCCTCTGACATCAAGGAACCCTTTGTCTACCCTCTTCTTCCATCTGTTCTGATCTTTCTCCCTTCGATATTCGTTATCTCTAATTTTCATCCTTCATGTCAAGTTCCTTCTTTTTCGTACGAAATCCAATGGTTTTCTTTCTTTGTCTGGAGCTTAAGCAAATGACAAAACATGAAGAAGATCGCGCCGCTCGACGCGTTGAAACAACACGCGTTTTGATCCTCCGCGCCTAAAATGAAAACACACGCAACCCAGTTTTCGTGTTCTTGTGTTCTTTGGCAACCCACCTCCCTTGCCTGTATCCTCCTTTTATCCTTGATTATTTGAGATCAACAGACCCGGTTGACGTCCAAGAAAACAACTATGGATCCTAAATTATTATCCGAGTGGACGGCTTTCGCTCTCAAAGGTTCGTCACGACTCGGTCCATCTCTTTGTTCATCTGTTGGGATTCCTGACAAAATCTCTGTTTTTATTCCTATGTCTCAAACGCGATTTGTTTCCAAAGGTGGTCTATGTCAAGGCTTTGCCAAGGAGGACTTCGTTGCACAGGGCGAAAATTCATTGATGTTTCTCAAGGGAGACATTGTTGTCGCTCTCGAGGCTTGTGAGAAAGAGGGTGTCTACTGGGTAAGTTCTTTCTGTTCCTTTCCTAGATCACTGTATCGACTTATCAGGGGAACTTATCATGAGATTTGTTGAATTTGTTCTGTTCAACTCTAACTCTTTGCCTTCCTTCAATATAGGGATACTGTGAAGGCGTTCTGGGCCAATTCAAAACCACCCTTGTCGATTTCCCTCAAGGAGCTATCCCTCTACCTCCTCTACCAACCCGTCAACGGCCTAGACCGAGCGAACTCCCTGATTTCGTCTTCTCGCCCGATCCTTCTCCTGCAATTGACACTGCTTCGTCTCCTGTGACGGCCGTGCCTTTACTTGGATCACCAGGAGTCGAAGAATCATTATCTTCTTTCGAGTTTGACTCTGTCAGCTGCTCAAGATCAACCTCTTCTCATTCATTTGCTCGGACTGAAGCTAGCTTAGGGGCTAGAACGGGCAATCAATCCCCACAGTTACCACTCACGCCTCCGAGCCAAGGCAACCATTTATTCATCTCTCATCAAATCCTGCAACAACAAAAGTTGAAAGCTCCTTCTCTGGGGGTAGAGTTCATGGTGACTTCTCCAACAGCTACAAATTTCTCGATGGAGGATGATCTCGAGCGAAGTAGTAGACGGAGCTCCGGGCAGAGTTGGGCGTCTGTTACCACCGCAAGCGAGCGATCATCACAAGATCAAGATGGAGAAGAGCAAGAGCAAGAATGGAACAAAGGCGAGAGATTATTGCAGGAATGTATTGAAAAGGAGGTTGACAGGTTGTCGATCCAACAGATGAGTAGTTTAGGAAGTCTGGGAAGTATGGCAAGTCTCGGTAGCCTGGGCAGTCTGACGGATAGCTTGATCAAAGAGATGGCAGCCTCAGCAGCGCTCCCTCCTGGGTACAACCCGAAGGCCAAACACTGGAACCTTGAACAAGATGACGACAAGCTGGAGGTTTTAGGAGAACCTCTGGACTCCTCCATTCGATCAACGGCAACAGTCATGCCGGAGTCTCAGTCCGATAGAAACCCAGTTTCTGTTCTCCAATCCCGCAAACGATCTGTTGGACTGTCGACTTCCTCTTCCTCTTCCTCTTTCTCCTCCTCAACCTCAAACCAGACTGTCAACCGAAGCATCATCAACTTCAGTAATTCTGACCATTCACTCCATCCCGCAATTAACTCTCTTAACAGAAACAGACTCGGCTCAATAGCCTCGTCTGTTAGTGCCTCATCCGATGTCAGATTCGAATCTGAGCTCAGCGATCTGTTCGACGCATACGGAAGGGAGTCAATGTACGCCTGCCCTGACGAAAATGTCATGGAGGCTCAGATTCGGGTCCAAAGTTGCAAACAGACGTTCGAAGATCACGAGGACACCGAGCGCAGAGACGGGGATGAAGAGATAACCATTGAGGGAAGAGATGAGAAAAGCATACAGTCTTCCGAATCGGCGAGTAGCTTGGTCAAAGCGCTCTCTGAATTAACTTCTTTAGCTTCTCCGCTGGACGATTCAAGCATGCTTTCTGTCCTGAAAGGATTAGACCAAGGTGCGCCGCTCTCAGAGTTTCCAACACATATCAAAAAAAGATTATCGAGCGAGAACTTGGCGTCATCCTTAAGAAATCGGATCATGGAGCGGAACAGAACAGCCGATCTCGGGGGCCAAAAAAATGATGTTGAGGCCGGATCTACGCCCGGCTTAGAGATTCAATTAGACAAAGAAGATGTCAGGGATATGGGAAGGTCGACCAAGCGACCACCTCCTTTGAAACTCGATGTGTCGAACGTCTACAATGCCGACACCGCTCAGATATCGTCTCCTGCAACTCCTACTCTCCATAGAGCAAGAACCCCAACATTAGAGGCCTCAACATCGGCTTCGACTTCACCCTCAGTTAGTTCGCCTACCGACTCCCAATCAAAAAGCATTTTACGAGGTCAAACGAATGTCAATCTGTATTCCTCCCCTGGCCCAGTTCCAATTTCATTCTTCCTCAACAATAGTCAAACCCACTTCACATCACCTGCGGAGAGCCCGATAATGTCACCCAAATCGTTCGCTTCACCCAAGATTAATCCTTCTTCCGAAGGTTTTGCTGGTGTAGGCGCAGGTCGGCCGGCAGTCGTAGGGGACACAAGGACTCGAGTCATGCCTCGGAGGGAAAGGCCTAGATCGAAGAGTTTTTCGTCTCAACAAGGAGTTGAGATCGGGTTCCCTATGCTCAGCACGTTCGTATCTCTTCTTTCGCCTTTACACTGATCAACTCTAATGAAGCCTATTTTTTCTTTCATGTTATATCTTGTATATCTCTCATCCAGATCCGAGCAAGGTGCGCCTCAATGTTCGTTTGTCACTCTCAATCCCTCACCTGTTCCTAGGATTCAACCAGGCGACGATCAATGCGCTCCTTATCACGTTTCTCGTCCAACACTTCAGTCTTTGGGATCTATTGACCCTGAACCTGTCCGCTCGCCTACTGTCCAACCGCAAGGCATTCAAAGAAAGACAAGCGAACATTCCCTTCTTGCTGCTATCAGACGGGCGGAGAACTTACCGGTACCTTCGATCCCTAGCACATTCAGGAAACCAACAACTCCATCATCCCCTCATAGTTCTTCACCATTCTTGTCACGACCTGAGACGCCTAGATCTGTTTCCGACACCCGGGCTGGTACAATGACCAGCCCTTCAATCAATCCAATCAGTCCTACTTCACCCAAGATCCCGAAATCCAGAGGGTTTATGGGATTTGGCTTTCTTCGCTCGAAGTCGCAATCTAACTTATCGATATCTTCGCCAGGCGCTAGGATCGATCCTTTCATACTCCCTCCTCAGCCTTCACCTTCCTTTTCTTCAGGCTCTCCTCCTGTTCTCAAGTCGATTCTAATTAAGACTCCTGTGAAATCAGAGATTGATCCCCTTTCAAGTCCAGTCCGTTCCACCGATCTCGGAACGGATTCATCTCTGGTTCATACTCCTGCACCTTCGTTTGGTTATTCGAGCAGCCCATCGAGACCTCGGCTTGCAACAACAATGTCCTCTGGGACATTACCCTCCTTCGTGTCGAGTTCTAATGCTCTAGATGACGATGGGGAGGACTTATTGGATTTCCAACCCAGAAGAATGAAGCCCAGGACCTCATCTAGCAGTTCGACCAGTTCGTTCAGGGATCTCGTCAAGTCAAAAATTCACCCATCACCGAAGACAGATTCGAAGATGAATCCTATGCATTCTCCGGTATCTCACACCGACTTCAAAGAAAGCACAGTGAAAGAAGGCAAATTCGAGGTACGTCTTTCTTCTTTCCTCCTTTCACGAAGAGTTGTGTACGAGAAGACTAAATCATCTAAATCTGGTGCTGTGTGCCACAATAGTTTGAATTGATGAATCCACTTGCCCAAAAGCTAGCCAGCAAATCCAGTGTAAATCTTACGCCAAATGCACCTTCTAGTACGCTTATACCTCAAACGGATGAATGGGGTTTCTTCATCCCCTCCAGTATGGTCCAGACTTTTGCATGTCAACGACGTACTGCCTCTCTGGGGCCTGAAGCTGTACAAGCCTCCGAGCAAAAGTGGCTTTCTATCATGGACACGACACCTTCGAACGTCGCTGCGCTACAGAAGAACAAAAAGATAAAGAAGTTGCTCAGATCGGATTTGCCGTCGTCATTGAGGACCAAAATCTGGGCGTTTTTGTGCGATGCGGGGGCGAAGCGAGAGAGCGGTCTGTTCGCAAAGCTAGTTGAAAAGGGTGAGGCTTCGGACGCCATGGTCAAAGACTGCTCGACGTGAGTTTATATCTCTTCTGTTTATCGCATTTGTGATTCAATTGATCCAAGATACTGATACATCTTGTCCATTATCATTTCCGACTGTTCAGAGTGTACACCGATCATTCATTATTCAACCCTCCAAACTCTGGTCAGAAAGACTTGCTCAATATCCTCAAAGCATATGGCCAGTACAACTCTAGATTGGACTACAAATCTGGTTGGTCGACCTTTTCGTTTTATACTACATGTTTGCCGTGTCGATTTTTTTTAATCAATTAAAGCTTACGTTCTTACTGAGTTATCAGGTATGCCCGAAATCGCTGGGTGTTTTGCGATTCTTTGTCCGGCAGAAGATGCGTTCTGGTTATTCGCGACTACAATCGATCGTATCAAGGGTTATCACAACAAATCCTTGCCGATAGATGCGATGTGTTTTGTCCACTTATTGGAGGCGGTCGATAAACCATTGGCTAAGAGATTGATTGTAAGTGTCTTTTGCCTTGAATGGACTAGTCCCTAGTGCTTTTGCGTTCGCGTTGCTTACTATATATTCCATCGGTGTTGATCTTTGTGATTACATAGATAGACTGCCAGATAAACCCGGAAGCGTTACTACGAGCTTGGATTCTGCCCATGTTTGTTCGCGTCCTTCCCTGGCGGACAGTTCTTCGAGTTTTAGATATATTCTTCCTTGAAGGTCAGATCGATTGCTTTCTGTTCTGATGTCTCGGAATCTGTATTTATATCTACCTAGTCTTGTTGACACCCTTTGCACAATACCTTCTCATACAGATCTCACGTTCCTTCTCAGGATCTCTCTCGCCATCCTCATCACTGCGCGCGATCGACTTCTTGACTCCGCCACCTTACGTACCCCTGCGCACGTGAAGTACTACTTATACAACCTCCCCTCTGACGAGCTGGTCTCTCCTGAGAAGCTCATCTCGGTGGCTGATGGTATTAAACAAGGTATGAAGGATGATGAGATGATGAAACTAAGGACAAAGGCTGTGGATGAATTAGCGCAGGGGAGGAGAACGGCCGCCAAAGCAAAAGCTCAGGCGGAAGCGAAGGCATTGAGGAAGAGAGTGTAAGCTGGTGTGGTTCATTTCTTCCGTCTCACAATTAGATTCACAATTTTATATTTTGTTATTCTATATTTTTCTCTTCGGGTTGTTTGCGTTCATTTTTCTTTTGGGTTTCGTGATGTTTTTCTTCATCGGTCTGAGCACCTTTGTATACTTCTAATTTCCAATGCTTCGTGCTCCAACTCTATTCAGGCATTTCTCTTTCCTCTCTCGTTGTTTGTATCAAGCTGTTCATGGTGTTCACATGATTCGTTTAATTTTCAAATTCTCAATCATTTCTACATGTTGTCGTTGGAAAAAAATGACTTCTTGTTCCAGATATACCCTAGTCATCATCATCATCATCATCAGATAAACAACGATGATACATGCGTGTCTGTTGGTCACATCCAGGTGGCTTGGCAAGAACATGATGATACATACAACAAACGTACAACAAACACAGTTTTGTTTTTTCCAAGCAGACAAGAAGAGGCATACAAGAACAGAAACTAAAGATGTAATTGCACAGGAGAACACAGAACAAAGTCGGGAAAAGTAGACCGCAAGAGAAGCTGAATATCAGAAAAAGGTTACAATCATTCTGGCATCCTCAGCGTCAATCCTGGTTTTGTTTTGTTATGAAAATGCTGAATCGTCAGTATATTTACAGCCGACAAGAACAAAGAGAACTGTCGAACGATTACTAACCGACTCGTCGAGGTCTGTCGCGCTTCAAGTTTGCGCCATCTTCAGCCAGCATGAAGTATCCATAGCCCGCCAGACTGTCCTCCGGGTCTTCCATCTCATCTTCTGGTTCCATGATCTTGGGAGTCATGGTTCCTGGTGTGGCGATCCCTGATAACATAACTTCTCTGATGCGTTCTCTGTCGCGCTCGGTAGGCCTGTCGATCTGCTCGGAATTGGTCGATCGGTTGGCTTCGAGGTAGAGTTGTTTGATCATGCGTTGTGTTTCAAGGAAGACAGCTTGGAGCGTGTCTAAAAATCTGTGTGTATGAATATTAGAAGATAATAGAGTCAGCATTAAGGGAATGTTCTCAATTGATCGACAAATAGGAGGGAGGCGGACCGTTTGGTTTGCAGATGTTTACTTGCTGCAACAACGGCGATCCCATTTTCCTTCACGATATAACCCAATCCGAATCCATCGGCAGCAACAGGACCAAAACTATCATACGAAAAGCCAGTGACAGACAAACATAAATGAACTAGGCGGAGAAAGAAGAGACGGCCGACTGGAAGAATGTACATACCCGAAAAGTCTCAACGCCGGGTTTCCGCAATTCGAAGTACTCAAAATTGAAGTGTTGAGTAAACTCCACCCAGGATCTGTGAATAGGGAAGGAATCTCGATTCTGGGTGATTTTCCGTTCACAGGCGAGAATGGTTCATCTGAATCTGAAGCTGATGATCCAGAATTGGAAGAATTCTCCGATCGAACTTCTCGTTGAAGAAGGCTGTAGAGGGCATAGAGATGTCGGTCTTGACCTAATCCTTTACTGCACTGTTTGACGATAAGATGCCTATATGTTTAGACTTTAATCCCGAAATCGCGACAGTAACGAATATGAGACAAACCTCTTTCGTGAGCTCAGTATGTTTTTTGCATGCCTCTCGTAATTTAGAAATCTTGTCCTGTGTGCTCGCTCCCGAGCAGAACGCCTGCACGATCAACAATAGAACAACAACATATACTCAACGTGAGTCGACACCCACACAATTAGGTTTGAGAAGGAGATAGAGAATACACGTACTTTGGTAAACGCTACACTAGCAGGTTGAACCGTTCGAATGGCTTCTGTCCGACCATGAAGGAACGCTTTCGTCATCGCAGGTTCATACGTCGATTCAAACCGACCTGCAAAATGATTTTTGGGGATCGAAAACGACATCTTTATCAATCGTCAAGTTTTTGGCAGATTCCTATTTGTACAGAAGAGAAGAGTTGGAACGGACCATATAATGAATAGTAAGCCGCTTGGAACGCCATCTGGACAAAGGCGTCGGGGCTAAATCCATGTCGAGTGACTATATAAGTGCCATCAATCAGTCGGTTGATACTCTTCCTTCTTAATAGTGTCGACTCAACTCACTGAAATCTTTTCCATATCCACTAAACTCCAACGCCTCGATATCGTTTTGACAGATCAAATCGCTCAATCTTGTCTCTGCGAATCGTATACCCGTTCGAATCTCTCTTGTCAGATGCCAAGTTAACTTCTTGGGAACAACCTCATAGTCTTCCTCTTCTTCTTCCTGACAACCGTTGGTGGCCGTGCCGGATACAGGAGACGGGGGCGGTTTGAATTTAGTTTGTTTGTTTTTAAATGATTTCGAATGTGGAGAAAGAGATGATTTGAAGAGTGTCGGAGCTGAAGGGTTGATACTCTTTTTTCAAACACGTGAACGAGAATTAGTACTTGGAGTCAAATGTTACCACACATCTGACATAAACGAACTTTGGCGAATAGAAGAACGAGCTCGGTGTATACATCAGCCGCATATCGAAGGACAGTGTCTATGTTGAGAAAGATGGTGTAAACAATCAATCATCATCACGATATCGCAAGAAAACTACATGTACTCACGACCGTCGACTCCGGTATGTTCAAAGTTGATTCCTGCTTCTCCGTTTGCACATACGATAATTTGAAGCTATGTGAATCACAAGCAGTCTTCTTCATCAGTTCCCTGTAGATTATTAGGAGTCAAAGTGGTTTCTCGTATAAAAGCACGTACTTTATCATACCTAGATTGATATACGCGTAAAGCCAGAATGAATCAGCCTTTTATGCTTTGGCCGATTATCAATTCATTCGGGATGAACCCTACCATCTGTTTGTGCAAGTTCCTGTTTGAATTCCACCTTCTAATCTGTAGCTTCCACATAAGAAGTTTCCACAGATCTCCTTCGCGCCTACAGGACTAACGTCATCTAGGCAGACGATGAACAAAGCGCCATCAACAACACTCAAACATTTGGCATTGTGTTTTTCCCTGGTTAGAACCGTTCTGAGATGCGACCAAACCTTTCGGTTTTCGGTCGAAAGGACTCCAACCGAGGAAGTAGCCACCTATAAGAGTCACATAAATTAATGAAAATTCTCAATGGATAACAATAAAATAGAACAGAGAAAACACATACGTCTCGGATTGGCAAAATATCAGCATCTTTACAGATTGCCTCGAGATTGAGCATGACATCCCTCTCTGTGAAGAGCGGTCTGTTTTCTCTATCAAGCACGTCGAACCAGTCTGAAATTACCGGACATGGAAAGCAGGCGCGGGTGAATACGGCGTGTTTCGGAGTTATATCATGAAGGGAGTGACCCTAGACGTACAGAACTGCCCTCGTCTGATCACGACAATATGTCTTGATTCCTCATTGGTGACCATCTTACATCCCCTATTTGTCGGAATACGACTCGTTCCAAAGAGCTAGTCACCCAAGCAGTGTGGTATCAGCCAGATTGCGCCTCGAACTGTGTCTGAATACCATTTGAAGGGAGTTCGCCATACTCTGGTGTATTGACTCATATCGAGACTAGTTCCTCTTACCGCATCCGGCTGAAGCGTCCCAGCTCGAAGATCGTGGATAAATCCAAGGGAAGAGATGATCAACGAAGATGCTCGAGCCAATTGAGAGCCTCTCGAAGGTGTTGGGTCATCTTCCAGTACAAAGAACGGGTTGAGGGACAAAACAACCTATAAGAATCATCGTACAGCACAACATTCAGTTTTGTCTTTGCCTGAGCGTCAGTCAACCACGTACACTACAAGAGGAAATGTTGGACGAACGGATTCAGACTGATTGAGATATGACTCATACCAGAATTCTTCGATATAAGAGGAGACGCCTTCATTGTACTGCATAAGTTTCTCCTGTAGCCTGGGGCCTTGGGTCGGATTAGACAAGAACTCGGCTACGACCTGTTTTGTTTGTTCGTGTTCTCGTGCATCCTGTATGAAGATCAGAGTAAGAATAAGATCATCCGTTCCATATAATTTCCATCGTTCCGCTTCTCGGTCAAATACTGATGCTATGAAAGAAGGTCTCGAGAGACAGACGACATCGATCACCCACCTGAAGACCCTACTTGACGAAAGTCGGACGAAATTCCAGCAAGACCCAAAATTACAGATAAAACGAATTAATAATCGATCCATCTTCAAAATATGCTCATCTCAGTAGAGAGTCATAGAGACCAGAAAAGAAGGTTGAAGAACTCACGAGCAGAGCATTCAGATACCTCTTCATCGAATCCTCCAAGGAAGGAACCGGAAGACGAGAAAGAGTCTTCTGCGCTTTGAAAGTAATCGAGCTCTCGTCGTAGAACGATGGTGGGGGTGGGACGAGGTTTGTCATTTCGGTGCTCGTTTGTATGTACAGTTCGTGTGCTTTCAAAAAAGAAGAAGGGATCTAAAGCCAACGAAATGGTCGCATGGCTTTATAGGCAACTCTTGATCTCTCGGGGAAAGAAGGAGGCGAACGAGTAGTTGGCAGGGACGGTGAATGATGACGCGCAAGGCAATTGTGAGAGGTCACGTGTCAAACCGGAGAATCCCGGTCCGGTCCGCTCATATCGGTCAGTATTCGTCGGGCAAATCAGGAAGAAGCCAGTTCGTATCTTTATCTACCTCGGGAATCCATTAAATCAAGAAGTACGATTGATCAAGAAACAACAAAGTAGTCTACACCCATGTTCATAAACAAAAGCAAACAAATCCAAGACTGAACAGTCCGGATGATGCTGGAACAGCGAAGAGAAACCAAATTATCGGCTGTCTTCCGCCTTGGGCCTCGGCACAACTACAGCCCCATCCTCATCAACCTCATCCTCCTCGGTGATTGCCCCGGACTCTCTCGCCTCGCCACTGATAGCACCATAGGTCGTTTCGAGGTTGCTATCGTTCGTATCCGAATCAACCGATGCTACTTGAGAGTAGAGCAGAGGTCGTTGCTCGGTGGACTCCCTGTTGGCCGTCGAGGCTGAAGTGATCGAGCTCTCGTCTAGTGAGGCTGGAGGCGATAATTCGACCAGCGCGGTTAGCATCGTCTCTCTGGTCTTGTCTGACAAATCTCCTACAGAATCAGCCGTGAATCCAGTCGTCGAGATAGGTGGCAAGACTGCGAGAAAAGGGAAAAAAAAGGAACAAGGGGGATAGGAAATTAAATTCAGCCAATCAGTCAGTGACATGTATAGAGAAGCATAGATCCAAGCAGAAAAGACTAACTCTGCAATCTCAATACGCCTCCGTTCATTCGGGTCTTTCCATCGAAGATGTGGTGATAGTTCTGGCAGACAATTGGAATCACAGGCACTTGAGCTTGAACAGCTAGATGGAAAGCCCCTTTTTTGAATGGGAGCAGCGAGGCATTCGGTGTGGATGATCGAGTTCCCTCTGGGAAGATGAACACAGAAATCTGATTTTGGGATAAATTAATTTCAGCAACAGAATCTTCGAGGCATACATCAGAAATATCTCACCTGTTTCTTTTTAATCTCTTCGGCCGCTCGACTCATCGCCTGTATAGCGTTTTTACTCTTCTTTCGATCGATCCAAACAGTGCCTGATAAACTCACTATGACCAAACACAAGAGAAGGTACATATCGTCTGATTAGTATCAAGAATTCGAATCATGTTGGCAAGAGAAAGAGTAATCGAGCGCGTACTCCACCATCCCAGGAAAGGCACGTAAGAAAGCTCCTTTTTGGCCATAATAGATGCCTTCTTCGGGAACATTGCTCCAAGGTACAGAATATCCATAAAGCTTTTATCGGAGAGAAGAAATTTCTCAGACGAAGAAGATGGATTGAGGAAATGGATAACGAGACAGGGACGAACCTCTGGTGGTTTCCAACAAGTACGGCTGGACCACCGTTGTTCTCTAAATGTTCTCTTCCTTCAATCTCAATCTTGATTCCAAGAATAGGAGACGTCAACTTATAAAACGTTCTCGCCACCCAATAGTTTGTATTTAATCTCTGTGATTATTGTATTTAAGGGTGGCGGAAGGATAACATGTATCACAAAACAACGCGTTAGTTGTCAGAACCACAGCAAAGCTAATCAAAACCCCGAACCAGGTAATTTGGAGACTGACCTGGCCAAACAAGGTGAGCGTAAGACTGATTCCAATGGCCACAGCGCTGGTTGTTAAGAGACACAACGTGTAGATCGACAGGTTGATGTAATATCTGGCTTTTTGTCTAAGAAGAGGTGAATCATGAAAACCGAGGAGCAAGGAGAAAATGGCTGCCAGGTCAGTACAGCCGGTCGGAACCTCGGAACGGAGAATATCCTGCTCTCGCCAACTAGCTCAGTTTTCTTCCCTCTACTCCCTTCCTTTGCATCTAGATATCATCCCACTCGTTTGAGCTTATCGGCAAGACTTATGGAAGCTAGACCTCAATCCTCCGAAACGGAGAAGATGGAAACGTGACAATAACAAAAACGAAAGAAACAACGCTTACGATTTCATTCTGAAAACGAAAAGGATTGGGACGGAAAGAAGACTGAGTGTAGTGAACGGTTTGAGAAGGGTTCCGACCAAGGTCATGCTTCTGTTTAAATCTCTTCTTTCTTGCAGCAGACTATAGAAAGGGTGAATAAGCTTTGTTTGTGCTGATAAGTAAGATAGAGGAGAGAGCAAGGTCTATTGCGAGGTTGAAAGCGTTGAAAGGTTAGTGCAGAAGACCGACGAGAGCGAGTGTCTCACTCGATGGGGCTTCCTCCTTGTGATGCACGTGATGTGTGAAGAATGTGGCGAAGGCTGTGTAAAATCTTTCACGTGCATTATACGCCCCACGTGGCCGTGGATTACGTAGAGCCTACACGGCGTTTGAACTTATTGCTGGCCCGGATGGAGAACGAATCATAGTACGGAAGCGCACAAGACTTAGACATCAACAACAACTTATCCATCCCTTCGCAGGCAAACCTTCAAGATGAGTACGGTCGAGGGAGACGTAGATCCGGCTGCTTCGAATATGTTCTACCCAGACTTCTCGGTAAGAGAGAAGACTTGATGGCTTTGGATCAATTATGAAAATAGCCAAGACTTATACAACTTCTCATACTGCCGTTCTTTTCTTCGTCAGAACTTAACTCTCTTGCCATACCTAGCTTGTCATCCTCATCCTTCTTTTGTCCTTCCCAGTCCAAGAGTACGTCATTGAAGGTTGAGACAATTAAGTTATATATGTTGATCTTGTCGACCATCTCTTTCGTATCCCGGCACTCTCGCTCTCCCTTTTCATGTTGGCTTTCCTCCTCGTCTGAGCCAAGCCTGGTATCACTTTGGACTAATCCGGCCGCGTCGGCTGCTAGTTTAGGGAAAGATTTGGAAACCATTCTTTCGCCTCTAGATCAAGCTCGAATGAAGTCTTTGATTCTCGCGCACGACCAAGACCTCGACGGCGTTATCTCTGCTGATAAAGATCATACAACCAACCAGGCTATGGCCGATGCCATATCCATTCCCTCTGTTCGAGCACCCTCTTCGATTGAATCTTACAATTCCTTCCAAGATGGTAACAATTCCATGGACGGGAATGAAATGGATATCACCGTACGGCTTCCTTTATGGGGACGGAAACGATCATACAAAGTCCTTCTAGTCTCGAGCAGTCATCCTAGCTTTCTCATTCTTCATCTTCATCCGATATCTCGCCCGAATAGTCACAAACCCAAACCCAAGGCCAATGAAAACCACTCATCCTCTGTCAACCCGGTCGCCTGGGAGGATCTTCAACAACTCACTGGGGATGAGATAACATCTAGGATAGAAGTCGGCCAGGGATATTCGAGCGACGGGAATGATGCGCATACACCTATGGCGGAAGAACATCACAAATTACTGACGGAGTCAAGTATCTTGATGGATAGTTGGCTAGCGCAGGATGCACAAGTGCCGGCTCCCCCAACTTTAGTAATCAACGAGAAATCGAAGAAGAAACTGGAGGAGTTCGATTGGGCGAACCATCCCTTAGGACCGGTGGGTGATTGTTCATGATTCAGTGACTGACCGATTTCTCAAGTTCACACTCTTTCTCATTGATTTTAAATCCTTCCAAGAGAGACAAATGGCCGGTGCCTCTAGTCACGACTGTAAACATGCTTCTTTCCATCACAGATTCCTCCTACATTTGTAGGTTTCATTTCCATACAGTCGACCTTATTCATTCAAGAGATCAAATCTTACCTTCTGATCCTCTCTCCTTGATAATCTTCGGGCCGTTTAGGGTGGTCATATGGCGATGATTGGATTATAATCAGTGCGCGATTGATCCTTTTTCTTTGTCGCGTTCGTGGTCAACATCAACTTCTAATCATATCTAGCCTTGTTTTCCTCGCAGATAACGACGCTTATGGCCAAGACTTAAATGAGAATCATTTTGGAAGTTTTGCCTGTAAGTTTACTCACTGAATAGCCTGACCGATCATTTGGGTTTGCCAATGGTGAATTAACTGAACAATCGTTTGTGCATATCAATGATAAGCTGTGGCCTGGGCGGATGAAGTACAGTTCTTCTTGCATGGTTTTGCGTGACCAATTTCCATAGCCTGACTTCTGACATCATTCGTGGGTTGAGCAGAACTGGATGGTTGTCAAACAAAAAGCTTTACACTGTCAAAAAACAAGAACAGGCGTCTCTAAATCGGACGGTTAGTCATCTGTTCCGCCTGCATTTGAATCATGATTCCATAAGTTTACCGTTCATTTTTACCTCTGTACATCGCACAGATACCTTTTTCTTGAACGGCATGGAGTGAGGATCTTTGTCTTATTTTCTCCATCAAGATGGACGATGGGAAGGGGCGTAACTCAATCTTTTCTAAAAACAAAATGAACCAACTTGTTCTCAATAGAAAACACTTGACCTGGAAATGGACCCCAATCGTCTCGGGAGATGGGGAATGCCGTAAGTTCTATTTTACAACCTTTTATATTTTTTTCACTCAAACCCCTATATGAAAATGATAAGTTTTCTCATTCGTTTGTTCAACAAACTTTCAGATGGTATCATGGTTACTACTCATGACAGCACAGGCAAAGTCTTGAACGAACGATGGCAGCAAACATCCAGAGAAATCGTTCGCCGATTGACACCCGCGCGTACTATTTCCGAATTCTGCGGAAGTCTCATGAAATCTCTCGAGATTAATGAACGAGATTTTCCTTACGCCTTCCTGTATCAACTCCGATCTGAAACCGCCTCGGGGGAGAAGACAGATATATCAGTCGAAGCGAACCTAACTTTAGCAGGAAGCGTTGGGATACCCTTAGACCATCCGGTATTACCAAGATCGACATTCATAAAGACTTCGTTAGATAAAAATTCAGAAAACAGAGATTTGACACCGTGGAAATTTAAGGAAGCAATCGAGGCGGCTTTCCACTCGGATGAACCAATCTCATTACCGGACGTTCATGTCAACATACCTGAGGAAATCAGATATCGTAAGCATGAACCTGATCCAGTCTTTCTCTGATGTTCATACTATTAAAATTTCATTCATGATACAGGTTCTTATGGAGACGAGACCAAACAGGCGGTCATCATGAAAATAGCAAACAACGAAGAACGAAGAGGGAAGATCTTTTTGTTTGTCCCGTTTCGATCATTCATCATATTCGCTACATTTAATGGATCTTTATCAAACTCATGTTTGTATCGGAAACTTTTCTAGCCTCGTCATCGGTCTCAACACCCGTCGACCATTAGATTCCGCGTACAAGGCCCGGATAGATGATCTTAGACTTCAACTTATCTCAAACTTGACGATCATCACTTCCTTCGAGTCTCATATGGACAGAGAACTTCAGCTGCAAAGTATAGAGAAAGCAAAAAGTCTCTTCTTCAGCTCAGTGTAAGTACACCGGCCTAGCCAGATATTGATCTTGACAAATATGAGAAGTCTTTCTCAACTGACTTGGCTTGGACATCAGATCTCACGAGCTTCGTACTCCTCTACAAGTTTGTCATAAATTTGGCTCTTCTTTACTATAGAGTAGAAGTCTTCTTTGTTGACTAGACTTGTTTCTTTTTACTCAAACCATTAGCTTATTTCCGGTCCAATTTCTGATTTGGAAGCAGGAGAGAGCGATCCGAAGAAGAAGGCTAGTTTCTCTATGATTCAACGAAATTCGACGCGATTAGCCAGACTTGTCGACTCCTTGATGGATTTTAGGTATATTTACCTCCAAATATCGCCGAGTGGTATACGTATGTATTGAGAGACTGATTCTGATCTGACTTGTGAAACTCTTAATCCCTATTCTCTAAAGTCGTATCGAAGGTGGGCGCATGTCAGGTCGGTTTATCCCGATTAACTTCTCTTTGACAACTATAGAATTGTAAGTATCCCAATTCTGTTCAATCCCTTCACAGATGCAAGACTGACTCTCGTCCATTGAGCAGATCCGAAATGTTCAGATCGGCGATAGAACGAGTATGTTGATCAATCAATTTGCAGTTTGAGAAGATTGCGTCAGTCATTCATAAAGTCACTGGCCCGTTGCTTCTGCCTGTGTATTCAAATCATCAATCAGGCTCGTATCACATATGTTGTTGATTGTGAAGTTGAATCTGGTGCACGACCTGTCTATGTTGACAAGGTAAGAAACTGTTTTGATCTATGCCTGGCTTGTATTCGAACCTGTTCATTGTGTGTGTATTGCTCGATCAACTAATTTACATTCTGTCGATATAATCATTTAGGAGTTGTACGAAAAGATCGTCTTCAATATTTTGGGCAATGCGTTCAAATACACACTCCGCGGTTCAATCACTGTTCGCGTGTATGTCTCTGTCTTACGCATATACATTCTTTGTTTCCGCAAGAGCTTTGGCTGATTGAAATAACATTCGATATTCTTTGCATGCATCATGCAGCTCTCACCATCCTTCGGAGGTCGAGCTCTGCGTCACCGACACAGGGGTAGGAATACCAAAGCAGGATCTTCCACGAGTCACTGAACGGTTCTTTAGAGTTACGTGTACAGCACGATCACACGAGGGAACTGGTAAGCATCTCCTTAGCCTCGCTAAGTCTCGGAAGATTGTCTTTAGGTGCTCATCATTTGAGCGATCTGACAGGCATGGGCCTTGCTCTTTGCTCTGATCTGGTCCATCTACATTCTGGGAGATTGCAGATTGACTCAGAAACTGAAGAGGAAAGCCCAACAGGTGAAAGTGGCACCACAGTATCTGTCTTCTTACCTTACGGCAAAAGTCATCTTCCAGCATCTCAAACTAGCGAAGAGATTGATTCTTCCATAAATCTCTCATCTACTTACTCCAAATGGATTGTCGACGAAGCCGTTAGATGGTCCAACTCTCGGAACGGAACATCAGCTTCGGTTTCTGAGAGTGGATTATCTGCTTCAGAGGTACTGAATCTACTTGTTACAGCTTCTTGAGATTGGCAATCGTTGTTCTAAATCCTTTCTCTCTTCTGGATATTGTGTTGCCATATCAGTCGTCCGGACGAGCAGATTCACTCTATTGGAATAAATCATCTGATTTGGTACTGATTGTAGATGATTCGTAAGTCACTTTACTTTTCTCTTTGATTTGTGCGGAGTAAAGTTCTGACACAACAATCGTGTTTGTCAACAATCAGATCTGATATGAGGTATGCACTCAAGAAAAACGCCTGAGTGACTTATATAGAATATCGATCTCACGCGCTTTTCTATCTTTACGTTCTCGTGATAGACAATACATGAATCAGGTAAGTTTTAAGTCCGTTTGCATCCTGCATCGAGTTACGTGTGGGTCTGATAATCTACATGAATCAATATAGATCTTCAGTTCGTTCTGTAAAGTCATCACTGCTCGCGATGGAGAAGAAGCTTTGGCACTTGCTCGATCAGCGAAACCAAGTTAGTCGACGTGTATTCAAACGTAAAATCTGGTCATCAAGCTCCAAGACTTATGTGCTTTAATCTTCATCTAGATCTCATATTGTCCGATATATCTATGCCAAAACTTGATGGCTACGGACTTTTGCGCGCTTTGCGCAAGGAGAATCCTGATGAAGACGATATTGATCTCGCGTTAATTCCTGTCATCCTTATTTCTGCTAGAGTAAGCTTATTTCTTTTCTTCATCGTCAGCTCAAGTGCACAAAGTGGCTCATTCACGATATCGTCAGGCCGGTGACGAGGAGCGAGTATCTGGTCTGCTGGCAGGCGCAGAAGATTATCTTAGTAAAGTATGTGCAATTTATTTCCCAAGATCCCGTTGACAAATTTATACCTAACATCAATTTTAAATATCCCTTTTTCTGGTCGTATCAAGCCTTTCTCCGCTAAAGAGCTTATTGCTCGAGCTCATCTTCAGCTGCAGTTGGGCAAGAGCAGACTGGAGCTGGAACGCAACTTCCGAGAACAATCTGCGGCTACGAAGTTATTGTCCGATGCTTCGCCGGTCGGAATTTCTCGATGGAATGCTGATGGCGAGATCATGTGAGTATTAACACCTTCAAATTGTCTTTCACACAAACCACTGAACCGGTCGTCGTCCTGGCCCCTATTGCGTCTATGATGACTAGCTATGGTACGTGAAATGACTTGACTCAGAAATCACACATATTACATTTTGTCTAATTCCGTTATTGTATTCTTTGATTGATAGTGAATGAGGCCTGGAGAACTCAAAGCGGGCATCCAAGGGATAAAGATCTATCTCTGTGGTTAGATAGTGTTGCAGATCATCACAAGCCGTATCTTCAACAGAGTGAGTCTTGTCACCGGTCGTTCATATAACATGTTAAATAAGTGGTCTCAACAGTTGACCTCTGGATTCCTTAGTTTATAACGAGTTGTTCCTGGAGAAGAAGGCTTCAAGTTGGGAGTGTGAGTCCACGTCCGTCTATTGCACAATCAGGTGCTATCGAACTCATTGTACATTCTTCTTGCATAACGATAGGGCAATGGGCAAATGGCACTTGGTCATTCTGCCAAGCTGTGATCATTTCTAGTCATACTCAAAGTGTAAGGTCTTACCAAACGGTATCACTATGCAGGCAGGTCAGGTCCTTTTTTAACAAACTTTGAATTTTTGGTGCATTAAACAGCTCGTAGGGTAAGTGTCAGGCTTGATTGAACATAAGATCGTTGTTTAGGCTATCTGTGACGCCTTTATTTGAAAAATCACAGTACAATATGTGTTTTGACAGAGTACATATCATGATCTTGCTCATCTGATTTGATATGGTTACTTATTGTAAGACTGACAATATTTTGTGTATATAGCGTTACCAACCAGAAGCGCATCGAGGAAGAGCGAAAACAGAACCTGTTACGTGCCGAAGCAGCAAAGCGAGAGGCCGACGACAAAAAGTGCATATAACTTCATTAATAATCAGATTTGAAAGACAGAAGCTGAACAGAAACTTGTTTGATTTTATCGCAGACGTCATCAGGAGTTTTTGGTCTCCGTCGTATCTCACGAAGTCAGGAATCCTGTATCTGCTATATTGCAAGTAAGTTGTACTCTCTCCAAGATACATTGACTTCTGCCCAAATGAGCTCATTTCTTGTGTATATTGGTAGTGTGCTGGTCTTTGCAAGTCAAATTTGACTTGTAAGTTGATTTCGCAAGTCTTGACAAGGCACAAAGTCCTGGAATATCCTTGCTCATCCTTACATCCATATTTTCTCGTCTGCCCAGTTATTCGGACAGGTACGTTACAAGCTTATATGACAATGAAAGTGAAACTAAGTAGCTTGATCGATGCATAACAGAACTCGAAACAGCGCTGAATAGCGGCAAGGCTTACTTTCCTACGAGCGAGGTAAGCTATTACTCAATCATGTTTCAACTGTGTCTAAACGCTTGATCGCTAAATGCTTCGTCCTCATCACAGCTAATTAACCTCATCGATGAGGATGTAGACGCCTTGGAATCTATTCACCAAATGGTATGTCGCCATTCTATAGCATCAAATCTCGGTCATGTGAATGATTTTCAGAATATCAACTTTTTTCTCAATCTGCTATTCAGGCTCTCTCTCAAGAACGCATTGCCAATGATGTTCTTTCGTTGGGCAAGATTCAACTTGAAAGTCTTGAGATCTTCGCCACAGATGTCAACCTTCCTGACGAGTGTCGGAAGATTATTTCAGTGTTTGAAGGAGAGTGTCGCATGAAGCGTAAGTGTTGTGTTTTCCGACTTTGGATCTATGAGCCGCAGTCTAGCTCACAGTTGCCGATTCGGCGAACATATCAGAAATCCGCATATCCCTAGACCTAGTTGGAGAACTTGCCAAACCGGACGGTCAACACATTTATCTCACCGATCCTGTTCGATTCGGTCAAATTGCCATTAATCTGATCTCCAACGGTAGGTATTTATTGAACACTTAGCCTTAAAACCTCCACTGACGACCCTGTATCATCACTCCCTAAAAGGTATTCGATTTACGGATAAAGCGTCGATGCACCGCCGTGAGATTTCAGTTAGCATTGAAGTTGCCAGCGCTGCACCGGACGACGATTCGTGTCGACCCCCGAAAACAAGCGTACCCGTTACACCTGGATCAAGCTGCTACATATATGGAGCGGTCACTGATTCTGGACCGGGTCTGACTCCGGAAGAATTGACTAGACTCTTTCAGCGATTTTCTCAGGTAAATCGCCTCGATGATTTGCCCTAGTATTAAGTTTGTACTGATGCCTCTTACAAATATGTTTAGGCATCGTCCTCTACCCATGCTGTGTACGGGGGTAGTGGTTTGGGACTATATGTGTGCAGAATGATAACTTCGGTCAGTCTCTCATTTCAAGACCCGATTATCAAGAATGCGAGCTGACACTTATCGGAAACTTCAGCTCATGAACGGTCGGATTAACGTAGAATCTGTGAAAGGCGAAGGTTGGCTCTTATCCCTGCTCAATTTATCACGCGGATTCTGATCTTTTCTCAACGTTGTTGTATCCTCTTTTAGGTTCCACCTTCCGGTTCTTTATCAAAGCTGACGCGCCCTTGTCGTTCCAACATCCCCTTAAGCCGGTGTTTGCTTCGAGTGTGACAACCAAGGTCGTTCAGTTACATATATTAGTTGTGAGTTTCTCTCAAGTTATAAATACGAGCAAGGTAAATCCCTGTCTAACTGATCACTAATATTGATATATTGGTGTCTTCAGGTCGAAGGTATGTCGATTTGATCCAACTTGCTGATTGTTTTGAGTCAAGTTTACAATTACACTGCTAATCTATCTTATTTGATCAAAGATAACCAAATCAATCAAAAGGTACACTCCAGATTTAAATTCATGATTTAGAAATTTCGTCTAACACTCAGCTGCTTTCTCTTGGAATCAACACTAGGTCTTGCGAAGACAGCTCATGAAAGCAGGATTGACATGTGAATGCGCCGATGTATGTTCTTCCTTATCCCCAAAACAATACTCACTTACTTGATGAACCCCTCCTAAAGGGTTCTGTCTTTCCGTGATATTTGCAGGATGGGAAAATGGCCTTGGATTTGATCGTTGCGTCCCACACTTTGGGAAACAAGACCTTTGACGCTATCCTTATGGATCAAGGTTCGTCTATTTATTCATTGTTGCCATGATTCAAGCTCTGTCTGTTTGATAAAGACATTGAACACTCGATCGCTTGAATATTTAAACCTATAGAAATGCCTGTGATGGATGGAATCACTTCCGTGACACACATCCGAAAAATGGAGGACGATGGCATCGTAAGTGTTTGCATAGAAGATGCATATATCGAAATTTCATATTGACATATATTTTTCCTCGTCTGTTGTCTTCAGATTCCAAAGAGAGTGCCAATCTTTGCACTGACAGGAAATGCTCGAAAAGAGCAGATTGAGCGTATGCTTGAGGTTGGAATGGATGATGTACGTCTTGTCCATATTCTTTCCCGAAAGACATTGAAGATCTTCGGCCGCTAATGTTGCTCTTGGTTTCGTCCTTGTCTTAGGTTATCATCAAGCCTTATAGGTACGTGTCATCTCAAGACAGTTTGATTTCACAACGGTCTCATTTTCGAAAAGTCTTGTTTCAACTGACCCTTCTCTCAATCGCGGTCAACAGGATCAACGCTCTCCTAGATAAGTTATGCACTCTCACCTCTCGACAGTCTTCTCTACATTGTCATGCTTCTAGCAAGCAGCAGCAATGAGAATATATTTCAGTCTATTCCCAATCATGATCCTTTCACTTCATTCCTAATCGTGTCTTTTCGATAAAGGTTAGGCTGCATTGCCGTAAAATATAATTACTCGTTTTATTTAATTTATCATTTGCTCTCGTTTTGTAACAATACTCTGAGAACTCCTCGGTGTGGATTTTGCTTCCTCTTATCAAATTTCAACCTTTCACTTTCTACTTCACTCTCGCGATAGGCAAGTGAATTTTGTCTCTATGATTACTATACGGACAGAAGTTACACATGTAGATCCATTGTTCGAAGCTGATAAATCTCAAACACGGAGGTTCCTATCCCCCGCGGTTTGATGCTAGCTTGTTGCGTATACTTCGACCAGCCGCTCGTTTCAACAATTTTGATTGGCCTTTCTCCCTAGCAAGCCTCATGATTTCTCTACCGGTTGATCCTAAATCGGAAGAATTACCGTGTTCGTCATCAAATTCGTCTTCGGGTTCCATTTGACCCTGCCGTTGTCGTTGATTGTCGATGTAAGGTGTGGTGGGTGAAGAGAGTCCGACGGTTGAAACATATGTTGTAGTCTTGTTTTCCGTGCTGTATTTTGCGTGAGTGGAGGATCCGATGTGGCCAACTTCATCATGAGTCTTGAAATCGACCTGAAATTTGACAACTTCTTCTGGGTGTTCCAGCGCATATGTGAACGAATCGTCATGCTCGACTTCCTCCTCCTCCTCCTCTTCCTCCTCTTCGTCTCCCTCCTGTTCTTCTTGTTTTGGATCCTTCCCTTCTTGCACTCCTCCCTCATTGATTAATTCAGAAATGAATCGATCGATTGATCCCGGTCCACTCTTCATTTGGCTCACCTCAACAGAAGAGCAATCAAATGAATCACCGATACCGGCTTCCAGCACGTCCTTTATCCTCCTCCTAAACATCTGCAAGCTAACCTCTGAAGTAGTAGGAGTAGATGTCGATAAGGCTCCTTGACCGAACTCAGCAATCAATGAGGAATTTAGCCTGAACGATGATCTGTTTCTCTCTCGAGAAGTGAAAGAAGGAGTGAAAGACATGCCTGCGCTAGGGCTGATGGTTACTGGTCCAGCTTTGATCGCCCGCCCGGAAGGTTTAGAGGGAGAAGGAGACTTCCATGTCTGGGGTACAATTGTCGGCTTCCTGGTCACTCTTGATGAGAGAAAGACGGATCTGGCAACGCAAGGCGATAGATCCTGATCAGAATCTGATCCTCGGCCGTGATATTTATATCCGCTTTCATCATCACTTCCTTCCTCGCCATCTTTTCTTCTATTGTCATCTTCTACGTGATCATTGTGAAGATAGTGCTTGAGTAAAGGATTCAATCCTGCCGAGAGAGAGGGCTGGTATATCACTCGAGGGACCGAACTCGTCAATCTAGAAGCAGTCCCGAATTTGACTTGAGCCTCAAGGTTTGACGAAATTGAAAGATCACCTGATTCGTCGATTATTGATGATGTCGCTGATAATGACGGTGATGATGGCAGAGATGAAGTTAAGCTATCGGCTTGATCAGCCTCAGTTATCGGAGGTGTATATGTAGAGATGGGTTCAAGGATATGATGACTCTGAGGTCGACTCTGACGAGGAGGGGTCCAAAGGGTGGAATAAGCAGAAAACGAAAATCCAGAAATTTCATCCATTGGACTAGAAGGAAGTGGAACGTCCATTGGATCGATGATAGGTGACGGTTGCGCCAGGTATAAAGATATTGCTATCAGCTTAAGAGGAAGAGCTTCGTGAAGGGGCTGGTTCAAAGAAGTTCTATGCGGGCTGCAAGAAGACGAAGGAGACGGCGAAGTGTGATAGGGCAAGATGGGACATAATGATTTAAGAAATTCAGGGTTTGTTGCGTTGCTAGAGGTGGTGACGGTAGAGGTAGAATCAGAGGTGGCAATACAGAAAGGATTGACGGCAGAGAGAGCAGACTGGGCGTCCATGGACAACCATCTCGCGCGAGGGATATGAACGTAAGGATCTTCTCTAGGGCTGACAATAGGGTCGATCAGAGTGAAGATCTTCTGATTTTGAGATTCTAGCCTCTCTTTGAGAGGAAATGACCCCGAGTGTTCTGCATTCTCCGACGTTAGAGAAAAGTCCAATGAAAACAAGATCGGGCTGAACGTTTCATGCAATTCCAATCTCGGAGGCAGGTCTTCATTCCTATCCTTCTTTGCCGGTGCCCCCTCTATTCCTTCATCTGATGATATGATCCTTGCCAAATCATACTCTAGACCCTTTAGTGGCGAGGGATCTATCTCTGATTCTGAACCTTCGAGGAACCCGCTTGTGTCATAGTACCTTCCAATGATTTGCGATCTCCAAATCGAACCTGGCCGATCGAGCTGGGTATTGATAGGTGTCAGCACGGTCGATGGATTAGCCGACGGTTGCGATTTCCCAACTGTCGTCATATCTGTTTGAGGCGAAGCACCAACTGAAGAAGGTGGCAGAGCTGAAGGTCTGGATGCTGAAGAATAGGAAAGAGCTCCGATGGGATTTGACATTGTGTGTTCTATCGGTTTGGGTGATTCATCTATTGGAAAGTTCGGAGGTGTCGGATCTAGGGGAGGAATTGGAATAAGAGGAGGCAAGGATATGGCTGAGGCGATCCGTCTGGGAACGCGTACTTGTCTTCTGTACCCCTGTCTTGCCCACGTCAATCGAGTTTCAGAAGGTGCCAATATAGAGTGGCCACTCAAGTTTGAATTTGCAACCGAGTTGTCATCAAGTTTTTGAAGGCTGTTGGTCGGGCTCGTGGGTGGAGAGCATTCGATGGTGGGTAGACGGCTATCGAGATCGAATGACTTGGATGGTCGAAGGCCGTGTCTAGATAACCTTCGGTTCATAATTCTATTGGAGCGCACGATTTCGGGGACTAGGATTTGAAATAAAGTTCGCAGACTCATATAAATCATTAGGAAGACCGTGGGATGAATAAGTGAAGAGAAAAGAACGAACGAGTCTGAACATCTAGGATACTGTTCTTTTTGGTCGATGAGGTTGCATTCGAAGGATCAGCCTTTGCGTCAAACCCACGAGTTCCCTCATGAGTTTCTCCTGCCTTGGACCCAAATGAGATTTCTCCTCGACAGACATCCAAAACCTCCAACCTCTCCTCCCAACTGACACCGGTTTTACTCTTTCTCTTTTTCCAAGCTTCTCTCTCTCTTTCCGCTCTTGTCTGTTCCATCCGACTGTTGATTGACTGTTGCTCAAAGGATAGCTTGCCTAATAGCGGATTTTGTACAATCTCGATGACTTTGGGAAGGTCTCCGTCGAGATTGGCTGGTTCCCTAACATTCAAGCCAGGTGGAGAATCGAGTGATAGACCTGGACGGATGCAAGACGAAAGACCCGGCCTTCTGAATGTCGACTTTGATGCCGTCGAATGAGACCATGACTGAAGAGCTCTTGCTCCATTCGGTCTTACCTCAACATTCAGATCGAGACTGGTGAACAAAGACGTCGATACGATAGGAGATTTTGTGGTCGATCCGAGAGCTTTATGTTTCAATTTTGAGAAGGATTTGATTGGTCGAAGTCGTTTGATGGACTCTGAGGAGGGAAGGTATGACTTGAGCCTAGTCGTCAGCTTTACCGGTGTTTTGATCTCATCGACCGATCCAGTGGTGTGGTAAGTTTGAGTTTGGACGAGGTTTTGGACCAAGCGATCGGTGAGAACGGACGAGTTGGGTAGAGACGAGAGTACGCATATTGAGGAACGACCCAAGGGTGATGTTTTGTGGTTGGCAGAAGAGTCTGAGAACGACACGACCGAAGGTGGTTGCAGTATTGGAAGGGAGGAGAATTGATTCATTTGTTCATATGGAGCTTTTGAAGAATATTGCAGAGGGTCGAGAGCAGAGTGTTTTGGACAAAAGAAGACTGGGCGACGGTCGTTTCCTGAAATTACTTCTTGTGGGATGGATAGGGAAACGAGAGATCACAACAAACGACCAAGTGAGAGCCAAGACAGAACGATTCGTTCAACACAAACACGCGACGCGATTTTAGATGGAAGAAGAGGAATAATATTTCGCCCTGATCGGTCGCTGGTCAATCAGGGTCCTGAACGGAAAGGGGATCGAAGAAGAGGGAGGAAGTGAGACTAATCAAAGCTGACGATCCACGGACATCGTTAGTTTGTGATAGCTCATACAGTTTAGGACCAGATCTGCAAGAGTATCATCAGATCGTTAGCAAGATTCTGTTAGTGTGTTACATGGGGAAAGTTGGTATGAAGCATAGGTAGGAGGAGGACACGAAGGATCAAGAGAGCCCAGAGGACGAGTCAGGGCGGCAGAGTGAGCGTGGAGAATTCGACCAGGTTCTGACCGTCAGCTGTTGGCAGATTCCATGCTGCTTGACGATGAATAGAGATATCTATCTACAGTGTCCTTTTGCACCTCTGCGTTCAGTTAAAAGAACATTCACTGCTCGAACACGATCGATCAACAAATAGGCCGGGTCAGTCAAGATGAAGAAAGTCAATCACACAACAGTGGCCAGATGAATGAAATTTGGATGAGGATTAGAATTGAAGGGAAAGTCATTACGGGGGATCGATCGATCAGAATACAAAATGTGATAGGGAATATGTTAGGAGATGTATTGGGGAATGTGTAACGATGTGTATTAGGGAATGTGTTGGAGACCAACAGAAAGGTGGACTATGATATGCACTACAAGACGATCTAGTGACTTGGCACGAGTCATTACAGAATATCTACTAGATGGTCTATCACAAATTGCATAGGACAGCCTCTTTCCATGACTCTGTGGATCTGTTCATTATGAAGCTCACCTCAAACTACACTATGTATTGCACTGAAGACGGATTGAAGATGTGCACACATTTGTGTATTCAGAGGCGCTATTGATTATACTGCTAAGCGAGGAAACCGCCCAGCTCGATAAAAGGTTTCTACCAATCTGTGGCTCAGCGGGTACATCATACTATCCATCGAGAAGTCATACTATAGACTTGACTACAAGATGTAGTTCAAACCAAAGATACAGATCCAAATAGGGAATCTTTGTAGTGCTAAATACAGACCAAATTAAAAGTGCAGAATAGAAAATCGGACCAAAACTCATTAGAGCACTTACTACAAAATATCTTCAAAAGTGTATTAAACTGATTTTGATTCCGAGTGCCGAAACCCGTGCGGCCCTTCTCGTTGGCGTGTTGAGCTGATCGTCCCAGCTGCACTCAACATCTCTCCCTTACTCTCACTCACATCTATCCCTTTCTTCTAGGTCTTTTCTTCTTCTCATCTCATTCCTCTCACGATGGCGTCCAATTTCATTGGGTAAAGATCTTCTTGCTCTGTTTTCGCATGTTGTGATTGTTCTGGGAGATCGGCTGACTCTTTGGTCTTCCATCATCTTTTTTTCCTTCTCTCGCTTTTTTTACCTTCTCTTATTGGCGTCTCTTGCCCTATATCTCATCTTAAACACATCCATATATGTCCTCTAATGCATCCAGTGCGATCATCACCCTCACTTCCGTCAGTGACATCCGTTACGTTGGACGGCTCCATTCGATCGACCATCAGGAAAGCACAATCAGTCTTGAGAATGGTGAGACAATCTTCTACTTTCTCAATCGCTTCTTTCTCGTGTCATATCGAACGGTCTGTCTCTTTCTCCCATAGTCTCTTCCAGGGGTACTGAAAACAGGAAGCCTCAAAACGAATACGTTCCTCCCAACGACCGAATTTATGACTTCGTTGTCTTCAGGTTAGCCTTTCCTGTGCCTTTTCCCCGTTCGTGTGATTGTCGTCTAAACTAGATACATCATCTGCTGGCCAAACTTTTCAATTGAACAGAGCTAAGGATGTCAAGGATCTCGCCGTTGAACAGGCTCCACCACCTGTGACAACCGCGTCGGTTCCCGATGACCCTGCCATCATGGGTGTAAGCTCAATCGACTTTTCAAACCCTTTATCACTCCCTCAATCCCATTGCCCACGCCTCTCGGTTTGCTGATCCGTGCCTGAATCTTTCATTATCTTACAGGGTACCACTCAATCTCGACCCGCTCCTCATTCCCCTTCCAATACTCAGGCTTACCCTCATCCTGCATCTCCCTACGCTCAACACCCTTTAGGGCCCGGTGGGCCCTACGGTGGTTACCCTATGCCTGCCGGGAGACCTCCTAGCGGACCACCTCCCGGAGCTGCGTGGGGACCTCCTCCCCCGCATGGGATGTATCCCCCTCCTCCTCCTCCCGGTCCTTACGGTGGATATGCGATGCGACCCGGGTACCCACCTTCACCGGCCGGTGGAAGTCCGCTGATGCCAAGAGGCGTCAACGGAGCCCCTGTTCCCTCTCCTCAGCAACCGGCTCCCCTTCCTACATCCTCGGCTGTACCCTCTGGTTCCACCGCTGCTTCTGCTGCTCCGGCAGCTTCCGCCCCTGCTACCCAGAACGCGCCACCTTCAATCCCACAAGCTACAAAACCGACTGCTGCTGAAGTCTCTATTCCTAAGTCTGCCCCAACCTCGGAGCAACGCAAGGATGTCCCTGCGCCCCCGTCTGGTCCTCGATCTCAGCCTCCTGCTCCTTCTTCTCCTGCTGCCGAGAAGACCATCTCCGAGCCTAAAGCCGAAAACAAATCCGCTGCTTCGGTTCCGGCCACTGCTGCTACTCCTTCGGGTCCAAGCGTCCCTCCTGCACTGATGCAGAACGCCGCCCAGTCCAATCTTGACAAGATTGAGCAGGCTCTTGGTCAGATGTCCATGTCTGCGGCTACCGGCCCGGTTGGACCCACTCCAGGCAATGGTCTTCCTTCGACCCCTGCCGCCTTGCCTCATACCCGTTCGGGTGGCGGTCGAAAAGACGGGAACAACCGAGGAATCCGACCTCCTCCTCCCCATCACGCATTTTCTAACGGCGGCCATCCCCGCGGACCACCGCATGCTCAATCCCAGTCATACCAACAGCCCTCGGGCCGAACGGTGATTCCGGCTGCCGAGTTTGACTTTGCCGAGTCCAATGCGAGGTTCGACAAGTCCTCCGTCGCCAAGGAAGCCGGTGGGGTTGTTGATTCTGACTCGGATCTCGACTCTGATGATTCTGACGACGAAGAACCTGCCGATCCGTCCGGACGAGCAGCCAAGCCGCGTCGACAGAGCGCGCTCTCTGCTGGTGGTGGTGCGGCCGGGGCGAACAAGGCCCAATTTTACGACAAGACGACCTCGTTCTTTGACTCGATCTCGTCTGATCTCAAACCTGAGGCTGATAACGGTCGACCGATGAACGCCGGAGGACAGGTTAGAGGTCGACAGTGGCGGGACGAGGAAAGGACACGAAACATGAGTACGTTCGGTGAGGTCGGCGGCCAGGTTGGCTTCAACGGTTCAGGTGGCTTCAATCAGGGTGGAGGTAGAGGTAATGGCTACCGGGGAGGCAGAGGTGGTCGAGGCGGCGGACGAGGAGGTCGGGGAGGAGGGTCAGGTTGGAACGGCGGAGGGTACGAACGACAGTATAACCCCCGGGATCGATACCCTCAGGATATTCAGTACACTCAAAACTAGGCCTTTCAGGCTTATTCTCAGTCTAATCCAGACACGCTTTCCAAAGTAAACGCAGCCGTCTGAAACGACTCACGTTTCAGCATCTCGTTCAAATATCCTCAGCCATTTGTTTCTTCATATCTTTTCTCTGTCTTCCCCATTCTTTTCTTTTGGGCGCGAATCATCTCGTTGGAAATCCTGACTGTTATCACTCTTTTTGGGTAGCACCTCTTCTCTCTCATCTCCATGTCTCTTTTCTTTATCTATTTTCTTCCTTCAATCCGTTCTTCTTCATGTCCGCTTGCTCTATATATCTATCAAACCTCTATCAAGCTCCATTCACAAAGCACAGACGATGGATGATTGAATGAAGGCTTTGAGCAACCTGTGCAAACACGTGACGGAATATCGATTATGTCATCATTTCCGTTTCGCCCTAGACCGAGTTTGTCAGTTTGCCCGGCTGAGAATCATCAAACGTCTAATCGTTCGTCATCCATCAGCGCATCCAAAGTTTATCCCCTCCGTCTACATAGGTTCGACAGATCACCAAGTCAGGCCAGCAGAAGTACTTAGCCAGATAGATCATCAAGCTGGAGAAATCAGGGAAATAAGGAAGGATGGGGCTGTTGAACTTGTTGCCGGGCAAACGCGCGACGTTCAACTTGACGGTGCTGATTGATGATATACATAACGTTCCGCTCGTAAATGGGTCTCTCTCGTTCGTCTCTTTGTTTTTTCCTCCTTTATTTTCTCTGTTCTCAGTCCAGGGCATCACTGAGGATGCTCTTGAATCCACCGTTGATTCGAGAGGCATTTGCTCGGGATCTCGGGAAAAAAGAGTCATGTCAAACCAAGGGACTGACTTCCTCTTGATTGACTTGTCGTTGCGTACGGATGTTCATGCCAACTTGCATTCGAGGTAGAGTCAGATGGAGGTTCAAGAAGTATCATTCGAAGGACACCGAACGTTTGTCTTTCTGATTGTATTCTTCCTTTGACTGTTTGAGAAGTGCACGAAGTGCTTAATCCAACATCCCTCCTGCCTTACATCAATCACTATGTACGGCTGATATAATCACCGGGTTGATGGTGGAAACCAGTCCACGAGGCGCAATCTCCCACTCCTTTGTCTACTCCTCCTCCGGATGAAGATCAAGCGGCCGAATCTAACCCCTTACAACGCATAATCACTCTTCAGAGAATGATCACCCAAACTCAAACACAATCTCAAACTCAAGGTCTTGCTGGTGATCAGGCCAGCACTCACTCCCGCGATTCATTCGATTATAATGACGAAGACGAAGTCTCATCGTCGTCGTCTATATCCATCTATGAGAACAAGTCCTCGGCAAACATATCAGCTTCATCTACAGACACTCAGTCGGAAAAGCCAGAAGGAAGACTACAAGGAAGACTACATGGATGGAAGTCTCGAACAAAGAACCTCAAGAAATCACTTTTGTCTTCTGCTACAACGGCCAGACAGGGTTCAACACACGATGAGCAAAGATCGCATGACTCTGCATCTATCAACTCTTCGCCTCCGGATTTGTTGTTTCATCTCGAAGCAAATTCATCCGACACACGGGGCGGTCCTGACTCATCAGCCACAGGTACACACACGACTACTGTTGAAACGGGTTCATCACGTGTGCCCTCTGTATCGACAAGAGGCCGGGGTGAGACCGCAAAGATACCGATCGGTGATCATGCTTGTTCTTGGTCTCAACGTATCAGGAGCGGAATCCAGATACCGATAAGTCGGGATGGTGTGCTGGGAGAACGATGGTTGAAATTCATCGTCATACAGGTGAGCGCCGGTTTTGCGTGTGTAGGTGTGTGTGTGTGCGTGCATTCGATGAACGCGCGCGTTGACAATTATGTGTTTCTTTCGCTTCATTTTTAACCGTCTACTGTAGCACCTTTCTCCGCTGGATTCCTCGACTCATACGGAAAAAGACGTATTACTTGGACATCTAGAGTTGAATCTAGCCGAATATGCAGGATCCGGTCCGGTCACGAGACGATACTTGCTAGATGAAGGAAAGACGAACGCTACACTGAAAGTGAGTTCAATTTTTTGTTCTGGGTTTTCTGCCAACTTCTAGTAACAAATCTTTCGTTTGGTCTCCTGATGACGATTGGATCGAATTCAGGTTTGTATTGAGCTTGAACAAGTTGGAGGTCAAAGAGAATGGAATCCGTATGTCCAGCCGCACGTTTGTTCTTGGTGTTTCCAACTCGAAGACGCGACCTTACCTCTTCGACATCGGTTGTACGCAGGATGTTAATCACGAAAGGACAAATCTCGGGCGGCGGACTAGAGTCACTTGTAGGACATGACAAAGGCTCTTTAGCAGGTTCATCACTCTTTTTACATACACCTCTTTTTTTTTGCAAACTTTCTGACCTAGAGGACGAGGCCTGATTCCTTGGTGTTTTTATGGGGAATGCTGTTCGCAATTGGAACACTCTCTTTGATTTTCTTTTCAATGATAGGTACTCCTGTGATGTCCAGCGCAAACCTGAATCGACTCTGTGCCGAAGTGAGTCTAGTTCGTTTGATCTCACCCAGGAAGATGCGTACTAAAAAAACCGCCCTCTCCAACAGGCCCGACCATCATTCTCTAGAAAATCAAGCGAACACTCCTACCCTCGGCCCTCATCGCTCTCTCATTCTACCAATTCGGCCCCGGGTCCATCTACACCTCCTCTTCAAACCCTCACTTCATCTCACGTCCCAGCACAAAGCTCCCACTTGTTTTCTTCCTCTACCAATCCAGGCTCGTCAACGAATCTCCATTCGTTAGGTAGCTCTCTTCAGCATCATCTACTCCCTCACTCGAAAGGCAACTCAAGTTCGTCCTACCGGAAATCACCCAATCACTCGAAACCATCCTCTTCCTCACCTCATCCCGACTCTCAACCACAGACACGAGGTCGTCCCACGATCGACAGACCACATACCGGACTCTCGGGTCGGGACAACAAGTCCCGATCGTCTGGGTTCGTGGTGCCGTCAAGAACGGAGGATATCATCGAGGCTTTGTTCAATCCTTTCGAATCATCGACCTTGGGGCCGTTCACTGTTCCGTATTCGCCCGGTGTCGTGAGAAAGCCGTCGGATGAAGTGATGGGCGAGGATGGGACTGGATATGAGGCAGAGGGAAGTATAGGACACAGGGGCAAAAAGAGGACAGGCTGGAAGTCACATCATAAAGACAAGGATTCGGCTCCGTCTGGTATGCCAGGTGCAATACCGGCAGGAGCGGCAACGGCTCTGAACAGAGACGAAGACGGAGATCGAAAGAAGAAACATAATAGAGAGCATGGGCCTAGGCAGACATCTGGGAAAGGCTTTGGTTGGAAAACGAAGGAAAAATTAGCTTCGACGAGTGAAATTCGGATGTGAGAGAGGGTTTCATGTCTTTGATACTATGAGCCTTTCGGCATCAAGAAGAACAAGAGCGGTCGAGCCAAGAATCATCGATACATTGAATACAAGAACGAATACAAGAATATCAAGAAATATGACAAAGGAGTTGTCCATTCAGGAAAGTGATGCAAACAAAGTTGATCATCTAGGCGATGACGGATCCTCCATTGACGTGGATCTATAGTGCAACGTAGGGACCCATGCTCAGTATGCGTCGGGGTCGATGTCGTGATACTATATTCGTAAATAATGTTTCGAAAAAGACACAGGAAACTTACACATTGACCGGAGATGTAGGATGAATCATTGCTCGCCCTACGAGAACGATTGGACGATATATGTACTGAGCAAGAGGGATGACATAGATGACAACCGGAAATGGGAGCGATAGATGCTTACAAAAAGACGAAGCAAGTGGCGCATTCTACAGGTTGTCCAGGCCGACCGATCTGGAACCAATACGCGCATCAAACGCACCCGACGATAGTCGAGAAGAACAAAGTTCAGCATGATTGGGAGAGGATTTGACATGTCAGACGAAAGCGTACCGGAGTGGTGATTCCGAATTTCTCTAGGGACTCTTTGGTCATCGTAGCATACACCAAAGGCGTCACGATCGGTCCTGGGCAGACGGTATTGACTCTGATCTTCTTCTCGCTGACGATCTGGTTGCTGAGCGACCTAGAGAAGGCGACGATGGCCCCTTTTGTGGTGGTATAATCCAACAGACCTGGCTGAATATAGAGACGATTTATCGAAAGAGTCAGGCTGATGCGTCTGATCGGGAGAATAAGCGGCTGATCTTACATGTCCGATAAATGGATTGATGCTGAGTTGAAGATTGAGCGAGGAGAAAGCAATCAAGATACATCAAGAAACATACTCTCGATCTGAGAACTAATTCAATTGATAAAGTACCTAGCATTGAAAATGATCGATCCTCCCTCAGGGATGTGAGGTAAAGCCCGCTTGGTGATGTAAAAGATGGCATTGCTGCAAAACTCGAGGTTGATTAGCTTAGGGTTGGCAGATCGGGTATGTTCTACCAAGGATGGCTGCTCACATGTTGACACTTTGAGATATTCGAAATATGGAGAGGATCAGTTAGAAATAGAGCAGCGCATGTATTACTTCCTCAGTACGGGACTCGGACACGTACTCCATGACATGCCTCCACTGGTCGGAAGGAAGATCAGAGATATGTTCGACCTCTTTCTGGGTCGCCGCGTTGTGGACTAGGATGTCGATTCTTCCGTAGACCTAAGGGGCACGGCTGGCATGAGCCTCTCTGGATCATCACCGGCAAATGGAATGGCTATGAAGGGAGCAGATTGGAGAACGAACCTTGATGGCCTCATCGACGATTGCCTCGCAATTCTCCTCGACCGAGATGTCTTTTGCGATCAAATGACACTTTCTGTGGGGTGCTTCGACCGAGATGATCGTCTTTGTGTCCTGGGCGTCTTTCTCCTCGTTTGGATAGTAACACAGCACGAGGTCAGCTCCCTCCATCGCGAACAGAACGGCTATGGACCTGCCGATCCCAGAGTCGCCACCTGTGGTTCTCGAGTTGATTTCGCAAAGATAAAAAAAGAAGAAGAAGAAGAAGAAGAAATGAATCAGCATACTCGTCGACTTCCCGACCCTTGATCGCACAAAAGACGACACCCCGAACCGGTGATGAGAGCGATCTTGTCGACCAGTTTCTCTGCAGGCTTGTACTTTCTTCCATCGGCCTGCTTCAGATACTCTGGCGGCTGTTCCATTCTACATTCTTTGCCACTATGTTGATCAGCGGTCCGTGAAGAAACGGTGTGCATCAGTCTGGGTTTATCCATCCGTTCCTGTCACACTTTATATCATGAGAATGTGCCTCGGACTGAATCGAGAGATACGAACGGAAGGGTATCTTGCTGTATGACATCGGGTCTGTAGCCTTGCTCGAATTGTCCCTTGTCTGATGACATGCTGTGGGTTTCGATAATATTCAGTAGAAAGAGAGGATGAGGAGATCAAGAGATCAAGATGGTTGTAGATGGGGAGGATCGATACGACGAGCGCAAGAAGCAAGAAGAGTCGTCAACCCTGAGACGTCAAGACGCGTGCGCATACTTACGTCATAGATCATTTGAATGTGCCAGCCCAAGATCCTTCGAGTTTGATACATTGTTCATTCATCTAATCCGATAGGAGCACAGTCCAGCGTGCATCAAGGTCGTAAACAGGGAACATGAGACGTATAGAAGATGAAAGGCGTGAAGAGGGGGTTCGTGAAGATATTGAATGAGAAGAGAGACTGGATTCTAAGAACGAAAGATCGGAAAGCAGAGGAAGGAAACGAGTGCGCCAGGCTGGAGATGATGAGATATTTTAATAAAAAGATATGAGATGATGAGACGACCATGCCATGTGTCAAACGATGGATTGGTCTTTATCCGTTGAGAACGAGAACAGACGATAGAGAGAAAGAGAGAAAGAGAGAAAGAGAGAGAGAGAGAGAGAGGCGAAAAACATGATGGAAACAAAAAGCAAAAGTTTGACATCCAAATCACTCGCTCAGCGAGTGATCTCAAGATGATGAGATATTTTTGGGAACTTTGCGGAATGAGCAGACGTTCCTCTTTAATGAGCGTGTCGTCGTTGCTGATGGTGCGCTCTAGATCGAGTCTCCCTCTTGGTCATCATAGCCGCCATGGCGGCGGTGGAAGTTCCGACGGCCTCAACCTGAACGTAGATCGTCTGGGTAACGGTAGCGGTGGCAACTGTCTCGGTCACGGTGACAGCTCCGCTCACAGCTGTGGCAGATGCGAGACTTCCGTTCAAGGAAATGGTCCCAACCGAAGTCCAGTTAGATCCTGCCGAGGCCATTCCACTCATCGCTGAAGCAGAAGCGGAGGCCATTCCAACGGATGCGGCCGAAGCGGTGATGGCAACATTGTTCATGACTTGCGACATCACAGCGGCTGTAGACGAAGCGGAAACCACGGCGCTAGAAGCGGCGACAGCAGAAGATGCATTCATCGTCGTTGCTTTGACTGTGGACGACGTGTTGCTGCTCTGCATGGCTGAGTTCGAAGTGCTACCTGGGTAAGAGGCGTTTCCAAAGTAGGGCAAGACCTGCTCGCCGCCAGAGGCGACACATCCAATAAACTGTGTAGATGAAGGTTGGTAGTTGGTGACCATCGGTGGCACAGTGGATCCTGGAATGGCAAAAATCGAATGTAGAAAAGAAAAAAAAAGAAAAAGAAAAAGAAAAAAGAAAAAAGAAAAAAGAAAAAAAAATCGGGTCAGACGGATCAGGTCACATCATAGAGAACTCCAACAAAGATTCCATGGTCAGTACTAACCGCCATAGGGCTGAACAAAGTCTACACAGGAGTTGAACATTTGGTTATCGTAAATCTTGCTGAACCAGAAGAATTGGACCGCGCAGACTCCGGGAGTAGTGCATTGATCGCCCAGATCAGGAATGGTAACCTCAAACTTGTTCTGATCGAGATCGGGAACATTCGGGCAGGTGTTCCAGTTATCGTATACGGAAAACTTGCTATCCCACGATTTCAGCATGGATCCGATGATGGTGTCTGTCTTGGTGTTGATAACGGATACATTCGCCCAGCCCTCATGGTGGTTGCCGATGTAGTATCGGAGCGGGAGAACGGTACCGGCCGGGAAGGTGTACAAATTCTCCACATTATCCTCATATTGGAACCCAGTGCAAACCGTCCTGCAGAGCGCAGGAGCCGGGGGGGGGGGGGGGAGGTTGCCGTGATCGATGATAAGCATGCTATCAGAACGAAGGAGGGACGAGATCGAAGAAAAGAGTTCTTACCAAGGGCAAGTTGAAAGATAAGGGTTACCGAGGGTGTCCTTGTTGTTTGAGGCAAGCATCACTATTGCCAGCAAAGAGAAAGAGACGGCGTGAGCAAGATCTAACGATTGAGCTACCAGTCAGGCCAAAGACGAATTTGCACTCACAGCCATTCTTATTGGCGACACCTAATTGTAAATCGGCCAGTTTGTTCTAATTAGTAAGATGATAGCAGGTGGAAAGAGAGCTAGACGAGAGCTTTGCGCTTACCGTCCCGATCAATGTTAAACTGAGCGCCACAGACTTCTTTGGACTTTGGTCCGGCCTGCCAATCGATTGATAAGACCAGAAGAGGGAGTTTATTAGTAAATGATCTGAGCGCAACAGAGAACAGACGAGGGACATACCTTTCGAATCATGATGTTGTGCAGAGCACCTGATTACCGAGAGCAGCGCCTTCCACCGTTAGCCGATTAACGGTGCGAAGAAGGGGAGAGAGAGAGGAAAGATAAGAAGAGGAAAAGGAAAAGAGAACGGACCATGGGCAGCTACCTGCTGGACGAGCAGGGAGAGAACGGTAAGGAACGAGACAACAAACATCTCAAGCCAGTTGGGTATGATCCGGTGTGAGTGAGTGAGGGAGTGGGAGTAGGAGCAAGAGTGAAGGAAACGAAGGTGGAAGGGAACCTGGAACGCTTTGGAAGGAAAGTGGAAGGGAGAAGAGAAGGAGAAAGAGAAAGAGAAAGAGAAAGAAAGGGAGGAAAGGGAATGGAGAACGCAACCGAAGACGAAAACAGACGATGGATAATCGAGAAACAAAAGCGAAAGGAAAGAAAGGAATCCATTTGCCGACTCTTTATGGGATCAGAACGACGTTCCCTCAGAGTGTGTGAGCATGGAAGAACGAGCGAGGAGAGAAAGCAAAACACGGGGATCGTTTGTTTTGATTTCCGGGTGTGTTTCGTCTGGAGGATGGGGAACGCGCACCTACGCTCACACGCGCACTCGCTTACTCGCTTGCTCGCTCTCCCCTCGAGAGGATGATGGACACTGTTCGGTACACTAGCAGACGATCACCGACGACAAGCTCTGGACGGATCTGTCACATGAAGACTCGAACGCATATAAAACACGGGGTCAATCGACCGAAGGGACATTCCAGACTCGCTCTTTTCTCGAGCGGAGGATTCGTCCAGACCGAAAAAAAAGAAGGGTGAGCGGAAGAATAAGGAGGGGAAAAAAGAAAAGAAAAGAAAACAAACAAGGCGCTTTTTTTTTTCTTTCTTTCTTTTTTTTTTTTTTTTTTTTTTGGCAATTCATTCATACATTCAATAGGTTAATTTCCATATCCTTGCCTCCGTTGATGATGATGATGATGATAATAGTGATGTTGTTGTTGTTGTTGTTGTTGTTGTCGTTGTCGTTGTCGTTGTCGTCGTCGTTGTCGTTGTCGTTGTCGTTGTCGTCGTCGTCGTTGTCATCGCCGTCGTCATGATGGCCCAGACCTACTCGGCCAACGGGATCTGGATCACAAAGCCTCGTTTCGGCATTTCTCCCACAGACTGCCTCCTTGATTGCCCATTCGTTTCGGCTTCTGTGCTGGACCAACTGCATTCATACATGTACATATCTTGACTCGTCTGTCTTTCTTGCCCCGCTTCCCAACTTTCACACTTTTGTCCGGCTGCCGGTCGCTACCGTTCGTTATAACAGTCATCATGCTGGAGTATCATCTTCCATAGTCGTCGCCTCAAATGAACGCGTCTTTCTCTCTGTCTCTGTCCCTGTCTCTGTCCCTGTCTCTGTCCATATCCTTCTTCTCACGGAACTTTGTCAGATGCCATGGCCAAATTGATAGTTTGCGTCAACAGATCGTCAATCGAACGGTCTCTAACAGATCACACACTCTCCGTCTGGTCCACCCATCCCCGGTATATTCGGCATTCCATCCGATCCCAAATCCTAAAACACATGGAGATATCAATAAAGCCAGTAGAATAAGTCATAACGTTCATAGCGCAGATCAAACAAATCAAATAAGGAGAGAAAGAAGGAAGAAAAAAAAGAAGAAGAAAAAACAGACGCACGAGTCCTTCAGGCATATCTCCCATAACCTCTTTCGGCGGAGATCCTAAATCTTGCATCTATTTCGTGCAACGACCAGACCGACATTTCAAAATGGCTGATCAGCAACACACACACATAAATCTGACCCGAAAGAAATAAACAGACCTTGCCCATCAACTCTCTCACTTCCGCTCTAGTCGATTCGTCCTCATCCGAGAACCCAGGACGTTCAAACAACTTGATAATCTCGCTTACCAGTCCCGCCTGAGATTCGTACACATGGAGCTGTTCCGGCGAAATTTTTGATGCCTCCGGTGACGACAAATAAGCAGGGTACTGATTTTGTTACATAAAGAAATAACAAATGAAAGTATGATGTGTTTAGGGTACAAAACACATCCTCACGCATAGATGCCAAATCATGGCAAGGAAAAGAAAAACAAAAAAAAAGAATAAAGAGAAAACATACCTTTGAATTTAGCTCACTCAGAGGCTCATACAAGACCTCTTTGCTCATCAGTCCATCCATCATGCTCTCTAGCATGCCTTCCCCATCTAGATCCCCGTCACCACCGCCTAGGCCGCCTAGTGAAGCCAACAAGGCTGCCAGAGGGTCTTCCTCCGAGTCGGAAGCCTAATCGCGAAAAAAACAGATGGTGTCACAGAAAGAAAACAGAGGCCAATTAGTCAAAGTACGCTTCGAAAGACAGCTTCCAAAGAATTAAATTGATAAGAAAAACAAAATCAATCACCTTGTTGGTCTCCGATGAACGTTTCAATCTCTCCATCGTTTCTTTGATGCCCTTCTGGAACCCATCGCTCTGATCTGCCTTGGTCGAGCTTTTTGAGCCTGTCTGCCCAGAGGTCCCTTCCTCACTTGCTTTCGACTCTTCCAGTGCCTCCTGAAAGACCCTATCCCAAGCACTCTTGATCGCTGCCATATCCTCCGGTGGGATATCTGTCGGCTCAGCCTTCGTAGGTTCACCACCAGCTAACTCTTTTAACAGAGATTCCATTCCTTTTGCCAACTCGGATGCGAACGCATCTTCGAGACCTTCCTCGTCTTCATCTCCATCCTCCCCGGCTGCTTTCCCATCGGCTCTTGCCTCGGATGAGGTCATTTGGCTTGCTATCGAATCAGTTGGACGAGCAGAACTGGTGGAGACAGAGGAAGCCCCGGGTATAGAACTCGGTTCAGCCAACGAAGGGATCAAGTCTAGGTAGGCAGAATACACGGATTAGCGAGAAACAGAAACACAAGGTCCGACACCGAGACGTGGGTCAGTCGTATCGTCCATCGGGAATCATGAAGGACCAAAGAAAAGCAAGAATGCTCGCACGAACCATCCAAATCATCCAAATCTTCATCGTCTTCGGCTTCCCTCTGTTTCTTGGCATCTGACGGAGCACTCATCATTACACGTATGCCTATAGCTGACTGAGCTTGTTGAGTAGATAAATATAAGGTAGAATAAAACGGAGAGAACAAAGTGTAGAAGATGGTCGATGGTTGATGTCCGAATGAGATGGCTCTCTCCCTCCAAAAACCGAGCCGGTTCAAGCCGGCGTCTTGTTTTGCCGGTTCATTCATTTGCCTCCCGAGTCTGCGTGAGTACATCCCATTCGTTTCCATCCGCCTTTTCTCTCTCTCTCGCGCTTCGATCACATACATCAACACAGACGTAGATAGACCGTTCTGATCGTGAAGAGCTCATAAGTATCGTTACATGTTTGAGGTAGATGCTGCCGAGGAATCATCTCCCTTTTAAATCCTTCTTGGTATCAATCAACGGACCAATCGCGACCACACCACTACCCTCACTCGGTGGTTCGCTCCCTTCGCTTCCACCGATCCCTAACAGATCTCTCAGCACCCTGTTCTCTTCTTCTAATCTAACAATCTCGGCCTCTCTTTCCAACGCCCAGTCCAACCTGGTTTCTCCTACCGCCCTTCCAGCGGAGGAACCGTCCGTCAGTGGACGAGCAGAGAGAGAATATGACGGGGGAAGGAGACCACCGGATGAAGGTAGTTCCGACATGGCCGACCTTGTGGAAAGAGAGCAAGAGCAAGAATCAGCATTTCTACTCAACAACGTCAATGAAAAGTAAAACAGAGACACACCCTCCGTCTTCTAGTTCTCCGTTCTCTAAACGCATCAGCTTTCTCAACATCTCTCCTAGTTTCAGTAGGCCCGAGTTGATCTGAGTAGATTCCAGGAGCGACTCGACCCCCTGTTGGTGTGAGAGACCCATCAATGCGGTTGAATAATGTTTATGTAGTTCCAACTCGTGTGTTTGATTCGAGTGCTTTTTTTTAATAAAAAAATAGAAAAAGGAGAAAAAACAAGAGAGATAGGCAAAGGTTCCCTTAAATATTTACGCTTGATACCACCGAGTATCAAGGAGAACAAATACGAGTGGCAAACTCACAGCGAGACCTCTGAATTTTCCCATCACTCCTTCCAACGTAGCTTCATACTCGCGTAACAAGATCGACAGTTGCTTGTTCTCGTGGGCCAGCGTTCGGTTCTCTGACACAAGCTTTGTCGAAAACTCTTCGATTGCCGACTGGTACTCCTCTGCACACAGAGCAAAAACAAAACAACTGACGATCAACGGTCCGATCAACAGAAACAGTAACACGGCAAGATTCTGATCTGGACAGACCTTGAGTGAGATCAGTGTTGAACCTTCTTAACGGGAATCCAGTGTTCGCATGGACAGCTTGATTCTGAATTGGAGCAAAGTCATCCCAAGAACAGGCACAAGATCGGATACAACAGAAAGAGATTCAGCTTTGATCAGTCGATGCACATCAAGGCTACCTCATTGGACCTCTCACGTCCCATACAACCCACCACCAGAATGAAACTCATGGTCTACCTTCACTTCGGCAATCTGCTCCTGTAGGGCAGAGGTGACCGCTCTGTTTTGAGTCAGTTGGTCTGATAATTCAGTCACAAGCGCCCATAACTTTGCGATCGGTTCTTCTGAGGCTGCGATGACGGTATTAAATGTAGAAGTTTAGAACACAATGGGCTCTACCGACCAACAAAGATCTATCTTGAAGAATAAGCAAGGAAGCATACACATCTATGTGTGAAACCGTCGATTGGATGGTTGAATTCGGAAGCAGGAGCTGAATGAGAGATGACTTGAACGACACTTTTATGTTTTAAATCTTGTGGGTTTGTATCTGCGTGTCCCTCAACCAATCCAGTTGATATATACGTTCGATCTCTAGAGAAAGAAGGACGGTCGTCGGAGATGATGGCAAGGATGGTGGACAGTTGATGATGGTTGCACACGAAAGAAACTCCAAGAAATCAATAAACTCGTTCAACACCCATCATCAACATCGACACTCATCATCATCAGCAGCAGCAGCAGCAGCGACACCACTACCGCTGGTCATTCATAAAGCTACAGCGACACACAACACATAGATACAACAGAAGTGCCCAAACCTTACTTTCTTTCCTAGTTTGAAGAGCCTTGTTTCACATTGTTACATCGTGATCACCGTCTCTCCTTCGTTCCTTCCCTCTGAAGTGAGCCACCATGGAAGCCAAACCAAAGAGGAAGGTTAGTTCTCTTGACACAGCTTGCTCTTTCGAGTCTTTACCCTCAAAGACCGCTAGCAGTATCTTTCCGGATCCAAAGAAAGACCTGAATCTGCTCAGGAAGTTTCGTGAGGCATACAACCATCACTGTCAACGATACAGTTGAGCTATATGAGGTCCAAGAAGAGACAGGAAGGGCGGAAGTGACGTGGATGACCCACATCCGGAGGGGAGCAAACATCCTAGTTCACTCTGGCACCAGCTGTATTCCTACATACATAACAGTGGTCTCCTGTCCATCAGCAACATAGTTCTCTTGGGTCGTCACACTGAACTGACCCTCTTGTTCTTGGTCGAACGGTGTGTCAAAACAGATCATTGGGACCATCCAACGTTCCTCGCCTGGGCCTTCTCCTAATTTAGCCCATGTGCCGACTACACCAAAACTTTCATTGCCAACCAGCTCTTCGCCATCCATATCGAGCCGTCCCCGTCTGACCCCTACGTCTTCTGTTCGTGGCACGCCCACATCTGTCACCCTCAATGGACATCCTCCTAAGGCGCGCTCAATACTGTCGGCCTCGACCGGTAGCACGTCTGGTTCAACTACGGCCAAAGCACGTGTGAAAGTCGCTCCGAGCTCCATCATCGGCGCGCCTGCATCTTCTTTAGGCTCCCCTTCGTTCCCATCCGGTTCTTCTTCTAGGGACTATGATCCTGGAGAAGCAGCTGTAGGAGCGGATGTCGTCGGTCGAGGCTTTCGAAGTTCCAGTCCGGTAGGCAGTAATGTAGGATCGCTCGTATCTGGTTTCGGAAAAGTAACTAGTAAGGCGAGAAGTACAGTTGGAACACCTACAAATACAGTCAGACCCAAAGCAGTCCCTGGGGCTAGGTCGTATCCGGCTGTGAGCGGATCTATTGTGCCGGCTCCTGCTCTTCCATCCATTCAATCATCAAAACAACAGTCAAGCTCAACAGCGTATGCAACATCTTCCGTGACCGGTTCCCCACTTACTGCTTCGACTCCTGCTTCGTCCACCTCAAATCCCTTGAATGGATCAACTGCGAAATCTTTAGTTCGAGCTAGAACAACACCAAATGTCCATTCTCCAGCTGATTACTCAACCTTCTCCTCTTTTGCGCGTACCTCTCCCGGTGTATCATCACCATCGAACCAACCTGTATCAGGCTCTTTTAGTCCACCAACTTCTTCCTCCGCCTTTCTCAACCCATCGAGAGTTCAATCACCAAACATACCAAATCCATATCATACTGTCGGCCCGTCGGCAAAAGCTCGTCCGATGTCCTCGCTCCCAGGTCCACACTCTCCGAACCTTCTGTCACCTACTTCTGCCAAATATCCAGTCGACCATCCGAATTTGTCCCCCATAGCTAGCTCAACTTATTCGCCATATCTATCGAGTGAATCTCCGAAGTTACCTCCACTGTCTCCCTCCCATTACCCAACGACCGGTTCCTTCTTTTCACCCGTTCTGAATCGTACCCCTCATCGACGTTCATTCGATTCAACATCAACTTTATCATCTGATTCTCCAGACGAATCGTCCGCCCATGGGGAGTCATCCTCGTTTTCTGAGATCTCCGGTGTTCAGCCCTCGGCTCTCTCCAAAACATCGGATGGGCACGAGACATCTGGGAGGTCCCAAGGCGGGGTAATGGTGCTTGAAGGAACCGACAACAGACTCAACAGTGGAGAAGCCCATTCAAGCGAAACAGCTAGAACGATGGATAGACTAGGAGATGAGGATGATATGGAGGATGGCGTGGAGAAGGAGGAAGCGAAAGTGAACCGAAAGGTATGGTTCAAAGTCTCCCAGCCTGTGTATATTCTCTATAGCTTAGTAACTTGACCAATTAACATATCCTTCGATTCTTAATTTCTAGGTTGCCGATCTAGAGATTTCGAACGCTAGTTTGCTTAATATTAACCACGCCCTAGAAGCCACGAAGGCTAAACAAGGTTTGTATATCGCTCCACCTATCTCTACTCGATTCTATCTTCCTAAGTGTGAATACCAACGCGCTGATATTTGCAACTCTGGTCGTTCTTTCGCTCACTCACCTACTTAGCCAAAGAGATTCGGGATCTCCGACGCAAAGTTCGGACTGGCTCAGTCCAGCCTCTCCCTCCGCTCAACAAACGATTACGCGCTTTGACCTCTCCACTTCTCTCCACATCCTACCCGTTTCCTGCCCCACTCCCCTCTTCCTCCGAGGGCTCAGGCGATGATGAAAGTGAGGAGGAGGAATCTGATGACGAGCAATTCGTGAGAATCAAAGAGGTCATGCTAGGACTCTTAGAACAAGCGGTCCAAGCGGTTCAGCAGCCTCGACCGGTGCCGAGTTGGATAGAAAGGGACCGTGACCGTCGAGGATCGATCGCAGATGGGTTAGAGAAGAGTGTGGGGGGCAAGGTGCTAGGTATTCTGGAGATGGATGAGTACAGGGCCAGGAAAGAAGAGGAAGAAGACGATAACAACGACGACGAGGAAAGGGAGGAAGAAGATGCTCAGCAGAGCGCAAGCCTGGATTTGGGAGATCAGACTTTGCGTTTTGGAGATTTGAGCGATTCGAGAGCGAATGCTTTGCGTATAAATTTGTCTGATGAGGAGAGGTCGATGATGTTGTAGACCTGCTCGTTCGGCTTTTGCATAATTCTTTTCATATTTATTTCACTTTTTTCCTTCGTTCTTCTATCCTTCTTTATCCCTATGTGAACCCTTTTCTTTTGCCCTTACCTTTGCTCCCATACTCTGTATACTACCTTACTTTCTTTCATGTACTCATCCCACCCACATAGACATCTTTATACCATTACACTCCTGCATCTTACTCCAGACATGTTATCTTTTCACCTTCCTTCGCCATCAGGTTTACGGGATTAGATTTCCATCAGACGCAAGAAACGCGTCGAGACGCATCCGTCAAGATGACGTCGACGCGTTTGTTTCTCGTTTAATCGAAAAGGGCTGCTTACTTCTCTGCTATCCGCCGACATTCTCACTTTGTGCAGATCAGATATACCGTTCATCTGCGTCGCTTCCATCTGGCCAGCATGCACACCTTGTTTGAGCCTTTCTCAGACCTTTTACCTAATCCGAATTCAATGTATTCTGACTCATTGATATTTCCAAAAGCCGCTTGGGAATCTGCCCTTCCTTCGACTGCTGCATCATCGTCTGGGACCACAATAAGCTCCTTGGACTTGAATAGCACATGGCGCGGAATATCGCTACCTACAGAGCTCATCACTTTAGTACTTTCATTTTGCGATTCTTCAACCTTGGCCGCTTGTTCGAGAGTGAGCTTTTCGTTTCTCCAGATCGCAGGACCGATATTATACGAGGAGGTCATTTTGGACAAGTACGCAAGTTATGATCAATTGTTTTGTAAACGAGTAGGCCATCTTGTTTCCAAGAAAATCAAGTACATTCTTCTTCAAGCTGACCCTTTGCCCCGTTTTTTCTTCTTTTTTTTGCTTTTTCTTATGAACTGAGAAAAGACAGGAAAGAAATGCTTTGAGCATCTAGAACCATGGCTGTCGGTCTATCAGATCAAATCTCTTTCGCTCGTCACTCGACCATCGACAGCGATCTCTCTAGATCGATTCATCAGCTTGAGTAGTGAACGTATTGGCTCCCCCTCATCATCATCATCATCATCAGCAGCAGCAGCAGTAGCAGTCAAGCCTATCCAGTTGGAGACATTATCTGTCTCGTTGTCATACAACGGCTTAATCGGCTACGCGCCGGTGTTGAACGTTGTGTTACCTGTGAACCTTCGAATGTATCCTGCATTCAACCATTCATCGAAGTTCACATTCGACGCCGACCGGCGTTCATGGGAAATCTTCTCAAGCCCAAGCTGGAGAATCTCACTAAGAAGAGTGTGGCTAAGTGGTTGTTGTTTGCGTGTGGTGGAGAGTGGGGGAGGAACGTTCAGAGGTGATCCCTTGCGTCCCTTGGAAGACGAAGCACATGGCTTATACTACAACCCCGACTTTTTCCTCGTCCCATCCCGGGCCGAACGTCTTGCGATGAATCAGACAGACGACGGATCTCGAACGGTAGATACCCCGACATCCACACCGCTCTCTATCGTATTTGATTTGACGAAACGATCGAGATTGACGCCCAAAGAGTTCTACACGCTCTTTCTCTCTCAGCGGCGGACTTCGGGTCTCTTCTCAGTGCCTGGTTTGACACAGGAGTCTGCAGTTTCCGCAGATACATCCTCCTCCTCCTTAACTTCTCAAGAATCAGGCTTCATGCCATCAACGATTACAACAAAGTATGAGAACGGAATGACGATTTTGGTCAAGCGAGAGAGTGAACGTACGTGGATCGAGAGTGGGCTAAGGGCACGCTCAGAGGGAACACAAGATAGATTTGTTCGTGTACTAGTAACATAGTTGAACAGACCGTGTCGTCATTTTGGTTGTGTCTTTCATTCTTCAATTCAAAATAAGTCTATCCCTTTGTTGTGTTGTCTCTTGCAAGTACTCCTTGTACAAGATATATACCAATGTACTTCTGAAACCTCTATATACGGTGGCCCGGTACAATGGACACTTTCACCATTTGTATGATATCTATTTCGAAGGGGACAGATAGTTCGTCCACCAGGTCTCAAACGACTGTTCTTCCGTCCACTCGATCCCATTCTCTTCGAGACACGTCAGATCGAGTTGAGTATCCTAATAGTCAGAACGAATCTGATGAGCGTTTGGCTCTCTATGGACATTTGGTATGTCAGGAGACATAAGATAGAAAGAAAGATAGAAAGAAGGTGACTGACCTTGGGCCGAATAACACCTGCAGCAGGCTCGGTTCCATCAGGAATGATGTGCGAAACTTCGACGCCCAGCGCCTGGGCCATGACGGTGCACATCGAATACTTCGTGAAAGGTCGTTTGGACGAGAAGTGGAGGATCGAAGGTGGAAGCTCCGATGAGGTCAGTGAACGAGGGAATCGACGAGCGATTCGCAAAAGGCAGACGGCAACATCATGGACGTTGGTCGGATATCTAGTTTGGTACGTATCCACTGTTGAATGACATACACGAGATCAAAGTGCTTGGTAAGAATTTGGTGATTCTGAAAGCGTAGAACGAAAGAGAAAGATGGGTGAAAGGCCTGCATACTTTTGTAGGTCTTGCCTGATTTATCATTCACGACGTCCAGCAAAACATTCACCGCTGTTTCTGAATTGTATTCGGCCTCTCCATAGCTAGGATGGAAAGTTATGAGATGATGAGCTTCTCTCTGCCTTGCGCGTAGGTCACATACACAATCGTACACACACACACACTCACAGGATGGGTACCCGAAGGACAATCCCTTGTCCTTTAGAGTTCTCCAGTACTGCAACCTCACCCTCACGTTTGGTGATACCATAGAACTGCAGTGGGTTTGGTGCGTCTGACGTCTTGTATGGTGGGCTAATACAACGAGCGTGATGAAGATACAAGGAATCTCTGAGTCATGCGCTGCTATGGCAACCTAAGCGAACCTGCAAGAGAGACGAACCTGGTGCCATCAAAGACGTCTTTGAGGAGATGAAACAGAACGGTTCAGCAAGGGCGCCAGGAGATGACCCAAAAGGCCACCGAAGAGACGAAACACCACACCGTATACCACAAAACACACTGGGACTCACAATCTGTCGAGATGTAAATCAACCGGAAGCCTTTCTCCCCGGCTAGTCTCGCTAGATGGGCGGGCACCAACGCGTTGAGCTCTCTGGCCTTTGCCGGGTTCTCCTCTGCGGCGTCTGGCCTGCGCTCAGCGGCCGAGTGGACGACGACTGGGGATCAAGAGAGACAGGCACAACATTCAGCTGTTCCTGAATAGTGAGTTTAAGGGGGAGGGGAAGATAGATTTCCGATCAGGGCAGGCACAAACCATCCGGATTGAACTCGTCAATCAACGCCCTGACCGCTTCAGGGTCCAACAGGTCCAACTTGAGGAGCTGGTCAGTGGACCGAGTGAATCCCAGGCCTTTGACTTTATTGAGTGTGTCCAGAGCAAGGAAGAGGACAAGGTCAATTTGTGGGTCGAGAGAATGGCTTGTATACATAACGGATATACATCGACGAACCCTCTACATCTGGAGCTGATTGGAACACTTTGAGGGTAGCTCGACCGAGGAGACCGGATGCGCCTGAAGGATAGATGGCAGGTGTGTTCTTGCTCAGTCTTGTTCTTTAAAGTCAGACTCGATTCAATTCGATTCAGTCACCAAAGAAACTAACCTGTGATAAGAACTTTCATGATGAGATGAACAAGGATTCTTGTGTATCTTTGTCTGTGTATAGACCAGAGAGATTTCACCCAGACGGGAGATGACGGAGGAGGGCTTGAAGGAAGGCTGATTACATACGCTTATGCATTTCCAGAGGCAGCGGCACACGGAATGAAAAATCCGTACAGCCAATGGTAGCCAGGCTTTACCCATCGAATTCTCTCTCTTCTCTTGATCGTATCCCGACCGTTCACCTTCTACCCTTGTCGTCGTTGCCTTCTTTTTTCTTTTTCCCCAACTCGTCCCTCGCCTCTCTCTAGATCGTCCATCCGTCTTCTCTACCTGTACCTTTCTCGAGTGTCAATATGTCCGCCGCTTTCCGATCGTCCACCAGGTTCATCAACGCCCTCCCTACCGCCTCGCTCACCTCGAGGGGAGCCGCTCCCTTTTCCAAGGGAGTTAGTGTCAACTTGATCGCCCAGCACGATTCCCACGGTGAGTACGATCCTATGCACCGAGCCGGTAAGGCTGCTAGCTTTGCCTTGAAGTTTGGAAGGTCTACCGTCAGGTCGGGGATCAATGGTGAGGATCCCTTTTTCTTTTTTTCTCTCCGTCGGGTTTTTTTCTTCTATCTGTCTTGGATTTCGCAGTCAAGAAAAAAAAAACTTGCCAGAGCACATACCCGTCTTCTGAATTGGACATCACTCGTCAACCATTGTCATCTGCTCCTTTGCTCGAGAGCATCAGAGAAATACAGAATCCAGGAGAGGTCTTTTCAGGAGGTTGTCGGAAGAAAAAACCTCGATGGGCCTTTTTTTCCTCAGATGTTACGTCGATTGTGTTGATGCGGATCTCGCGATTGGTCCTCTTTTCTACCATATCTGAACGTCCGAGCGTTTCCGTCACATCTTCATCTATCAATATCTCTTCTCTACATCCCGTCTCGTCACTCGCAGACGTTCGACCAACTGAGATGGCTATTGGCCATGATCACCTTTTGACAGTTGAGACAGAGCGACGAATGCTGATTTCTTCTGTCATTTCTGTTGTCACTCCGACTTTTTCTCTTAGCTGCTCCTTCCGTTGGCCGACGAATGATCCACACCTCTGTGGCTGCCGAGCGAGACCCCGTTGCCAGCCCGGACTTTTCCAAGTACCGAGCCAGCTCTTCTTCGACGAACCGAAACTTGTCCTACTTCATGATCGGTTCGATGGGAACATTGACCGCTGCCGCTGCAAAGTCCACCGTCGTCGACTTGGTCACCACCTTGTCTGCCTCTGCCGATGTGTTGGCTCTTGCAAAGCTCGAGGTTGCCACTTCTTCTATCCCTGAGGGAAAGGTGAATATTCCATTTTCTTTCTGCTGTATTGATCTGTTCTGTGGGAAAGAAAAGAGCAGGAGAAAGAAGGAGAGACAAGACATTGATGGCTTACGTTTGGTTGTTGTTGTTTTTCCGCCTCGCTCGCCTGGGTTGCTATGATGATATAGAACGTCGTTGTCAGTTGGCGAGGAAAGCCAGTGTTCATCCGACACCGAACTGCTGAGGAGGTCGAGGAGGCCAACGCTGTTGACATGAAGACCCTCCGAGATCCCCAGGCTGATTCCGAGCGAGTCCAGAAGCCCGACTGGTAAGTTGCTCTGAGTTTATGTGTCTGCTGGAGGGGGACGAGTGTTGGAGGGGGTTACAGCAAGGCCAAAGAAATCGACCACAAGTCTGATGACCCGAGCTGCCAACTTTTACAGGCTCGTCATGATCGGTGTCTGCACCCATCTTGGATGTGTCCCTATGTAAGTCATATTCTACCCGTTTATATGAGAAAGAAAGGCAGAGATATGATTTCTGACCGACCGGATACCGTTGGATTTCGACTACAACAGTGGAGAGGCTGGTGATTTCGGTGGATGGTTCTGCCCTTGCCACGGATCCCATTACGATATCTCTGGTCGAATCCGAAAGGGACCTGCCCCGCTCAACTTGGAGGTCCCCAGCTACTCGTTCTCTGATGACAACGAGACCTTGACCATCGGTTAAAAAGTTTTTCTTTCTTGTAAAGAAAACAATCAAGTAGATGTGAGGAGTGTGAGTGTGAGTGTGAGTATGAGCGTGAGCGTACTTGGTGTGTGGTGTGTGGCGGGTGATGTAGTGTGGACGGCGAGGAGAGGGAGATGGATGGACAGACAGATGGATGGGTATACAGCTGAGACAGTGTTTCTCTTATTCGCTTGTCCTCTTTCTTTCTCTACTCTTCTTGTTTACTCTTGCTTGGTGTCAAGTTCCATTGTGTTTCCTTTTCTTCTCTAGTCTCTTTTGTTTTATTCTTTCATTATTCCAATCAACATGATTTACCGCATCGCCGTGTGAGTGAGAGTAAGAATGAGAGTGGAAGTGTTTATGGGTGTGCCTTTAAGTCATTGTGGGGAAGAATGGTCGAGGGTGATGTGCGTGTTGGTCCATGGAAAGAGCATTCACTCGATACTTCCCGAACGAAAGGATGTAAATAGAGAAGTAAGAAAGTGAATTTAAGAGAAAAAAACGTGCAAGAAAAGGGACTTTGAAGGAAACGGAGAACAGGGGTAGGGGATGTAATTCAGAGTTAATAGAAGGTGAAGAGACGAGAGAGAATGAAGGTCTGAATGATTGAACGTACGTCAATAGAGAAAGTGTCGAGCAAGCGATTAACCCTAGTCAACTAGATCAGTTAAAGGAATCAGATACCCCAAATTGAAAGAGAGCGCGCTCTCTATGAGGTGTGGGCAATGAAAGAAAAAGAGAATACAGCAACAAAGGAAACAAACGGCCTACAAGAGTACATGTACAGGGACGGAAAGAGGGTACTATGCACAGATTGGTTAGGGTTTATACTCTTGCCGTTCAGAGTGACGGATCGGCCTGACGAGCCTGGTCTATCCAATGGATCCGAAGCTTTTTTGTTTGTCCGAAATGATGAGGAGAGGACGGAAATACAATCGGAAACAAGCCGATGGAAAGACAACGAGAGGATGTTTTGTATTCTGGTTGGCTCGTTTATACTTTTTTTAATACCTTTTCGATTAAAGTCACCACTTTTTCTCCTTTTTCCTTTCTCTTCTTTAGTCTTTTCTTCTCTCCTTCTTAGTAAATCTTGATACAGCACATTCAACGGCGCACGCACACATACACATATATACTTACATGCTCTCACGCTCGCAAAGGCCATTTTGGAGGGCGCGTTAACAAACTGGATTTAGTTGGAATCGTTCGGGGCTTCTTGTGATATGCCGGTTTGTTTGAGTGGAGTATCTGTGATTAACTTTGTTGTCTGATTGGTCGACCGTCTAGCTCTCTCTGGCGAGCGATCATTGGAGGCGATCATCCTCCATGAGAACGGGCATGGCGACAGGGACGAAAGCAAAAAAAATAAATTGGCCAAGCCAAGGGACCCATCGAGTGGGTATATCTGATTGGATCGGATCTATCTCGCTTATTTATAGAACAATTTGTACCTGACCCTATCGGCCTTCGTCGCCCGTTGTGGGGCGGCGGGCCTGGTCGGTCAATGGGATAAATGGGCGGTATGGATAGGTACCCCGCCCACGAGAGAAGCGCAGTCGCTCTGTTCCTGATTCCTTCTAATCAGACAAGAAACCAGGTACCCAGACCCACACCAATCAGGCACCCGACAGCGGCCAACATCAAATCCGGACGGAACGATAAAAAACACAAATTTACTTCCTCTGTCTGTTTCTTTCTTCCTTTCGAGATTCGTTTAAAACAGAGAGCCGTCCGATTTTGGTCTGCTTTCCTTTCTCTTCTTTCCCTTGACATCAAACACACACTCTCTTTATCCACCCTACTCGCTCTCCACCAACGTACGTTCGTCTGTCGACCTCATGGTGCCGGCGATGTTCTGTGAAGAAGAGAATCAAAACTGACGGCCTTCGACTTTCTCTTCACGATTCTCCTTGTACTCTCTCTTTTCTGATCCTCCAATCACAGATGCGAACGAGTTTTATGGCCGCTGCTGCTGTCGCAGCAATGACCACTGTCCAGGCAGCGTTGATCGAGCACTGGTGGTAAGTCCTCTTTCTTCTGTGGCAACGTCTTGCCTGTTCACTTCCAGCCTAATGTTCGACTCCTGCCTTTCTTTTCCTATTACAGGGACATCACCTATGCTGAAGCCAATCCTGATCGTGAGCATGACCTCCTAGGATTATCAATTCTATCTTTTATTTTTCCTTCTTTTATTTTTTTAACCTTACACTAAACCGACATTTCTTCTTCACTCAGAAATGTATGAGCGACGAGTCATCGGTGTCAATGGAACTTGGTCAGTGATTACCCACTGAATGACCTTATCCCACTAGACACCTTGTGACAGGCTCGATCTTACTTATTTTTTTTATCCCTATAGGCCTCCTCCCCCGGTTGTTGCCACTCGAGGTGATATCGTCCGAATCCACGCTACCAACAAGATCAGCCAACCTGCCGCTCTTCATGCCCACGGTATGTTCTTCAACAGAACAGGTTACTATGATGGACCTGTTGGAGTTACCCAGTGGTATGTGTAGCCTCCCTGTAATCTTGTCGATCGCCTCACACGCTTATCTCCTTTCCTCTTCTTAGCGGTATCCCTGTCGACGCGTCCCTTACCTACGATATCGACACCCAATATCAGCAAGGGACGTACTGGATTCACGGACACAACCTCGGTCAATACACCGATGGTCTCCGAACTCCTTTCATCATCCACCCAAACAAAGAAACCACTAGAACCGACATCACCTGGGATCATGATTTCACCGCCGTTGTGTCCGAGTGGTACCATGAGGAGCACGAACAGCTTTTGACCGAGTTTATGAGCATTGTGAGTTTCTGTCCTGTATTTTTTCCTAACTTGATGTATACATATCCTAATCATTGTCTTTTACAGTACAACCCTACTGGAGCCGAGCCTGTTCCTCCCTCGGCCTTGATTTACTTTGCGGAGAACTTTGCGAATTACAGTGACTATGTTGGTGGCGCTGCCGCCATTAGCAACGGCTCTATAACCGCCGACAGGTCCATGATCAACTTCGAGGCTGGCAAGAAGTACCTTATCCGATTCATCAACATGGGTGCTTTCGCCATGTTCCAACTCGCCCTAGACGGTCACGAGTGGTTAGTCTAAAAACTGCTCTTTGGATTGGTACAACGAAAGCTGATCTCGATCCGTGACCACTTCACAGGCAAATTGTCGAGGTAGACGGAGTTGAGACTAACCCCTACACGATCGACCACTTCCCTATCTCTGTTGCTCAGCGATACGCCGTCCTCGTTACTGCCAAGAACGACACGAGCGAGAACTTCCACCTCCATGCCAACTTTGATCCCCAGATGTTTGATACTGTGCCCGACGATCTCCAGCTCAGTCAGTACTCTTCCTGCCTTATCTATCATTTGTTCTCTTGCGCACAGTCATTAACCTTGCCATGTCTTCTCAGATTACACTGCCACTATCAACTACAAAACTGGTAATTCCGTCGCCGAGGGTAGCACTATTGAGGCTTACGACTTCTTCGATGATACCGTTATGTCGCCTCACAAGCCTGTTGCCATGGCTGAAGCCGACTACTCCTTCGCACTCTCCTTTGCCTTCGACACATTCGACAACGGAATCAACCGAGCTGCCTTCAACGAGACTACGTACAACGCGCCTTCTACCCCGTCCTTGTTCACTGCGGCGTCGATGGGTGCGAAAGCGACTGTCGAGGCTTACGGAGCGATGACCAATGCCCATATCTTCCAGCGAAACCAGATGATTCAGCTCACCATCATCAACACTGATAGTGGACAGCACCCTTTCCATTTGCACGGACACAACTTCCAGGTCGTTCACCGATCGTTCAACGACTCGTCTCCCGCCTTGGTTGAGGGACAGCCCAACCCGTTCGTCCGAGACGTCGTTATGGTTCCCCCGGATGGTGGATCCACCACGATTCGATTCCGAGCTGATAACCCCGGAGTTTGGTTCTTCCATTGCCACATTGACTGGCATTTGTCGTCCGGTCTTGCCGCCGTGTTCATCACCGCTCCCGAGGTCATCCAATCGACTTTCACGATCCCTCAGGAGATGAAGGATCACTGCGCAGCTCTCGGTATCCATGCCGATGGTAACGTCGTCGGTACGTACTCCACCACCGACTTTACTGGTGAGCCCCTCGGACCGTACCCGATTGTGGCTGGATGGACCACCAAGGCTCGAGGAGCCATGGCTGGTTGCGTCCTCGCCGCTGTTCTCGGTATGGCCAGTGTGGTCTGGTACTCGTGGGGCTCCCTCGACGAGGCTGAAATAGAGGCCGAGGAGCAGAGGAGACACGATCAGAAGATGCTCGACAAGGCCGAGGGTCGAAAGCACGGTGTGCTTGGTCTCGCCAACAAGCTTGCCGGAAGGCAGTGAGCGTCTTGTTTTCTTTCTTCATCTAGCTTACGGTCCTCATCATTCTTCTATGTACCATACCACACGTCATCTGCATGGAGTCTAATCTCCCGATCGACTCGATCCTTCTCTATTTATCTTCCTGATCTATTAAAGAAGAAATCTTATGTATCAATCTCAACCTACGAATTAAAATAAGATCGCTCGATCCATATGATCGTTCTTTCGTCCTGGCTTCTTTTCGTTATCACCCTTTCCTTTTTCCTTTTTCCTTTTTCCTTTTTCCTTCGTTATCTTTTCTGGGGTTCTTCGTATTTTCTACTTCCTCGCTTTACAAATATATATAGATCTGGTGAAGGGATATTGCTGTCGTTCTAAATCGTAATGACGACTTCCCAACAAAAACAAAAACTCTTGACATTGAAGTGAATATGAAGAAAACGTTGACTGCAAGCCTAAAGTGATTACAAGTCTAAATTGCGGGGTCTGAAGCTCATTCAGTGGTATATGCTTATGAGACGCTAACCCTAACAAGTGAAAAGAAATAGAAAGAAGGAGAAAAACCTCATGACTACACACTTTGACAACGGTAATGTCTCTATCCTTTTTGTATTCGTGTATAGTCGTACTTCGAATATCCTTCGACTCGAACTTGTAGAGACGAAGGAAAAGAAGAAAAGGGGAAGACAGATATCATGGCAAAGGGTATGCAGATTACAACAGGAATCGCCATCAAAATTGAGAGGAAACAAGAAATGTCAAAAAGAAGAGAGGAAATCAATCACGAGGAAAGAGCCGTCGTCGTCATCGGCAGCAATGCTACTGGTGGTGGTGGTGGTGATGATGATGATGATGATGACGATAATTTCTGCTTTGATTCCAAGAGGGCAAGACTTCCGACGAGGATCTCCCATGCTATATCTAGAACGCGTGAGGTTCAAAAATACGAATAGAAATAGAAACAAAAAAACAAAGAGGAAACAGAGGAGGAAATCCGTGATTCAGTCAGCATTTGTACAGTAAGAGAAAGATGGATGGCGTTTTCAAACTTAGCAAAGAAAGACGTTGGACCAACCCATAGTTCGCCAGAGAGCCGAATCAGCGATTCCCAAAGCGCACATGTTCTCCCATGTGCCATGAATGACCGCAATCCTGTCCATCAGATCGTTCTTCCCTAATCGATTGGCCATATCATTCATCAATCCTGTTCTGCCCGACGGCCGAGTTGGTTCTAGGACATTCAATAACTTTTCGAGCAAGTCGTCCGGCCTTTGAGTGTACAGAAAATTATTGATGAGAGGAAATTGGTTCGGTGAGGGTAGTGCGATGCTGACGACAGGAAGTTGATCGACTGGAAGATACTCGAATGACGGAAAAGGGGGTACATGAGCGCAAGAAGCTTGGTAAATGATAGCGTGGACTGGGAGCAACGTGCCTGTTGGCGTTGCGAGATCGTTGGAAGGGATGGCAGTCGGCCGGATGGCGAGCATATGAGTGGGAAGGACGTCAGAGGTAACGTTTGGAGGGATGTCGAATGTCATGATCGACGGAAGAGGTGATTGAACGATACGTCGGTCCGATAGCGAGCAAGACAGAGCGGTCCGGAGAAGTTCTGGACCTCGTTCAGACAGTTTTTCCAACAGATAATCTAGTGGCTACGAATTCTCAAGCCAATACAAGACACCACAGTTCAACCGATCTGAATCAGGACTGCTCGCAAGTTCAAACACGGTCTTATGACTAACCACTTCTGGATCCAAGCCTTTGATGGCTCCGATGTCGATGTTTGCCGGTCTGTCTGGCCTCGGGAGATACAATGGCAAGAATCCGCCGCCCGGATGAGGTAGGGTTGAATCATTGAGGCTATTGACCTGCCTGGTAGTCGAGTGACGAGCGGAAGCCTCTGAGACTTTTGATCGTTTGGGCGATGGGGTTCGGTTTGATCGTCGCAGCTCGTTCTTTGACGATGATATAGAGGTCGGGGTGAGAATCGCCTGGCGGGCGGACGAGCCGGACATTCTCGAACGAGGACGCATCTTGGACGAACGACTCGACGACGGCTGTCGTGATGGAGAAGCGGGCGAGGATAGGGTTATCGGAGTTCGAGGAAGCATGGACATCATCGTGACTGACGTCAGGCACAGGGATGTATGCGGAGGTAAAAAGCGGTGAGGGCAAGGGCAAGAGCGAGAGTGAATACAAGTGACAGTCCGTGCCAAGACAAGACGGGAGAAAGACAGTACGTACGTTGTCCAAAGGAAAGGCAGAGAAGAAGGTCAGAAAAGGTCAGGTCGGAAGTGAGTCTGTGTATATACGGGGAGAGAAGGGAAGAGAATGGAGAAAGAAACGGATCAAGGGAGGAAAAGGAAGAGGACGAAAGAAACAAGAAAATAAATAAAGAACTGTCTGGCCTTTTTATGGCATGTAGATTTTCTTCCTGTCTGTCAGATATTTGGCCGACGTCTGTCAAGCACACCTGTCGGTACGTCAGTCGGCCAGTCAATCATCTCGTCGGTCAGACAGCCGGTCAGCCGGTCAATCAGTCAATCAGCCAATCAGCCCTGTGAGTTAGTAGGTCCGCCAGTCAGTCTGCCTATCAATCATCCGGTATCGCTTGATGAGAACTTTGGCTCTCAACTCTCTTGGGGTCTTTTAGTTTAGAACAGTGAGTGTGTGTCAGAGAGAACGCGACAGACCGACCGAGCCAGGTGCGAACTCTGGGATCTTCAAGCGCCGGAAAGGAAGCGCCTGGAAAAGAATTAGAAGTAGAAGACGATGACGATAACGCTGGAGCGAGTGAGTGTCGATCGAACGGCAGAGAATTAATCATCCTCGCCGAATTGCTAACCCCCTTTCCTCTGTGCCCGGTGTCTGGTGCCTTGTGCTTGGTGCCTTTTTTCTCCACTTTATTTGTCCTCTCTTTTCTTCCTTTCTTCTTTTCTTTCGCGTGGCTTTTTTCATTTATTTATTTATTTATCTATTTCTTTCAAGCCCAAAATCTGGGTGCTTGCTTTTTCATGCCCTCTTCCGATGAGAGCAGACTTGCCCGCCTCACTCTCAAAAACTTCTTACACCCAACTCTATTCAACTTATTTGTTTACGTAACATTCGTATACATATAGCCCAAACCGACGACAAACCCAAAGTTCAATTGAAAGAAAACTCTAAGACTGTCTAATTTCAAAGCCGATCATGAGATCTAGATGTGGCGATTAGAAAATAAACAAAACAAAAGTTGGAAATCTCACCCAACGAGGCTTTAGCTGCGAGATTCATAGACATCGAAGAGCAGGAAAGGAGAGACTCCGTTTTTCCGAGCATCCACGAGGTTGTTAGACGTGGATTGTCTTTATTTACATCTCTTCGGTCTGCTCTCTCTGTCCTGCTTTTCTGTTAATTTATTTTCTTCATTGGCATTCTCATTCATATCATCATCATTATCGTTCTCTTCTGTCTCCTTCTTAGGAATTCTTGTAAATTACAAAGGCATCAGAAGAAACAATCAACGGAGCTTTATTACTATCCCCCTTCTCTTTAGGCGTTTCAAACACATACTCAATCTGTCGGATCAGGTTATAAAAAGCAAACGTGGCATCACTTCCTCAAAGCTCATCGCTCTACTTGCATGAGTCTGATGATCGTTAGCTCTGACTCGAGGGGTAGCAGTTTTCAATTGAGAAAAGAGAGTAACAGACCTAGGCAAGTTTGCTCCTGCGTCGTTTAAATATAATTTCTATCAATCTTCCATAATTTTCACTTAAGTGTAATCATCCTTAATCAATTACACTGTCATAAAATTCACTTGAAAGTCGAAGCATTACGGGATATTTAAGCAAGTTTAAGATGCCATCCCCTCGACAGACTGAATCCAAAAAGTGGAAAGCAATCTATCGACACAGATGGGAAGAAGGTAGAGGAGGTCCCTGACAACACAAGCCGGCAGTGCAGTGGCAAGGTCATCGTGTCCGGCCGTCGTGCAAGCAGAGGATGGCCGGACGGGCAAGGCAAAAAGAAGTAAACCAGATGGGTCCGGTGGACCCATATAAGTGGTTAAACTTATAAGAACAGATACTACACATGATCTAAGCCAAAAGGCCAGAGAGGATGGGGGAAAAGCAAATAGGCTCAAGACCGGACGAGGGGCCATAATTTATACTTTTCCGACTTGCCATCTTTCTCTGAATTTTTCCTTCTTGATCTTCTTTAATTGTCACGCTTGTCACGCTGACCATATGGTTTTGCGATCAGCCGCGTAGTTCTTTAGTTTTCTCTTCTTGTGAGATCTGCTGTTCATGTTCAATTTCAAATAACACGAGTTCCGTCCCCTTGTTTGAGAGATCAACCAGAAGATTCTTCCCGGTATATTACTTCTAAACAAACCGATATTAATATGAAGATGATTATGTTTGTCGCTACTAGTTTCACCACGAGACTCACACATATATACACACAACGAGCCTTCTTCTTTCTCCTTCTCTGCTGTGGTCAAGTGATGAGAATCATTCATGTCGAGCTCGCACATCCGACGGTCCCCAAGATGAGAGTGAGACAACGAGTGACGACCGGGCAAACACCATGTTTCGACTGTCTGAACCCGGACCCAACACCGCTCTGAAGATGATTGTCTCATTTTGATTTTGATTGAAACACAGACATGAATAAGATTTGAGATATTCTCTCTTCAAATAAATTCATCTCCCTCCTTGGCGAACACGCATATCGCCCAAAGTCTTTGCTCCCTATCATGCACCCTTCCCCAAAGCCTTGCCGGGTTTGGCGAAAAGTCAAAGGACATAGCTTATCGCTCAGAAGGCTTTGATCCGCCTTTCGTTAGGATGTTTTTTCGGAAGAGCTAAAGAAGTCAACCAGAAGAGATCAAGATTTCACACCCCATCGAATGTTTACAACCCACACTTCGCTCTCTTTGTTCTTTTCTTCCTCCTCCTTCTCTCGATGAAACAAGCATAAAAGAATGTAACAAGAGGAAGGGGAAGGAAGAAAGGGGGGGAGAAGAAAGAAGCGGAAGGTTGCTGAGTCAAGAAGTAAGAACAAAAAGGGGGGGTCGGTTCGACCGGGGGGTTTGACAATCAATAGGTTGAGAGCTTGTCGGCCAAGGCAAATAAAAGGAATGTTTCTAAATCAAAGTTATTCCGTCGGGCTCATCGGCACAGTTCTTTCGTCCGCTGGTTTCATTTGAACCTCACGATTGACTGCGCGGATGTGTATTATACGCTTTCTATATTCCCATCTACCTCGTCACTGATTTAGGGTTATACAGCAATACCCCCGCCACGTCCCGTAAATTCACAAAGTCAGCTAACGAACAACAGAGCTACAGTGGATGATGGATTCATACGTAAATGAACAGATGCGAATTTTGCCCGAAGGGATATACGCACGCACATACACACCATGAATTTAGGGAACAGAGTAAGAGATCGGGCCGAGTAAGCGCACGGTTTCGGTGAACCCTACTATTCATGCGCCGAGCTTGGTATTGCAGGCCGAGCTCGGGCCAAGCCGTTCGGCTGAGCTGTCGAAGTTTTTGTCATTAGGTTTTTTGGACTTGTGCTGTAGCTGACCATTTAAATCAATTCGAACAAACGAAAAAAAACTCAAGATATCGCCAACTTCGGGGATTCTTCTTTTTAAGATAAAATAGAATGATCCATGGAAATAGACCATAATTACACGAACTGTGGTGATGTTCGTGAAGTCAAGATGCGTGAACCCGAAGACTGAGGCCGTGAATGTAGATGTGAGTTTGAGTGAACGTTTGGACAGATGACTGTGCCAAACGGGCACAGGCCGGGATGGTCCTGGACTGTGAGTGAGTGAGCTGTGAGTAAAATAAGATTGATCGAGAGGATTCGAGCCCGAAAGAAGCATGCAAAGTGATTTTCATTAATGCCGGCTGAGTGAGCAGGCTAGATAGATGACTCAGAAGGCTACATGGGCATATCACACACGGCCGCCAAAACTCACGCCTTCATACGCTCATGCTTATCCTCATGGCCGCATCTACAGTCATATTGATATCCTCATCCTCACGCGGGCACACACACACACACACACACACACCCGCGGGTGTGTGTGTGTGAAAGCCAAATAAGAATAGGGGTCTATATTACATGACCGACCGTGTCAAACAAACACGCAGCCAAGAAGGCTTGTCCCGGAGTTCAATATACGGAAAAAGGGGCCGAGAAAATAATTTGACTGGGTCCAAGCGTATCCTCGGCAACACGGCCACCGGCCAGCTCTCCATCCCCGCCGTTCGCCGTCTCGGCTGACAAACTCAGCTCTGTGGAAGATATCCGAACGTTTTCACTTATAAAGAAGCCCAGCTCGAGGTATGCCTTTCTTTTGATCTTCGTTTAGCTCTCCCATCACTCGATTGAATCTCTAGACGTATTTTCCCATCACAAAGACAACTACTTCTACTTAGAGCTACATATCCACATTCAAAAGATGCCTCTTATCACTAGAAAGAACACACCTCCTTCCTTCGTGATCGGTCAATCAGCTTCGTTCACTCAGCCAACTCAACAAATGAGTTCCCCTCCAGTCATCATCTTGACTCGTTAGTTCGAAATTCCTTCTCTTTCTTCCATGCGCCTGTGAGACTTTGCTGATATTCCATCATGCTTTCTTTCCAATCAGCTCCTCCCTCAGACATGCCAACTCCTCCCGCTGACACCCAGCTCTCACCCACTGGGCCTTCCCTCGTCAGACGAGTCAGCGGAGCAAGTTCATCAGCTTCGTCAAAGTCGTACGATGTGTCCTACTTCCTGCCTTCCCGTCGGTCCCGACGACCTTCGAGCCCGCCTGGACCAATCCCGGTTAGACTTCGAAATTCAAAGCTAATTCTGGACCAGAACAGTCCGTTTCGGGCGAGAGCACTAGGATTAGATCTCGTCGTTCCTTGAATTCAGTCTGAGGATCTTGCCACCAATTCTCCAAAGGAATCTTCCTCTCATACCATGTCTTTCCAAATACTCGTCCGACCGAGCACGTGTGTCTAAATCCAATCGGACCGTCTCGGACGTGTATACTCTACGGAAACACTCCTGATGGAGTTTCCCTCGTAGGAAACAATGTCGTCTCTCTTTTATCAGTGACTATATGCTCTCCGACCGGCTGGTTCTTTTTCGGATCTAGAGCTTATCTCTGATCCTATCTGGCCATGCGTCTTTCTCTACTGCCATGCGTGCTTCGCTCATGGCTTGTATATTTGTCTCTTGGTAGTGTCCTCAGTCTGGTGTCCAGTTGGAATCACCATCTGATTTCTTACTCTCACACTCAGTATATAGTTTTTACGTTCCTCTTACAACTCGCATCGATCTAGATACTCGATTATCAATGCACATCCTCTGTTTATTTCTGCCTGCTTTTTCTTTCTATATTCCTCGAGACAAAACCGAGAATTATCAGGAAGTTCCGACGACGTCGAGATGAGATGACTCGCTGAGAGTTATCGGCATCGAGTCATATACTTGATTGAGATTTTTGAATTGATAACATTATTTATATGTCCAACAGTGTAGTCATCCTCGGCTGGGTGGAGCCCACGGTAAAAGAGGAAGAGAAAAAAAAGACCGCCTTAGCTTCTTTCAACCCATCTATCATCCCGTTTCTCTTCATCCTCATCCAGACATGGCTCAGTTAATCAGAGATACATTCGCAAACTCCAAGGCTGCCGGCAAGCCTGTGTTTGTGTCCTTCCTTACCGCAGGTTACCCAAACGCCAGCTCGACCGTCCCTCTCATGCTCGCCCTCCAGAAGGGTGGGGCTGATATCATCGAGCTCGGTGTGCCCTTCAGTGATCCGATCGCCGATGGACCAGCCATTCAACATTCCAACAATGCAAGTTTTTTCTTTTTTTTTTTTTTTTCCGTTGATTTCATTCTTTTCCTTTAGATGAAGTCCTTGGCCTGTTCGATCTTGAGCATTCTGTCCGGACCGGAAGAGCCGAACAAGGGGGTTTTTTTGGTCTTGAAGCATTTGCTTGATACAGAATCTTGACTTTGAGTCATGATACTTGATCATTTAAAAAAAAAAAAAAAAAGGTCGAAGCTTTACTAACCGATTTTCATATTTTCATCCTCTTACAGGTTGCTCTACAGAACGACATTGACTTCAAGACATGCCTTGAGCAGATCAAAGAAGCACGAGCTGTCGGTTTGACCACTCCCGTCTTGCTTATGGGTTAGTACTTTCTTACAGACGTTCCCCTCTTTCTGTAAGTTTGCTGATCGGCTGCTTCGTCCGATTTTTACTCTTGCAGGTTACTACAACCCAGTCATGTCCTACGGAGAGGAGAAGGCAGTCAAGGACGCCAAAGACGCTGGAGCAAACGGATTCATTATGGTTGATCTTCCTCCTGAGGAGGCCATCCGATTCAGAACCACCTGCACTAGCGAAGGGTAGGTTTTCACGTTTTACCTTGTCTTCTTTCTGATACATGTCGCTCACATATTCATTTTCCTCGTCATGGTCCGCAATAGACTCTCCTACATCCCTCTCATCGCTCCTTCCACCACTGATGCTCGAATCAAATTCTTAGCTGGAATCACCGACTCTTTCATCTATGTCGTCTCCCGAGTAAGGCACTGTTTAACTCATATGCCCTTTCTCGTTGGACAAAGTCTGACAGTTCAACTCTTTGTTCGTAACAGATGGGTACCACTGGGTCTTCCGCTGCAGAGTCCATTTCCGACTCCCTTCCCAAGGAGATCGCTCGGATAAGAAAGTTCACCCAAGCTCCCTTGGCCGTCGGATTCGGTGTCGCCACTAGGGAGCATTTCCAGACTGTCGCCAATGCTGGATCCGACGGTGTCGTCATCGGTTCTCGAATCGTTAACGTCATCAAAGAGACTGCTAGCGATGACACCGCTCGGGCCGAGCGTCTGGAAGAGTACATCCGAGAAGTTTGCTCGTCTGAGCCTTCCGACAAGCCTTCTTCGTCCAAGCCCCCGCCGACAGCCGAGCCAGAGATTGCTTCTCTCCCTGCAAAGCCGGCCGACATTCCGGACCAAAAGGTCGCCAACGGAGATGCGCTTCCTGCGCGATTCGGAAACTTTGGTGGTCAGTACGTTCCCGAGGCCTTGGTCGAGTCGCTTAACGAGCTCGAGCAGGCCCACAAGGACGCGCTCGCGGATCCGTCGTTCTGGGAGGAGTTCAGAGGGCTCTACGGCTACATGAACAGGCCTTCAGAATTATACGAGGCCACTCGATTGACCGAGCATGCCGGAGGAGCGAAGATCTGGTTGAAGCGAGAGGATCTCAACCACACCGGTTCCCACAAGATCAACAACGCTGTCGGCCAGATCCTTCTCGCCAAGCGGCTCGGAAAGACTTGCATCATCGCAGAGACCGGAGCCGGTCAGCACGGCGTGGCCACCGCGACCGCCTGTGCCAGGTTCGGAATGAAGTGCAAGATCTACATGGGAGCAGAGGACGTCCGAAGACAGGCGCTCAATGTGTTCAGAATCAAGATGCTTGGAGGAGAGGTCGTCCCTGTCACCTCTGGTTCGATGACCCTTAAGGATGCCATCAACGAGGCCATGCGATCCTGGGTGACCGACCTATCAACCACTCACTACTGTGTCGGCTCTGCCATCGGCCCTCATCCGTTCCCTACGATCGTCCGAGATTTCCAAAAGATCATTGGTCAGGAGATCAAGGAGCAGCTTCAGAAAGTCCGAGGAAAGCTCCCAGACGCCGTGGTGGCCTGTGTCGGTGGAGGAAGTAACGCGATCGGAACTTTCTTCGATTTTATTCCGGACAAGACCGTTCGATTGGTCGGTGTCGAGGCCGGTGGACATGGTGTCGACAGTGACAAGCACTCGGCCACGCTCTCATTGGGTGTACCCGGTGTGTTGCACGGAGTGAGAACCTACCTCTTGCAGTCCAAGACTGGTCAGATCATCGAGACTCACTCGATCTCGCCCGGATTGGACTACCCTGGAGTCGGTCCGGAACACTCTTGGTTGAAGGATACCGGTCGGGCAGAGTACGTTGTGGCTGATGATGAGCAGGCCCTTCGAGCTTTCAGGCTGTTGACCCAGTTGGAGGGTATCATTCCTGGTAAGTCTTCGCGCTTCCTTTCCTTTCATGTGGGTTCTGTCTAGAACTTCGTCTGATCTGTCTCGGTGTGTTCTCTTCTGCCCAGCCCTCGAGTCGGCCCACGCCATCCATGGAGCTATCACTCTTGCCAAGACGTTACCGAAGGACCAGGATATTGTCGTCTGCCTGTCTGGCCGAGGAGACAAGGACGTCGACGAGGTCTTCCGAATTCTTCCCGACTGGGCTGATCGACTTGACTGGAAGATCTAAGGCGGAGGGATGAAGGAAGTAATTGGAGGGAATGAGGAAAAAAAAAGGCGAGGGAACGCGGTCTTCTTTCCTGGCAAGGCAATGTCGTGTATCTCTCTTGATTCTTTCGTTGTATCGACGGACCACACTCTTTTCGAATGAATATCACTATCGCATCCAATGATCGCTATACATGGCATTTACATATGCCAGACATCGCTGAGAAAGAGAGAACATTCCTTTGGAAAAAGCCTACTGTGCCTGAAGTCAGGCTGATGTTGATTAAACGTCTTTCCCCATCCTAAGCAGACAAACAACTTCTTTTCGTTCAACACACCACCTCTCTCCGAAAAAGCTCTTCAATCCAGTCCATTAAGATGGTTCATATCGCTACTGCCTCGGCTCCCGTTAACATTGCGTGTATCAAGGTCCGTCTGCATTGTGAATGCTGCTCGTTTGCCTTGTGTGCGTTTGGTGGATCTGAAAGAACCCTTGCTTGAACCATTCCATCTCTGCTCTTTTTCTTCCTGTCCTTTCCTTTTTCTCACGACAAAAAAACCACCTGGACCCTTTGTGTTCCTTTCCATTGGTGTTCATACACCTAACACAGTACTGGGGTAAACGGGATACCAAGTTGATTCTCCCTACAAACTCCTCCTTGTCTGTCACTCTCGACCAGGATCACCTCCGATCGACGACGTCTTCTGCTTGTGACGCCTCGTTCGAGAAGGATCGACTTTGGCTTAACGGGATCGAGGAGGAGGTCAAGGCTGGTGGTCGGTTGGATGTCTGCATCAAGGAGATGAAGAAGCTTCGAGCGCAAGAGGAAGAGAAGGATGCCGGTCTGGAGAAAGTGAGTTTTTCTCCTGTGTGCGTGTGTACTCTGTATAGGTACCGTTGACAGGACAGTCTTTCTGAAGAGTTTGGATCTTACTCTTTTTTGGGGGGGTGGTGGTGTTTGAAATAATGACCAAAATAAAGCTCTCATCTTTCAACGTGCACCTTGCGTCTTACAACAACTTCCCGACTGCCGCTGGACTTGCTTCCTCCGCTTCCGGTCTAGCTGCGTTGGTCGCCTCGCTCGCCTCGCTCTACAACCTCCCAACGAACGCATCCGAACTCTCGCTCATCGCCCGACAAGGTTCTGGTTCTGCCTGCCGATCGCTCTTCGGCGGGTTCGTTGCTTGGGAACAGGGCAAGCTTTCCTCTGGAACCGACTCGTTCGCTGTTCAGGTCGAGCCCAGGGAACACTGGCCCTCACTCCACGCGCTGATCTGTGTAGTTTCCGACGAGAAAAAGACGACGGCCTCGACGGCAGGCATGCAAACCACGGTGAACACCTCGCCTTTGCTCCAACACCGAATCGAACACGTCGTTCCAGCCCGGATGGAGGCCATCACCCAGGCGATCCGGGCCAAGGATTTCGACTCGTTCGCAAAGATCACCATGAAGGACTCCAACCAGTTCCACGCCGTCTGCCTCGATTCGGAACCCCCGATCTTTTACTTGAACGATGTCTCCCGATCGATCATCCATCTCGTCACCGAGCTCAACAGAGTGTCCGTCCAGGCCGGCGGTCCCGTCCTTGCCGCCTACACGTTCGACGCCGGGCCGAACGCGGTGATCTACGCCGAGGAATCGTCCATGCCGGAGATCATCAGGTTAATCGAGCGGTACTTCCCGTTGGGAACGGCTTTCGAGAACCCGTTCGGGGTTAACACCGAAGGCGGTGATGCCCTGAGGGAAGGCTTTAACCAGAACGTCGCCCCGGTGTTCAGGAAGGGAAGCGTCGCCCGGTTGATTCACACCCGGATCGGTGATGGACCCAGGACGTATGGCGAGGAGGAGAGCCTGATCGGCGAAGACGGTCTGCCAAAGGTCGTCAAGGCTTAGACTATAGGTTGTTTCTTCTAAATTTGAGCCTTCCTCCCGCCTCCCTTCCACAAGCATAAAACAAAGGATAAACAAATGAATTATCAAAATAAAATAAAAAGTCTGCCTTCTTTGTTTTGGAATACATCTTCTTTGGACATGACCCTTCTCCTTCTTTTCCGTATACATCTTTTTGGGTATTTCATGGTGATCAAACAACATTGTGATCGAAAGCAGAGACGGCCATGGTGCTGGCTTTGAGCGTCTGGCGTTTTGTGTGTCCTGCACTTGAGCAACCCCAAGCTGACCGCTAGGAAAACTCATTGATGTGATTTATATCGTACGATGAAAGAGAATAAAATGATAGAAGAACAAAGAAGAACAAAGTAGAAGAACGTCTGAGAAGAAAGACAGGAAAATGACACGTACATAGTGTTCGATGATGAATGATATAATATTAAATATAAAATGAGGTAAACGTATAGCATCACGGGATGAACGGATGAACATGTAGTGGACAAGGTTGGGAAATAGGAATGTAGAATCCAAGAATCGTTGACTGATGGACGGACGTATGTAAACAGGTACACCCCAAAGAAAAGAAAGAAAGAAAGAAAGAAAACACAAAGCCAAGGAAGTAAAGCAGATGGTCTTCTAAGAATACGGCTTCAAAAAGACAGTGAACACTCGTCGTCGAGGAATGACAAGAAAAGTGAGAGACTACGAAAGGAAGAAACCAAGACGAAAAGAAGAACGGAGATCGAACGGACAGAAATAAAGGCATGATTTCGTTTCTTCTTCTTCTTGTTCTACCCTTGAACACCTCTACCAAACTCTTCACTTATTCTCTTTGATTCTGAGCCTGATCCTGAGCTTGAGGTCAAGTTGGTCGAGCCCCTTAGCTTGAAACCAGGTGAGGCCGCGCCGAGTCCTATCGAAAACACAGCGTGTGGTGCAAAGTCAACTGGCATACCATCTTCCGGATGTGAATGATGAGTGTTGTGTTGGGAATTTGATTGTGAATGGGAGTGATGGTGGTGAAGATGAGGGCTGAGAGGGAAGTGAGACGAAGGTATATACCTCCTCGGTGAGTTGACAGATGATCGTCTAGATGTGGCTGTCGAGGGTGAGAGTGGGGAGGGGAAGGAGGTCGGGATCGCGTCAGTGGACGATCGACGGGACGGATGGATGAGCGAGAGTGTCGGCTTCGGCCTCGATTTTTTGTCGGTTTCACCAGAAGAGGACGGAGAGAGAGTAGCGTTGTCGACATGTTCTGGGGATACGTTGACGTTGAGGCCTAGGCCAAGCCCAGATCCTTGCGTCCTGGCACCAGCTTGAGAAATCGAAGCTTCTTCTTCTTCTCCCTCCTCTTCGACCTTCCACGGGTTATGATAATCGATCTTGTTCAACAACCTTCTCCTTTGCTCTTCGGGATCGTTAGTTTCGTCCTCATCGTCTCGATATCCGGTTTCGTCGATCTCAGATTCAGCCTCCTCAACCCAAACACCGACGTCGACGCCACCTGCACCTTTCTCGCCTGTCAGACTGACAACGCCGACACCCGCGAGCAACACGGCTACACCGACGCAAACGAGCGCGACGCTCAAATCCGTAAGCACGTTGAGTTGGTTGAAATAGACGAGTCCTCCAAACACACTGGACACGTTGTAGAACGAAAAGGCGACCGGGCAGACGGCAGTTGGAGAGGCGAGCCTGAGCGCTTTGTTCAGATAGATGAGTTGCGCGAGTGCGAGTATGACCAGGGAGACAACCAAGTACACGGTCGTCAGCGAGTTGAATTGGTTGGACGACGGATGGGAGATTGTGATGAGAAGAAGTTCGATTGCTGATTTTGCGATCAGAAGACATAACCCGGACAGAGTTCCCGATATCGCAGCGTAGGAAAGTGAAAGAAGCAACTGGGTCCGACGCTCAGGCGACGAGCAGGCGTTAGGGGCGCATGGGCTTTCGGAGGACGTTCCGTCATCGGAGCATGGCTTGGATGGCGAAGCCGTGGACGGGAGGGGTCGTGTCGGGCCGAGGGAAGGGGAAACGGGTAGTTGGATTGGGCCGGGCTGGCTATCGATTCGTTTCCACATAAAGTGTTCGAGGATATGACTCTGTCAGAGGGAGACGGTTGAAGAGCTGGTTCAATAAGAGACAGTCCACAGGGAATGGGAGAAGACAGAAAACGGGAACAAACGGTAACAAGAGCGAGGACAACGGCGGCGGCAAGGATACTGATGTACGTCGTCCACTGCGGTCGTCCAAACAGACGAACGAGGTCGTCGATCGTATGGCTGGGTTCGGGAACGACCCCGAATGTGGCAATCAGGATTGCGCCGGTGGTGATGAGGATGGTCCCTGGAGGCAGGGAAGGCGAAGAGCAAAAAAGGAAACATGATCAGACACTCCAGCTGCTTCCACATATGAACTGAACCAGGCTGAACGTACCGAGGATCATGAATCTGGTGAACGAGTCACCGAGGAGGAACCTGGCGAAGAGAGCGTTCCAAAGGAGGGAGATTGCTCCGAGCGGTGCGAGAACGACGATAGGAAGCGCTCCGACCTGGAAGATTGTACCGAGAACATTGGATGTGATAAAGATGGCGAACCCGATGAGCCAGAGCGGACGTTTCCACTCGACCTTCCGGTTGTCGGGATGGGCCTGCTGGTTGATGGTGTGGGACTTGCGCTGTATGGTCAGTCCGAGCGACTGAACGAATGATGAGACGAGGCCGATGGATATCCCGACCCAGAGAGATATCGGTCCGTCTGTTGCTGTTTGGTCTGACGGTGGTTCTGTCATCGCATTGAGGATGGGGGTGGGGACGGGGGTGGGCGTGGGCGTGGGACAATGGATCGTTCTCGTTGCTGTTGCTGTTGCTGTTGATATTATTGCTGCTATCCTCGTCCTCGTCGTCGGTATGGTGGTAAGAGGGAAGAACGACCGGGCGGGGGCGAGCGGGTTTGCTTGGGGGCACAGTGAAACCCTAATGACGGCCGGGATGTTCTACCTGGCCAGCCGTGGGGACACCGAGGCGTGTCTGTCGTGCGGCTGGAACGAGTACGGGATCGATGAGGATGCTGATGGACAGACAGCATACACACCTGCTGGTCTAGAAGAGATGGCCAGAGGATATGTATGTGTGTGTGTGTGTGTGTGTGTGCACACCATGTCGGATCTATCAAGCCAACATGCTAAGCCATGCTACCAACCAACACCCGCAGATCGTTGCCCACAAGCGACAGACACATCGTCAGGATGAATGGCAAGGGAACAGAGAGCACAGAGCACAGATGACTGATCAATCTGAGAGACAACACACACACACACACACACACACACACACACACACACATACATGCTACGACAGAACATCATAGAGATCCCATGAACCCAGCAACCTCGTGAGAGCAACGCTGGCTCGTCAACTTGACGGTCAATTTTTCTGGGCACCATGTTTCTTCCATCTTGGCACGTCTCTTGCTTTGTGTCGACTACCACTCGCTCCAGAGTTGCCAACAAGACAAACAGAACATACACATCGTCTACGAGAGCCACGTCTCGGTCGGCAACCACACTGAGTACACAGCTACAAGCGCTTCTTGTCGACAGTCAAGCTTTTTGGGAGATATACACTCGGAAAGGCTTCAAGTACATCATTCGTTGCCGTGTTTGTGTACATCTTGTGTCTGTTGTAGCACCCGTTCTGATCATCTCTTGTTTGTCCCAACAGGTCAGGTCGTTCTAGTCTCCTCTCGTCAGCGGAACAAACAGTTGAAGACAGATCTCCCTGGCTTGTCTTTTTGTCTTGGAAGCAATGTCCTCGGCCATCTCGAAGCATGGTGTCTCTGGGATCGTCAAGATTGAGCCTGAAGATGATGAGATCATCTTTCTGTCTGAACCTCCGCCACCCCAGAAGAAGCAGCCTGTAGAACCTTTTAGGGACCAGACTGCTACTGCTACTGCTGCTCCTGCTGCTGCTGCTCCGGTCTCTGCATCAGTCGTCACTAACCCTCCTAGTGCTCCTGCTTCATCTCGGACAGCGTCTGGTTCATCGTCCGACGCTTCCTTACCAGCAACCAACCCTCGTCTCCCAGGTCGACAGGCCACCCGGTCTAACGGTCCGCCTCCGCCTCTTCCTTCTTTCCAACGTCGTATCGGTGCATCAGCCGTATCCAGACTCAATTCGACCAGGCCTGACGCCTCGGCTGTATCAGCAACAGGCAATCCTTCAATCGTAAACTCTTTTACAGATACGGCACCTCGGACAAGGCCTGTGAGCCTGCTCTCACGGATCGAGCCTTCTGCAACCTTGCCCATCGTCCCCGTCCCCGTCCCTGTCCCGGCACCTGTCGCTCTGAGACCCACTCCAGTTGTCTCAACCGTTTCATCCGCGCCAACAACTAAGAAGCCTCCTCAGAGGCCCTTGTCGCCTAATTCACGGCCAACAGACCCCAGACGAGCCGTACGGGCCAGGCAACTGGCCAACCAGGCTTCTGTCGCGCCATCTTCTCAACAGATACCTGCCTTTGCCTCTGGCCCTGCACCTGCACCTGGCTCTGTACCTGCCCCTACCGCTGCCGCTGTTGTTGTCCCTACCTCTACCGCCCCCCCTCCTATCGCACCGCCTATCCAATCGGCACCACCGGTCTCCCAACCAGCGCCTCTTCCGCTTCCTCAAGCGACCGCATCCTCAAAATCCAATGCCAATCGACCCAATCCTCAGCCCAAACCCAAGCCCAAACCTAAGCCCAAGACTACAGCTAAAGCCGTCCCCCTCTCGCCAACCTCTCATGCGCCTTCCTCCAGCAGGCATTCCAAGTCTCCTCATCCCTCACCACCTATGCCCGCTCCCACTCATCCCGTCGATATGTCTGTCTTTCCCAATTCTGATATGACGTCCTATCTTCCTGCATTCCCTACTACTCCGTTCGATAGTTACCCGTACCTAGGCTTTTCTCCAGCCAACCAGGCTATCGGCAACCATTCGGGATCGATCGCGTCGTATGACTATTATAACACTCATCCTTATAGTGCACCTGTTCCTCAATACTTTGCTCCACCGTACATGCTAGATCCCAACTTCACTCCTGTCTCTCAACAGCAGTTTGGCCACCCCTCCTTCCAATCCTCTCTTCCCTCTTGCCAATCTGTCTACCCTTCATATCCCGTCGACCCAATCCCCCAGCATACTTTTCCTGGTCACGTTAATCCCCCTGGACCCAGCTCAGCGCCGGACCAGACCAAGTCGACAGCATCACGAAAGAGCTCCCAGTCGAAAGAGCCGCCCTTACCGAGCGCATCCGTTTTACTCTCTCACTCATCCGTACCTGGCTCATCACATCCATCTCGCTCTGTTCAACAACCGCCCGTGACGCTCGCGCAACCGTCGGCAAAGGACACGCAACAACCTTCTGCACAAGTATCTCTGGTTCAGATGACCGATCCGGCTCGCCGAGAGAGGACTCTTCCCATCCTGTCGGAACCAACACAAATCGCTGCGTCGAACAAACCGCCCCATATCCCGAACGCGAAGTCTGCTGATGCTGTTGTAAAGGGAGTGAGCGCTGGAACGGCTCATGTCAAAGATCGACAGTCGAATGAGTATCGTGTGAACATGAGAACTGAACCTAAACATTCTGCTGTTCCAACCAATCCACAGGCTGTTTCAGGAACCAAGCCAAACGAATCATCCCAGGTTGTCCTTCCATCCGATTTGGATTCTCGTAGTCCTGATGACTCTGCAACAACCGAGGGCCGTCCTATGGCTGTCGATGTACCCATCGGCGCGTCGCAGAAAAAGCCCAATGTGAAAGAGCTAAAGCCTGATCTGAAGCCTGACTTCAAGCTTGACTTCAAGTCTGAATTCAAGCCCGATTCGAAGCCTGAATTGAAGCCCAAGCTGGAGCCGAGCATCAAACCGGACGTGAAATCACTGTTGAAGACAGAAGGACATTCTCAACCCGAAGTTAAGAACAGAAAGACGCTTCAAGAAAGACTGGCCGGGGAGAAAAAGCTGGCCGAAGCCAACAGATCGAAATCAGCTCTTTCTTTTCCACCTTCTGCCTCACAATCACGTTCCGATGAATCGTCCAGTAGACCTTTGGACAAGCCCACTGAAAAGTCTCGTGCAATCACTTCAAATGCTGCTACCATCCCCCCATCTCCACTCTTTGCCACGTCGTCGTCGTCGGCGGCGGTTTCAGCTCCAAGCTCTCTTCACGCAGCTCATGCAGATCCTTCTCAGCACTCGAGGTCTGATTATCGAGAACGATCTCCTCTTCCCCCTCCTTCTGTCCCTCCTCCTCCTTCTGTCCCTTCCCCTCCGCCTCCTCGCAGAGAGATGCGGCCCTACCATGATTACTACCCGTCTCCATCTCCGCCGCGAAGACGCGAATATCGTCGAGGTTGGCTACCTGACTCTCCTCCTCATAGGCGTCGTGAATCCACAATAGACAGAGGAAGAGACCGATCAAGATCACCTATGTACGATCGGTACGAGCCGAGATCTCGGGTTTATCGACGATCACCATCATACTCACCATCGCCATCGCCGCCACCACCACCACCACCGTCGAGGATGAGAAGAGATCTATCTCCCCTTCGCGATTCCGCTTGGACTTCGACGCGGCGATCACGTTCTCCTGTGACATACACAAGGCGATCCCCCCCGCGTTGGTCTCTGGTTAATCGAGTCGACCCGATTAACCGAGTTGAAACGCGCATGGTATCCCCACCACGCAGCCGCGTGCGCGATGACAGCTCACGCGTTGACATGGGCGTCAGAACGGCGACATCCCAAACCAGTTCTGATTCTAGATCGTCTCAGATCCCATCGTCGTTCCGAAATGAGAATCTTGATAGGTCTTTAGAATTCGACGAGCGATCGAGAGCAAAAGAGGTAGGCCGGGATTGGGAGTTTGGTAGGCGGCGGGAGATTGAACGAGAACGAGCACGGGTGGCGGCAATAGAGAAGCGAGAGCAAAGAGCGCAAGAATGGGCAGCAGAACAGCGGCAGCACCGACAGCTGAGGCGAGAGCGAGAGGAAGCGCGAGAACGATCCGAAGCGATTGAGCTGAGGAGAAAGAAGAACCAAACGCAACAGGCAGCGTCGTCATCATCGGCCAGCTATCCAACCGATCCTGATTCCATCGGGCGAAAGGTCAGTTTGCATCAAACTGACAAACCTTGTCCCCGGCTTTCCGTAGCGAACGCAACGTTCTGTCCACCTGCAATGGGGACGAAAGAGCTTCCCGAATTGCCTATTGCCATCAGGCCGGTGGAAAGCACGTCTCGGGAGTCAAACGAAGCTTTAGCGGCCCCATCCCGACCACGACCATCAGAAGAAAAAGCCGAGCAAGGGGATCTCGACCTTGCGCGCGTCGATCCGGTTGACACCGCCTCGCTGCCGAACTCACTCTCGCAGCAGCGCGAGCTTTCGGGTGACTCTACAATCGACGTTCCTCCTATACCTCGGATCTCACCCGTGAGAGATTGCCCGCCGCCTTCGGATTATCAACCTGAAGTAGATGAGGTTGAGTTTTTGTTGGACGAAACCGACGCATGGCCCGTTCATCCTCCTGTTTTCAACGATCGGAATGAGGATGAAGAGGTATATCAGCCAGACGTAGTGCCAACAAACTCCTTCGTACCACCAGCTTTGCCTTCTCCTGTTCGACCTTCCAGCCGATCTTCCTCGGAAGGCCTGTTGATCGATTCCCTTTACTCCGCCACTGGTGAGCCTATCGCGAACTTTCTGCCCGAATTATCTTCTTCCCCCCCTCCCGGGAAGAAGAAGAATAGGAAGAAGAAGAAATCCGGACCCAAGGCTAGCAACAAGTACCGAATCGGCAACGACAATCTTGTTGGCAACAACTCCATTAACAACAGCAACAAAACCAAGAGCGACCAAGTCAACCAGATCTACAACAAGAACAATAACAACAACAACTTAGGTGAAAAGAGACTGAGTTCAAATATCGCGGTGACGGATCTTGCTTTACCTGCAAGATCTTCGAACACTACGTTCATTGCGCCTCTGCCAAACACCTCGACTAGTTCCACACCGCCTCGAGTGAACACTTTAGCAGTGACTTCTTTTGTTAATGACGAAACGCCCACGTCCTCGCCCAGAGTCAACCCTCTGCTTGTCCGTCTGATGTCAACCGAACCAGCGCCCCCTCAACGACGGTCGCTTTTAGATCGCGCAGGGGTTTCATCAACTCGAGACATAAACGAGGGAGCAGACGGGTGGGCCTCACCAAGCTCATTAATCGGCCGGTTGTGGAACAGGGGATCAAGATGAGAAACCATGGTGATGAAACCGTGAGTGCTTCTATTGTAGAGTTACTTCGATTTGCTTTGCTGACGCTTCCTCTTCCTCATCCTATTTCGTATTTGCTTGACTAGTGATGTACATGAATAAACCGTATTTTTTTATTCTCTGATCTCTTTCTTTTTCCTTACTCCTTTTGTGCTATTTGCTCTGCTTTCTCTCTCCGCGCATGTCAATGTTTCTCAACTATCCGTTTGATGAGCCTCGGGCATCTATATATCACACTATGCTCTTTCGACTGTTCATTCAATGTCGATTCTTATGTTTAGATCATCCGTGCCCGCCTTCCTAAGCTTGATGAAAGGAAGATGAGAGAAGCAGTTGGTAATCTCAGAGATATCTGCTAGAAGGATATGTCGATCACCGCCGCGGAATGAATATTGATAAGATCGTGTTTTCCTATTCGCGTTCATTTACCATCATCACCACAAGGTGCACCCGGCTTCTGCAGCCTTTTTGTCATCGCTCCCGCCATGTCCAGTCTATCTGCAGCTCGTTCCAGGCAGTCTCGGATAGACTCATCGAAAAGCGAGGCCAAAGCTTATGTATCACTCTTCCGAGCGTTTAGCTCTCAGATTCAACCACCCATCCGACAGATCTTGGACCTGAAGGATGCGAAACCGTTTGGAGACTTTCTAACAATCCTGTGAGGCTTGATCCTTGATTCAGACCACGACCTGTAGCCTTTTACTTGTGGAGTTTGAAGCTGACGTGTCCCTTCTTCCTATGGTATGTTCAACGCCTTGCTTGAATGGTCATCTATAGAGCTCCCGAAAGCTTCTCTGAGCAGTCGGTGAAGATCGCCCCTCGGTCTTCACCAAGGGATAGCTCGGCGAACGACTGGGTGACCCAATACAATAGTCTGAAAAGACTTCATCGGGCTCTCAATATATTTGCTGAGAAAAGTTTGGGCCAGCCTCCAAATCAGTACCCGGCTCCGAATTTACAGGCTATGTCTAAAGGGGACGAGAAGGAAATCCTGGCCTTTTGTAGGATTGTAGTAGGCATCAGGTTCGTACATGACCCTGAGTTTTCTCCGTTTTTGTACGTGCCATCTTGCTTACTTTTGAACCCAACTATGATGCTTCGTTCCGGTCTGTCTAAGCGTTCAAGCTACTCCGGGGAACGAGGTGATTATTTCAAAGATAACAACTTTAGAGCAAGCCGATCAACAGTCCATCATGTTGTCCATCAAACCGGTAAGCTTTCTTTGCCTATCTGTGACAGTTTCTCTTGGTGTCTTTCGTGTTGACTTATTCCTCGTTTATATACAATGGCGTCTCTATTCGAAGCTTCTCGATCGGGCTAATCCATCAGAAACGCCTACGTTGTCTTCATCTCTACCGAGCGCTTCAAACGAAGCCGAAGAATCACCACACGAATCTGAACGGGCCCGGTTGGCTCTCGAAAAGCTGTCTCTTGAAAGCTCTTATAACACATTGAAGGAGGAGCATAACACGTTGAAGGAACAATTGGCCGATGTGCTCAAAAAGAATGGGAAGGAAGGTTCAATGGCCGCTGATAGTAATCGGGAGGATTCGAATATGAGGTCGGAGATCGATAGGTTGAAAGACGAATTGTATGTCTTTGTTCTCCTTTCTATCCTTGATGTCTCTGTCTTCTTCCTTCTCCCCCTTTTTTGGGGGGGGGGGGGGAGGGGGGGAGGAGGGTGGGGGGAGACGTTAAGTTGCGGACCTAACGTCTTCTTCTGAATTCGATATATCATCCGAGTATCTAGACGTAGAAGTGAGGATAATCTGAGCGATGCGGAACTAGCACTCGATAAACAGACACAAGTCATCGAGAGCTTAACGAGACGGGTAAGCTTTGAGACTTATCATTAGTTCGGTCCCACAGTGATGCATTATCCATGCTGAAATACATCATTCTCTATTTAAACAGGTCGAGGAATTGAATCACGCGTCAACAGAGAATGTCAAGTTGAAAGATCAGCTCGATGAGTGAGGTCCTGGTACATCGAGTCGCCCATCCGTGACTATCTCGCTGATCGGTTATCATCGTTCTTGTCTGATCAGGTACAAGCATGCAGCCAATAGGCTACAGAAGAGTGAGAACGCTAACAAGAAGCTCAATCAAAAGTTGGAAGAGTCGGCCGGGCGGAGACGCCAGCTCAAAGTGCGCATATTTCGATCATTCTTCCTTTCTCTCTCTCCTTTTCCCTGATACACCCAACTGACTCTGATGGTCTATCCATTACAATCGTCCAATAGGCGTTAGAAGAAGAGAACGCTTCGCTAGTAGACAAAAACGCAGCGTTAGAAGAAGATATCCGGAAGGTTAGTTCATGAATAGTCTCTTTTCATGAATCATGCGCACAGATCTGATTGTATGGCCAACTCGTCAATTTGGAACAGGCAGCACCACTTAAACGTATGAGGTTCATGTACATTCAAAACACAAAGTCGAAGTGATCACTGACTCATCATCTAGAACATCAGGCTTGAACGAGAGTTATACAATTCAAATCGCTCGATGTGAAGATCGAGAAAAGGCTCGACTAAAGGAAAATTCAGGTGCGCTTGGCTTTTGGCTTGGTCACCGCCTTAAAACTCGGTCCCTGACCGTTTGTGTTGATTACCACAGAGCTTTCCTTCGAACTCGAACAAGCACGGGCCCGCTTGCAGAAGGCAGAGCAAGACTTGACATCTAGTCGGGATGAACTCGAACTCAACCACGAACGCATCAGGGAGCTAGAGCTCAACAGTGCTGATGGAAGGTCTCGACGTCGATCTGAATCTGATGAGGACGAAGACGGGGCAGGAGATGTGTCGATGATAGACGAGCTGAATGAGACAATGCAGGGTACCACGAAAACTGAGTAAGCTTCTTCAGATTCTCGTCTTGTCCTAATCTTCAACTTCGGAGTGGCCTGTTGACATCCAGAGAGTTTGGACTCAAAAACGGTGTTCAGTCTCAAACTTCAAGTTCGTCGCCTGCAACGAGAGCTTGAGAATTCCCGAACAGACAGTATAGAGAGCTCGAAGGTAGCCGTGTTGGAAAATCTCTTGGACGATGCCAGAAAGATGAAGGATCGATACGAGCAGGATTATCTGGCATCACATAAGGCCAATTTGACGCTTCAAGCCGATCTTGAGGGAATCCGAAATGGCAAGAGCTTGGGAGATGGGTAAGTTTGAACAAAATTCGATTAAATAGTCATTCATGTGTGAGCCTGGTCGGCATGTCCTTACTCGTCGTAACATGCAATGGTTTCCAGGCCGGAAGCTGCTTCGGCTCTGAGACTGAAGTTGAATCAGGTAATTGGGGAGTTAGACTCGACAAAGGAAGTTCTTGCAGAATTAGAGGTGAGAGTTAACAAAATGGTCTCGGCCATGTTAAATTGGGTGCAATACATGACCCGTACTGAACGATAGTGTTTGTACTATAGACCAAATACAACAAAGCGAATCAAGAGCTTACGGTCGCTAAATCTGATCGTGAATCTTTCATTTAGTCTAATCTCGGCCAATCGACATTGTACTGACATATTTATTTCTTTGTCATAGTGACACTTGTTAATAAGGATCAGATCGACATTCTTCATATGCTTCGAGAGTCGGTCAATGAAGATAAAGTCCAGCTAGAGTCTGACCTTATGACTCTGAAGCAGAAGTTAGTGGAAGCAAAAGAGAAGAACCATATGCAAGTGGATCAAATCAATGGGTTTGTGTTTTTGTTATCTGATGAGTTAGACTTATAGCCACTGATCTATGTTTGTTTTTGGAATTTCGATAGACTACTGTTAGAGAAGATCAATCTGCAGAGTGATGGAATTGGCCATCGGGAGAAGATGATAGAGCGTGAGCGCACAGTTGGGTAAGACTCCGTCCTTTGCTTTCATATTATACTCAAAACACAACTCAATATCTCCCCTCAATAACTTTCATGCAGAGATCTTCGTGTTACGCTGGCGGGGCGGGATATCCCAGACGACGTCAAGACGCGTTTGTTGGACCTAAGCGAGGAAAAGCTCTCGCTTTCGATAGAGTTAGCGCGGGCGTTAGAACAAGTCAAATCTTTGACAGATCATGTCCAGAATGCAAAGAAGGTTCGTTTGATGTCTCTTTTGTTTGTGCACGAACTCTTGTCAATTAAAGTATTCACCGGATTAAATCTTCATTGTCATGGATTGGTTTCACCAAAGTTCATGCGCGAGCAAGATACCGTGATCAAAGATCAGAAGGAAAAGATGACAACAGGGGTAGGAGAGCAATTCGCCGAGGCTCGACAGAGTTACGAAACTCAGATTTCGACACTTCAGAAGGAAGTCCAAAAGAAGACTGTACGTATTCGTGCAAGGAGATACAGAGCGCTTTTCTTCGTCTCGATTTGAAGAAAAAAAACTTAGTGATTGATCTGTTTGTGGTATGTTGTATGCATCAGGCCAATATCAAGGAGATTTCGCAGAGCTACGCTCATCAGTTCCAAGTATTGTTGTCGGCCTATCAAGAGATTGGCTTAAAGATTTCGAAGGATCATGCCCGGGGAGTCGGTGTCGCTTCATCCGTGGAAGGTCGAGGCAACACGCCGCAAGGCACGAGCTGGCTAGCTCAGCAGCGAATGCAGGTATGTTTTCGCACTTTCTTTCTTTTCAAGGCACCTGCTGAATTTAGAACGATTGAAGCAAAGAGGAACTTACTGTTTGGTATGATTGGGTTTCACAACTAGTTGACTGGTGGACTCCGACGCTAGAGTTGAAGACGGATGCTTTTACTGGCTTTTTTTTCAAATGAGGTATTATTCTTCTCTCCGAATTGTTGCTGTTCTCTCTTGGGCAGCGTACAGACGGACGTATACACCATCTCTTTGATCACCTTTATTCCCCTGAGGATTGCCTTTGATTTATATATGTTTCCATCCGTAGATACCCGTGAGGACGTGATTTTGGAAGACTGGAGGATGAGAAGATGAAAAGATGAAGATGACAATGCAGGGAGGAGAATGTGACCCGGTAGTAGATGTCGATAAGAACCGAGGTAATGAATGAGGCGAGATAGCAAGACAAAGGAACGCGGTCGAAAGCCTTCCTTTGGATTTGAACGACTCGAACGAAGATGTGATCAGAACTTCGGCTCAGAATCTAGAATTGATTCCAGAAAGCTCAAACATCTCTACTGATTACAACAACCTCATGAGATACAACGACAGGTATAAGAAAGATCGGAAGGGGAGCGAAAATGGGCGACGGATTAATCATCGTATTTTGAAGGAACTGGGACCCGTGCTCTCTTCAAATCTGAAATGTTGTATTGATCGTTTAGGCAGGCATATATGAGAACGAAGACAGTTTCAGTCAAGAATCCGAATCGGCTGCCAGGCTGAATGGAACAAGATGAGAGATGTCTGTGGGGGCCCACTAACCAGGATAAGCATAAGGGATATCTTCGATCCTCGGAATGTTGTTCACTCTCTTATAAGTACGGTTGCCAAAGTAGTATGTAGGACCTATATTCGTTTGGATAAATTGACGGTTATTCAATCATGCAACTTGATGGCTTGTGTTCGTGAGTGCATAGAAACGAAAGAGGAAGACGAACCGACTAGAAAGATGGCACAACACCATGAGTAGACCGGATATTCATGAAAGGCTTTTTGCTGATAAAGCGAAATTGACATGTAAACATAACCTTCACCATTGAATTAACAAACACATGTTATATATACAGACTCACGATAGGTCTGTACACGAACGACATGATGGAAGAAAAGAGAGATGAGAGTATTCAAAGATGATGATGGTTCAAACAGAAGAAGAGCTATGGAAGATGCGACGGGAGAAGCTGTAACACTCACGTGTGTAACCACTGGCTATGTTTGGTCTAGGGTTAGGGTTAAATCACATACAGGACGAGCAGGGTATGAGTGACATCTACAACGGTAATGATACGGAAAGGAGCCAGCAACATCCTCGCTGCTGTTGCTAATGCTTCTCTATGATGGTATACTACAGTTCTTTGCTGCTTGTATTATTAAATCGAGTAGAAAGAGACATATAATTATCATTCCAGTGCTCAATTGGTCAAGCTGAACATTTAAGTCGTCTGACCTGAAGACCTTTGAACATGGTGATCATTCTTGTTGGCCGTGTTCTCACCGCTATCACCATAGTTATTGTTAGTAGGCTAATCGATTCATAGGCTGAGGTTAGATATCTCGCTCGAACTTCTCTCTCATCTTGCTACTCAAAAAAAGAAACAAAACCCCATCAGCCTCTTCTCTAGATATGAATTACATCTACAAACATACACAACACCACAACGATCCATTTTGCCATTTATTTTGAGGATATTCCGTCCATCTTGTGCACGGACGACATTGTCATCGCAAAGTTTAGTATGCTGAGAATTGTTTCGTGTATACTTCCAGGGTTTGCTTGCGCTCAGGCTAACACCGACACAAGCTCCTCGTCTGCGGTTCTTCTAGTTATATCCAGACACATTACATTCGTCTTTTTTATGTCTTCGCCATTCTTGAGTCTTTGTACATATTGAGCTCTGCACACGACGGACAGATGATTTCGCCACTGTTGTCTGTAGCTCTCCCCATGTACACCAGCCAGTTTATCGCTTCTTACTACGATAATATTGTTAAGGATTCAGAGTTACAGATTACTTACATCGAGGTTGAAGTCGATACACTTGGTCCCAATCCCTACTTTTAGTGAAGCTATGTCATGAATCACTCGGGAGTCCAACTTGATAGATCGTTTACTCATACATTGCCGTTGCCATCAAACTCATATTTTCTTTTCTTGATGCATTCCAAGGATCTTTATCGCTGAAGGAATTATGTCTCTCTGTGATTTATGATATCCATGTTCATCTCGAGCTTTTCATCTGCTCTTGCTTCTGACACCGGAAATCTCAACTTCAAACGATACATTTGGCGCTGTATTGTTGCTGTCTGGCTCTCCTCAAAAAGTTGCTTTTCAGGGCTTGATATCCCTATTCGCTGTCCCACTGTAAACGTACACAGTGTGACCCGGAGTTGTTTTTCGCGCCTCTGTGATAGCCTCTCTTCCTTTCTTACTAAAATCTGCATTTCAGATGAGCATACATTGTAATTTTCAAAGTATCATTACGCATCGTCCCAATCGTCGTTTTGTTAGGAGTTTGACGAGAACGTTCACTAAGGTGATTTACCTAAAGAAGTTCACAATCTGTTTCAGAGTACATGAAAGTGACTAACCCCAGAACGCCACCTTCTCTTTAGCACTCCAGTCAACTTAGGCTTCCTTCAATCAAACCAGTTTGACTGCTTCTTCCATCTTGATTGAAACATTTTATTTTAAAATGACCTCGGACCAAATACTGCTTATTCTTGTCGGAGTGGTCGGTTCTGGGAAGGTATGACGGACGTTGTTATCTCCTCTTCCGTTTGGAATATCCCGATAGCTGACAGTCAACACTAGGTTTGACGTCATCTTTGTGTTATGAAACACTTATACAGTCTACAGTAGCGAACGAGTTGGAGACCGAGCATGGCTATGTGCGTTGTAATCAGGATGAAATGCAAGGGAACAGGCATCTGGTTGAGCAAAAAGTCTATCAGGCTCTTCAGAATGTGAAGATCACTTCTCATTCTGTCAATGTCATCTTGCTCAAGGCTAATTGAAGAGACTTTGGTTGATTCTTCAATAGGGAAAGAACGTGGTTGTGGATCGGACGAATTTCGACTCATCGTACGTGTCTCTTTGCGTTGAGCTAATGTCTTCAGATCAGCTTCTTATCTTGTTTTGATCGTCATATTTTACTGCACAAAGCCAACGATCAAAGTTTCTGAATATATCCTCCAACTTTCCGCACGTTAAAAAATGGGCCTTGTTTTGTAAGTCTGATATGTCGTCATATGTTTCCTGATACTTTCAGGAGTCGATAACAACCGAACTGAACCAAAGGCTTTGATCGATACAGTGGATATTCCAAAAGATGTCTGTCGAACGCGGCTTTTGACCAGAACAAACCATCCGACACTTGAGCCCGAGAGAGCTATCATGGTTCGTCTCTGTTCTTACTTTGCAATTCTTTCAAGCTGAGAACTCACATGTATGCGCTCGTCTCGCGAAATAGGTTCTCAATCGGTTCTCTAAAGACCTTCGACCGCCAACGGTCAACGAAGGTTTTCATCGAGTCTATCGATTGACAAAGTCTCCCGAAGCTGGTACATTAGATCAAGTCCTTTTCTCGGTCGAGCAGAACGGACTCGTCGGAAATGGAATAGCTCCTTTCGGAGGAAACAGGCAAAGGCATGACGGATCAGGCAACGATAGTGGAGTGAGAGAACACGGTGTAAATCATAGTAGGCGCGCTGATGAGCGAACGGGATGGTCATCGGACCCACCGCCTAGCCTATGGGGAAGTTCACCCTGGGCTGGCAGAAATGGGCGTTGAGACTCTTTCTGTATCGTTACAAAACCACACAATATGTACGAAAGCATTTTAACGCAGGATGAAGCCGATCACCATATAGAATGGACGAACAAATAAGTTTTGAAGTTGATGAGCGGATTTTAAACTCGGTCACCTTCCCCCGTGCGGGGTGGGTGACTAAGCAATCCCGAGACCCGAGGCGACAGAGGAGAAACCCGCCCCTTGAGACAACAGTCTTCCTTTCTTCTAGCAATTCATCTAAAATCGCTTTTCCTTGTCTCCGTCCCGTTTCCTTCTTCTTCTTTTGCCACCCCATCTACATTCTACATCGTCACAAACCCACCTATTTCATCTGCATCTCATCTAGACTCTCAGCTCAATCATGCTCTATTCCATTCCTTTTGCTATCCTTTCAAGTGCCCTTCTCGCTGCTGCATCTCCCATCCTTTCCGCCAGGATTGTTCCCACTTTGTCCTGCAAAGCTATAGACCTGTCCGAGACTCCTAATCTCTTTGTCCGCTCCCAGACCGTCGGTACTCAGGCTGTCAAGCTTGATGTCGATTGGAATTCCAATCTGACTTGGCAAGGCCAACCTGACGCAGCACAAGTCGTCGATACTGGTGTGTTTGGATTCGAAGAGTGCAAAGGCCGAGCCATCAAGGCGTTCGTTCATATTCCATCCTTCCCGTGTCAGATCCTGCCGAGAGGCATGATAACGAATCAGATTGACTAATGCTTTTCTTTTCTTTCCTTTCCTCTTTGTCTTCCTCTCATCTACAGAACTTCTGACTCATTAATCTTTGGACACGTAACTTGGACTGTGCTAGATGTTCAAGGAAAAAAGATGAAGTTGTGCCTGTCTGCCCCCTGTCAGTCTCCGATCGTCCCGTGTTAGCCGAGATTATGTCCTGTGCTCTGACTCACCGAATGCTGTGCTTGCTCGGACTTTCTTCCATCACAGATCCCTACACGGGTGTCACTCCATACCTTGACAAGTGTTCGGAGAGTGACGACAGTTCTCAGTTCTGGTGTGTAGTCATCTATCCGAATATTCTTATTTCCTTTCCTTCGACTGACCCGCGTCTTGTGATCATTATAGGCAATACTGGGCTCTTGATACTTCGGATTCTGCTCATCCTGTTCTTTCATTCGTGGGTCCGGCCGGTTCGGTTACGACTTACAAGAAAGGATATCTTTCGCCCAAAACCTTTGACGCGGACGCCCCGCTTACTCTCGCATCTGTCAACTCCACCGAGAGCTACTTTGCCTACGGCATTGACGAATAATCTTTGGATAGTGTTTTACTCTTAATTAATAAAATTCACTCTTCGTATGTGCATTGGTTTTTGACTGCTTGGTAAAAAAGCTGGTCTGCAGCCCTGCAGTTTTATGTCTTCTCAGATCTCTTATTGTTACTATTGTGTATTCTCTTGCCGTTCATCCGAACTTTCTTCTTTGTTCCATAATGTTTCATCACGCTTGTCTTTTCTTTCAATCCTTCATCTTCGTTGTACAATGTTCATGATCAATGTCTTTTGCTCTGATCCCAAGAGCGTATGTGTAACGAACCGGCTACTTGAACGGGGCTCAATCGCAGTAATAGAATGTATGATAATTCGTAACTGTTCGGATGGATGGCTTAAAAATAATCTGATTCGGCTGACGTCACTCATCGAAAACGACGACGACGACGACGACTACTTCTTCAATATCAACTATATTTAACTAGATATGGATCGATTTCGACCACCTAACCATCCATACATCAACCCACACATAAACCTTCGGTAGATCTGAGAACGCACGGCAAATTGGGTTGCGTAGAATCAACCCCCTTCGTCCAAAACCCTCAACTCAAGTTTGTCAAGTAAGTTTTAGTGAGGAAAGAGACCTGTTGCCGCGCTCCCTTTGTTCCTTACATTGTAGCTTCTTTCCTTCTGCTGACTCGCTGAACGTTATATTTGAAGACCTGATCGATTGCGATAATGTCTCAAACTAACAAGAAACATCCTTATCTGTCTGGTAACTTTGTGAGTTCGCGGGTGGTTTGCGTTCTTATTGATTCTGTTCAACCCGATCCATGGTTGCTTACTCTGTCCTCTCTTTGGAAAAACGTTTTAGCGACCTGTTTCGGTGGAACATCCCCTCACACCATGTGAATACACTGGTGTAATCCCTCATGAGTTTCATGGCGGTCAGTACGTCCGAAACGGATCGAACCCCTTACTTTCTGCAAAAGACCCACATCCGACGTATCACTGGTTTGACGGTGACGGCATGCTCGCCGGCGTTCACTTCGATCGGGATCCAATCCAAACTGGGAAAGCAATACCTAAATTCGTCAATCGGTGGATGTTGACTGATATACACCAGGCGAACCGTTCGCTTCCTATCGCCAAACCGCTCTTGCCTTCGATCTCCAGACTACTTCTTCCTAGGGCTCATGTACCAAACTTTATGGAAAACGTCCGAACATTCTTAACTACCATCCTTGCGCTTATTCGCTCGATTTTCATGTGTATCGTTCTCAGAGTGGCGAAACTCTCTGCAGCAAACACAAACGTTATCTTCCATGACGGACGAGCGATAGCATTATGTGAATCGGGATCCGGATGGGAGGTGCGGTTACCAGGGTTGGAAAGTGTTGGGTGGTGGTGCTTTGAGGGATTGGTCGAGGATAGAGGTAAGACTACCAGTGGCCTCGGTGGTCGAAGTGGCTGGATTGGTAAAAAATTCCACGAGTGGGTGACGGCACATCCGAGGACAGATCCACAGACAGGCGATCTTGTGCTTTACAGCTCTGGGTTCTATCCGCCTTATGTTCATCACTCGGTTATCGGTAAAGATGGACAAGCTAAGAGAATCTCCATCCCGATCCCAGGCGTATCAGCGCCAAGGATGGTAAGTATCGGCTCCTTTGTGTGGTATTCTTTCCAAGATTCATGACTGTGTGTCAAGTAAGATTGACATATCATGTGTTTCGACCCTACATAGATGCACGATTTTGCCTGCTCACTCTCTCGATCATTGATTATGGATCTTCCTCTCTCACTTTCTCCCTGGAACCTTCTTCAGGCAGAATCCATGATCAAATTCTACCAGGATCAGCCTAGTCGATTTGGGATCTTCTCTAGAATGTATACTGGCGCAGAAGGCGAGGATGGTGTCAAGTGGTTCGAAGATAAGGAAGCGTGCTGTATCTTTCGTTCGTTCTCTTCTCCTTATTTACATTCATTACAACGTTACAAGATCTAGAGATTCTGATTGCCTTGATTTTTCAATCCGAAAGACACAGCAAATGCGTGGGATTCTACGACTGACTCAGACTGTGCGGGGTCGTTCAACTTGTTGGCTTGCCGATTTCGATCAGCCAAGCTCGTATCCCTGGCTGGGAATGTTACCGCACCCCTACCTCCACCGACAGTGACACCTGAAGAAGAAGACATTTGCCTGTTGACCTACTATCGGTTTGATATGTCCTCCTCAGGTTCCGAAAATAAAATCCTGGATCGATTCCCGTTGCTGTCCACACCGTTTGAGTTTCCCGCCTTTCCGCCCGCGCTTGGAATGCAGTCCACCCGTTGGATCTATGGCTGTTCGCTTTCCACTGGAGGCTTTGATGCTTGTCTTGGATCTGGAGCGAAGATCGATTGCATTCTGAAAATCGATGTCAGGTCGCTTGTTCAGAAAGGAATGACCCTCTCGAAAGAGCATGGTCTTCTAAGGAATACACCAGTAGACAAGCGGAGTGTAGGCGAGTTGCTAGAGGCGAGAAACAGAGGCGAACAACCTGGACCGATCAGAGTATTCAAGTTTCCGGAGGGTACACATGGCCAGGAAGTTGGATTTGTCCCTAAGAGTGGATGGAAAGCGGACGGGGAGCATGAGATGGGGAAAGGTACAGAGGACGAGGGCTGGCTAGTATGCTATGTATTCGACGAGGCAGTAGGACTCGATGAAACCGGAGAGTGCAAAGTGAGAGCAAGGAGTGAGCGTAAGTTCCCACCTTCTTGACTGTTTCTTCAAGCAAGTCTAATTACCGACACTAACAGTCCTCTCTCGTCTTGGAAAATTCAAGTGTGGGTCATTGATGCCGCTCAGATCGGCTTGGGTATGGTAGGCACATCTGATTCCACGGCCGTTGTTTGCAAAATCCATCTTCCTGCTCGAGGTAATCCAGAAGTCTTCTCACAGTCAATCCTCATTCTTGAAGAACAACGTTAACACTTCTCATTTCTGGTTTTTGGACATTTAAGTTCCCTATGGTCTCCACGGTGATTTCTTTACAGAATCTCAAATTGCCTCTCAAAGACCTATCTCTTCAACAACATCTCTGATTCAACCGAGCGCTCCTATCCCTTCTTGGGCGCACGATCCATCATCAGGCCCAATCTTCTCTTCAGAAGGGCTCACAGAGGTTGTCCATGAAAAGGCGACCGAGGATGAGGAAGTTATCGACATCAACTGCTCATGGACTAATTCCATCCTCCAAAGGTGGAGGGATCGTTCACGCAAAGAGGTTCTAGTTAGCACTGTCCGATTCAGCATGCTCTTTGTGTGGGTTTGGACAGTCTGGGCAGGTGCGCTTGCAAACGTCATAAAATTCTAGTTGATATCACCACTATTTATCTTAAGTCTTCTATATGTATCACCTTACTATTTCTTGATTTCCTGGAATGTATAATTGCTTGTGTATCGATATATGTTTATGGAATGTTACCGTTAAATGAGTTTCCACATGAACCGACGCGTCAACGCGTCAGTTCATCGAAGCAACGCGTCTTGACTACACGCGTCGTTAATGTTTCCTCCTTCGACCATTTTCGTTTGAACGGCCATCACCATACTCACTGAGCTCATCGTTTCTTTATCTTTCTTGTGGTTCGTCAATCTGAACACTTGCTCATAAAATATATCAAAATATGGCACCTCAAGAGGCCATGTCCGATCAGATCGTGTCTCTACCAGCCCACACACCAGGTCTCACTAGGGCCGCGTTTTCAACAAACGGGCAGTAGGTGTTTGTCGTCATGAACATAATGCAAACACAACGTGTCCCGGGCTGACCACCTCTATTTCGACCTCTATGTTATACACTACAGACTCATATTCACCGCTGGAAAAGACACAATCGTTCGGATCTTCGAAACAGCTGCTGGAGCTGATGTCGAGCCTAGACTTTTGGAAGAACATTCAGACGAAGTTAACTGGCTACATTGCTCGGTACGTTTCTTTTCCTTGCCTCCCCTTTCTTATATATATATAGCATAGTCCTAACGTCATTCTCTGATGGGGTGTTTAATCCTTCGGCAGAAAACCCACCTTATAACGGCTTGTTCAGACTCGTCGTTGCGGCTCTTCAGCTTGCCCATCAACGGGGACCCTTCAGGACAAATCACGTTTGCTGGCTTGCTGACCCGTGCTTCGGGAATGGCAATTCGATGTGCCGTGTTTGACCCAAGCGGTATGCGAGTAGCATGTGCTTCCGAGTAAGTTAACCATATCATTCAAACATGTCAACTGGAATCAAACTTACTGAATCTACTCAACCTTTGGGCTATTCGACAGCGATCTTCACATCAAGATCCTCCCGGTCTCTATGACTTCCCTCAGAACACCTCTCGTCCTTCCGTCAGCGCACTCTCACACAAAGCCGCCTCGGTCTCTCACATGGTCTCCAGATGGAACAATTCTTCTTTCTTCAGGCTGTGATGGCAAATTGTCGATCTGGAACACCTCTCTCTGCGTGCTCAAGCCAAACACGTCAACCGATGATGACGAATTTGATGATGACACAAACGACGATGCTACTGGAAACACGTGGAACCCGCCGACATTATTGAAAAGTTTGGAGGGCATGTTCGAGGTAACAGAGCCAGAAGATATCAAATCAACTACATCCGTGTGGCATCCTAGTGGGAAATGGTTTGTTGTACCTACGAAGTCGCATGGTTCGTAAATTCTTTCTGGAGCTTGTACCTGATTATATGGAAAATCAGTACCGACGACTGACAGGATGTTTCAATTCATAGAAATATTACAAATTCAAAGAGATTCTTGGTCGAAGATGGGTCTGTTTGAAAATGGGGGTCATAACTCGTCGGTAACCGAACTTTGTTTCTCACCAAACGGAAGATACCTGGGCTCGTCTGGAGTTGACGGAAAGATCCTGATCTGGGAGGTTTCGACTAAGAAAGTCATCGCCTCGTGCGTTTCTATTCTCTCCGTGATTTTTCTCAAGCATGGTTTGAGCGCTGACTGTTTTTGACTCTAATCCCTCTATATTATCGTTTTAGATACGTACCGTCAAAGTCTTCCTCCTCGGCTATCACGTCACTCCAATTTTCTCCCACGTCCAACATCCTTATATACGCTGACGCATCCGGCACCTTTGGCAGATGGAACGATCCGATTCCGTCTACTTTCCTTCATCCTTGCGAGATAGCACCTTCAACTGAAGCAAGTCGCCGAGCGAGATCACCTCTATTTGGCGACGACGACGATGATGACGATACGATCAATAACGAGGATGTAAACAAACCGCCCAGAAAGATCAACGCCGATGACAGAAAAGCTACAATCAAGAAGAAATCCCGAGCAAGGGAGGAAGAGGATGACGGAGATGATACCGCTTTAGGAGATGAGGATGGCGAAGAGTTAGAAGATGAGATGGACGACGATGATAGAGCATTCCTTGCCGACGGGGATGAATTCGAAGGCGGATACACGGGTTGGGCCCGTGATGAAAAATCCAATGGCAGAATCAGAGAGAAGGAAATCGGTGAGCAGGTGTATTTGTATTTCTTTTTCTTCTAGATGATGGCAATCTTCGTGTTTGCTGATCGCTTTGACTGATTTCGTCCAATAGTCAGCGTGGCTAAATCTCAACCTGCGTTCCAACCTGGTTCAACTGCCTCACGCGGCAAGAAGCGATACTTAGGTTTGTGCTTGCAGTTCGTTTCGATTTCCTATCAAAGGTCAGAGCTAATCATATACATGGTCTTGGTGATTGTAGCTTTCAATATGGTTGGCGCCATTGATATCACCGATCAAGAGACCCATAATGTGGTTAATGTAGAGTTTCACGACACGAGCCGTCGAAGAGGGTTTCATTTCCAGGATCACATCAAGTACGATCTGGCCGCTCTGGGTTAGTCTCGAGTTCTTTTCTTCGTTCTCCTGCTATACGCGCTCCCGAGTATTGATTAACAGAAACTGAGTTCTTGACTGCAGGCGAGAAGGGCGCAGTATTCGCCTCCACACCGGATTCTGTCAACCCGATTTCTACACTTCATTATAGACTGTTCGATACATGGTCATCAACATCCTCTGAATGGACTCATGACCTTCCGAAATCAGAGCGCGTAGTCGCTGTTGCTGTCGGTGGCCGCTCATCCAGTGATGTCAAATCATCTAGGCAAGATGATACAACGGGCATGGTCGTTGCGGCCACATCTAAGGGCTATCTTCGATTTTTCTCTGGTAGTGGAGTTCAACGGTATATTTGGATGCTGGGGGAGGAAGTTGTCTCGATGACGGCCGGGCAACAGGAACTTCTGGTTGTTCACCGAGAAGGTGGAACGAGTCTTGATGGTATGTTCATCTTTGTCGATCTGCACTCTGACCATAATATATTGCTAATGAGCATTATAATCATCAGGCTGCCAAAACCTGCGGTTTACCTTAGTAAACCTTGAGTCTTTCGATATAATCCAAGAAGGTCGATTGCCTCTTCCTAAGTCTACTACTCTGAAGTGGATTGGATTCTCTGATGTCGGAGTACGTCGATCCATAAATATTCCTTCTAATTTTTTAAATCCTGTTTGGCGAATCTGAAACTTTGTTCTTTTATCTTTAGAATCCCCTCATATATGATTCTCGGGGTATCATCTCTGTCCTTGATCGATTCCGCCGCCCTCACCAAGCTCGATGGGTGCCCGCTCTAGACACTAATTTATTGGCTCGAAAAGAGGGCAAGGATGAGAGTTACTGGGCTGTGGGGGTTCAAGATGGAAAGTTTATGGCCGTCATTCTCAAGGTTTGTGATCATACTTGATTAATCTTCCACCCCTCAATACCATCAACAGAACTCTCCAAGAGCTAAGCAGTTTGTTCTTACGCATAGGGTCGAGTAACTTCACCTTACTTTCCTCGGCCTCTCATCTCGGATCTTGATATGAACATCCCTCTCCTCAACAGAGAAAATCAGCATGGCCAGTTAGAAGAGTGGTAAGCAAGATGATAGTAATGTCATTTGGGAGTCAACAAAATGTTGTCTAACCTGCCACATTCTTTTTGATTCTAGTGTGGTCCGACAGCGTATGGAAGCTCTCTTCTACCGCGATGCTCAAATTGCAAGCCAGTCGACATACTTTGCCGACGAGGTCTTCCGACTTGAGATCGCCCAGGATAAATCTCTATTACAACTTATCCAAACTGCCTGCAAAGCCGACAAACTTGCTCGTGCACTCGACGCCGCTCGTCTACTCAACTCTACTAAATCAATCGACTCTGCCGTGCAGATCGCCGCATTCTACCACCTTCCGGGTCTCCGGGAAAAAATTACGGAACTTCGATCCTTGAAGGAGGACGAACTTTACGAGCGTGATCAGCTGGAGCGAAGGGCTGGTAAAGGCGGTAGATGGGGCAATGGAGGGGGTCAATATGTCCAACCTGGATCAGAATTTGATTACGTTACTTCTAACGCCGTTCATCCCAAGACGACGAAACCATCGACCAAATCCGTGCCGGCTTTTGCGCCGAGGCCTGTAGGCGGCAAACGGACGTTTGCTGCTACACCTGACCCAACGCCTGTTTCAATCTCTTCATCGAGACTGACAGTGGACTCGTACGCGGTAGATGAAGGATCTAGAGAAGAGTCATTCATTCCAGAATCATCGGTAGACGTTGGCTCAGAATCCCATGAACGAGGCCATGGTGACGAAGAAGAGTTGGAGGACGGCTTGAAGAGGAAGAGAACGGGAGATACGGTGATCGACGATTTCCCGGCTCCTCCAGAGCGCAGGAAGCGGGGAAATGGGGAAGGCGATATGGCGCCGCCTCTGAAGATGGCACCGAAGAACCCATTTGCCAAGAAAGATGCCAACTCCGCTGCCTCCAATCCTTTTGCTCGGTCGAATATTGGAAAGCCGGTGACTGTGGGCAAAAGCACCTCGTTCTTTGATCGCATCGACGATGCCAGATCGGTTGAAGATTCCAAATCTAAAGATAGAGGCAAAAAACCTACTGCCGGAACGACAGCGGTTAAAGGTTCAAAGCAGACTACCCTATTCGGTCTACCTCCTGGTCAAGAGCCTGTCAAGAAAAAGTCTGGACGAAAGCCTCTTGAGAAGAACGATAGCTTGAGAACGGTTGAATCAGATGACGAAGAATTGGATCCGCAATCGGTTTCCAATAAAAAGGCGGATGGGATGGGACGCGCTCAAAGGCAAAGTTTTGAGACGGACGTAGAGGAGTCGTTCGAAGATGGAACAGAGACGCAGAGAAACGAAGGACTTGATTTAGAAGAAACTCAAGTCGATTCTCTAATGGAGAACGATGACGAGGAGCCGATGATGATAGATTTGGGGGACGAGGACGACGTTGAAGAGGCCGCTGTAAGTAATATTCTTTGATCTGGCCGCGTCTAGGTACTTTTCCTTTCTTTTAACAATTCATCTGACACATGCTTATGTTTTCTCCTACACGAACATACTTCGCTCTGCAGAAAGAGAACTTAGAACCTGTGAAGAATGACGGGGTGTCTAAACTAGCTGCGTTCCGGATGAAGACTGTTGCTTAGGCTATGATCTTCATACCTTACGATCACTTCTGCGCTGTCCTTCAATCTGTATCTTTCCTTTTGTTCTTATCGGTGATATAATCTTATCAAAACAATTCTTCCCTACCACTCTTCGTGACTCCGGTCTGTATGTATTCATTGTGCGATACCCTTTATAACGAATGATGTTTAACTCTAGTGATTGGCTCCACAACAAGTGACGGTCAGAGGAAAGACCATATATTGAATATTCTTCTAATGCTTTACACAACGCTCTTGTTGACGTTGGAAAAGCCGACGCCGAGACAACTCAAGATGAATTCTTCCTTTTTGGGCGCAGATACTGCCGTCGACTCGTCGTCATCCTCATCCTGATCGGATTCTGCAGAAGATTTTGAGGCGACTGTGGGTTTGACAGGAGTAATTTTGAAAGTAGTAGAAAAGAATGTCCGAATGTCGCGCATAAGTTGTATGCTTCGTTGGTGTCAAGCCGAGATAAAATATGAAAAGCTCGACGATCAGTAACTGTCATCCGATGCGTTGTGTTAAGAAAGAAAATCGTCAGAGATACTCACGAATTGGCACTTAGTTTGCCCAGCCTAACTCTTCCCACATCTTCACTTCCCAATACCATAGCGAGTAAGACGAAACCTTGACCGTATGTTCCCACACATCCACCTCCACTGATCTCACTTAACAAGAGCGCCGCCGTGGCTCGTCCTACGTCTTCCGGAGTCTCCAACGAACCCTTCTCGTAACCAACCTCAGCACAATGCATTGCTCCCGTCGTTGATTCTGAAAGAAGAGAGAGTCCATAGCCGGGAGACAATCCTGATTCTGCAGACTTGTAGGGATCAGTGTAGATGTATATATCTGGGATGAGGGGATTGAGCAAACTTCTGGAAGACTCGACTAATCGATTTGAGAACTGAGGCGACACTCGGACCGAATGAGCCACACCTCGGATTCTCTTGACTCGACCTGGGTCCACAAAGTTCAACGTCTTGACAGATCTGATGGATGGACAACGGAACAGAATTTCTCCACCACCGAGCGGCTCAGCTCCTCGCTTGACGATCTTGAGTTCAAGTCCTTCGAGTTCTCCAAAGAGTTGCATCGTTGGGAGAAGGTAGGTTCTGATCAGATCAACACCCAAGTCTTTTCGGCCAGAGGTGATACCTCTGAGAGTTAAAGAGAGGTCCTTCTTTCCCCAGAAAGCAAGCTGGGATAACGGCTCAAGGAAATAACCAACAGAAACGGAGAGAGGGCAATCGTGGGTGTGGTGTCCGCCGAGAAGAACACCAGGGGTAAATAGAAGGGAGGTACCGGTAGTAGAGATATCGATGATGGAACCATTGGTGATCTTGGAGAGAAGTCGGAGAAGCGAAATTTCATGATCTGAAGAGACGTTTTGAGAAAAAAGAAATACAGACAACCATCCAGAGAGTGAATTCCAAAGCTCTGAGAAAGAAAAGGGCTAGAAACACACGAACCTCGGAGACCTGGGTTCACATCGTCGCTTCGGATACCTCCTATCCGAACGGTCCTTCCAGACAGCAAACTGAGAACAAGACGTTGCCTAATATAGAGATGCCCGGTAAACCGGAGAATGTTTGAACTAGGCTGTGCCATGGCGAGAACGAATGAGCGACGATGATGAGGACGGTTGGTTGTTTGGATGGTATCCAACAGGTCTTGCTTCAGCTAAACACTCGAAAATGTTTTTGGAATTTTTGGCGGTCATCGGTTAGTAACCGGGAACTCAAACATTTTGTTCATCCTGCCCAACCAGGATTCTTGCTTTCTCAACCACCATCCGTTTCTTCACCAATCATGTCCGAACCAGTTTCTTCCGTAAAGTGAGAGAGTTTTGATTGATCCTGTATGGTAGCTGTGCTTGAGAGCTCATCGTTCAAGCGTTTCGACATATCAGAACACCTACGTCCTCGGCATCAAAACCCAAAAAACGGTTCGTTGGGACGAGCTCAACCTCGTCCAGAACTCGAGCAGGTGGGCCGTCCAAGGCGAGAGTACCTCTCAACCAGATCCCCGATGAGATCTTGAATGATCCAGAAATCAACCGAGCCATCGGGGCGCTTCCATCCAATTATAACTTCGAGGTATGTGTCTATTTTAAGGGATAAGTACGTTTTATGAGAGAATCAGTCAAGATAACCACTGACAAACGACATATTAACTTGATCAGATCCACAAAACGATACATCAAATGAGAAGAGACAACGTGCAAGCCGTTGCGCTGCAGATGCCTGAGGGCTTGATGATTTACGGATGTCTGATCGGAGATATTCTGGAAAGGTAATCGACTGGGACGTGACCTTGGAACCGCTTGACGTTTCAAAGCTGACATTCAATCGACCCTTTTGTACTTTCAAAGGTTCACGTCAGCACATCCTATTCTTCTGGCTGTAAGTGGAGTATGGAACAACGTCTTTTCATTTCGGAACTGAATGTGACTGACAGGTGTCTCGAATTGTTTCATCATTCAATATCTCTATAGGATGTCACATACGGTATGCCTCCACTTTTCATACCTTTCATTTCACTATTCAACATCAAACGTGAGCCTAAACAAAGTGACCGCAACGTAATACATAGGCGCATGTTGTATCGACGATTTCACTGCCCGATCTTTGGGTGCTGATATGATTGTTCACTATGGTCACTCATGTTTAAGTAAGCTTCTTGTAACTTCCGTATGCTTCGATTTGTCACGTTCAAGCTGACACTGATTTGTTCTGCGCGAAATCATCAACCCGACAGTTCCTACCACGCAAACTACACTCAAGACGCTCTACGTTTTCGTTGAAATCTCAATCGATGCGCATCACTTGGTGTCAACTGTACGAACGGCCTTCCCGTCTTCCAAAAACGCCTTTGGCCAGGCGGTTTTGCATGTCGATCGACGAGCTGCAGGACATGCAGTCAACCAAGAAGTCAATGAACAACTACGAGCAGAAGCGGCTGAAAAAGTCGCGGCAGCCGGAGAGGGAAGGAAGCGTATCATGGTTGGAGTTGAGCCGGAACCTGTGGAGGATTTCCCAAACCCAACTACCGAAGAAGAGAAGAAAAACAAAACAAACGAGAAAGATGGTGATGATGAGGAACTACCAACAAAGTTGGCCTTGGTGTCGACAATCCAGTTCGTAGCTTCCGTTCAGGTTCTACGTAATCAACTGGAAGAATCCCTACCTCCACTTTCATCACAGCCAACCAGGAGTGAGCCTACCGTCGAAGGAGATGCTCAGGCTCTGGCGGTGCTGGAGAAAGAGAATGAGAAAGATGAAGAAGAGAAGGGACTTTGGAGAGGAAAGTATGAGATTGTTGTCCCCCAGGCCAGACCGCTCTCGCCGGGAGAGATTTTGGGTTGCACTGCGCCAAAGTTAGCGAGCGACGTCGATGCATTGCTGTAAGTTGCGCTGTATTAATCCTTTCAAGATTTTCTCGTTGATTCACAATCGGTCTAAATTCACTCTTCCAAAGCTATGTTGGAGATGGTCGGTTCCATCTCGAGTCCATAATGATTGCGAACCCGACTGTACCAGCATTCCGATATGATCCATATAGCAAAAAGTTCACTCGAGAGCTGTATGATCACGAATCTATGCGAGAGAGTCGGTCCCAAGCTGTAAACGTAGCTCGGAAGAGTTTGGTGGTTGATACAACGGAGAAAGGAAAGGGCCAAGGTAGCTGGGCGGTCGTGTTGGGTACGTTGGGCCGACAGGGTAGTGTAAGCGTGATCGACGTGAGTATCTTCTGTTCTCTATATATGCGTATGATTTGGCTACTAATGATACTTTTTGTCTCGTTCAACGGTCACTCGCCAGTCAATCACGTCGTCATTGGCCGAGACAAAGACAGATCGGACAGAACCTCCTCTACCATTGCTGATCTCTGAGCTCTCACCTGCCAAGGTGTCATTATTCCCGCCGTCGATCTCAATTTTTGTGCAAACATCATGTCCGAGACTTTCGATAGATTGGGGTGCAGCTTTCGGGCGGCCAGTCTTAACTCCGTACGAGGCTAGTCTGGCTCTAGGCAAAGTCAAGGTCTCTGCTGGGGAGAGGACGGCTGGATGGGAAGGAGGAATGACTGACCGAGGCGAAGGCTACCCGATGGACTTTTGGGCTGTGAGTTCCTATACCAACCCAATATTGATTGACAAGAAGAACCCTCGAAGCATGAGCTGTGGCTGACTATCGAAAATATCGGAACCTTTTCCTAGGACGACTCGTTGGGACCATGGACTCCTCGTCATGGCTTAGGTCGACCTAAACGAAGCGCCACTGGAGCAAAGCCAGCCGTTGTTTCGGGGGTGGCTTGAGGGAGAAAGCATATGTTTGCGTGTGTGAAGAACACTTTGTACGACTCATCGATGAGGTAATGATTACTTATGATTGCAAGATTAGCCGAGCAGCTCTCTTTATTCTCAAGAACGCGATCTATGTTACTACCGTTCATACAACCTGTCCCGGCTTTCGTTCAATTCTCTATCAGATACAAGTGCAAGATAACCATTGAATAATTCTCGATATCAAGTAAGATCGAGTCTTTTAGATTGAAAGTCATGAACAGCTAGACAAGAGACATATCCGCACGACGAATATATGATCAACAAAACTTTAAACCAGAAAGAAATGGGTTAGACCGTTTCAGACGTCCACATGTGCCATCGATATGAAATATGATCTTGACGACGGAACTTGAAGGTCGTTCTCCTCTCACTCCAGATGAAGCAGCGCTTGCTCAATTCCATAGACACATGTGTTCGTCTGTGGGGCCAAAGTCACGGACGACGATTATTGACAATACACCATTCATATCTGATGGGATTGGCAAAACCTTGAAGACCCGGTCCTTGTGATTTGAGCGTCCGGATGGTAGAACGGACGGTCAACCTCCTTCCGACTTCTTCTTCTGGCTTGGTAGATGGCCGACTCGAGATGGCTCAGAAGTTTTTCTCTTTTGGGAGTGATGCTGACCATCGATCTCTGTACAATTCACTCGTCCACACCTTTCTCTACATATCTAACGACTGTATACTGACCGGTGATCTTGCATCATTCGAACGATGGATCCCTTGCATCGATCCGATAAAGACTCTCTTCTTGCCACTACCAATCGTTCCTTTCCTTCTAATCTTACCAATGCCCTCGAAGCGGATCAACGGTCCCTCCGAGCCCGACGGAAGAGGTCTACCGTATCGTGCCGTCAGTTATGTGTAGTATTTGCTGCTTTTGTCATCTTGTTGACCTTTGCAGGAATTATCTTTATTATCTACACTGTCGCAAGTGACTTGTATGAGTACATCCGGGAACCTCATCAGTTTGCTTTCACAACCGACGACACAGTTTCGGTGATCAAGATATTATGGAGAACGTGTGCCTCAATTCGATGTTGTGGCCAACGTATATATCAGATTTGGAAACCCGCTCACGGTTTTAGAGTCGACAGGAAACGATTCAAAGCCTGAGCTTCCCAGTGAAAAAGAGATGTTTGGAGAATGGGAGTCAATTTTCAGTAAAGTGATCTACTCGAACATGGATATCAATTCCACAACCAAGATCTTTCACAAGACCGTCGAGCTGCCTATCTCTTACGATGTTATGTACGTGGTTATTCTTTGGACCTTCTTATGAAGATTAGTTCTCGTATTTTTTGTCCCTAAGTGTTGATATCCGACTCTGTTGACGCTTGTCTTGCTCACAAAACTTTGGATCACGAATGTATCAACCTCACACGTACTTTCCTCAGATCGTCAACACCTTTGTTGTCGTTCCATCCGACCCGGATCCTGTCTTTTCTCTCCCTCACCCACCCACCTTGACGGCGTTCAACTTGACAGACGCTATTCGTCCAGACCCTGCATACACCTCATGGACAAAATATCCTCTTGAAAAGCTTGTCCGTCCTGTCGACCCCCAACTGAATACTATAGACAGCGATGACACGTCTCGTTGGAGAAACATCTCTGCATCGCTTGATGCGTTTTACGACACCGCCGCCGTCAAAGAGTTCGCCCTATGGCCTGTACAAAACAGATGGACTAGCTGGAGCCGTTTAGACTCCTCCACAAACAAGACAAATGAGACGACGAATAGTATCTTTCCAGTACCGAACGAAGTGGATGAGAGGAAGCTGCTTCATGTCCGAAGGAATGCGAGTGTAAAGATCAAGACAAGCACTTGGATCTCGATGGCGAAGCAAACTCCCGTTTATGATTTGGAAGAGTATTTGCTTTACAGGGATAGCGTCGTTCGTTCGATCTTGTTCTCAAATCGAAGATTCTGTAAATTCAAACGCCAATCATCCTGATTTCCTCTTATTCTTTTTTCTTCTTCTAGGAGTTCAATAGTGGGATGACAGATATCTTGAGCAATATTGATCAAGACCAGCTGAATCAGCGAGGACCAGGTATCCTACAAAGAGATTTTCACATCGCTGGTCATCCCGTCTCATTTTGTTCAAAACGCCTCTCTGGTAGACACACCTAAAGAGAGAAGCCAATCTGATATCGAGATTGAGCGTGATTTGGCATTCTATGGACCCAGTTTGTCTTTACGTATGTAAAATCAGATCAAATAATTTTTCTTACTTTCTCTTTTTGAAGCATCAATTTTGATGGACATTGGTTCTGACTTCTTGACCTCGTTCGTTCTTCATCGTTGCTGATGTCATGATTGAAAGATGGACACGCGGCTGGCCCGTATGACTGGATCACTCTGCCTCGTGTTAATGCATCATCGAGCGATCAACCTGGTAGGGATTCTATCTCATTCATCTCATACAATAGATGGAACATAGAGTGACTATCATCATCTCGAGCTGAGCGTCCGTTCCACCTTTGTATTTGTCGCGACTAAATTCTGTCATCTTGGACAGAACATTTCTTTGTCCCGTGGCATATAACATTCGAACTTCAGTCGAATCTGAAGGTTTTCGCTGTAGGGAAAGCAAATTGGTTCATCAAGGATCCGAAAAGCAAACCGGACGAGCATCCGATGAATTTCGCATACAATGAAGAGAAAGCCTTAGAAAGTCGAGAAATCTGGCGTATGTGTCTTCAACCACTGTGTTGGCATGCATATGATTTGGGGTTTACCTGAATACTCTTTTTTTGTCTTCTGATCTTGTTTTCTAACGCGCGTTTCATTTTGTATCACATGTTGATGGTCAAACTTCAGACTCGATTCTGGGTCACCATAATGGATCCTCTCGTCGACCTATCCTTCGGGCGATATTCCGACTCGTAGGACACTTGATTCAATTTCCTGGTCTTATCATTCTTCAGGTCATGTTCGTATACACTCGAAACTCAAGTGCAGGTATCAGCATCCCGTCGAATCTTCTGCTTTTATTCCTCCCGATGGTTCGAGTAGCATACAAGTTCAGTTCAGAACCATTAATCTCGAAGGGAGTACATACTATAGAAATGGTGTCCTCTCTGTCAGCAATCTGGCTATGGGCTTGTCTCTGGTGGGGCTTCGAGATCCAATGGGGCGGTTGGAACGCTTTATTACCAGTGGGAGTGAAGAGGAACAAACCGACTCATTCAGAGAGAAGGAGTAAGAGGGTCGACTCTCAATTTACATGGTTTCAACGGGGTCTGGTCAGTTTACTTCTCGGCTTTCCTTGTAGACAGAAATTGGATCGACGAAGAAGTAGAAGCTAACTGCAGAGTCTTGTGCTTTACGGCCATCAGTTTGTCGTCGTTCTGACCATATGCATGGCCCACGTCCACAAGCTCCCAGAACTAATCACTTCTACCCATCGATACACTCGGTTTTCGACCTCCACTCCCTCTCTTCCTTGATCATACATCGGAAAGCTCCTCCAAAAACTCTCAGAGTCAATATATGCCGAATCATTTTCGCATGCAGTGGACCTGATGGCTACCACGAGTCAGATCTTACTGAATAAGAGATTAGGCTGTTTTGGTGGATCGTATCCGTCTCTCGCGTGGGCTGAATTTGTATCAGGAATATGTACGTTTCTTTCTCTCCTTCTCTCAGTCTCTTGAATATCACATATTCGGTTGAAACCAAAGACGTATCTCTCACATATAACTAATATGGACATTGGCTGAAACAGTGATATGGGCGCCTACAGTGTTGCACTCGATGTTTGGTAAATATAACACGTCGGACCCTGTTCATACTGGGGTCGTGGTCGCATTCCTCATCAAAGGGACTCTGCTTTGGCAGGCTTTGAATTACCCCGTCGTGAATCAAAATGAGGAGGAGGATGAGTAGTTACTCGAAGACGAGATCCAAAGATTGTTTATGTCGTTATGCTCCAAACAAGGACTTCGCAAAGGAAATATCAGAAGAAGTAATAAGTGAAAGCGAATGCAGTAAGAACGCCGAAATATATAGTGCCTGCCGGAAGATTCTTCTGAGTCTAACAGAAGGACAGAAAATTCTAACATCGTGTTTCAGCATGTTGGGATATTGCTATATTTGACTCATTTATATCGAGCATTAGAAAGGAAAGATGTAATCTAACGGAGAAGATAAAGAGCTCAACGAACTTCTGAATAATATCCCAAGGTGTCAATTGTCGGTCGAACAATACTTCTTCTTTTCTCCCGAGACGTCTGCCTTCGTGCTCTGGTTGAATTGTTGCGTCGACGGCGCAACATCCAGCGCGGGGTTCTGCTCAAAAAAGTGAACAGGCTACGAAGGGTAAAAGAATCACATTATCAGATAACTGTGAATGCAACTGAGTCTCGATAGATGACTTGGATAAGAGACAGCGCACCTTGAAATGCATACGGAAGGTCTCGACAGGCATGACGGGCCAGTCTTCAGGCTTGGTTGCATGGGTGAATCCAAGGGTGAACCAAACGACTCCCTCGCCAGTCTTGACTTCGCGCTGACGAGCTGCCCAGGTTCTGCATCCTCCTTGACCTCCCACAGATTGCCATGGGTGTCTGTTGAGAAAGTAAGGACAAGCAGAAGGATCAAGTTTTAAGTGTTTTGGTACCTACACTAAACAACGTGTTATCGGAATTTGATCCAACGAAATTGACTTACTCTCCAGCAGCAAATAATTCTTCCTCGTCATGCTTGGTGTAATGGATATGATTGTTGACAAACTCTCCTCGCTGGTTATGCATACTGGTCTCGTGAGCCAGCCCCAACTGAGTTGGCGGTGCGACAATCTTATAACCGACTGGCTTGCCACTGTGCCTGTTGAGCTTTGAAGGATTAATCATCTTCACGACTCGGTTTGTTTGCCAATCGAGGTTAAATGCTCCCTCTCTGTTGACCTTGGTCTGGCGCGTCTCGAACCCAACGCCGTGAGGATTCTTCTCATTGCGCTCCATTGGGTGGGTCTCGTCGTACACGACTGTAGAAGATTCGTAACCATCGATGGCGGGATCGATTCGGAGATTGAAGATGTGTTGATGATCTGAGATATGTACACAACCGGAATCAGCTGAGATCTCTATATGTGCTGTTTGGTGTAGTACTAGGAAGGCTTACCCGGTGCAAAAACACCTGGTGCGACAACACTACCGTATTTGATCGTGTTAGCTGCGTCGACTCCTGCTTCAATCGGGGTCACAGACATGATTCCAGTTGCACGAATTTCCCAATGAAGCACTCCAGCCGTGTCGAAGATCCAGTACAACGCATATTCGTAGTTTCCTACAGTCAGAATCAGCTGGAGAACGAGCTCACGGGATCGAGCTACGTCAGCCCGACCAGTTCGTACGTTGGTATGCTTCCAACCAATACCTAGATATCAGGAAGCCCATTAGTGACTGCAGAAAGAGATATGTAAGAAGTTTTAGAAATTGAACTAAATTTACCTCCGTCTTGCTCGTGTACGCATATAGTGTTAGGCAACACAAGGGGAGAGCCATCGGGCTTGACTGCAAGCCCATCGATATCTGTGACCGTGAATCGTTTGTTGATCAGTATGGTATAAGCTGACTCAACTCTTTCTACAATGTTGAAACTCACAGTGGATGACACCAAGGCAATCACAACCAAGTTGTAAGTTGTTTGCCATTTGTCCAGCTCCGGCCTCACCAAAGTCGTAGGCACTCTTTCGGTGGACTGTTGGTCGTGTGTTGAGATGTGAGCAAACGGTCTTAACCTTATCAGCAGATCAGATCGAAACTTACCAGGCGACCTCGGATCTCCATAAGGCACTGTCATCTCACTAGTACTGACTCGATAGAAGATAGGTCGGCCATCATACTTCACATCCCTGAGAATCATGCCCTCACGCAAGTCAAAGTTGAGAGTGAAATCCCACTTCTGCCATCTAACTCGCTCACCCTCGATCGTGAAGCTAACTCCTTGGGGCTGAGTGATATGAATCGGCTTTAAATCTTGACGAAGACCACCAGGAAGCAACTCAGGGGCATATTCAGAATCGGCATGATGCTGTAAAGTTTGGACAAGATTGAATGAAAAACCCTTCAGATCAAGCACTACAAATATTGATGAAGCGCACCTCGTATGTCTTGGTTGGATCGGTCGAAGCAGAAAATTCTGCCGTGGTGGGCATACGATCGATCCGGATTACTGAAAAATCTCGGCCATCAACAACAGCAGCTGATTGCACGTTGTCAAGATAAACAAATAGTCAAGTATAGATAAGTAAATGGTCTAGATTGTCGCAGAAAAACGACTTACCAAAGTCGAGAGGGTGGCCATAGAAGTTGGCAGAAGGATGGTGTTTTGTTTCTTTCGAATTGAGGAACATCCAAACCTGTAATGAATTGCAATGAAAGTGTTTAGCTTATGGTGCTGACAAAGGCAAAGCTAGACAAGAGTATTTTACTTCGAATAGTCGAAGACTCTGAGGTTCATCATCAGTTCCATCTATGATCAGAATGATGAATTACGAAAGAATCAGCAACAGAGAGTAATGATCGCAACAGGTAAGAACTTACAAGGCCATGGCTCCGCGACTACCTCGCATCCCTCTGGAATTTGCAACCTCTTCAATTCAGCCTGTACCATTGGACTCGCAAGAGCGCCACTTTGGGTCGCAGAGGATAGATGAGGATTAGTTTTGTGCAACGGTGTAAGGATAGTTATGTTGACATCACTGGTACTCACGCCGCAACTTTGAACATTTCCTCATCATCACCACCACCGTGCTAAAGAAGCCACCAAGACAATCGTTGACAGCGTCAGGCTCAAAGGATTACACACTATGGACCTTCTCCTGTGATAAGACGAAAGCACTACTTACCATACCCTCGAGAACTCTTTGTCCAATAACTTTACCAGCGCCGATGTCCACTAACGTCTCGATGAAGGGCAACTCGCCTTGAAAGTAGAGGAGCGCTTGCGCTCGTCGAGGAGGAGGCGACGGCAATGGATTTCCAGCGTTGAAGGCAACCAAGTAAGGTAAAACCTGAGCTTTAGGCGGTTCCTTTAGGTATACCCTTCGGAACGAGCATGATTTAGTCGGGTTATAGGCTTTGACAATATCGGTGACCTTGACTAGTTCTTCTGAAGTGAGCGAAGCGAGAGGATGAAGCTGGGAAGCTGCAGATGAGTCTGTGCTAGGCAGAGCCTTGGCAAGAGTATCCAAGACTATCGGGGACATGTTTCTTTGCAAGTGATGGGTTGAGTGAGGAGAATGATGAACGGAATCTCGCCTGGTTAAGTTGTTTTTTTATCTATCACTTCCAATTTCTGACGCTAGTAAGCGGGCAATCAAGCGGGCGATCATCTAAATGAACTAATCATAAACCGGCAGGCGCGACAGGCGCGATGAATACGAAAGCCACATCAGGCGCGATAGGCGCGCAACTCGCGCCTGAAATTAGAGATAAGATATCGATTTACTCGTTCATATTGACCGGTGAGCGGGAAGCAAAATAACGATGAAGCAGCTGGTGAAGGTGAAATCTTCAGAACTAGACGAAAGTGTCATGCTCTCCGTGTTCCATCCACAAAATCTATACGATAAGAATCCAATCATTGACTTTCGTAGCTTACACAAACATCTTTCCCCTCAAAGTTCTTATCATCAAAGAGCCGGGCCATTCGTCAAGATATGTCAGACATATAACGCTCTATCAAATTCCATTTTCCGACGATTTTTTCTCCTACTCCCAAACATATACCTTCTGTCTCAAAACTTCATACCGTACCCATTCCGTGAAAGATGGATGATCCCAAGAATAAAACAGGAGTATACGCAGTCAGAGCCGTCGAGGTTGTTAGCGACGCTGGAGGAGAGCTAGAACGCAGGAACTTCGTCAGTTGTACCGCCTTCTGCTTCACCCGGTTTACGTTTCACTGAACATGAGCCATGATATCTGTAGGGTACTGCAGGTCTTCGTGGACTCGCTTGTATTGTGAGCAGAATCTGACTATAGCCTCAAGATTTTAATATTGATACTGTGCCTACTATATGCATCTCTCGTGACCCGTCCCGCTTCCAGGTCACATGCGTGTATTTATATTTCGCATCTAGACGTTCACCAATCATTCATGGTCGATACTGACTGAAGCTCTTATACAGATACGCGACGATTCTCACGAAGCTTTCAACATGTGTCACCAGCGGAGGTCCTGTGTTGATGGTTTGGGGTTTGATCTATGCTGCTGCAGGAGCTATGCTCATCGCACTCAGTTTGGGAGAAATGGCATCCGCGTACCCTTCTTCCCGAGGACCAATGGAGTGGGCATATAACTTTTCTTCGCCGAAGCATCGTCGCTTTATCGTAAGCAAACTTGGCTGTTGAGAGATATTTGGGTTTGTACTTCCAGTGATTGATTCTTTCTTTCTTCACACAGTCTTATTGCACCGGTCATCTCAATTATATCGGGTACTGTGTCATTCTTGCGGGCTTCGGGGTGCTGATAGGTCAACAGATTCTTACCTTAGTGGTGTTGAACGACCCGTCATTTGTCATCACGCAATGGAAAGGTTCGATTGTTTGTTGACATTCTCTTTTACAATCTCATGCTAACCTGGTGATGCTTATTTGACAGTGTTCCTCATCGCCGAAGCGGCCATTTTGGCCGCTACCCTGTTCAACATATTCTGTATGGCTATCATGCCTATCATCGATATAGTCTCGCTATATTTCTTCTTCTTCTCATTCTTAGCATACCTAATTGTACCTATCGTGTGTGCACGTCACCTCAACCATGCGCTTAAGACTCCCAAGTTTGTTTTCACTGAGTCCATCAATTTGACCGGTTACGACTCAATGAATGGAGGAGATTTTGTGGCCTTCATGATTGGCCTTTCGGGTGTTTCAACAGCGTTTGGAGGTGAGCAGTCAGTTATTCATCGGTACAACTCGCTCATGATTTTTCTATCATTGAATTCCGACATATGTTGTGCCTGCTGTAGGTACGGATGCAGTTGTGCATATCGCAGAGGAATGCGAGCATCCGGAGAGAGATGTGCCGAGAAGTAAGTGGCACTTACGTTAGTTCATACACCATCGATTCTTACTTCGGAACTTGCTTCTCTTACCATCTGAGCAGCCATGTGGTTAACCGTTGTAATTGGATTCCTCAGGTTAGCACTTTGAACCTTTTATTGTATCGATTCAAGGAAACTTGACGACTTATCACTTTTGCCCTTTCTGAATATCGTAGTTCATTCGTGTTGCTCATCTCGCTTCTTTTCGCGGTGGTCGATATGGACTCTATCCTGGGCACCGCAACCGGAGTACCATACATCCAACTTGTATATAACGCCACTCAGTCGTTTTCGGGGACAGTATGCATGTCTCTAATGATCATTATCATCACTTTCTTGGCCATGATCGGTACGTCGATTTTCTTGCTGGTCGAAATCTACTAACATGCTCATATCCACCTCTTACTTAACAGGCATGGTTCTTTCCACCAGTCGAACGGCCTTCACCGTAGCCCGTGATGGTGGCCTATTCACACAGACATAGTATGCTGCACCTCATTTGAACGAAACTTGATCATATTGACTGATGCACAATATTTCGACCGACGATCTTTTTGATGCAGCTTCGCTCTCATTTCACCTCGCTGGAACGTTCCCATACGTGTAATGATGGTAACTTCAGGGCTCAGCGCAGCTTTGGCATGCACTATCTTGGGTTCAACCTACGGTGAAGAGACCTGATCAACATTATTTCTCGCAGCACTCGCATGGATGGGCAGCTGACTATGTCCTTTTTCGTCCTGCAGCGCTCTACTCTTTCCTCAACTGTGTTTTACTGTTAAACTGGCTATGTTATGGTACGAGTGGATTCCCACCGCCGTGATCATGATCTCGATAGCTGAATCGTTACAACCCTAGGTATCTGTATCGTCGCACTTCTCATTTCCGGACGAAAGTACCATACGTCAGGACCGTTCCGTCTTGGCCGAGTCGGGTGGTCAATTAATATCCTCACCGTGATCTACATGGCATGTCAAAGCATCTTTTTTGTCTTTCCGTATGGTTTACCTGTGCAAGCCAAATAGATGAGTACGTCATATTTTCGCAACATACTTAGTCTCGAAGCTGACGTGTTGAATTAATCTTCTCTTTCTTAACCCTGTCTGCTGATGGTAGACTACTCGTCAGTCGTTTTTGTTGGTTTGGTCAGTCTAGTACAAGTGGCTTGGTTCGCTACGGGTCGGAAATACTATCTGTTGACACCAAATGAGGTCAAGTACCAAACCGAGCTAGGAGGTGGGACCACCATTTATAGAGACGAGCGAGATGAGTCCTATGTGGGTGCAAGTGATAAAGATGATGCCATCACCACTGCTGCTTGATGACCGGCTTGAATGATCAAATTTTGGTGATATTGTGGTGATATTTTAGTGATATAGAATGCTTTATGCAAAACTATTAGATTTTCTATATGTTGTTTGCGGAAGCACGAAGCAGAAGGATCAAGAAAGCTGCCAAGCGGAATGTTTGCTTCTTCAGGGGCTGGGTGATATACAACAAGGACTTTGTTCAAGGAGTCAGCAACGAATAACTTTTGCTATGTGTCATAACATCATCTAAATCAGTTTTCCTCTACCCTCTATCTAGGATGCACAAGTTTACGTGAGATAGGAGGCGACTGTACCATGTGTTGAAACCAAGAATCTTTGAACGTGATTTAGCCGAATCAATCCTCTTCCTAAGCCGGCGTAATCAAGAATGGAGCCAATGCTCGATCTTCGATAAGATATCGGATCCGGCCGGTTACTTGCTGCGCAATCTTTGCCCACGTTTTTGAAGTTTGTTTCCCATCATGCGCTATTCACCCCGGACCGACTACCGACTTACTAATCCTAACCTGCATTTACATCTACATACTACCATCTATAACATAGCCAAAACGACTGTCGATCTCATTGCTCTATGATGTCCGAGCCCACTACTGGTCCCAAGTATTTGAAACGTGGCTTGGCGTGAGTGTCGTGCATGGTTTCAATTATGTCTTGTTGCCATTCTCATTTGAACACTGTGATGATTGGCAATCTTTGGGTTTATGCTGATAATACAAACAGCTGCTCAACATGCAGGTTGGTACTCATATCTTTTCTCAAGAATCACAATTCAAACAATATACCTGATCAGCCATCTGACATGTCAAGTATGTTTTGTCCGGCTTGCTTTTCACAGAAAGAGGAAAATGGCAAGTTGACTTCATTTTTGAACAGACCCGCTACACCATTACAACGTTGCATAACCTGGGACAGTGTTGTCTTTCCTTCGTCGGTGGGAATTACATATCAGAAATGGTATGAGTTTTGCCCTGTTCCTCATCATTTCAATGCTTTCAGTTCAGACTTGACATCTCTTGTGCAGTACGGGTGAGAGGCCTATATGTGGAACGTGCAAGAAAGTGAGCCGTGCAATCCTTGCTTGAATCTATAGATCACTCTCAAAAATAGCTTTGATAAAAGCATGAACATCAGCCAACACACCACTAATGTTATTGAACCTCACAGAGCTCCCAAATATGCATGTATGATATCGCATCTCAGCAGGAGTCGAGAAGGAAGAATATTAGAGGATAAGATTTGTTAGTTTTTCCTGAACTATCTGTACTGAGTGGCTGAGGTTTTGATTTAGATATCGCCTGTACTGTGTCATTCAGCTCGACTAGAATCTATTTTATCCCTATCAGAATCCAATGAGTCCGCTGGTTTCTCTCTATCTAGCACGGATCAGAGGAAGATGTCCTCTGCCATATATCCCTACCCTGTCCTTGAATATCCCAAGCCCAGCACTCCTTCGAGGGTCTCTCATCCCAGCCGACTTTCTAGGCGGCACCAGCAGGCGACGTTCACCCAAGCGTTCCAGGAGCTATGGAACACTAGCTCCAGTGCTGATAATATCACAGTTGGTCCACCATCCATGCAAATCAATAGCGTGACTCAATCGACCGTTTCATCGAACTCCTCTGCCGAGACGAACTCAAGTCCCATGCATGTCCCCACCCAGTTCCTCGATCAAACAGATACAATCAGGCGCGAACTCGAGCCATGGGAGTTCGACTTTTCTTCACTAGATCAAGAGAATGTATCGAAGTCAACGGCGGCTCTGGGAGACCTTGCTCCAATGCAGCTCGGTTTCTTTTCTTCTTTGCAGCTCGACTCGAATCAATCCTTATCAGAACCTTTCCTGATTTCAATTGGGCAACCGAATGAATACTCGCCCTCATCATTGGCTCAAGAGTCACCCTCAGTACCACTCGTGACTTCTTCGACTGAAGATCGTACAGCTACTTTGAAGACATATATTCAAGAGCATGGGGATGTTCCGATAAGAATTAGAGATCTTCTTCTTGGGGCTTTCTTTAAGCAGATGAAAACATCGGGAGTTATGATTCATGTTGAACGATTTTGGAGGTATGTCTCGTTATGAAAGGATTCAATGAGAAAATCCGTTCTTCTAATCAGTGACTGAGCTAACAAAACAAGTTCTGGAACAATATTGTGGTTTTACCTCAATTTACTGATTCATCAGTAAGCTCAAAGATCCAGTCAAGAACGAACGACCACATCCTGCTTTCTTGTTCGCTATGGTCCGTTCTCTCATATACCATGACTCCCCTATTTTCGAAGGTTCAAGAGGTTCTCGTTCATCAACATCGTTTTACTCACTCAAAGCACAATGTTGATTTCGTATGTTTGACGGAGATAGTATATTTCTGCCAGTCAGCTCTATCCAGACGAATCTGTTCAGGCTTCGCAAAGTTTGTTTTATCACACAGCTAGGAAACATCTTGAGGATGGAATCGATGATCAGGACGAGCGGATGATTGACCTGATCCGTGCCGCGACAGTTCTGGGCACTGTAGCATGTTAGCTCTTTCTCTATAAGCATATCTGATGAAATCACATAATCACGGGTCATGTTATCTGATACTGATATTCGATCTCGGACTTGAACCAAGATTCGAAAGCGAGATTCCGATCGGCTTGGGTCCTAGGAGGAGTAAGACTATCTCCATTGCGTTCTCGATGTGTCTATGATTTGACATGGCCTCGTCCTTTCAATCCTACTCCATTGTTGACGAGATGTATGTTTTATCTTGTACAGATCGCAATGCGGCTTTGCGCTCTCGCTCGCCTTCAAAGCATTAGTTTTCCATTCTGTCCTAGTTCATTCCAGAATCACAGTTTGGGCCCTCCTAATCCATTCAGAGCAATGCTGGCCAGAGTCAAACGTCAGGTTCGGCCCCCAAAGGACGGAATCGAATGCGGAGAGTATATATGGGCTTTCTGGCAAGCTTGGGTGAGTCAACTCTTCACATCCAGGCGCATGGTTGAATCATTCCAGAGATTACCAATTCGTCGTAAACTATTTCTGGGCTGTCTTTGTCATCTTACATATATTCAGGGTCTAGAGAGGTGTCATTCAACGGCTGCTGGATGGACCCCTGTAAGTTCTTGGTAATATCCTGTGACCAAGACTGAGATACATCAAAAATCTAATTAAATCAATTGCTTTTTGAAGTCAATGCACTGGTCAGAGATTGAGACACCCTTCCCATTGCCGCTGGAACAGTATGAACACGTAGGTCGATCACGTATGATGGACAGGATATGACACTGCTCCGTATTGACCATGCACTTTGTTTCCTTCAGATTGAGGTTGTCAACAGTCGACCTATAACGGCGGTGTATGGTTTGTTTGATGACTCCCAACACACCCTCGTTGGAGACCTGTATGTTTTTCGATTTTTGCACATCTCATCCTTCTAGTTTGCATCTGCTGACTGATCTATTGGGCTGAAACACTAGGAGTGCATCATGTCAGTTTATCGGAAACCTGTTGTTAAACGAAGCAGCTCGACTCTTGGATGAATTCATACATCCTTCGACTCGTAATAAATACCTTTCTCAAATGTCGAACCGAACAGATTCATTCAGTCCTTCTTCGCAGGAAGAGGTGTTGTCTGAGGATCTGTCGACCGAATCTGACAGCTCTGCTGGCCCAATAACTGAACCTGTACCATCTGAGATTTTGCGGTTGCAAGACGCGCTTTTAAAATTCGTACGGTCACTTCCATCTGACCAGGCAGACCCTGCGAAGAAAGTTCGGGGGGGAATGCCCCCTGGACTCTGGATCCTATGATGAGAGACAGTCTGGGTATGAAATCCTCGTGGGATTCATGGGGAGACACTTGGGGTGTCGACTCTGAAGTTGTATTGTTACATTGTGAAATCCTTAGGTATTTAAATCGTACATTGTGATTGGTCAATCATGTCGAATAGAGACATACTCATGTCTTCTGTAAACGTCTTCACTCAGTGCATTCGCTTTGGTATATCGACAACGAGCGGTGTTTGATACGAGTGCACGCGCGAAAGCCGTGTCGTCTGCTCGATCTATGGTAAAGCTCATCCGTGTCATCTCAGATGTGAACTTCAGGCGTTGCAGCTTCGTTATGCTAGTTCGTTTTTTTCCAAAATTCTAGAAAGCTCTCTCCTCTTTTAAGATATCTAAGATGATGGAATGAACTGATGCCCGGATGATATGGTTTTATCGATAACTTTGTAGGTCTCTTGGCGAAACGCAGCTCATATTTTGCTTGAGGAAGTGAGACGTCTTAGGATGCTTGGAAATGAGGAAGGTCTGTCAATATTTCTCTGTCTGCTTAAGCTAGCTCTCTTTTCTTACAGAATCAGGTATCTCATACACTCGACAACATTCTTGCTGATGTTTCCTTCACTTCTGATTGCATTTTCGCGGTAACAGAAGCATTGACAGTATCGATTGACACTGAGCGTACGTAGAGTTGTAAACTTCACTTTGAAGCAAGACACCGCACCGCTCACTTTTTTTTGTTTTTGTTGAATGCGATGCAGTCATTGTTCTCGCAATGCAGCGAATGGGGGAAGTGTACACCGTTGGGTAAGCATGCTAGACATCAAAACTTCTTGGTTTGAGTTTGATCATGTCGCCTGACGTAAATCCTGTTCAAACTGAAGTGATACCTGTCAGAACTCTGCTATCGAGGCAATCAAACGCTACCAAAGCGATTAGAGAAGGCGTCTCTTTCATATATGACCTAGTCAAACTGATGAATGCCATAGGTCGTCATCGTATTGCCAGTAATGTTTTGTCTCTTCCTCGAAATGATTGTTTCCATCCGGCCTTTATATTTTGTTTTCAGTCACAGACTTTGTGTCTGATCCTATTCATGTGCTGTTCATTCCCACTTGACGTGGTAATTTTTGCGCACATTGATAAAAATCAAAAGAATATCAGACAAGGTATTCTGGTGCCTTTCGAAGGTTTTGTTATATTTGAGATCATCGATATCACAACAAGTATACACCAATCATATATAAAAGTGTCAGCCAAACTCCTTCATACAGCCTTGAAGAAGGAAGCATCAGCGTGCTTCATCTCGTCGAGCAGGAGCTGACCCTTAGGCTGCCAGCCGAATGTTTTCTTAGTCCAGCTAGTACTAAAGTCTTGATGAGCCTGCAAGAGGATGCCGAAGAAGCCAAAGTCCTTGGCCTGCTCTTTGGTGATGGCCTTGGTGTCCATCTTAGTCTTCTCGCCAAGCACCTGAGCAATGGCCTTCAGTTGGGGGAATTCTTGAACGGCATGGACAATAGTTCCGGGCTCGGCCGTTTCAAGAGCGAGCACAAAGAGAAGAGCGGCGTCGTCCGCGTTGCAAGCCGACCAGTTGAGCCCCTCGACATATGGAATGAACCCTGCGTTTCTGCCCATGCCGAGGAGGAAGGTGTGAAACATGTGAATCTCGTCCGGGCTGTGGGTATTCATTGCCAATCGGACGACGATGGATCAAATTCCTCGATCCTTGTACGCCAAGACAGCCTTCTCTGTCTCAGCTCTTGGTCCGATAGGCGCACTCTGGGAATGCTCGTCTGATCCAGGCTGCACAGCGACTGTACCATTCGCCGAAATCAATACCTTGCCAGATCCTTCGAGTACGTCGGCGAAGAAGTCGAGAGCCTCGCGCTCTCCTTTCATCTGACTGCCCAAATCAGCGTCCTTGTGGTCCATTGCGCAGTGAATCACGGCGTCATTCTCGTTCGCGCCCTTTCTGAGAAGTCCCTGGTCGGCAGTCGTCCCAATCAATGCGGTCGCACCCAGTGCCTCAATCTTCTTAGCTTTTTCGGTGGATCGGACGAGGCCGGCAACAGTGTGACCACGAGAGATGAGATGGGGGATAATTCTAGAGCCAAGTCGACCAGAAGCGCCAGTGATAAAGACCTTCATATTTGTTGCGAAAAAATTTGGTTGAGAGGTGTAGGTCAAGATGAGTAGGTTGATATGGGTGAGAGTGTTGTTGAGATGTGTAACTGAGCCGTCATCTACAACTTGGATAGAGCTTCCTTATATACGAAGTATCCTTGAATGTATATCCGTCGATCTCTTGGACAATCTCGGGGGATCCGCTGAGTATTTCTTAGCCTTTGTAATAGAATCCGAATCCGAATCCGAAGCCGAAGCCGAAGCCGAAGCCGGATATGAGTTGCGCCCGACCCGGAAATGCTTACCTGAGGGGAAGTGGTAAGTGTTAACAAGGCTATGGGGTGTGAACTGGAACCAATTCACATGATCGGTTGCTATGTACTACAAGAATTGATATTGGATTGTTTTTGAACAGAAGAGGTGGATAAAGATCGCGTGATATCAGTCAGCAGTTGTTGTTGTACAGGTCAGCAACGGTCGTTTATGAGCTGCACGCGGCCCAATGAAACCGATCATATCTAGCGGAAGTACTTCAACTTTTTTTCTCTATCTCTTTGTTTGTTCTCGTTCTTGTCTGTGATCTGAAAAGCTATCACAGTTGGCCTTCACAGCGTTGTTTATAAAGGTCAACGACAAATCGGATTGATCAGAGAAAGTCTCTACGAGGGAGGAGGCATCACCTCAAGAGCTGATGAAACGCAAAGAAGCTGAAGTAATGGGATAATCTTTCACATCATAAAACTCATCAGTTGCGTTTGAAAAAGCTCGATCCTCTTGTGTTAGCAATAAAGCGCAAGAGAACAGCTCTGGCCATGGCAGGATCTCCCCCCGCCTCTATGCCTGACACTTTTAGATGTATAGCCTGACGTCAATCTGTTGGATAGGTCAGGACTTGACATCGCTCAAATCATAATCATTTCTATGGATGATTCATCTTCTTAATTTGCAGAAGGTGCCGCTCGGAAATATACGTCTAGCGAGAATGGAAACGCTGGTATATAGGTCCAGAATGATTTGATACCAAGGATCTTATGTGGATCTGCTTATGTAAACCCCTGTGATACATTACCTCCACATTGTCTTGTGTAGAGGAAAGATGTGACCGATGCTTCGACATTGAGATACTTCGCCGATGTCTCATCAACGATGTTGATATCTTTGTTGGTAGATGGACGTATGGCTAGTCCCCTTGATTGGGTTACTTTACCTCATGTCGATGGAACTTCCAACGAGTGTTCTAGTACGAATATATCCTCTGTAGTCTTCAATTCCGAGAAGAATAGAACGATCACTCAGTATCATCTCGGACGCGCCGATTGTATCTCTAATTATACTTCTACTTCTGATCATTTGTTCATATAGGATGAGATATAGAGGATGGATTGCGATGGATATATCCTCTTATTACCCCGTGGTAAACCACATTCGGACGTCGATCGAATTCAGTGACTTATAACATCGAATGTATTGCTATTGTCTCGAACGTCGTCGACATGTAAAAGGATGAACATCCAATGAACGCTGTCCATAGAAGAACGGAAGCGCTCGAGAGCCGAAACTTTTGAAAATATATATCTTTTTCCTTCGTATTGCTCTTCATCAACTTCAGAGCTCACTTGATCATGTTAATTGAGTTTCTTCCCTATTATCTTTCCTGTTGAGCCTTCCGTTCGCGTGACCTCTTGCTAGTCAGATATCGGACGTCATTTTGGAACACAGCGATGAATATTTGTGGTCGTTCTTCGCGATGTAAAATGAGATGAAGAGCTGCCTTCAATCCTGCTCTTCACGCAACGCTCTATCCGTTCGTGAATGTTGTCTTGCTTCTTAAATGACTGTGCTATGAAACGTATGGCTTTCCACTAACGCCGCTAAGATCCTATGAGCTGGTTCACTACGTTTCCAGACATTTGTATTGTCATACTTCTTATCTATGAGCAATGATACAACGCCCCAGAGATATGTGACCTCGGTCGCGCAAATTCAAATTAGTTATTCTGATACATGTGATTTGGTTCACTTTTCATTTCGATCAATGTTTGTGAACTTTCAAAAGGCTGGGAACGTAATTGATATAATCATTCACGAGGACTACGAGTACAGATACAAAATTGACAGAAGAAACAGAGTGAATGCGGTCTCGACAATGTTTTAGAAATCGACTGATAGGTTTCTAGGTATCTCAAATACAGAGAGCTATGGTGCTATGTTTTTCTGACTATATGTATGACAGTATCACTCTATAACAAAGTTGTGTGTGTGAGCAAAGAAAAGGGTGACAATAAAACAACAGACAGAGTAGGTCGGGGCACTTGCATTCAGCTATCACCTGAATCAAATGAAAAACCCGACCTTCATTTGTTGTTCCTCTAGGAACTCCCTCCAACAAGCCGGCGCGACCCCTTTTTCATCAACCTCTCTCCACAGCCTCTCGACCGCTCTGAGTTGCTCTCTGTCCAGCTCACTTCTTTCTCCTTCGAGTAGGCCTTGTCGACATGCCTCACGATCGGTTTCGGTGACAGCGATTGTGCTAGCAAGAAACCAGATTGCGTTCCGCGACGAAGAGCGGAAAATATTTGACGCAGGATGACGAGTAGACGGTTGAGACAGTGAGCTTGAAAGGAGAAGAATCTGAGAAAGCGATTGACGGAGGGGTAGAGCAAGCGAGCCAAGTTGTGCCAGGGATGAAAAGAGATAGATCAAGGCCGCCTAGTCGAGTATGCAGCTGATATCAGCAAAGACAATCTTTCGAATACATAGACGAACATACATCAAAGTTGTGACTCACATGACGCCACGTTTCCTGCGTCGCTAAATCTGATATAACCTCGGCACTGTTGCCAGGTCCAGCTGTGTTCCTAGCCAGAACTGCATCCGACTCGAAGGCTTCGATGCGAGTTTTGATCGCATTCACCTTCGACTGTATTCGCTCTGGATCTGCGTTGCGGGCCTCGGACTCGTCAACGACAGCATTACTGATCTCGGCGAAGCAGCACAATAATTCGGCTGGTAGGCCAAGGTGTACCGATAACGTGCGCTCATTAACGGTCGTCAGTTTGTCTGTACCATCTTCTGCATACGTAGTCGGTGATGTGTCATTGAATACTCGAAAAAAAGTGCGGCGCTTGCTCAATGCTACTGTTCTAAACACGTCCGAATATATATACGCTCGAAAGGCGAGAGATTCGACTGTTGCTGTTTTCCCAAAGTCGAATTCAAGATGATCCGGGCCCAGAAGTTCGCGAAGGAACTCTTGCGCTGTCAGCAAGAGAAAATAGGCTGGAGTGGTACCATGTCGATCAATCTGAGATCAGTGAGAAGAGAAAGGATGATAATTATCAACACAAGTATCACAAGCATTGAGTACGGCAGGAAGAACTGCTGTAGCTACCTGAGCAAGTCGAAGATCAAGGACGGCACCTAGTCGGTTCTTGAGACCATACGCTTTGTCTTCAAGTAGAAGGACAGTTTGCTGATAATATCGTCCGGCCTTGTCATGCCATTCTTCCCACCTGAAGAACAAAAAGGACGAGAAGCTTAGGGAAGCAACGATGTGTATCAAAGAGCTTCAGTACAGAGGATAGCTTACGCAGGGTTGCGCTCCTTTGCAAGCAACATCGAATAATGTGATGAACACCATGCCGCTAGAGAGTGCCCACAGATACAGTGCGCATGGAGTTTAGATACATGTTGTGAGTCGATAAGATGAAAGAAAGCATAACACATACAAATTGCGCCGCGATTCACGTCGCTGTGTGCAGTCAGCATCGAGTCAAACATGTACTTCTTGACGATAGTTCTCGCCGGTATAGGAATTGAACTAAAGTAAGATTCATTAAGCGAGTTATAAAAAGTCCACCACTCATTGGCGAACTCTCTCATCTCTATCAATGTACTCGCACCCAGTCTGTCCTCGGAAGAATGTGTTGATAAGTCATCCTGGCCTGAGTGCTCGGGTTGAACAGCGGAGAACCCAGCAACATCGGATCTGATTTGTTGAGGGGATGCAGCGTGCCTCGATATAAAGGGCGCAGCATTAACAGAAGAGAAAACATCCATAGAGTAGAATTGTCGGTCCTTTTGTTCTCCGCTATCCGATGGATTGGAGGGTTCCTTCGATCCCGTCGTTGACGTTGTATTTGGATTAGGATATCTCTCATTCTGGTATATCTGCTGTATCTCCGCCTCACTTCTTGGAGAAAGTAGCAAAGATGGCAAGGCTTCCATCCTTGACGAACTGGCGTCGATTGTACCAAGCAGTTCGGGGAGCGAGAGGTCAGACTCGAAGCCAGTTGGGAACAGGAAAGACGGCAGTGGGGAGAAATCAATCAAAGGATAGTTGGATAATGAATCAGATTGCAGCGAAGAGACAGAGAAGGAATTATTGTGATTTCCCTGGTCGTATGAAGAGGATTGAAGTGACGGTAGTGACGAAAGAGGATAGACAGTTGAAGATTCGAGCGTCGAAGGGAGCTTTGATGAGCCGGCCGTTGGTTGCTCAGGCGGATTTTGATCCGAGAGTTGTTGCGATGAAACAGGGCGTAGAGACGATTCGTCTAGTAGGTTTGGAGTCGCTGGCCTATCCAGCTCACGACGGCTACGTGATGGCCTGGTTGATTCTTTCACGCATGTGTATTTGCCGACCCGACATCGTGTGCAGATTCCGGCTCTATCCCACTGTTCATCACATTTCTTTTTGCGCACTGTGATGATGATAAAATTAGCAGAATCATTTAAATTGTCAAAACCTTCACTTGATTCAAAGCGCGAATGGAGTTGAGACTCATTTGCAAGTGTCGCAGCCTATATAATACGAATCAACCGTCAACCACATGTGTAATATTTGAACAAAGCCATTCTGATATTCGTTTGATTGACCAACCTGTTCTCGACCGTGAAGGTGTTTGACCGCTCATCTTTGTGCTGCTGACTGTTGTTGTCGTTTCTGTAAGTAGAAGCGACTCGACCGAGTTATTCAAACTAGTCAATGTGATCATGGTTGAGGGTATGGATGTATCGGTGACGATGATGTTTGATCACCCCGCATCTTGGTCGACTTTCTATAGCCGCGGCTAATTGTATCCATATCTTTTCGGACATTTTGCTTTGATCCCGACGAACTAGGGTGAACGGTCAAGGTTGAGCCAATCTTACATCTTAGTCCTCACCGTCAGTCGTGTTTGCACCTAATGCTCTCTATTTCGTGTTATGTTATTTCCTTTATCGAGCGTCACTATGGGGAACAATCTCGTGAATGTAGAGATTATACAAAGTGTTTGCAAAAGGGTCTTACATAATCAAACGGTATCGAAACTTGCATGTACTGGTTCAGGCCTCAAACCATCATTTTCGTCCAGCGATGCCCACCTCTTACGTTATACATCATTCGCCTTTTACTAACGATGTCACGGAGTGCGCACCAAATGCTGAGACTTCTAGAATTTCTTTCCACTCTACTTTGAGTATAAAACTTTTGCTGTTTTTTCCTTTGTCTGCCACGTTTTCGAGAAAGTACGTGCAGTCAGAAACAGTTCGTCTTCTGACATACCACTCGGTTCTGTGCAATGAGGTATATATATTCATTGAACGAATATTCGATCATAGATGGATGCAAACATATGCTGTGTTCTTTATCACCTAAGAAACGATACACTGAAATTGATTGAAATTGTATCTCTCATTCGGTCTTTGTGTTTGACTTCCGTACTGTCGCGTTATGACCAAGCTTTACTGAGAATCATGACAATAGACACAACAGACCGCCCTGATTCTGAATAGAATAACGGCGGATGGAACGTGGCTTGACTGCTGCTGAAGCGTCTGATACAGTACGAAAGTACAGGATCTGAAATTGAAAAGAATAGTTGGCGATGAGGACACAACTCTTATTCTGTTTTCCCTGACTCCAATGAGGTCAAGTGAGTAGAATGACTCTTTTCCTCTACAGGATGAAAGAGTTCGAGACGAGTAGAATTTTTTTTTGTCAGGCAGTGCTCCTTAGGCTGGCCGTTTGAGGAGGACGATCTTGGGAGGCTCCTGAAGTGCTTCGTTTCGACTTCTGTGATCTCTGCCCCTTGCTCTTCCTCCGCCTCTGCCTCTACCTCTACCTTCGCCCCCACCATCAAACCCACAGCCTCCTCTTCCTCCTCCACCTCTACCGTTGCCACCACCGAACCCAGATCTACTGATAAGAGAAGGTGCAATCCAAAATGTCTCGACCCCGTATTTTTCCGCAGCCGGCCCCACATCTTCACCCGATGCACGGACTGTATGATCATACTTGTCCGATTCGAATCCTCCGTCTTCGTCCGTGCCTAGTGATTCGCCCGCAAGAGGAGATGAAATGAGCAGAATAGGTTTTGAAGATGACGACGATGGTATTGATGATGATGATGCAATTGATGAAGAAGCCGGAGGTTGAGCCAAGTAAAGAACAGTGCCTATGATAGACCGAAGCCAATTGTCCATGGGCGGAGTATCATCCGAGCAAGCGATATCTGGCACATCGGTTCGCTCAGAAGGACGAGCGACCCGAAGCCCACGAAATGATTGATGCGACGGATTTATGGAGTTGGAGATGGATAGATGAGTTTCTACGAATCGAGTGGCGATACGAACGGCTTGGGGGAGGGCAGAGGAACCTTTTTTGAGAAGGTCGAGTGTATGAAGGACTAGAGTTTGATAACAGATGGGCCATCATGAATGATAAGGAAAGAAAGAAAGATAATAAACCAGTGTCACAAGTCAGATAGGGAGACAGAGATATTGGGGAACACCATATTAAGCAAATGGCATGGGCTTACCCTCAGCAGGAATGATGATTTCTCTTTCTCTGCGAGCCAAAATTCTCTTTACACTGGGCAAAGCCCAAATAAGCGCACTCCCATCAACCACAACTGGCCCATTACCAGGAGGCATGGACATTGTGGATGAAGCTGTGACCGCAGGCAAGGGGAAACCTCGAATCTGAGGAGAAACGCTCGAGCCTGGAATAGAAACCGAGGTAGATGCCGATACGCCTTTGGGATTTCGAAGGAGGATACTGGGAGAAGGAGGAAGCTGTGGTGACTTGGTGTATGATGTATCTATTATGCGAGTCGTTTTCCCAGGCACACCGTCTTCTTGTCTACCTGACGGTCTGGTTGAATCACTTCCATGACGACTTCCTCTCCCTCCCCTGGTACCTCCAGGAATGAGGAGAAGGCCTGCTCTATCAGAGCCCCTTGTTCTCGAGCCACTGTGGCGATCCTGGAAACTTGGCGGACTAGAATAATTAGAACCCACGTTTATATCTTGTATCTGTTGTTGAAGCTCTTCGACTTGATGAGCAAGAAACGCGGCAGCGAGCGCTTTGTTAGGCTTTGGCAAAGAGGGTGAATCGGTCCGCATTGTTTAGTCCTGGAGAAAAATTGATTCGTGTCGACAGCGGGATCAGATTAGGACAAGAGACGCGATAGCACTAGTGTGAAGGATGGAGGAAGGAAGGCAAGCGATGTGACTGGCAGTGATCATGACTCAAGCAGATGAGAGCCACGGAACGTTGAAGAGCTGGATGATAGTCTACGAGTGAAAAAAGGAAAGTCATCCGGATCGCTTTTCGTTGAAATCGCAGCCGCCAGATGTCGTCAGATGTGATTACAGCGGTTCGTGTATATTTTTGATCATTTTCTTCAGTTTCTCAATCGTCATTTCTTAAAATCCAAGTTTCAAAAGGCAGCAGGATCATTGATAAAAGTACAGTCTAGGAATTACATACAAGCCCTCGACGTGCCGGTCAAAAAGAAAAAGAAAAAAAGGCAGAAAAAAAAGAGGAAGGTAAAAACCCCTTTGAAAAGAAAGAAATGATACGGGATTGTCAAGAGACAGATTCTAGTTTCCGAAACCGTAGAGCGTTCGACCCTGTCGCTTCAAAGCGTAGACGACATCGAGAGCGGTGACAGTCTTTCGCTTGGAATGCTCAGTGTAGGTGACAGAATCTCGGATGACATCTGGGGAAAATGAGGCAAGATGAGAAAAAAGAGCTTGGTCAGCAAGACCGTACCGAAGATGGTGGTGACCAAAGATAAGAGTATGACTCACTCTCGAGGAACAGCTTGAGAACACCTCGGGTCTCCTCGTAAATAAGGCCGGAAATTCGCTTGACTCCACCTCGTCGCGCAAGTCGTCGGATGGCAGGCTTGGTGATACCCTGGATATTATCTCGAAGGATCTTTCGGTGTCGCTTGGCACCACCCTTTCCGAGTCCCTGAAAGAGAGAACGTGAGACGTCAGTTGTATGAACATTTCGGCAGGAGTGGGACAAAAGAGAGATCTTGAGGAGATTACAAACCTTTCCTCCTTTTCCTCGTCCGGACATGTTTGTTTGTTAAAGTAGGGTTGGGGGTGGGTGGGGTAAGTGGGTAGGTAGTTAAGTTGAGAGGAAAGTACAGTAAATGGGTGTTTGGGATGAGGGAGGAGAAGAAGTCAGAAAATCGCAAAGAATCCAGAGACTCTTTATGCAAAGACGACTGTGACCCAGACGAAGACTAAACGCGTCCGGATCAGGAACGGTCTTTAACGCGTGTGTTCAAACACGTCGAATTTATTCGATGAATATTCTCGCGTTAGTGGACGCGTAAAATAAACGCGTCCTGCCGCGCCGATTTTATTTCCTATCATTTTCTGTTCCATGTAATAGATAGGCAGCATATTTTGTAGTGATGCTATCAGAACGCGTTCGACGCGTCGTGAATATAATCGCGTGAGATAAAACACTTGGTGAATAAAACGTATTCGAATATATTCCTCTTTATCATCCTCTAATACATTTTTCTCTTCTCGCGTCATCCCAGACGCGACTTTTTCCTTGACGCGTCCCTTTGTCGCGTTCCTCACGAAGCTTTAAAAGCCCTCAGTATTCCAATGCGATTCGCTTTCCTTCTTTCTCTTCCATTCATTCTACTCCAAGACTTAAACCATCCCAAGCTTACTTAAATTCCAACCCACTTTTACAAATCCCAACTCATCTCAACATGGCCCGAACTAAGCAGACCGCCCGAAAGTCCACCGGAGGAAAGGCTCCCCGAAAGCAGCTCGCTACCAAGGCTGCCCGAAAGACCGCTCCTGCTGCTGGAGGTGTCAAGAAGCCCCACAGATACAGGTTAGTCTTTGGATTTATTCAACTTTTTTTTCCTGCTCAGAATAAGCTTAAACTGACGTGCCTCTGCGGTGCTCCTCTACAGACCCGGAACAGTCGCTCTTCGAGAGATCCGACGATACCAGAAGTCGACCGAGCTCCTCATCCGAAAGCTCCCCTTCCAGCGACTCGTTCGAGAGATCGCCCAGGACTTCAAGACTGATCTCCGATTCCAGTCTTCAGCCGTTATGGCCCTCCAGGAGGCTTCCGAGGCTTACCTTGTCTCTCTCTTTGAGGACACCAACTTGGCTGCTATTCACGCCAAGCGAGTGACGATCCAGCCTAAGGATCTCCAGCTCGCTCGACGACTCCGAGGAGAGCGAGCATAAGCGTCTGTCCGTAGAGAGGAGAAGTAGTAGTGTTTCCTGGATCAGTTGCCAGTTGTACAACCCTGTACCAATATCGTTATATAATCAATTTATCCATCCATTCTCTGAAACATCACATTAAAATGATTGCCGACAAGATAACAGCAAGTTACACAAAAGACACGTGAGCGTACAGCACGTGACATTGCTGATATAAGCGACGATAAGATCAGACGGCCGATCGAGATGAATGACTGGGCATAGATCGTATCAACATCGTCGATCGGCCAAAATTGGGCGAGATGGCCGAACACCTTGATTTTTGTTCGGCGATCAAACTTCTCGTTCTTCGTTCTTGTTTGCACTTCTCTTCCACCTCTTCCACCCTCGCCGAATCTAACTTGACACATAACTCTAGTATCTATACTCGATGGGAAAAGAACAAGATCAGGATAAACCCACAGCTATCATCGTGGGTGAGTGTCAGGCCATCACCTTTTGAAGCATATACCCATCACTTGATTGATGGGTTTTCCATTTGATTCAAACCTTGTTTCCGAATGGTTCTCCTAGTTTAATCCGTATCAGCTAACATTCTCTTGATCACTTGTTGCTTTTGCTTACTCGTTACTCTTTCCGTTCCTACTTGTTAGGATGTGGTATCGGTGGAATCGCCACTGCCGCTCGTCTTGCTAAAGAAGGTTTCCAGGTCACGGTGTTCGAGAAGGTATGCTTCCTCGCTCACTCATGAAATGTACCTCACATCGGTCAAATATGGAATCGAGATCGTACAAAACTGATCGACCCGCTATTCTTATTGTGTCCCACCTCTTTCTTTTCCCTCTCATCATTCGTCCACATCGCTAATACCCGCTTGTCAACCTTAGAACGACTACTCCGGAGGTCGATGCTCTTTAATCGAGCGAGATGGTTATGTCAGTTCCTCCGATCATCAGGCAAGAGCATCGTTCATTTCTCCAATACTAACCCAGCGGCCTTTTCTCTCTCTCTCCGTCTCGACCCTCCGATTTAACAGCGATTCGATCAGGTTAGAATACTCTCTTGCGCTGTCTCTCAACACAATATCAAAAGACTGACCTCAACTTTAATGCTTGGCCTTCCAGGGGCCCAGTTTGCTGCTCTTGCCAGATCTCTTCAAGCAGACATTCGAAGATTTGGGAGAGAAGATGGAAGATTGGGTCGATCTCATCAAGTGTATGTCTAGAGCTTGTATCTTCAGAATCGTCTTGGTTGCTCATCCTCCTCTCATTTCCTTTTCTTTCAAAACAAATATAAGGTGAACCCAACTATGTTTGCCACTTCCACGATGTATGTACCCTCGTAGGCTCGATATCATTCCTCTTTCCAAGACCACTGACATCCTACAACCATTTTCACCGTTCAGGAAGAGACTTTCACTCTTTCAACCGACATGGCGTTGCTCAAGCGGGAAGTCGAGCGTTTTGAAGGCAAAGATGGATTTGATCGGTTCTTGTCGTTTATCCAAGAAGTTCGTGAATGTTTGTCATCTCACTCATGACCAAGTGGTGGTTCTGACTCCATCGCATTACGGTCTATAGGCCCACAGACATTACGAGCTTGCTGTCGTTCACGTCCTGCAGAAGAACTTCCCTGGCTTCGCAGCATTCTTACGGCTACAGTTCATTGGCCAAATCCTGGCTCTTCACCCCTTCGAGGTCAGTGACATCTGCCAAACATATTCGTTTCACATGGCCTTTTTTTGACTATCGATAGTGTGTTGTCAATATCACCAGTCTATCTGGACAAGAGTTTGTCGATATTTCAAGACCGACAGATTACGAAGAGTCTTCTCGTTTGCAGTGATGTACATGGGTCAAAGCCCATACAGTGCGCCCGGAACATATTCCTTGCTCCAATACACCGAATTGACCGAGGGCATCTGGTATCCGAGAGGAGGCTTTTGGCAGTTCGTGCTCATCCTGATCCTTATGTTTGGTTCTTTCCGCTTCAGAGAATTAACAATTACTGACAGAAAATCGTATCAACGCACGCTTTCTCCAATAGGGTTCCTAATACTCTTCTTCAGATCGTCAAGCGCAACAATCCCTCAGCCAAGTTCAATTTCAACGCTCCAGTTTCCCAGGTTCTTCTCTCTCCTGCCAAGGACCGAGCGACTGGTGTTCGACTTGAATCCGGCGAGGAACATCACGCCGATGTTGTGATTGTCAATGCTGACCTCGTTTACGCCTCCGAGCACTTGATTCCTGACGATGCCAGAAACAAGATTGGCCAACTGGGTGAAGTCAAGAGAAGTTGGTGGGCTGACTTAGTTGGTGGAAAGAAGCTCAAGGGAAGTTGCAGTAGTTTGAGCTTCTACTGGAGCATGGACCGAATCGTGGACGGTCTGGGCGGACACAGTGCGTAGTCCATCCCGCGAAATCCTCTTTCAAAATCGTAAGTGCAGAGGCTGAAGTTTATTTTTACACTTTATCTAGATATCTTCTTGGCCGAGGACTTCAAGGGATCATTCGACACAATCTTCGAGGAGTTGGGTCTCCCAGCCGATCCTTCCTTTTACGTGAACGTTCCCTCGCGAATCGATCCTTCTGCCGCTCCCGAAGGCAAAGATGCTATCGTCATTCTTGTGGTATGTGCTATTCTCTGTACTTTCGTTTTTCGCCCGCCATGATGTCTCGATTCTCAAACATACTATATCGAACCCCCCTTAGCCGTGTGGCCATATCGACGCTTCGAACCCTCAAGATTACAACAAGCTTGTTGCTCGGGCAAGGAAGTTTGTGATCCAAACGCTTTCCGCCAAGCTTGGACTTCCCGACTTTGAAAAAATGATTGTGGCAGAGAAGGTTCACGATGCTCCCTCTTGGGAGAAAGAATTTAACCTCAAGGACGGAAGCATCTTGGGACTGGCTCACAACTTTATGCAAGTTCTTGGTTTCAGGCCGAGCACCAGACATCCCAAGTATGACAAGTTGTTCTTTGTCGGGGCTTCGACTCATCCCGGAACTGGGGTTCCCATCGTCTTGGCTGGAGCCAAGTTAACTGCCAACCAAGTTCTCGAATCCTTTGACCGATCCCCAGCTCCAGATCCCAATATGTCACTCTCCGTACCATATGGAAAACCTCTCAAATCAAATGGAACGGGTATCGATTCTCAGGTCCAGCTGAAGTTCATGGATTTGGAGAGATGGGTATACCTTTTGGTGTTGTTGATTGGGGCCGTGATCGCTCGATCCGTTGGTGTTCTTGCTTTCTGAAGCAAGACAACGATCGTTTCTTAGAGTTTTTTTTAGTCTCTTCCTGTGTTCTCTCTATATACATACTCTGCTCGTCTGTTCTCTTCTCGAGGGTTCCTCTTTACTTTGTGTCAGAGTCATACCCGGTCTCTCTCAACGTCCGTTTGAGGGCTAGACAATTGTTAGTCTCGAAATCTCCATCACCTCAAGTCTGATGTTCATCATCTTTTTTATTCGTTGCAATATACATGACTGTTATGGACCGCCTTCTCGATCGTCAATTGATAAGTCAAAAATTATGTTTGATTTGATAACAACATCAAGCGTATATACTTGATGAGAAAAGGAGGAGGAGAGGTGTCTGAACGCATCTAAACCCGCTCAATAGTCGGTTCCCCTAGAAACCACCTCTTTGCACGTGGGTCGGAGAAGGATGGTGTGCTCGTACTGAGCCGTCATGGATCTGTCGTGGTCAATGAAGAAGAGTACAAGAGTGAGTTGATGATCGGATCGGAGGTTTATGAGATGGATAGAAGAAGAGGAGCCGTGTCTACCCTTTGATGTCGGTCAACGGCGGGTAGTCCATCACGATTCCAGTCGAGACCAGCTCGTTCAACTACGTATTGGCAAGAGAGAGAGACATGTAGGAAGATAAGAGCGAGAACAGGGGTCAGAGGAGGTAAAATGAAGCAGAATAAGAGAACTGAAAGTAAGAAGTGAAGGAGGACGCACGCCGAGGAGATATCCGCTTTCACCTATCCGGTCGAGATAACGTCTACAGAACGGGAGCGAGTCAAAGTTCTTGTTGATTGTCTTCAGAAGTGACTTCGAGGATTCACGTCTGAGTGAACGATATGAAATTTGTCTCAGTTGAACCTGTTCGACGCAAGAACGAAGATAAGATAGCAGAAACATTACCTCAGTCCATTGGCGTTGTAATCTTTGGATCGGGCGTAGTGTGAGCATACACCATCCTCGATGACTCGGCCTCGACCGGTGGAACCGAATGTTTCAATAGCAAAGTCTGATGTGCCAAACGAAGACACGTCCCCATATTGATGACGGTGAAAATCAGATAGGAAAAGTATAAGGGGAAGACGAAACAGACAAGTGCGTCTTACATTCGCCCTCTTCCATCTTTGTTTCGTCGTTGTTCTTGACGATCGGGACCGATTTGCCTCCGTGAATTTCATAAGGGTTGATCGAGTGCCCATTCAAGTTCGCAATTGCCTTGACTGATATAGAAAAGTAGATATGTGAAAGAACTTTGTCAAGAGTAGATACAAAGAGACATGGAAGGCGGCGCATTCGGAACAAATCAATACTCACCTTGCTTCGTTTCTGTTCCGATGACGACCTCATAGGATTCCATAACCTCCTGAATAGACTCTCCAATATCACACAATCTCACATCTATTCCAGCTTCTTTGATTCCAGTGTTGGTAGCGTCCTTCACAGCCTTCAACAACTCGTCATACGTGGGCTCGAACGACATGGTGAAAGCAGAGTCGACGATTCGGCCGTTGACGTGAACTCCAAAATCGACCTTCATGACGTCCTCTCTACGAAGAACTGGATATAGAGATCGGAAACAACTAATTGAAACCCTGCGCTCCAAGTGGGAGAAACAAAACATAAATCACATAAATCACTCACTTGTCTTGTCTCCTGCGTTTGGACCTGGAGAAAGCGTTATGCCATGAAGAGAAGCGTATGAGCTGATTATATCCCGTTTCGAAAAGGTTACGTCAAACAACGTACTAAAGTGGGCAGCGATCTCGTTCAAGTTAACTCCGGTGGGGAAACCGATTCCTCTATCCAACCCATGCTCTTCCACGAGCGCCCTAGTACCAGCCTCGATATTCTCTGCAATCTCCGTCAAAGTCATCCCCGGCTTGATGGTTCGGTTCGCGTGAGCTCGAACAAGTCTGTGAACTTCGGCTGCTCGTCGAATATCCTGGTACGTCTGAGCAGGATCAGCCTGAAGAGTCTTCTCTAGCGCTCGAAGTTCAGAGGAGGAGTATCGGTAGGCATTGCTATAAAGATGATCCGGACACATGGCGAAATAGCCATTTAGTTGACTGAATTGGGTAGTAGAACTGGCCCCCCCCCAAAAAAAAAAGAACAGAGGAGGACAAACTCGTTGGTATACTCCATTATCTCTCCTTCCGGATAGATACCATCGGTATAGATCTTGCTCAAACCAACTCTAGGTGGATCAGATTGGACCTGAGGACCTCCGTTGGCTGCCTTGGAAGCCGCAGACTTCTTCTTCTTGGGCTTCTTTTTCTTCTTCTTCTTGGTGGCTTCTCCGTTGAGAGGAGTAGCCGAGATGGCCTCATCGTCTTCCGAACCGGACGAGTTTGGGTCATCTTTGGTGATCACTTGTTCATCTATGGCGGCAGAAGCCAAAGCAGACTGGATAGTCTCAACGTCGGCAGTCATGATGTGGCTCTGAGTGAAGAGGTGTAGGATGGTGAACTGTCTACGTTTTCCATGCGGATTCGAATGATATGAATTTGAGAATTCTGCTGACTAAGCCAAGCTGCCAAATGTGGTCCGCATCATCATCATTATCATCAATCGCATTCGCACATCGTATCCGCTGGTGTAGGATCATAGACCGGACATCAAGACATTTGTATGAAAGTATCTACAGAGACACGCTCAGACCAAGACTTCGCCCACTGGTTTCCAGGCTTCTGGCTCAATCCCCTTCGTAACACAGATGCTCACTCTGTCGAAGGAGACCGTTTCTATCAGTGTCTCACTCTGTTCCGCTTCGGAATCTCCCAAGATGCTGGGTGAGCTGACGAGAGCTATTCCTCCACAAGGCATCGAGCGCACTCTTTTGGATCGGTAAAGCTCGTCCACAATGATCTGGCGGTCTTCGAGAGAGATGTCGGAGTACAACAGCGAAATATGAGGAAAGTACACCGGCCGTTCGGATGGTGAAGGCAGGAACTTGAGCGTTAGATCGTGGAAAAGCATAAGATCAGGATGCTCTGTATTGTATGACACCCCATGAAGAATGACAGTCACAGTTTAGATGAACATCCGTTGAACAAACACTTCAGGCTGACACGAACCTTCCAAAGCAACCAACACACATCGAAAATACTCTTCGCCTCTCCGTACATCCTTGAACCTTACTGTCAGTTCATTCTTGTGCCTATCCTTGATTGAGTTTCTCCACTCTGCCAACGCATCTTCGACTCCCTTCATGACATCTTCGAGGGATGTTCCGTGTGGTGCGGATCCGAGGAGTGTAGCATGTGCCGGAAACCGAGGGCCAGGAAGAGAGCTGATCAGAGTTCGGAAGGTATCAGAAGCAAGAGATTTCGAAGGCGTCAGCCAGAGGGAGTATGAAGGTTCTTTCGTCATATCAATTGCAGCGGAGATAGTTTTTGATGTCGTCGACTTTGACGTACTGGCTAGCTGGCAGTAGATGTTGCTACAGGTGATGTTGTTAGACGTGGTTAGGGTTGCGGGACGGTTCCGAGTTTATTTCCTTCTCACTCATGGTGCCATCATTCTCCATAAGCAAACATTCATCATCAAGTGTTCTGACTTGGGTTTGTCGTTCGTTTGTACAATACATAACTCGGTCTGATGTGCTCCATTACACAGGATGGTCAGGTTTGGGATCTATCCTCACTCTCAAACGAAAAGTAGGCCTGAACTCATCGATTAGATCAAACACGTATCATCTCTGATCGTAAAGCTCACCATTTTCTGTGGCTTTCTCTTTCCATACGCCTCAGTTTTGATTACAACTTGACAACCTCGAGCGGAACAAACTTTTTGTTGAACGTTTGTAGACCGTTAGTTGCCGAGTTATGGAGAGTTTTCGATCCGGATAACACGATGGCCGTCATCAGAACTTCTCAAGGTGATAGGTCTATTGGGTTCGTGTAGGATGTTTGCTCATGTGTTCAGTTCACGTTCTCTTCCTTCGAGGGAAACATGTTTACTCATCATACACTGTCATCATATAGCGCGCTCAATCGAAATTTTACTCTTGCACCAACCTTGCCACCCACGCCGCTATTGACTCTAACTTCAGGCGCTCCGTGCCCTTCAGCACCTGATACATTGATCTCAACATTGATCCATTTTGTCTGCGCCGCTACCGATCAAGCCAACTCTCAATCAAACAAACCGGTCTTGATAGGTGCTCTTCCGGTGGGAGCTAAGGAGGAAGAATCATGTAGCTACGTCTTCGAGTGGAAGACAAGTCATGCTTGCTCAAGCTCGGCCGGCGCATCGGGAGTACTAGGTGATTTCGGAGCGATCGCCGTCTTTTTCGTACTGTTAGTCCTCTGCCTGCTCGATTGGTGATCTATTATATTTTGTATCGATTGAGAATACAATCAACTGATGAAACATGTTTTCTTTGTTCAGCGCAATTACCGTCGTCCTGGCGTACTTATTCGGCACCTTCCTATACAATCGATTTATTCTTCAACTTCGCGGTCTCGATCAGCTTCCTTCTCTTCCGTCTCTTCCAAAAATCTCGAATCCATTTAAAAGACAAGGGAGCTCGGGATCCGGGTCTGGACGAAGTCTTTGGGGCTCTTGGAGATCGAGTCATAGAGGGGATGGTGTTGGGGGATACTACGGAAACTTGGCCACTCATGAAAGAGGTGATGATGAAGAAGAGGGGCTCGTGGGTAGATTCGGGCTTGATAGTAGCGACGAAGAAGACGATGGGTTCGTTTACGACTTTCATTTTCTTTCATAATCTTCTCGACATACCCTATCGCTTTCACGGCTCGCAGAACGATCAGCTTACTAATTCATATTTTGACAATGTATCTACAGTGACGCACCTGCCTTGTCTAGTGATTCGAGGGTGTGGAGGACTCCAGTAATAAACTCAAACCCTTCCCAGGCTTCTGATGGTCGATTGGTCAACTTGTAGTGCATCTTTTCCTCCGTAATCAAAATAGAGGCACTCTGTTCCCGAAAGAGTTGCTCGTGGTGTTCTTCGATAAGGAAGACGTATGCATACAATGTTCTCAGAAAGACAAATGTTGATCAGTTGATTTTTTATGTCCCAAGCTATCCGATCCAGTAGGTATATGTATAATGATTGGAAGTTATGATGGATTAGAGATGCTCTGAAGATGCGTTACAGATAAAACCATACAATTAAACAGATATACACTGACAGGAACGAGTTCAGTTTGGTCAGAACGTATGCTACAGAAAATGATGTGTTGGAATGAATCTGTTCTAAAGGGCAAACCACATAAAGCTCTTTGGTTCCCCTATCTAGATTACGTCTCCAATGAAGATACCCAAAGCAGAGGTCGCATTCTTCTGGTCCTCAAGTGCACAGGCTTTGACAAAGTCACCATACTGATCCTTCCTTCCTTGAATATAGGTGATAAACTCGTCGGTAGGACAAGTCGATCCAGGACCGGACTGACAATCAGGAATAGGAATCGGAGCCTGGTTGACTCGACTGAATTCAATGCAACAGTTTGGCCATCAGCTACAATGAGTCCGGTTCAACAAAAACGTAAGAAAATATGATCACGCACACTCGGATGTAAGAAGTTCCATTCAACGGACAGCTCAGGAACTCAAGCCCGACGTTACCCAAAAAAGGCAGAATCTCCGAGGTTTTCCAAGCTCGGTCTCTATCAATCGACTCGGTGCTCATCGTGTTGTTGATGTCTCCAGCAATAGTCAGATTTCCGGCAATACCAACAGAGTTGTTGAAGATACCTAACGCGGTGGCCAGGAAGGCGGGCTCTTCTCTGTGGGTGAACGAAAGGAAAAGCTTTTGCTGGGAGGCGATGTCAATAGTCGTGTTGGTAGTCGATGTATTGGATGGAGCGAGAGGTGAGGATAGCGTGATGTTGAGGAGCTGGTCAACAGAGGCTAGTACCCAAGGAAGTCCTAGGGAAGGAGACTCGGGATAACCGTAACCCAAAGAATAATGGTACTTTAAGCTGAGACGACAATTCTGATCAGCGGGCTATCGATAAAATAACCTTGCATGGTGGAAACCAAACGATATAGAAATGAACACTCACTCATTAGCGTATTCAAATCCGAGCCAGTCCTCATTGGTGAAAGCATCGGTGGTGCAGAACGGAGAGGTATCGTTTCCGATAACGGTATCATAACCTATACGTGCGCAGAGGTTGAGTCAGACAACCTTTTAGACACGCAAGACAAACAAAGACTTACCGCAAAGCTGCTGCATCGCGTACACGTCGTCAACAGTAAAATTGAAAGCAGGTATCTCGGCGTTCAGTCGTTGAACAATCGGCGAGGCGTACTTGTTCAACCAAGTGGTCGACTCGTTCGTTTCAGATGTAGCATCATAAGTCTCGCAGGAATCCTACCGGTAACGAAAGGGGCATAACTCTTCTCAATCGTTGCATTTCACAGGAGGTCACTCTGAAACTATGGGACTCACATGAGGAGTCAAAGTTTGTGCGGCCTGTAGCTCGCCTTCGGCTACAGTCACGACCTCAATCAAGGAAGTGTCATTGACGAAGCCAGAGATAAAAGCTCGAGTCGTGTCTTCGTCTCGATCGGCAGAGGCAGTCCAGACCTAAGCCGAGCACACATCATGGCGTGAGAACAATAGTTTCTATCGCTTTGATTGAAGAACATATATGAACAAACCTTGAACGCGGTCAAGTTGTCGGTCGGAACCAGGTGGGGAATATACGACGAGAACATACGGCCCAAATCAGCCGCGTCGCTCTGTTTGAAGGTAGAATTCAAAGGTCAGAATACGCTAAGGAAGTCTGAACAGTGATGTCTATACTCACAAGACCGATGGGGGTAACCTCGGAAACTTGGGAGGTTGCATTTGTAATGTTTAGCAAAGGCACGTAATCGGAGAGGAGGGATAGAGATGTATTGGCGAAGTCTGCTCTGGCCGTGAAGTTGAGAAGCTTCGATAGGAAAGGCTCGAGATAATATTCGTAGTCATAACTGTATGAAAGATGAGAGCGATAACTTCAGTATACATTGTAGAAACTGATACTCCAAGCTACCGAGCTCACTCGTTGGCATAACTGTAAGACAGAGAAGGAACAACGAGTGAAGCATGGCATCAGAAGAGGCTGGGTATGTTATATGACTCGCTCAACGAAGACTCACATATCGGTGTGTCGGAACAGATACGAAGCACTCTCAATCATGCAACCCTCGGGAGGGGAGGGGTTTAGCTCGACTCCTGGAGACTGTGAATAGAATGAATAAGCTTCTGCGCTATGGAAACGGCGACTGTATCGGTGAAAGATAGCGTACGATGAAATATGGAGCGATTCCAGCCAGATGATGAAGAGGATAAAACTCTGGATCACTTGCGTTCTGGGTATTGTGAAAGAACGTGGAAATTTCTGGTCTACGAGCAATTGGTAGTCCCCGAAGGTTGGGAGTAGGGCCTCCAAGCGCAAAAGAGCTGAATGATGATAGAACGGCAAGCAGGACGATACAAGACGACATGACCTTGAGCTAGTACAAAGTAGAATCTTTTTCCTCTTAAGATGGATGTTTGAATAAAGAAAAGACTTTTCGACTGATCAAGTTGAAACCTTTTACGGAGAGAGAAAAAGACTTGAGGGTAAAACGGCTTAAGCGACGTCCCGAGTGACGTCACTTGAAGCCTCACGGCTCGGAAGGTTTTACCTTGCCGTGGATATTCTCCGGCATTTCTGGCGTTGTTACAGAGCTTTCTTTTTATAGTGGCCTTCTCTTCCTTATATCATTGATCATGTTGTCTGCAAGACGGTGGCTATGTTTCAGGTCAAATTCTAGTATCATCATCTACTCTCAGTCTACAGGCAACAACCTAGGTTTCCCATCCGACACAAAAGCCAGACTTCCCAACCGTTCGTTCTTGCGCTCTTCCATCCCTGCAGCGAATGCAGACTTTTTTTTTTTAAAAGAAAGAAAAAAAAAGCCATGTATGATCAGATGCAAGATTAGAGAATATTTATCCGTTCAATATCTCAAAGTTGAAATACTCACAGGAACAAGAATTCCACAGCAGTCCCCAAACCCTTCGGCCTTGATATCTCCTACCGTCCTCACATGCTTGTGATCACCATGGTCAACCACATCCCCCTCGGTAACATCATCCATTCCCTCAGGCATAGGTAAAAGAGAGCCAAACAGAAAGTGCTGCATGACAGGTAATCGACCGAGTACCTCAGCAGTGAACATTTTGATCATCCCTTCGTTCACCTTTGACCAGGTCTTGACGGCGGAGATATCGTCAAGCATGGGCGAATGCCACCGAAGAGTCGCAGTTTTGATCTAAGGACAGAAGAAAGAGCAAGTTCGAACATTTGTCGTTGTCTCCGTCACAAAACGATGCAATCTGAATAAGACATACAGAGTTGATAAACTGGATACATGCAAGATACATATAATCCGGAGAGAACTGCTCCAAAATCTCGGGATCATGAATTGACTTGGGTCGTAGATATTTGTGTGCTGAATGGTTGAACGAATCGTTCTTGATTCATCTTTCGGGACGATATGTTATACTAACCCAGAGAAAGGAGCTGAAAGACAGACATTACCTTTCAATTGTCCTGCGCCCCATAAGAATGGCAGGAAGTGATAGCTGTTTTGATTCAGAACCAGATTGAGCAGGAAGTCGTTACTATCTTTGTTGCTGCTTTATAAACTCAAATAAATCGTATAAAAGGAATTACTCGTCCAAACCCCAAACTCCGTGCGACCCTGCTGGCTCAAGCCAGTAAGATTTCTGGAGATGTCGCATAGTTTGAGTGTATCTGTTGATCGAAATGGGAAGAAAGGGTTTGAACATGAAGAACAATGGGAGGTGACCTAAGCCAATATCAAGCAGAGAATGGCACGTACCTCCAAAAGACCCGAATGACGAGAGCTCTCGAATCTTCAACGAAGAAAACGTTCAATTTTCGAAGACATAACCTATCCAAGAAGAAGTAATCAGCAAATTTCAGGGACAGGAAAACAGTAAAGGAACAAACAGCCAGCAAACAAAGTTTAGTTCCATCCCACTTCCGTAATCGACCCTTGTTCGGTTTCCCCAACTTTCGTTGAAATATCCAGCAAGCTCAGGGATAGCCTTCGACGGTACGTTTGGTAGAGTTGAAATAAGATCGGCCGAGTTCTTGTTGGCGTTAATGAGAAAAGAAAAGTCAGCTATCGATTATCGGTATAAGTGATGGTATGTTTGCTCGAACTTGTTGAATCTTGTCGTAAAAGTCTCGAAAGGCCGGGTTTCCAAATCTAGACATTTTGTTGTCCACCGGTGGAGTGGATCGTGCTAATGATTCAACTTGATCAAGTATGAGGAGAGCAGCCTCCACCGCCTGCGATACGTCGCAAAGAAACAGTCTGAAAATGTCAGAAATCCATCACAGAGCTTGAAGAACAAGAGAAAAAGGAAAAAAAGGGTTGTTTAAGCAAGGAAAAGAGGACGAACAGGTGAACAAGGAATTGGCTCAGTCAGTTTCACACCGACTATTGCATCGTTGAGATTCTGGATGAATTCGAGAAGATCAGAATGAACAGTCGATTGACCGAACTTTTCTAGATGGGACTGAGTGACAATATATTTCTGGGGAGCAATGAATACCATGCTGATGATGATAGTGATGATAGTGTTTGATAAAAAAGCGAAGTGTGATGGAGGTTGAAGAGTAAAAGAGAAATAGTGTTTATCTTATCTGGCGAAGGATCCCAAATTCGAGTTCACCTAGAGACCACAACATCCATGGTCCATCTGTCCTCTTCCTCCTTGCCAGTATCTCTGGCTATCGAACTCCAGAAAGATTGGCCATATCGAACACAGCTCATTCTTCAGCCTGTCGGTCACTCCCCTCTCAGTCAGCTCAGAGACGCTTTGTTTAGCTTGCCTGATGTCGAAGAACGTCGGTTCAACTCCGTTTTCTTCGCAGCCCTCCTCACTCTGGCCCAAACCAAGATTTCATCCGTTCCCTACAGTCAAGTTACACTCTCTTCTAGGTGTTTCTATACAGAGGTGATAATAGTATGGACTATCCATGACCTTCTGTATTCTTCGGGCAAACCCACAGATGACGAGCACTGGGAGACTGCTGTGGCTAGGCTCGACATGACACTTATTGTTGCTGGCGCACCCAATCGAGAGGAGACTATTCATACTCTTATCGAGTTTATCCAAAGGAATTATCTTCCTCCATCTGTTAGGACGTCATCTTTACCTGCTGAGCCTCGAAACAAACGGACGAAGTTTACGCACGATTCTCCTTCGGAAGAACATCAGCTCCTACTAGCGCCCAATCCAATCTTGTCCTTCGATCACGCTCCTTCACTTTCGGCCTATCTGAACAAATATTCTCAAACACCGTTCATCGTCCGTTCTCATTTGATTGAAACAGGTTGGCCTGCTATATGCGAACAAGATTCAACCTGGAAGGATAAAACTTATCTGGTTAAAGCAGTCGGTAGAGGCAGAATTGTCCCAGTTGAGATAGGAGGGGAGTATACGAGCGAAGGGTGGGGACAAGGGATGGTCCCTTTTGAGCAGTTTTTGGATCGGGTAGGATGGGGCAGTTGTGCTGCCTGGTCCGAGAGATATGAAAGCGATCAAGAAGCATCGAAGGAACCAGCTCTATACTTGGCTCAGCATTCTCTGCTCAACCAATTCCCAGTTCTTAGAAAAGATATTCTTTTGCCAGATTATGTCTTTTCTGGACCGGAGGAAGACGTTCCAAAAGGATACAAGCCTCCCTCAAACGAAGAGGCGCTAGTAATTAATGTCTGGGTTGGAGGGAATGGAAGGTCTAGTCCATCGCATACGGTTAGTCTCTGCTCCCTACTTCCAGATGCAGCTGATCTGAAGACCGCTCATTTCTCCGAGTTGATTTTGTTTTATACGGGCTTTGAATAGGATCCATTCTACAATTGTTATGGTTGGTCGATTCTTTATCGATATCTTATTAATCAACAAGGATGCATAATGACATGATTGAATCACCAATTTTCTGTTGATAGCGCAAGTTGTCGGCCAGAAACGAATATTTCTTACTCCTCCTACTCAATCAGACGCCATGTACCCTTTCTCCTCATCTACGTCGTCTGCTTTGTCGGACTCTTCTTCGACCGAATCCACATCGTTCACAGCTCATCTACTATCCAACACCTCTCAAGTACCTATCTTCACACCGGATAATCGACCTCCAGATCGAGATACTTATCCAAAATTCTATTCGGACGCGCTGGGATGCAGCTTGGAAGGTGTGCTGAATGAGGGTGATATGCTAGTCATGCCGTTCGTCCTTAAGTCACTCTAAACAATTTTCTTCTGCAGATATACACACCAAAGCTAACAAATCTTTGATACCAAACTCCCTGTCCTTTTCTTCTGTTCAAGCCCTGGGTGGTGGCATGCAATGAGACAGGAAGGAAGAGGATGGGGAGTCTCTTTTTGGTATTGAAAAATTAAAATTCATAAAACGTGTACGAACATGTTGTCGGAGTCGATGCGGTCTCTGTATTCAAAAAGAAAAAAAAGAAAAAACGTGTCAAGCAAAAAGAGTAAGAAAGAAGACGAAAGGCTGAAACATCCATGAATAAAGACACAAGACCGATAGGATTTCAAGGATAATTTATCCGATGAGAAAATTCACCATGGTACACAGACGGAAGTGAGGGTGTGGAAAACGCGACAAGATACGATAGGAATACACTTGACAAGAAAGAATGTATAGGCAGAATGCCCGCAAGAAAAAGAATAGCTATACGATGTTTTGGTTGGAACAGTCCTACATAGAGAAAAGAATCAACGAACGCCAAGAAAGTTCTTGTGTAAACCGCTCATAGCTAGAGACTGAGGGAGAATGTATATTGATCGGATGTTGCGAAAAACAGGTTTCGTGACGGATCCAAGAAGCATAAGACTTAGACGCGACGGGTAGAGAAGAGTAATTGAATGAGTGTTGTACAGATGGATTATTGAATACATGAAGGAAAAAATGACCAGCCTTGTGGAACAAGGTAGAAAACTACTACTAAATGGACCAAATGAAAGAAGGGTCTTAATCAACGTGCCAAAGTCTCTGTTGCTACTGACAGATCCTGAGGACCAAATCTTCGTATAGCATATCCGTCTCCTGCCCCTGTCTCGAAACTTCGTACAAGATCGGCGATCTCGGGATGACTGGCGCTTCTTGATCTTGTTTTCGGTGGAGTGGGAGGCAACTGATTGATCGTCGCGTGAGAAGTGGTCAACCTGTTCAGAGTTTTGCTGGGAGAAGATGAGAGACTGAAAGGTAATCTCGATCTTCGGCTCAGAGGTGAAAGAACAACCGAAGAGGAGGACGAGGGTTGACTTGAGAATGGCTCCGAAGGTGATGAGATAGTGGGAAGGTAGGACGTGGTTGAGAACCTGAGCAAACCGGAAGGGCGAATGGGCTTGGAGATGGACGAGGACGAAAGTATGGAAGAAACAGCTTGTTTTTCAGCCGGCGAGCTAAAAGAGGCGCTGGCCTGACGGGACCGAGGCAAGCTTTCACAGGGGTCAGCAATTTGCAAGCTTTCGTCCTTGATCTCATGTCCTTCCAAAGGAGTATGAAGCTCGCCATCATCAACAGTAATGTCACTCTGAGCCGTCGAATTTGTTCGTTGAGGGGTTACCCGCTCGGTGAATATAGTCGTGAAGACATCGGGAAGACTAGTCGTTTCAGAGCTGAATTTATCTTTGGGCGTCTCGTTCTGCATCTTGGCGTCATTTTCTCCATCGGACGATTCCATATAGTTGGTCTCTTCCGGTAGAGGGACTTCCTGACGGTCAGTATTGACAAGCTTCGATTGGGATGTAGACAATTCGCTGTCGAGAAGATTTGGTCTATCGTTCCGTTCTGATGAAGAGGATCGCGAGAATTGATTGGGAAGCGCAGGGAGAAAGTTTAAAACAAAGTCGCGCTGGGACTCGAACGCGATTTTGGTACTGTTTGTGGTCAAATATTGAAAAAAGAATCACAGACCAACATATCGATTGAGAATCACAATACAAAAAGGAACAGTACCAGGAAGAAAAATCACTCACGCCTCGAGGAAAGGAAACGTTTGGAATACATGGACGCAATCCTCAAAGACCTCATGTCTCACCACTGTACCGCTCAAGGTAGCCTTGTGCGCTAACAAAGTGATCTCGTCCCTTAGAACTTCGGCTTCACCAGATTGAATGAGCAAAGGAGGGAGTCCTTTGAAATCACCGAAGAGAGGAGATGCGCTGTTGAGTGTAAAGTCAATTTGTAAAATGAGAACATCTTAGTTACGGCCAAGCAAAGGGTGTGATGGACTTCAGAACCTACTAAGGATGAGTGAGGTATTTTTTCACCCCTTCTTCACCCAGATAGCAGTATACCGGATTCAAGTGATCATCGAGCCCAGGTCTGGGAACAATATCGAAAGGAGCTGCGCGAAACATAAAGGATACATGTCGGTCATGAACAGGCGGCATAGAGGAAAATCTTCCGCAAAATACTGACCATTTGAATCCCATGAATCGCACGACATGGTCAAATCCACCCAAGGAGACATCAATATAGCTCCCGATGGAAGCGGATATCCTGAGTAGAGAGAATCGTGATAGAAGCCGAGAGGTTCAGGCTGTGTATGAGGTCAAAGAAAGTCATGCAACAGAAAGGGACAAACAACTTACCATTGTCTCTCAAGTACAGTAACGTACCCAGTACCAACCCTCCACCGGCAGAGTCACCGGCGAAAAGAATATTTTCCGGCTTTACACCGAGCTCGTCTGTGAGTCTGAAATATGCGCTAACGGCGTCGTGTAGGGGACCCGGAAACCGAGTTTCCGGAGCAAGTCGGTAGTTAATTGCGTACACTCTGGCCTGACATTGAGACGAGATCTGTGTGGTGATAGATCGATGGGTTGCCGCTGAGAATACGTAGTAGGCACCTTAACGGATGATACGACAGCGAATGAACGATCAACACCAAAAAAAAAACGAGAAAGAAAGAAACCAAAAAACAAGCAAGGAAGTGTTTAGATCAAGGAGATTAAGAGGATATCATGGGGTTTGTAATCAGGCTTCTGAGCATGTATCAAACAAACCAAACATACCTCCGTGCAGATAGAGCACAATGCGCTCTCCACCCTTTCCGCCTTTTCTCCTCTCTTTCCACTCTCTTTGCCATTTTGCCCAGAGTACCTTGTCGACGACCCATTCACCTCCAACTTCTCTTCCGCTGCCGAAACCACCCTCGATTGAATAAGGGTCATAGTTTTCACCTCCCAGTTCGTAAGAATCGAAGTCGGCTAAGAGACCTCTCAATCCGCGAGACTTTACACGGAACGAAAACGGAGTGACAATGGCAGAAGAAGGAAGAGGGGCTAAAGTAGACAGCGAGACGAGGCCACGAATAAACGGCTGAGGTCGAGATCGGCGGTTGTTCCACATCCCAGGTTGCGGTGAAGAAGGTAAAGATATAAGTCATAACAAACGGGGGTCAGACTAAACTTGAGATTTCATGCAAAGTGAATGGTTGATTAGGGAAAAATCTTTCACGGACTATGTCTGCCAGATGAGAATGTGCACCAACATCCCGCATCATGGATGTGATGATAGTCATCCTTTTTCGAGGAGCAACAAAGGTACAATAAATTCAGGCAAGGTTAATGAAGGACTAGGCTAGACAAACGAGGAAGAATTGACGATGAAGATACATGGCATGAAAGAAGACCTTTAAGATAAGCCGGGGTAAAAAGCCTTACTCTAATCCCCAAGATTTCTTACGAGGTCCATATATGGTATGGGTTGCGAGTTCGGTTGCCAGATGACTAGCTATGGCCGTCAATATTTGTCACAAGAAGGATCAGAACATAGCCTCTAGGATTTTACCAGGAGAAAGATTTCAAAATACATGGACACATGGCCATGCAATCGTTGGAATCTTTATCTTGCAGAGTGCAAGGGCTGATAAATAAACATGTGACTTACCTTTGGCGACGACGAAACCAGCGAGCTTGAAGACCTCACCCACACCCCAGCCGGTGAGGAAGCGCTTGCCTTGCCTTTGTACCAGACTATTATCTATTCTAGCAGATGCTGGTGTGTCTGGAGACGAGTAGTGAGCCAACCTTTGGTACAGGTCGGAAGGAAGGTCGGCTGTTGAGCCGACGGGAGTTGCCGACGACGTGCTAGACGGCGTGGCAGAATTCGCCGGCGGTTTGCGAAAGAACCAACCCATGCTGGGGAAACGAGAAATACCCAGAAGAGAACCGACGAGCGTGGGGAGAGGAGAACGAGATTCAGGTGACCGAGAGAAGCAGAGCGAACAAGCGAGTATGAGTGTATATAAGAAAAGGTTGGATGACCGAAACGGCAAGAAGCGGCTGAATAAGAGAAGGTGTGTTGAGAAGAGGATTGAGGGTGAAACTCGAGACCGATTACGTCGTGTTGTTATTGTAACCCATCCAGCCGAACCGGCCAGATAGCCGGGGGTTCACACAGGTTCACACAGGTTCACAAGGGTTCATCTGGGTTCAGGCAGGTTCGATGTCGAAATAGAGTCATACACAGCCACATGATGTAATCAAAGTTACGCTATCCTTACACTTCACGCCCCTCCATCAATCCTCTCTCATCGTTTGCCGGGGTTCGCTCGTTCTCTCCATCCTTTTCTTTTTGCTCCTTCTCAGATCGTCCGCCATCCCATCTTCTCCTTTCGCTCGTCCGTCTTGACTCGTACTCTTGATCTTACAGTCCAATATCGAGAGCGTTGTTGTACGTGTTGTGCGCGTGCCAGTGTCGGTTGTTTCTTTTTTCTTCTTTTCCTCTTCGGGCGCTCTGTTTTCCTTGCGCCTTCTGTAAACTCTACAACATCACCATCAGGTTTCCATTATGAGCACGAACAAGGTCTGTCCGCTCTTTTGTACACATGGCTGACCTGATCAGATCTCTTTCCTAGTTCTTAGCCTGGATCATTCCTACGAGACCTATCAAGCATCTGATCACTTTCTGTTCTCTCACCTTGTCCTTCATCCGGGCCGACATAGGCTACGTTCCTCAGAGAATATAAACTCGTCGTCGTCGGTGGAGGAGGTATGTCTGTCATCCTGTCTCGCATCATTGCATCGGTCACCATCTTACCAATTAATTTCCGTCTTTTGTGTGCTGGATGGTCATCTCATGATTCGCTCGATTACGGAACGTGCTGTACTCGCCCTAGGTGTGGGAAAGTCGGCCCTCAGTCAGTCCTGATGTCTTCATTTCGCAATTCTTGCACGCGTCAGGATAACTTTACTTCAAGCCTGAACGTTTCTCATACTTTCCGCTCTTCCTTCTCCTCATCAATTAATTTGTGTATCTGTGACGTCGTGTCAACTACATGCCCGTCGTATCAATCTCCCTCGCCTGGACCACGGTCGATGCTTTGACCGGACATATCTTCCTGCGTGATCGTGAACATGTTCTTCAAATATCATGCGACCCATCTCTTATGTTACAACGTCCAGCCATTCAATTCATCCAGTCGCATTTCGTTGACGAGTATGATCCCACAATCGAAGACTCATATCGTAAACAAACAACGATTGATGACGAGATTGCATTACTCGACGTGTTAGATACCGCCGGTCAAGAAGAGTATGGGTACGTGGTTGATTGTTCTCAATTTAATCCTTTGAGGGGAAGAAGTTCCAGTCAATTCTTGACTGTATGCTCGAGGAATTCGTCCCGTACTTCTCAAGCTTGTATAAGACCACAAGTCTTTGCCACTCAAAGAACACTGCGTGTCAACTTTCTGGACATATGGCGCTCTATCTGACGTTGATGCTCATGTTTTCTGATTCTCACTCCGATTCAAATTCTATATGTTTGTCACAGTGCTATGCGTGAACAGTACGTATTTGTGCAATATTGTATATCTTCCTTGCGGTTATCGATCTAATGGAATATGATTTTTGGGCCAATGGTCTTCTCTTTCACACTCTGACCAGATATATGCGGACAGGCGAAGGGTTCATGTTGGTTTACTCCATCACTTCCAGAAACTCATTTGAAGAGATCTCTCAGTTCCACGCTCAGATACTCAGAGTAAAGGATAAAGATGTGAGTTGTAATAATTTGTAGTTTCTCGGAGTTGGGTTTTCTTCCGCAAATGTGCTCATAAATACCCTGTCTATGGAACGCCACCGCTCTAAGGATGTGCCTTGTGTGATTGTGGCTAACAAGAGTGACCTGGAATACGAGAGACAAGTCGATGCTCAAGGTTGTTACATTTCAAACCATAGTCTAGCCCCTTTGGTTGTGTCGTATGCTAAATACGACGATTACCCCTCACCTCATCTGCGCCATTCTTCAATCAGAGGGACGGCGTCTTGCCCAGCAATTGCGAACGATTTGCATCGAGACCTCGGCTAAGCAGCGTGTGAACGTTGATGAGGCTTTCCTGGAGCTCGTTCGAAGCATCCGAAAGCACAACAAGGTCTGTCTTCCAGCATTTATGAGCCGGCTATTTAGGATGATGTAATTGACTGTTGTCATGACTTTCCTTGCAATCACCTTCGTCTAGCCGGTAGAAACGGGCCGCAAGACAGATCCCGCCGCTGCGTCGTCGTCCAAAGCCAGGTCCAAATCATCGGGCGGAAAAGATTCCCATAGTAGTGGATGCTGCGTTATCTTATAGATACCTCTTCTTCCCTCTTTCATATCCAATCTTTTGATTTCTTATTCTACCTGTCTGTAGCTCTCACATACTTGTCCATACCTGTTTTCTTTTGCCTCTCGGTTGCCTTTCGGAAACATCCCTTCTCATTTTTCATCTCGTTAGTGACGTCTATCTCTCATTCTCTCTATCGTCCTTGTCGAATTCGTTTTGATCGTCAACTCTCCTTTGGTTCTGCCATCAGACCTGTTGCCGTTCTGAATCATTAGAAGGGACTAGTTTTCCTCTTGCTTCTGCAAATCTAATCCTTTTTCTAACTTTTTGCTCTGCTCCTGTGTTATTTTTTCCCTCTTTCCCTCCGTCAAACTCACCCAATCCAGAATTCAAAAAATACAACCACCTCCGTTAATGATCTGTTCCTAGTTTGCTAAGGGTTAATACGTCCGACGATGCCATGTTTATTCTTCCTTATTCGAAAAATGTTTTTCCATTGACCCTCAATTTGTGCTTGGTTTGCTACGTGTATCTGTTGGCTGGATGCAATCTATCGGCTGGTCTTTGCCGGTTGTTTAATCGAGAGATGCGTGGTCCGGATGTGATGAAGAAAAAGAAGAGAGTTGTAAAGATAGAAGACAGTAGAGTCTAATTTAATCTGAAGCCGTGGTGAGGAGAAAAGATTGACGATGGACTCGGGTGATTTGTCAACGTCAATCAGTCGCTATCACTTCCAGATCCCGTTCCTACAGAAAAGAAAGAATAAGAAATCATGTTAGTCTAGTCAGGACGGTATGCAAGAGATACCCCGGTCCAGAGAATAGTTACCTGGTCCATCGTCCTCTTCTGCGAGATCGCCAGAATCAAACATATCAATGCCTCCTTCCTCCCCTCGTGCCTCGTCCTCCTCCTGTTGTTCTTTCATGATCTCTATGATCTCCACGTCGGACGGTCGGGAAGGTGACAGTAGATCAACTGGAAGCTGCCTATATTTATTCGGTATCTGCGTAGAAGATCCGGCTTCAAGAAGCGAGCGCACTTAGGAGAACCGAGATGGTGAAGTAGAGGGTGACTGTAAGTGCTTGGAACTGAATACGGAAGCAGTGGATGAGGACAAACCAAGATATATTCTCAGTTCTTGATCTTGAACTTGCATAGCGAGATGAATGGGAGTCAAGCCCTCCAATCTTGTCTGCAGATCGACATCGCAATCATCTTCTTCCAGAATGTGATCCAAGCTACATATCGTCAGGGCCGAGTAGAACACAGTAGGTGAGAAGTAAAAATAAGATGTGCTCGGGCTTTAGAAAAGATCCAAAGAGTTGAAAGAGCGTGATCTGGCCTTACCAGTCAGTTGATCCTCGTTGAACAGCGTAGTGAAGAGCAGTAAAGCCTAGACTAAGAGTGAGTGTTTATGATCATGTTTATCTTTGTCAGATGAAATTTCATCTCCAAAACTTCTATCCTGATGATGCGGAAATGAATAATGGACACTGACCCATCTTGATGATTGATGTCAAAACGGCCCGTCAGAGACAAGACGGATACTGATCATTTGTGATTACAACAGAAAATTCAGGGATAGGGACCCCAATCGTAAGTTGATGAGAAATACAAGGCGACTCTCGTTGAGACAATGAAAGGAACTGACACAAAAGTTCTTCATTATCCGTCTTGGCTGCATTGAGAAGCTGCTCATCTGGTAATACAGATAGTCCGTATCAGCATGTTTTGAGGTAAGGGTTTCGCAGGAAGCGATCACTGAAAGAAAGAAAACTTCGACACTTCATAAGTGATAGACTCACTGGGTGATGCACCTTGGTCCTGCATGAGTGAGATCATAAGAGAGTTAGACTGGAGATGAAATCTGAAAGCCTCAATTGCGATGTCTGATGAGTGCCCAAGATGATCAGAATGATTGTTAAAGTGGGCGTATCGTTTTGTTGTACTCACAGCCGCAGTTGGCCGACGACATTCCCAAGCCGCCTGCTTCTGACTGTAATATATTTACCAAGATACGATGACGAAAAGGAACTCTTCGTTCTGGCACTCGTTCCCAGTCATCTCCTCACTGGTTTCTCAAATTTGTTTCCAACAACCATGTACACACTACCCAGCTGTCTCAGCCAAATGCATCGAGAAACCAGGAAAACAGAGGAGAGCCAGCTAGAAAGTCTATAGCTCATTGGAGAGAAACCCTTGGAACTCGGCGCAGAAACAAGTAGAAAAAAGAATCTGTGGCTTTGGCTACTAGAGAGTAACCTCAGCCGATGGTGGTCGATACGTGACTTTTCTGGACTTGGGTGCCCTCAGTCCACAGACCACCAAATCCCCGTTGGTCATGGGTCTGGTTTGCCTTCTTGATGAGCTAGTGTTAGCTTCAGTGACAACCTCAACATGATCCTCAACATTCAAAGCAGCAGCTGTGTCGTCAAACACCAATACTCTCGACCCCTCGTTGTCCACCTGGTGCAGGGTTAGGTGGAGTATGTAGCGGGATGCATCGACACTCATATTTCACCAAGTCTGAGAGCAAGCAGAGAAAGAATGAGAACTCGACATTTTGTCCTAAAACAGAGACGAACATGAAAGGAAATCATCAGAAAAAGAGACAAATGAACAGAAAGACTAATAGACAAGGAGGTAGTAGAGTAAAGAAGGATCTTCTTCATAAGGATCACAAGTTTGTCTCTTTGTTTCTCTCGGTCTCTGGTTTTTCTCATCCTTCTACTTATCCAGTTCTCTATCTCTTTGTCTGTGAGCTGCGCAGCCTTCACCAGGTCGTTCATCATAACCCAAAGCCAGTCGAACCGATCAAGAGGGATTCGTTGCGAACAAACAGGCACCAAGCTTAACAGCTGGTAGAGACAAAAAAATGTCGGAGGCAATGAGGACAATCGTCCGCCTTGAACACTCATCAGCGGTGCTGGTAATTATCACTGCTGCTTCTGCTGCTCTTACAGCTGCTGCCGCCCTGTTGACAGGAACCAGACTACATCTATGACTCATGGGAGTTTTGATTGTCTAAGGTCTCGAGATACCCAAGTTCGATATAGCTATGTATCGACCACTGTCAGTTGAGGTCACTTACTTGTGGCCAAAGCCATACGATATATGTTTGTAAATGTACAGTGTACCACCCTGCGATGGACAAAACGAGCGCATTGACTTTATCGAACTGTAAGCGTATCACAGAACTCACGCGAACATATCATCGTTGTTGTTGTTAGTCACCGGTTAGTAACCAAAGTACACTCCTTGTACTGTTCCTTCCTACCAATTCATTTTCGATACTTTGACCTCCACTCCGTTCATTCTTTCATTCCGTTCTCTTCAAGCTTCTTTTACTCTTTTGTTGTAATGAGGTTTTCTTCGATTTTTTCAGGAGCGCTCATTAGCTTCGTCGCTGCGAGCTTCGGTTTAGCCTCTACACTCTCGGATGGCTCAGTGACAGCGACCGCGCTAGACCCCAATCTTACAAGAGTACGATGAATATTTGTTGTTTTCATTGATCGTTCCTAACTATGTCCATCTTACTGAATGTTGTTGCAACTTTCTTTGAATTTTTTTTGGCCATATAGTCTTTTCATGGGATAGCTTACTCCCCATCAGGTTTGATTTCTCCTGTTCATTCAAACATCGAATTAACAGTAAAGTTCTTGGCGCCGAGTCCAAAGCTATGTATTCTATTCTCTTGCTAACACACCTCTGTGGCTTCCTATTTTGTTGTAAATGACATGTCAGGTGTGATTCTTCCAAATTGTATGTCAACGTTCTCATTTACTTGTATACACAACTATACAGCATCATTGACGACTTCTTTGTCTCCATAGGTGGTGCTACCCAGGAAGCCGTCACGAATGATGTTCTCCTGCTCGCTCAGCTGACCCCTCGAATTCGTACATAGTAAGTCCTACTCCATCCCCCTTCCTACCTCTCCTTTGCAGCTCGTACGCAACTGATGCTTGGCGCTATTCCTCTTAGCGCCTCCGACTGCAACCAGACGCTCTACATCTTTGAAGCCATCCGGCAGACAAACGCAGATCTCATGGTATGGATCGGCATCTACCTCTCCACAGGTACCGATATCGATACCGTCTACGAACGCCAATGGACTGCGATCGAGTCAGTCATCAATGAGTACGGAACAAAAAACATCGGTGGAATCACCGTCGGAAACGAGTTCCTCTTGCTCTCTTACGGTGACGGCACTGCAACTGATGCCACTGGAGTCGCCGCCAGAACTACGTTGCTGAGCTACGTGACCAAAGCCAAAGGTATTTTTTTTTGTACGACTCGACCTATGCTAGGAGCTTAGAAACTCCGACAAATGATTAAACATCTCTCGTTGGCATATACAGCTGCATTGAGTGCCCTAGACCTGAATGTGACGATCCCTGTGGGAACGTCTGATGCCGGGTCTGCCGCAACGCTGGCTCTTTGTGAAGGCGTCGATTACTATCAGGCCAACGTTCATCCTTGGTACGCTCATTGCTGCCTTTGGTCCGAGCTGTGGGCTTTCCCAACATCTGCTTACCCTCGTCTTTGATCTTCTGTGTCGCTGTGCAGGTTTGGCTCGGTTGACTACCGTGGTGCTGCAGCATGGACTTTCAACTTTTTCGAGAAGTTTGATGTCGAAGTTTGCGCTCCCGCTTCTAACAATCCGTGAGTGTGCTGTCATCGCGAGCCTCTGAATCGAAAAGGTAGATGACTGATCAGCCACACACTCTTCTTCGTGTTCGTCGACTCCAGTACTATGTACATCGCAGAGACCGGATGGCCGACGGTTAGTTACGTCTTTTGACTTATTTCACCGCTGTTTGCCTCCATCTGACATATCAGTATGATCTTGAATCTTTTTGATATAGTCTTCGGACAACGCTTCCGACGTCAGTCCTTCACTCATTTTGCTTGGTCAGACACCTGATCCTCTACGTTTGTTTGGCTGACTATCTGATCTGTCGTCATCCTGGAATACAGGCGACCAACGGGGCAGGTTCGCCCGCTTCGATCGTTGGACTTCAAACCTTCATGGACGAATTCAACTGCCAAGCTAACGCGAACAACACCGAATAGTTCGTTGGCTATGTTAACTGTAGAGGCCTGCATCCCAATCATCACAGTGCCAGCGATGCTCATGCACCTTGCTTGGCTTCCGCTTTTTGTTCAGCTTCTTCTTCGAGTTCAAGGACGAGACCTGGAAAGAGATCTACGGTGGTGTCGAACCCCACTGGGGACTCTTCTACCCGTGCGTTATCCGTTCTACTCTGATGGCCCATATCCCAAATGTCCGAAGTCAGTTTAGCTAAAAACGATGGAGACAACTTGGATTTGAACAGGAACCGAACTCTCAAGGCTATCACCGTCCGTTTTGCCGTCTTCTTTTTTGCCATCTCGTGCTTGTGCTCATGCCGACTCTTGTTTCGTTCCTGGACATAGATCCCAGAGTGTGAAGTGAGCTCCCCACTGAATGGAACGGTCGCTCAGCTTGTCTTCCCCTCATCTGGATCTACGGCAGCTCAGACCTCGTCTGGAGCGTCTCCCTCGTCGACCAGCTCCACAGACGCAAGCTCTGCCTCTAGGAGCGGAACTCAGCTGGGTGCGGGACTGTCTACCGTCTTGAGTCTCAGCATGGGACTGGCCACACTCCTTCTCTGAGCATGCGCAATCTTCCAGCAACGCGGGCTCGATCGATCCACTCGTTATTCTCTACTTTATTGCATTTCACTCTCCTTTTTCACTACCACTCGATCTTTCTGCCTATCATCGCGTTTCATCTTGCCGAGAACATACCTCTGGACACTATATCGAACACACGGACTCTTTTAGAGATACATTTACCATCCACATAGCTAGCTACCCCATCTCGTTTGGCGCTCTCGAACACGATTTCAACTGAATTTGCTCAACATAGCCTTATTCCGGTAAAATCTTTCAGGACTGTATGGGGTTGTATCTCCAGTTGTTTCGCACAGTTCGACTGTCGGATCTGGAGGGAAGATTTTGACGATACGCACTTTGCTTATTATCCACAGCCCCGACAGATATACTTGGCAAAAAAGTGTTTTACACAATGGCTGTGCCATCCTTTTCCACCAAAACTTTCTGTGGCGTTGAACGGCGGCCGTCGAGCGAATGCCAACTTACCGCACTTCAAGGCGGTGCAGGGGTCAAATGAATTATATTACAACATCGAGCTAGGAACACCGCTACCTCATCTCCAATCCGTAATGAGCCACTTGAGCTTTGACTAATGAGCGGTACTGACGGCGGCCGTGAGGGCGCAACACTAACATCTTTCTGTTGAGCATCCCTTCTCTCCGACTTGCTTAAAAATGAGGTGTCTAGTAGAGAGCATGGAAGAAGCAACTTACCTTCCCTCCGATTCTCATTGACACTCGCTCGCAATTCAGCTCACCTCGGCACATACTTGAACAGGAAGAAACAGATACCTCAATCTCGAAGATGCCCTCTCACAAGGCCGAGATCAGGCTGATTAACATCATCCATGCTATCCAATTCGTTCTTACTGTCGCTGTCCTCGCCATCGGTCTGGTCAAGATGTTTATCATCAAACCGAGAACATCAAGCTCCAGATGGTTGCTCAGTGTGGTAAGCATTGACTGATGTTCTATTCTTGATAGGACGGACTGTCCAGAAGCCGACACTGATATCCTTATCGCTTGTATATAGTCTGCCAAGTCTCTGATCACACTGGCATACATAGTGTTGAGCGAGAACGTGTCCTACTTCCATCGATGGGCCAGTTTGAAGGCAAACATGATACTCAACATCTTGGAAGCCGTCTTTTGGATCGCCGCCATCGTTCTAACAACCATGGGATTGATCAATGGAGGATGTGCGGCAGGAGTCGGCTGTGGAACAACATACGCCGCCATTGCCATCGGATCCTTGCTTGCGTGAGCGGTCTTATTATATTCGAATGCATGCGATTGTCGATCATCATGAGCTGACGATCATCTCTCACCTTCTAACAGAGCTTTGGCCCTGCCGATGGCGTACCTCTCTATAAAACACTTCATGAACCGAAACAAGAATCAGTATCAAATCAATGACGATTCGAGCTCTGATGGGTCGACCCCAATGATAACGAAGAACTATGGCCATCAGGTTGTGGTCAACCCGACCTATGCGAACCATCCATCCCGTGTTTAAACATATTTTCCCCTGCCTTTCCTCGCTCCACTGAGCCTGCATAAATACTGCTATTCCCTTTTGGTCTCGTTTATAGAGATAGATAGTTATTCATGATTTTACGAGCAAATAGTTCAACAAGCTAGGACATCACCCAGATTCAGCACTAAATTTCATACAGTCGCAGATATTGGGTTTGATGAGCTCAACCTCAACCAACAACGGTCGATACATGGTCCTTCTTGGTCTTAGGTTTCCTTGGACTAGAATCTAACAACGGCCAGTGTCTTTAGAGTAGCCTATCCTTCCAAATTCTTTTTTCATTCAAGCTGTGGCCGCTTTGGAACACCGCCAGCAGAGACAACCCACCGGATTTCATGCCTTCAAAAACACACATCACGAGTCCGAGCAAATGCAGTATGTGTGATTTTTCTGCAAAATACATATCATTCTGACCTCATGATACGATACACAAAGCTGGCAAAGACATATCTAGCTACCGAGACCTGTACTACACGCTCTCAGTTGAGCCCTCCTATCCTCTCGCCCACCCGGACCAGGGTTTCCATGGCTTGCTCGCTTGATCTTCTGATGTCTTCATCCCAGGTCGTACTTCCTGTGGGCGTCACAAGGATCACCGTGCTCCCACCGTACCTGTTGACGTCGAGATCTCAAAACGAGACGATCCATGTCAGTCTATGCTGGCTAAGCATATCTCGTTTACCCTTCTAGACCTGAGCAGCGATCAGGGCAAACGATCAAGGCAGCACAGAAGCTCGGTACGTACGCGAACCAACCAAGCTCGTCTCCTTTCTCTACCTTCGTCCCTTCCTGGGTGTGCGTCCAGTTAATCGAACCAACCAGCATGGCCCCGACGGCAACGACGTACACAGTTTGGCCCGAAGGAAGATGGATAGGAAGGACCGATCTCGAGTTCTCAGTAAAGACATCCAGGTCCTCGTTAATCGCTTGCTGCGTTTCAGAAGATGGCCCCACACAACAGCACATATCAGCCCACGTAGCCACCTCCTAGACGGTCTGAACGGCGAAACACACGCAGTCGACCACAGCAGGACGCACCGGGTTTACAGTGTACAGCTTCCCTGGGATGTTTATGCTCTTTCCAAGCGTTCCAGACACTGGCGTATGGAACCGATGGTAGTCCTGTGGGGCCAGCCGGAAGACTGCAACAGCAGGACTGGGGCCGAGAGTGGAGGCAAAGGCCTCGCTCCCCAGTAGCGCAGGGATAGTAAACTGCTTTCCTTTGATCCTAGGTATCGACATCAACCAAAGACAGACGTCCAGTCGCAAACATCTTGAGACAGAGGACATCTAGTGAGATGCATCACCCATCGCGAGATCCATGCTTACCATATCCGGGTGGCATCCTCAACACACTGCCAAACAGTCAGTCGGCAGTCCGCCTGGGAGACTACCACTGCCGGGTCGGAAGGCGAAGCGATAGGTCGAGCATCCGCTCTGAGCTTCCGGTAGAAGAACTCGTTGAACGTCTGGGAACAAGGTATGTCAGACCACGTGTCAAAACGCTGAGCTTGACAGTCCTCTCAATCAGTCAGACAGATGACATACATTGTACTTGCTCAGATCAGGTTCCAAAAGATCAGAAAGCGGCAGTCCAAACTGATCGACAAACGATTGTATGTGAGGAAGAACCTGGAAGATCGAGAATCATCAGCTTCTAGTCACGTCTGACAAGACGAGCAGGTGTCTGTCCGGCTTGACTCACCTGGGGACCCATGGCATCGAACGTCTGGCCTTGTTTCACACTCTGAGCGAGTAGCAGCTTTTCGATCTTGGCCTGAGACATCAACGGATGGCCAGTCACGAAGAGTAGATGCATGCCACTGGAGGGACCACAGTTGGGTTCCATAGAGTCATGGCTCAGTCGAACGCTTTCAAGGCAAATGGGCCGAGTAGAGCGAGAGGATGTATATAGAAACTCGAGACATATCACTCACATCCGGACATAGATCGGCATCTCTTCAAAGATCCTCTCTCCTGTCGACCGGACGATCACAAAGCTACAAGGGTGGACAACCAGCGGCAGATCAGCTACGCCGGCGTCCGGTCGAGCACGGTCGCTATGTCCTTGCAAGACAGGCTTACTTTCCCATATGTTCAGAAGCAAAAAGCTGGGAAACACAAAGTCTCATCAGCAGCCAGCACAAGGGACCAAAAGACCGCCAGTACAGAAGCTATAGCAGGCGACAGACGCCTTATGGGGTCCTTCTCACCTTGTTCATATCGTCCTGGTCAAAGAACTTGGCAAGCCAGCCTCGCTTCGAGCCTCCTTCTTGAGACTGATACGAATGAGCATCGGACTCGCAGGAGTCTGTCTTGCCGGCTAGTCCAGATGTTGGCCAGGATATCGACACAAGTCACAGATCCAGCCACCAGCCGGTCAGAACTCGGTCGAGATCGATCTGACGGTACGAAGATAGGCGGTCTTGGGCAACGCGAGAACACACCTTGCTCAACGCTCTGCACACTGCCCGGCTGGACAAGATCCTCGAGGGCTGCTTGTAGTTTGACCGGGTTCTCGTCTTTGTTGGCCGTCTTGACGGTCTCATGAGAAACCGAGTTTGGAGAGGATTTAGGTTGGCCGAAGCTTGGGATGTGCATCTTGCGAGATGATTGTTCAGGCGTGAACAACAGCGAGTGCCAGAGGCCATCTCGGTCTGGCGATGTTGACCGGTCGCGGCGAATGCAATAGTGACGTCAACCGAGATACGCTTCATGCCAGTCGCGACGGATGAAGTTCGCCTGTTTTTCTACTCAACTCCTTCGACTTGGTTTTCTATCTAGTAGAAAACACATTCTGTCTCAGTTTCTGCCCGAACATCTGTACACTGTTGCACCGGAAGCGATGTCCGAATATGAGCTAGCTAGACAGGAAAACATCAGAGCCAACCAGCTTCTGCTAGCGTCGCTAGGTATAGATCCCGTTCAGGTAGATGCTGCTATTTTGTGTCGTTCCCGTAATCGTCTATGTTGCTGATCTCTCGCTTCCCATGCTGCATACGGCTCGATCATCAGACGAAGCCAGCTCCAACACCGAAGGCTGAGCCTGATGGAAAACCAAAGAACCGAAGGCCGGCTCGATCCAAGCCGTATGAGCGAGCTCGAGCAGTCCCCATTCGACAGTCAGCCCGAATATCTGCTCTCGATGCGCCTATATACTCAGACCACCTTTCTATCGCTGCATCGATGGATGACAAGCAGGGCAGTATTCGCCGGGTTTACTCAGACTCACCTCCTGCAGTAAGAAAGGCGATCCGGCAGCTACCTCGAGCGCCTTCTCCGTATGTTGAGGACGATGTCGACTACTCGATCGTCGCGCCTCAACCTGCGAGAGACGACGACGGGACATTCCGTTTCGAGGCTGGCTACGAAGGCTTCACACCAAACATGGCTCCGTGGGAGATGCTTCGAGAGGGAAGCTTTGGTGGATCTTACTGGAGGTAAGTTCTGTACTACTCAGACTACCGTGCTTTGGTCGATGTCTGTCTCAAGCTTTCCTCTATTCTACAAAGAGAGTTCTACTCATCCGTCCTTCGGCGAACCGTACCGGCGGACTACGACTCGCTTCCGGACGAATGGTATGAAGGCCTCGATGGTGAGAAAGCAAGCATCATAGATATGGCAGTGTGTATAGTATGTGATCTGACGTGTGTTTATATTTGCGATCTGATGATGTGACCCGATCTGATTCGTCCTGATTTCAACTGATTCGACCGGACGGCTCACTTGTTGTGACAGCTGACCAGCTTCTTTGTTCGCAAACATACCGTCCAGAAGTAAACAAGTACGGCGTGAAAGCATCACAGTCAATAGAAGACTGGGAAAAGCAAGGGTCAGTCCTCCTGCTTTCTTTGTGTTCGTTGTCGGAAGGTGAGCTGAGTTTTGCCTTGTCATGCTATGCCATGTCATGTCACGTCTATAACAGATGGATCCGACCTCAAGACCCTCGTGGCTGGTTTCAGGTGAGCCCAACTGCTCCCGATGTGCATCGCGTCTTTCTTCCAGTACATCGCGTTTTGCCTTTAGTACATGCTGATGACCCCAATGGTTGCCTCGCTGAACATCTTAGTGGTACTGCCGTTTCTTCCTAGGACGTCGGACCGCCGATGACGTGCGTCAGATAGGCCGATGGAATGGGTGCGCAGGCCCCAGAGGCCGGTTCAAGACGAGTCTGGTGAGAAAAGGTAGGTAGACCAACACGACCTACTTGTCTGATATCCATCTCCTCTCACGCTGATCCACCGGTCTGCTGGTCGTCTGGTTTGTTCCACAACTTGACATGTCTGTTCTTGGTACTCATACAACACCTGGCCTTGTCGACAGCCGCATCCCACTCCCAACATGACGATGCATGGGATGATCCCGAGATCGCACCCATCCTGAGGCAGACGCTGCAACACTGTGAGTGCCTGCTGCCTCGAGACTCTTGTGTAAGCTCCTCTGCATACCGGCCATGGCTGACAGGATGTGTCTGGCCGTCTCCATAGGGGGTGTCGTGCTCACTCGGGAGGCTTTCGATGCCTATCTCGATCCATCAGCCTGATGAGCCTGCGTCGGACGGCCTGAGTCAGACAGCTTGACTGTCTGTGGACACTCTCATCCAGATCACAGCGAGCGTTTGTCGTCCGCCCGGCCATGTCGCCAGTCGAGGTGGACGGCGTCTACATGTGTGTGTGTGTGTGTGAGTGTGTGTGTGTGTGTGAGTGTGTGTGTGTGTGAGTGTGTGTGAGTGTGTGTGAGTGTGTGAGTGTGTGTGAGTGTGTGTGTGTGTGTGTGTATCTCTGTATCCTTCTATCCTTGTATCGATATCTTTCAGTAGCTTTGTGCTTCTGTATCACCGTGCCACTGAGTCACTATGTCTTCGTGTCGTTCGGCGTCTCCCTATGTGTCCGGGCACAAATGTGTGGTCATACACTTTTTTGCCTCAGTGTCTGCCTGTGAACACTGCTCGGATGGAGTGAATATGTTGAGCAAGAAAAGCAGAAACGAAAGGGCGCAAGAACAGGACACCAAAAAATCTGACCGTAGGGTGAATTGAACACCCGTCGTCCGCGACTTTGCGTTTCGGTTGAAGAACCACAAGCGGAAGTACTAACCACTATACTATACGATCTTGTTGTGAAGGTCGGCGCTTGCATGCAACAACGGCAGCTTGCGAGAGATCGCTTGTTGGATGTTGGGTGTTCAGCAGTCTTGACATTCTATTATCTGTAATTTGTTAATCCCCCTTTCTATCAGGCAACACCCTCCGTTTCTTTCTGCGCAGTGTTCCCAGGGTCTCTCTCCGCAAAGCTATAGGCTTTCTAACTCGTTTTCCTCTATTTCCCTGGTTTCACGATCCGTCCTCACTGAGACAGCTGGGTGGTATGTATGCGTTTTTGAGGTATCAATGAGGACGTGGCTTCGAACGCGTGCCAGAACGAAAAGTCCATTTTTATCCTTCTATCTCAGTGAAACTCCTACAAGGCTTTTGTGATCTGTCTCTTCATTTTGTTTCATTTTATTTCGTTTTATTTCATTTTATTTCATTTTATTTCATTTTATTTCATTTTATTTCATTTTATTTCATTTTATTTCATTTTATTTCATTTCATTTCATTTCATTTCATTTTTCTTTTCTTTGCTCACTCTCTTCGATTTTAACTCAACACCCCTCACTCAGCCCTTTTCTACACTGTACATGTGCGAGCCAGTCTCTTTGTCGGTATCAACGCAAGTGTTGTGGTGGTAGACAAGGCTCATACCTATCTGATTCTCTCGGCGCTCGCATCCGGTCTGTCCATTGCCCCGCTGCGAACACCATCCTTCTAAGACCTGACCGAGCTGTACTAGCATAATCGTCGACAAGTAGCCTGTGCAGTCAGTCAGTGTCCTACAGGTACTCGGTGGACGGGTGGAGATGGACCGTGCTCGAAGAAGGGACTGACTCATTTCATTGATGACACACCATTGAACCTCGCGATCTCCTCATGGTCGGAATCGGCCAGATCACTCTTGGCAAGTATCTTTCTCAGCACGGGAGCTTTTGCCGACCCATAGTCGCTGATGTGGTCAAACTCGCCGTTCGCTAGTGTCTTCTTGACGGCAGCGTACTCTTCGAGAAGGTCTCGGTCAGTCAGCAACACCCTTCGGACCGCCAGATGGTTCTTGAGAGAGACCCCGGTTGGGATGTTCAGGTGGACTGCTCTTCTCACACCGCCGTCTTCGGTCGGCGCACCACCGCCCGAGTCATGGGTGTGCTTGTTGTACCTGAAGGAGGCTCTGTCGATGTTAGGGGGTTAGGGTTGGGTTAGGGTTAGGGTTTTAGATTCATAGATAGTTCTTTTAGCAAGGTCTGGTTGTAGCGAGCAGAAAGAAGAAAGAAAGAGGACCGACAGGTGTAGGAGGTGTAGGAGGTGTAGGAGGTGTACGCTAAGGGGAGGTAAGGGGAGGTAGGAGGAAGAGGGGAAGAAGTAGAAATGGAAGTAGAAGTAAGGATAGAAATAGAGAAAGAGGTAAAGAATAAAGTAGGATAAAATGAAGAAGAAGGAAGTAAAGAGATCGAAACAGAAGTAGAAACAGAAGTAGAAGTAGAAAGAGAGAAATAGAGTAAGATGGAAGGAAACAAGATAAGACGAAAAGAAAACGAGATAAGATGGAAAGGAAAGAAGATAAGATAGAAAGAAAGAAAGAAAGAAAGAAAGAAAGAAAGAGAAAGAGATGCAAACTGCAAGTTGATCATCAACAACCATCATCATGAAGTAAATCTCACAACGAAACACGCAACAGAACGACTCCTTCTCGCTTCCATCCATTCTCTATCACTTCCGTCCACTTCCGTCCACTTCCATCCACTTCCATCCACTTCCATCCACTTCCGTCCACTTCCGTCCACCTCGACTTTGTTCAGAACTGCCAGTGGGCAGCCCTGGCAGACAACAGGACGACAGCAAGATGACTGAGAAGACGGCCAGCGGCAGACGGACCGAGGTGCTTGGTCCACCGGTCGATCAGCTCGTTCGCCCGGCAGTCGATCGCCCCGCCGGTGGTGAGGATGAAGGGCTCGAAGGGAAGATAGATCCGGTTCGCATAGGTCTGTACCTTTTCTTTTGCTTTCCCGTCCAGGATCGCGACGACCGCTTGGTGGGCTGGGTCGAGCTGGACACCGGGCGGGTCGTTCCGTCTGGCGAACCGAGTGGCAAAGGCTGATCTGTTTTGTTTGGCGGCCTGTGGGTACAGATGGGTCCGTCTGGCGATCTCTCGTGCGGCGTCGGATGCGATCGAGACTACAGCGACGTCGATCTCGACGACACCGTCGGGCGAAGTGATCCGGAGATCGGTCCGCATGGAGGTGCCAGGGACAAGTGGTTCGTTCTCTACGTTGAACATGCTGTTCGCAGCGAGCGACTTGTGTACTAACCGCTTGATGTTGCCGTGTCTAGCGAGGGTGTCTGGGTTGCGGCCGTGGCAGACCTCGTCGTGTCCGTAGTGGTTCTGGTGGTGGCAGCTGTTGCAGAGGTCGGACCGGCCGGGGCAGAAGGTGAGGAAGTGGAGACCGGCGGCGATGTGGACGTCTCTGAGGGAGAGCGAGGAGGTGAAGGGGATGATGTTGAGCCATCTGCGGCCGAGGAACGTCGCGTTTTCAGCCAGTGAGTCCTGTTGATGCTGTGAGAGCTGAGAAAGGAGAATGCTCAGCTTGTGTTCGACCATGCTGTTTGTTCTAGCCCTTTGGGACATTGGCTGGACGTCCGACATGTCAAAGCCGCCGAGGATGGGTGCGATGATGGTGTCTGCTGCCTCGTTTGCGGCCTGATAGGCGAGTGGGGCGACGTCGGCGAACGAGAGCACACCGAGGCCGCCGAACCGGGTGGGGAGCTGGATGATGGCTCTGTCGGTGTCGAGTCGACGGGGAGAGTTCCGGATGAGGAGAACCGCCTCGGTGAGTGCGTCGTCTAGTGCAGTCCATGGGTGATCGAGATCTGACGTGTCTAGTGTTCGTTGGAGGTGCCGCAGGTTCATCTGGACGCATCGACGGAGAAGCAAGAGACCGTGCTGGTAGTGGAGGCTGGGCAGTTTCCGGATGATGGCAAGCTCGTGGTGGATCTTAGGGTTAGGGTCTTAGATTCATAGATAGTTCTTTTAGCAAGGTCTGGTTGTAGCGAGCAGAAAGAAGAAAGAAAGAGGACCGACAGGTGTAGGAGGTGTACGCTAAGGGGAGGTAGGAGGAAGGTTAGGGTCTTAGATTCATAGATAGTTCTTTTAGCAAGGTCTGGTTGTAGCGAGCAGAAAGAAGAAAGAAAGAGGACCGACAGGTGTAGGAGGTGTAGGAGGTGTAGGAGGTGTAGGAGGTGTAGGAGGTGTACGCTAAGGGGAGGTAAGGGGAGGTAGGAGGAAGAGGGGAAGAAGTAGAAATGGAAGTAGAAGTAAAGGAAGAAATAGAAGTAGAAGTAAGGATAGAAATAGAAGTAGAAGTAAAGATAGAAATAGAGAAAGAGGTAAAGAATAAAGTAGGATAAAATGAAGAAGAAGGAAGTAAAGAGATCGAAACAGAAGTAGAAACAGAAGTAGAAGTAGAAAGAGAGAAATAGAGTAAGATGGAAGGAAACAAGATAAGACGAAAAGAAAACGAGATAAGATGGAAAGAAAGAAAGAAAGAAAAGAAGATAAGATAGAAAGAAAAGAAAGAAAGAAAGAAGAAAGAGAAAGAGATGCAAACTGCAAGTTGATCATCGACCACCATCATCATGAAGTAAATCTCACAACGAAACACGCAACAGAACGACTCCTTCTCGCTTCCATCCATTCTCTATCACTTCCGTCCACTTCCATCCACTTCCATCCACTTCCGTCCACCTCGACTTTGTTCAGAACTGCCAGTGGGCAGCCCTGGCAGACAACAGGACGACAGCAAGATGACTGAGAAGACGGCCAGCGGCAGACGGACCGAGGTGCTTGGTCCACCGGTCGATCAGCTCGTTCGCCCGGCAGTCGATCGCCCCGCCGGTGGTGAGGATGAAGGGCTCGAAGGGAAGATAGATCCGGTTCGCATAGGTCTGTACCTTTTCATTTGCTTTCCCGTCCAGGATCGCGACGACCGCTTGGTGGGCTGGGTCGAGCTGGACACCGGGCGGGTCGTTCCGTCTGGCGAACCGAGTGGCAAAGGCTGATCTGTTTTGTTTGGCGGCCTGTGGGTACAGATGGGTCCGTCTGGCGATCTCTCGTGCGGCGTCGGATGCGATCGAGACTACAGCGACGTCGATCTCGACGACACCGTCGGGCGAAGTGATCCGGAGATCGGTCCGCATGGAGGTGCCAGGGACAAGTGGTTCGTTCTCTACGTTGAACATGCTGTTCGCAGCGAGCGACTTGTGTACTAACCGCTTGATGTTGCCGTGTCTAGCGAGGGTGTCTGGGTTGCGGCCGTGGCAGACCTCGTCGTGTCCGTAGTGGTTCTGGTGGTGGCAGCTGTTGCAGAGGTCGGACCGGCCGGGGCAGAAGGTGAGGAAGTGGAGACCGGCGGCGATGTGGACGTCTCTGAGGGAGAGCGAGGAGGTGAAGGGGATGATGTTGAGCCATCTGCGGCCGAGGAACGTCGCGTTTTCAGCCAGTGAGTCCTGTTGATGCTGTGAGAGCTGAGAAAGGAGAATGCTCAGCTTGTGTTCGACCATGCTGTTTGTTCTAGCCCTTTGGGACATTGGCTGGACGTCCGACATGTCAAAGCCGCCGAGGATGGGTGCGATGATGGTGTCTGCTGCCTCGTTTGCGGCCTGATAGGCGAGTGGGGCGACGTCGGCGAACGAGAGCACACCGAGGCCGCCGAACCGGGTGGGGAGCTGGATGATGGCTCTGTCGGTGTCGAGTCGACGGGGAGAGTTCCGGATGAGGAGAACCGCCTCGGTGAGTGCGTCGTCTAGTGCAGTCCATGGGTGATCGAGATCTGACGTGTCTAGTGTTCGTTGGAGGTGCCGCAGGTTCATCTGGACGCATCGACGGAGAAGCAAGAGACCGTGCTGGTAGTGGAGGCTGGGCAGTTTCCGGATGATGGCAAGCTCGTGGTGGATCTTAGGGTTAGGGTCTTAGATTCATAGATAGTTCTTTTAGCAAGGTCTGGTTGTAGCGAGCAGAAAGAAGAAAGAAAGAGGACCGACAGGTGTAGGAGGTGTACGCTAAGGGGAGGTAGGAGGAAGGTTAGGGTTAGGGTTAGGGTTTTAGATTCATAGATAGTTCTTTTAGCAAGGTCTGGTTGTAGCGAGCAGGAAGAAGAAAGAAAGAGGACCGACAGGTGTAGGAGGTGTAGGAGGTGTAGGAGGTGTACGCTAAGGGGAGGTAAGGGGAGGTAGGAGGAAGAGGGGAAGAAGTAGAAATGGAAGTAGAAGTAAAGGAAGAAATAGAAGTAGAAGTAAGGATAGAAATAGAAGTAGAAGTAAAGATAGAAATAGAGAAAGAGGTAAAGAATAAAGTAGGATAAAATGAAGAAGAAGGAAGTAAAGAGATCGAAACAGAAGTAGAAACAGAAGTAGAAGTAGAAAGAGAGAAATAGAGTAAGATGGAAGGAAACAAGATAAGACGAAAAGAAAACGAGATAAGATGGAAAGAAAGAAAGAAAGAAAAGAAGATAAGATAGAAAGAAAAGAAAGAAAGAAAGAAGAAAGAGAAAGAGATGCAAACTGCAAGTTGATCATCGACCACCATCATCATGAAGTAAATCTCACAACGAAACACGCAACAGAACGACTCCTTCTCGCTTCCATCCATTCTCTATCACTTCCGTCCACTTCCATCCACTTCCGTCCACCTCGACTTTGTTCAGAACTGCCAGTGGGCAGCCCTGGCAGACAACAGGACGACAGCAAGATGACTGAGAAGACGGCCAGCGGCAGACGGACCGAGGTGCTTGGTCCACCGGTCGATCAGCTCGTTCGCCCGGCAGTCGATCGCCCCGCCGGTGGTGAGGATGAAGGGCTCGAAGGGAAGATAGATCCGGTTCGCATAGGTCTGTACCTTTTCTTTTGCTTTCCCGTCCAGGATCGCGACGACCGCTTGGTGGGCTGGGTCGAGCTGGACACCGGGCGGGTCGTTCCGTCTGGCGAACCGAGTGGCAAAGGCTGATCTGTTTTGTTTGGCGGCCTGTGGGTACAGATGGGTCCGTCTGGCGATCTCTCGTGCGGCGTCGGATGCGATCGAGACTACAGCGACGTCGATCTCGACGACACCGTCGGGCGAAGTGATCCGGAGATCGGTCCGCATGGAGGTGCCAGGGACAAGTGGTTCGTTCTCTACGTTGAACATGCTGTTCGCAGCGAGCGACTTGTGTACTAACCGCTTGATGTTGCCGTGTCTAGCGAGGGTGTCTGGGTTGCGGCCGTGGCAGACCTCGTCGTGTCCGTAGTGGTTCTGGTGGTGGCAGCTGTTGCAGAGGTCGGACCGGCCGGGGCAGAAGGTGAGGAAGTGGAGACCGGCGGCGATGTGGACGTCTCTGAGGGAGAGCGAGGAGGTGAAGGGGATGATGTTGAGCCATCTGCGGCCGAGGAACGTCGCGTTTTCAGCCAGTGAGTCCTGTTGATGCTGTGAGAGCTGAGAAAGGAGAATGCTCAGCTTGTGTTCGACCATGCTGTTTGTTCTAGCCCTTTGGGACATTGGCTGGACGTCCGACATGTCAAAGCCGCCGAGGATGGGTGCGATGATGGTGTCTGCTGCCTCGTTTGCGGCCTGATAGGCGAGTGGGGCGACGTCGGCGAACGAGAGCACACCGAGGCCGCCGAACCGGGTGGGGAGCTGGATGATGGCTCTGTCGGTGTCGAGTCGACGGGGAGAGTTCCGGATGAGGAGAACCGCCTCGGTGAGTGCGTCGTCTAGTGCAGTCCATGGGTGATCGAGATCTGACGTGTCTAGTGTTCGTTGGAGGTGCCGCAGGTTCATCTGGACGCATCGACGGAGAAGCAAGAGACCGTGCTGGTAGTGGAGGCTGGGCAGTTTCCGGATGATGGCAAGCTCGTGGTGGATCTTAGGGTTAGGGTCTTAGATTCATAGATAGTTCTTTTAGCAAGGTCTGGTTGTAGCGAGCAGAAAGAAGAAAGAAAGAGGACCGACAGGTGTAGGAGGTGTACGCTAAGGGGAGGTAGGAGGAAGGTTAGGGTTAGGGTTAGGGTTTTAGATTCATAGATAGTTCTTTTAGCAAGGTCTGGTTGTAGCGAGCAGGAAGAAGAAAGAAAGAGGACCGACAGGTGTAGGAGGTGTAGGAGGTGTAGGAGGTGTACGCTAAGGGGAGGTAAGGGGAGGTAGGAGGAAGAGGGGAAGAAGTAGAAATGGAAGTAGAAGTAAAGGAAGAAATAGAAGTAGAAGTAAGGATAGAAATAGAAGTAGAAGTAAAGATAGAAATAGAGAAAGAGGTAAAGAATAAAGTAGGATAAAATGAAGAAGAAGGAAGTAAAGAGATCGAAACAGAAGTAGAAACAGAAGTAGAAGTAGAAAGAGAGAAATAGAGTAAGATGGAAGGAAACAAGATAAGACGAAAAGAAAACGAGATAAGATGGAAAGAAAGAAAGAAAGAAAAGAAGATAAGATAGAAAGAAAAGAAAGAAAGAAAGAAGAAAGAGAAAGAGATGCAAACTGCAAGTTGATCATCGACCACCATCATCATGAAGTAAATCTCACAACGAAACACACAACAGAACGACTCCTTCTCGCTTCCATCCATTCTCTATCACTTCCGTCCACTTCCGTCCACCTCGACTTTGTTCAGAACTGCCAGTGGGCAGCCCTGGCAGACAACAGGACGACAGCAAGATGACTGAGAAGACGGCCAGCGGCAGACGGACCGAGGTGCTTGGTCCACCGGTCGATCAGCTCGTTCGCCCGGCAGTCGATCGCCCCGCCGGTGGTGAGGATGAAGGGCTCGAAGGGAAGATAGATCCGGTTCGCATAGGTCTGTACCTTTTCTTTTGCTTTCCCGTCCAGGATCGCGACGACCGCTTGGTGGGCTGGGTCGAGCTGGACACCGGGCGGGTCGTTCCGTCTGGCGAACCGAGTGGCAAAGGCTGATCTGTTTTGTTTGGCGGCCTGTGGGTACAGATGGGTCCGTCTGGCGATCTCTCGTGCGGCGTCGGATGCGATCGAGACTACAGCGACGTCGATCTCGACGACACCGTCGGGCGAAGTGATCCGGAGATCGGTCCGCATGGAGGTGCCAGGGACAAGTGGTTCGTTCTCTACGTTGAACATGCTGTTCGCAGCGAGCGACTTGTGTACTAACCGCTTGATGTTGCCGTGTCTAGCGAGGGTGTCTGGGTTGCGGCCGTGGCAGACCTCGTCGTGTCCGTAGTGGTTCTGGTGGTGGCAGCTGTTGCAGAGGTCGGACCGGCCGGGGCAGAAGGTGAGGAAGTGGAGACCGGCGGCGATGTGGACGTCTCTGAGGGAGAGCGAGGAGGTGAAGGGGATGATGTTGAGCCATCTGCGGCCGAGGAACGTCGCGTTTTCAGCCAGTGAGTCCTGTTGATGCTGTGAGAGCTGAGAAAGGAGAATGCTCAGCTTGTGTTCGACCATGCTGTTTGTTCTAGCCCTTTGGGACATTGGCTGGACGTCCGACATGTCAAAGCCGCCGAGGATGGGTGCGATGATGGTGTCTGCTGCCTCGTTTGCGGCCTGATAGGCGAGTGGGGCGACGTCGGCGAACGAGAGCACACCGAGGCCGCCGAACCGGGTGGGGAGCTGGATGATGGCTCTGTCGGTGTCGAGTCGACGGGGAGAGTTCCGGATGAGGAGAACCGCCTCGGTGAGTGCGTCGTCTAGTGCAGTCCATGGGTGATCGAGATCTGACGTGTCTAGTGTTCGTTGGAGGTGCCGCAGGTTCATCTGGACGCATCGACGGAGAAGCAAGAGACCGTGCTGGTAGTGGAGGCTGGGCAGTTTCCGGATGATGGCAAGCTCGTGGTGGATCTTAGGGTTAGGGTCTTAGATTCATAGATAGTTCTTTTAGCAAGGTCTGGTTGTAGCGAGCAGAAAGAAGAAAGAAAGAGGACCGACAGGTGTAGGAGGTGTACGCTAAGGGGAGGTAGGAGGAAGGTTAGGGTTAGGGTTAGGGTTTTAGATTCATAGATAGTTCTTTTAGCAAGGTCTGGTTGTAGCGAGCAGGAAGAAGAAAGAAAGAGGACCGACAGGTGTAGGAGGTGTAGGAGGTGTAGGAGGTGTACGCTAAGGGGAGGTAAGGGGAGGTAGGAGGAAGAGGGGAAGAAGTAGAAATGGAAGTAGAAGTAAAGGAAGAAATAGAAGTAGAAGTAAGGATAGAAATAGAAGTAGAAGTAAAGATAGAAATAGAGAAAGAGGTAAAGAATAAAGTAGGATAAAATGAAGAAGAAGGAAGTAAAGAGATCGAAACAGAAGTAGAAACAGAAGTAGAAGTAGAAAGAGAGAAATAGAGTAAGATGGAAGGAAACAAGATAAGACGAAAAGAAAACGAGATAAGATGGAAAGAAAGAAAGAAAGAAAAGAAGATAAGATAGAAAGAAAAGAAAGAAAGAAAGAAGAAAGAGAAAGAGATGCAAACTGCAAGTTGATCATCAACAACCATCATCATGAAGTAAATCTCACAACGAAACACGCAACAGAACGACTCCTTCTCGCTTCCATCCACTTCCGTCCACCTCGACTTTGTTCAGAACTGCCAGTGGGCAGCCCTGGCAGACAACAGGACGACAGCAAGATGACTGAGAAGACGGCCAGCGGCAGACGGACCGAGGTGCTTGGTCCACCGGTCGATCAGCTCGTTCGCCCGGCAGTCGATCGCCCCGCCGGTGGTGAGGATGAAGGGCTCGAAGGGAAGATAGATCCGGTTCGCATAGGTCTGTACCTTTTCTTTTGCTTTCCCGTCCAGGATCGCGACGACCGCTTGGTGGGCTGGGTCGAGCTGGACACCGGGCGGGTCGTTCCGTCTGGCGAACCGAGTGGCAAAGGCTGATCTGTTTTGTTTGGCGGCCTGTGGGTACAGATGGGTCCGTCTGGCGATCTCTCGTGCGGCGTCGGATGCGATCGAGACTACAGCGACGTCGATCTCGACGACACCGTCGGGCGAAGTGATCCGGAGATCGGTCCGCATGGAGGTGCCAGGGACAAGTGGTTCGTTCTCTACGTTGAACATGCTGTTCGCAGCGAGCGACTTGTGTACTAACCGCTTGATGTTGCCGTGTCTAGCGAGGGTGTCTGGGTTGCGGCCGTGGCAGACCTCGTCGTGTCCGTAGTGGTTCTGGTGGTGGCAGCTGTTGCAGAGGTCGGACCGGCCGGGGCAGAAGGTGAGGAAGTGGAGACCGGCGGCGATGTGGACGTCTCTGAGGGAGAGCGAGGAGGTGAAGGGGATGATGTTGAGCCATCTGCGGCCGAGGAACGTCGCGTTTTCAGCCAGTGAGTCCTGTTGATGCTGTGAGAGCTGAGAAAGGAGAATGCTCAGCTTGTGTTCGACCATGCTGTTTGTTCTAGCCCTTTGGGACATTGGCTGGACGTCCGACATGTCAAAGCCGCCGAGGATGGGTGCGATGATGGTGTCTGCTGCCTCGTTTGCGGCCTGATAGGCGAGTGGGGCGACGTCGGCGAACGAGAGCACACCGAGGCCGCCGAACCGGGTGGGGAGCTGGATGATGGCTCTGTCGGTGTCGAGTCGACGGGGAGAGTTCCGGATGAGGAGAACCGCCTCGGTGAGTGCGTCGTCTAGTGCAGTCCATGGGTGATCGAGATCTGACGTGTCTAGTGTTCGTTGGAGGTGCCGCAGGTTCATCTGGACGCATCGACGGAGAAGCAAGAGACCGTGCTGGTAGTGGAGGCTGGGCAGTTTCCGGATGATGGCAAGCTCGTGGTGGATCTTAGGGTTAGGGTCTTAGATTCATAGATAGTTCTTTTAGCAAGGTCTGGTTGTAGCGAGCAGAAAGAAGAAAGAAAGAGGACCGACAGGTGTAGGAGGTGTACGCTAAGGGGAGGTAGGAGGAAGGTTAGGGTTAGGGTTAGGGTTTTAGATTCATAGATAGTTCTTTTAGCAAGGTCTGGTTGTAGCGAGCAGGAAGAAGAAAGAAAGAGGACCGACAGGTGTAGGAGGTGTAGGAGGTGTAGGAGGTGTACGCTAAGGGGAGGTAAGGGGAGGTAGGAGGAAGAGGGGAAGAAGTAGAAATGGAAGTAGAAGTAAAGGAAGAAATAGAAGTAGAAGTAAGGATAGAAATAGAAGTAGAAGTAAAGATAGAAATAGAGAAAGAGGTAAAGAATAAAGTAGGATAAAATGAAGAAGAAGGAAGTAAAGAGATCGAAACAGAAGTAGAAACAGAAGTAGAAGTAGAAAGAGAGAAATAGAGTAAGATGGAAGGAAACAAGATAAGACGAAAAGAAAACGAGATAAGATGGAAAGAAAGAAAGAAAGAAAAGAAGATAAGATAGAAAGAAAAGAAAGAAAGAAAGAAGAAAGAGAAAGAGATGCAAACTGCAAGTTGATCATCGACCACCATCATCATGAAGTAAATCTCACAACGAAACACGCAACAGAACGACTCCTTCTCGCTTCCATCCATTCTCTATCACTTCCGTCCACTTCCATCCACTTCCGTCCACCTCGACTTTGTTCAGAACTGCCAGTGGGCAGCCCTGGCAGACAACAGGACGACAGCAAGATGACTGAGAAGACGGCCAGCGGCAGACGGACCGAGGTGCTTGGTCCACCGGTCGATCAGCTCGTTCGCCCGGCAGTCGATCGCCCCGCCGGTGGTGAGGATGAAGGGCTCGAAGGGAAGATAGATCCGGTTCGCATAGGTCTGTACCTTTTCTTTTGCTTTCCCGTCCAGGATCGCGACGACCGCTTGGTGGGCTGGGTCGAGCTGGACACCGGGCGGGTCGTTCCGTCTGGCGAACCGAGTGGCAAAGGCTGATCTGTTTTGTTTGGCGGCCTGTGGGTACAGATGGGTCCGTCTGGCGATCTCTCGTGCGGCGTCGGATGCGATCGAGACTACAGCGACGTCGATCTCGACGACACCGTCGGGCGAAGTGATCCGGAGATCGGTCCGCATGGAGGTGCCAGGGACAAGTGGTTCGTTCTCTACGTTGAACATGCTGTTCGCAGCGAGCGACTTGTGTACTAACCGCTTGATGTTGCCGTGTCTAGCGAGGGTGTCTGGGTTGCGGCCGTGGCAGACCTCGTCGTGTCCGTAGTGGTTCTGGTGGTGGCAGCTGTTGCAGAGGTCGGACCGGCCGGGGCAGAAGGTGAGGAAGTGGAGACCGGCGGCGATGTGGACGTCTCTGAGGGAGAGCGAGGAGGTGAAGGGGATGATGTTGAGCCATCTGCGGCCGAGGAACGTCGCGTTTTCAGCCAGTGAGTCCTGTTGATGCTGTGAGAGCTGAGAAAGGAGAATGCTCAGCTTGTGTTCGACCATGCTGTTTGTTCTAGCCCTTTGGGACATTGGCTGGACGTCCGACATGTCAAAGCCGCCGAGGATGGGTGCGATGATGGTGTCTGCTGCCTCGTTTGCGGCCTGATAGGCGAGTGGGGCGACGTCGGCGAACGAGAGCACACCGAGGCCGCCGAACCGGGTGGGGAGCTGGATGATGGCTCTGTCGGTGTCGAGTCGACGGGGAGAGTTCCGGATGAGGAGAACCGCCTCGGTGAGTGCGTCGTCTAGTGCAGTCCATGGGTGATCGAGATCTGACGTGTCTAGTGTTCGTTGGAGGTGCCGCAGGTTCATCTGGACGCATCGACGGAGAAGCAAGAGACCGTGCTGGTAGTGGAGGCTGGGCAGTTTCCGGATGATGGCAAGCTCGTGGTGGATCTTAGGGTTAGGGTCTTAGATTCATAGATAGTTCTTTTAGCAAGGTCTGGTTGTAGCGAGCAGAAAGAAGAAAGAAAGAGGACCGACAGGTGTAGGAGGTGTACGCTAAGGGGAGGTAGGAGGAAGGTTAGGGTTAGGGTTAGGGTTTTAGATTCATAGATAGTTCTTTTAGCAAGGTCTGGTTGTAGCGAGCAGGAAGAAGAAAGAAAGAGGACCGACAGGTGTAGGAGGTGTAGGAGGTGTAGGAGGTGTACGCTAAGGGGAGGTAAGGGGAGGTAGGAGGAAGAGGGGAAGAAGTAGAAATGGAAGTAGAAGTAAAGGAAGAAATAGAAGTAGAAGTAAGGATAGAAATAGAAGTAGAAGTAAAGATAGAAATAGAGAAAGAGGTAAAGAATAAAGTAGGATAAAATGAAGAAGAAGGAAGTAAAGAGATCGAAACAGAAGTAGAAACAGAAGTAGAAGTAGAAAGAGAGAAATAGAGTAAGATGGAAGGAAACAAGATAAGACGAAAAGAAAACGAGATAAGATGGAAAGAAAGAAAGAAAGAAAAGAAGATAAGATAGAAAGAAAAGAAAGAAAGAAAGAAGAAAGAGAAAGAGATGCAAACTGCAAGTTGATCATCGACCACCATCATCATGAAGTAAATCTCACAACGAAACACGCAACAGAACGACTCCTTCTCGCTTCCATCCATTCTCTATCACTTCCGTCCACTTCCATCCACTTCCGTCCACCTCGACTTTGTTCAGAACTGCCAGTGGGCAGCCCTGGCAGACAACAGGACGACAGCAAGATGACTGAGAAGACGGCCAGCGGCAGACGGACCGAGGTGCTTGGTCCACCGGTCGATCAGCTCGTTCGCCCGGCAGTCGATCGCCCCGCCGGTGGTGAGGATGAAGGGCTCGAAGGGAAGATAGATCCGGTTCGCATAGGTCTGTACCTTTTCTTTTGCTTTCCCGTCCAGGATCGCGACGACCGCTTGGTGGGCTGGGTCGAGCTGGACACCGGGCGGGTCGTTCCGTCTGGCGAACCGAGTGGCAAAGGCTGATCTGTTTTGTTTGGCGGCCTGTGGGTACAGATGGGTCCGTCTGGCGATCTCTCGTGCGGCGTCGGATGCGATCGAGACTACAGCGACGTCGATCTCGACGACACCGTCGGGCGAAGTGATCCGGAGATCGGTCCGCATGGAGGTGCCAGGGACAAGTGGTTCGTTCTCTACGTTGAACATGCTGTTCGCAGCGAGCGACTTGTGTACTAACCGCTTGATGTTGCCGTGTCTAGCGAGGGTGTCTGGGTTGCGGCCGTGGCAGACCTCGTCGTGTCCGTAGTGGTTCTGGTGGTGGCAGCTGTTGCAGAGGTCGGACCGGCCGGGGCAGAAGGTGAGGAAGTGGAGACCGGCGGCGATGTGGACGTCTCTGAGGGAGAGCGAGGAGGTGAAGGGGATGATGTTGAGCCATCTGCGGCCGAGGAACGTCGCGTTTTCAGCCAGTGAGTCCTGTTGATGCTGTGAGAGCTGAGAAAGGAGAATGCTCAGCTTGTGTTCGACCATGCTGTTTGTTCTAGCCCTTTGGGACATTGGCTGGACGTCCGACATGTCAAAGCCGCCGAGGATGGGTGCGATGATGGTGTCTGCTGCCTCGTTTGCGGCCTGATAGGCGAGTGGGGCGACGTCGGCGAACGAGAGCACACCGAGGCCGCCGAACCGGGTGGGGAGCTGGATGATGGCTCTGTCGGTGTCGAGTCGACGGGGAGAGTTCCGGATGAGGAGAACCGCCTCGGTGAGTGCGTCGTCTAGTGCAGTCCATGGGTGATCGAGATCTGACGTGTCTAGTGTTCGTTGGAGGTGCCGCAGGTTCATCTGGACGCATCGACGGAGAAGCAAGAGACCGTGCTGGTAGTGGAGGCTGGGCAGTTTCCGGATGATGGCAAGCTCGTGGTGGATCTTAGGGTTAGGGTCTTAGATTCATAGATAGTTCTTTTAGCAAGGTCTGGTTGTAGCGAGCAGAAAGAAGAAAGAAAGAGGACCGACAGGTGTAGGAGGTGTACGCTAAGGGGAGGTAGGAGGAAGGTTAGGGTTAGGGTTAGGGTTTTAGATTCATAGATAGTTCTTTTAGCAAGGTCTGGTTGTAGCGAGCAGGAAGAAGAAAGAAAGAGGACCGACAGGTGTAGGAGGTGTAGGAGGTGTAGGAGGTGTACGCTAAGGGGAGGTAAGGGGAGGTAGGAGGAAGAGGGGAAGAAGTAGAAATGGAAGTAGAAGTAAAGGAAGAAATAGAAGTAGAAGTAAGGATAGAAATAGAAGTAGAAGTAAAGATAGAAATAGAGAAAGAGGTAAAGAATAAAGTAGGATAAAATGAAGAAGAAGGAAGTAAAGAGATCGAAACAGAAGTAGAAACAGAAGTAGAAGTAGAAAGAGAGAAATAGAGTAAGATGGAAGGAAACAAGATAAGACGAAAAGAAAACGAGATAAGATGGAAAGAAAGAAAGAAAGAAAAGAAGATAAGATAGAAAGAAAAGAAAGAAAGAAAGAAGAAAGAGAAAGAGATGCAAACTGCAAGTTGATCATCGACCACCATCATCATGAAGTAAATCTCACAACGAAACACGCAACAGAACGACTCCTTCTCGCTTCCATCCATTCTCTATCACTTCCGTCCACTTCCATCCACTTCCGTCCACCTCGACTTTGTTCAGAACTGCCAGTGGGCAGCCCTGGCAGACAACAGGACGACAGCAAGATGACTGAGAAGACGGCCAGCGGCAGACGGACCGAGGTGCTTGGTCCACCGGTCGATCAGCTCGTTCGCCCGGCAGTCGATCGCCCCGCCGGTGGTGAGGATGAAGGGCTCGAAGGGAAGATAGATCCGGTTCGCATAGGTCTGTACCTTTTCTTTTGCTTTCCCGTCCAGGATCGCGACGACCGCTTGGTGGGCTGGGTCGAGCTGGACACCGGGCGGGTCGTTCCGTCTGGCGAACCGAGTGGCAAAGGCTGATCTGTTTTGTTTGGCGGCCTGTGGGTACAGATGGGTCCGTCTGGCGATCTCTCGTGCGGCGTCGGATGCGATCGAGACTACAGCGACGTCGATCTCGACGACACCGTCGGGCGAAGTGATCCGGAGATCGGTCCGCATGGAGGTGCCAGGGACAAGTGGTTCGTTCTCTACGTTGAACATGCTGTTCGCAGCGAGCGACTTGTGTACTAACCGCTTGATGTTGCCGTGTCTAGCGAGGGTGTCTGGGTTGCGGCCGTGGCAGACCTCGTCGTGTCCGTAGTGGTTCTGGTGGTGGCAGCTGTTGCAGAGGTCGGACCGGCCGGGGCAGAAGGTGAGGAAGTGGAGACCGGCGGCGATGTGGACGTCTCTGAGGGAGAGCGAGGAGGTGAAGGGGATGATGTTGAGCCATCTGCGGCCGAGGAACGTCGCGTTTTCAGCCAGTGAGTCCTGTTGATGCTGTGAGAGCTGAGAAAGGAGAATGCTCAGCTTGTGTTCGACCATGCTGTTTGTTCTAGCCCTTTGGGACATTGGCTGGACGTCCGACATGTCAAAGCCGCCGAGGATGGGTGCGATGATGGTGTCTGCTGCCTCGTTTGCGGCCTGATAGGCGAGTGGGGCGACGTCGGCGAACGAGAGCACACCGAGGCCGCCGAACCGGGTGGGGAGCTGGATGATGGCTCTGTCGGTGTCGAGTCGACGGGGAGAGTTCCGGATGAGGAGAACCGCCTCGGTGAGTGCGTCGTCTAGTGCAGTCCATGGGTGATCGAGATCTGACGTGTCTAGTGTTCGTTGGAGGTGCCGCAGGTTCATCTGGACGCATCGACGGAGAAGCAAGAGACCGTGCTGGTAGTGGAGGCTGGGCAGTTTCCGGATGATGGCAAGCTCGTGGTGGATCTTAGGGTTAGGGTCTTAGATTCATAGATAGTTCTTTTAGCAAGGTCTGGTTGTAGCGAGCAGAAAGAAGAAAGAAAGAGGACCGACAGGTGTAGGAGGTGTACGCTAAGGGGAGGTAGGAGGAAGGTTAGGGTCTTAGATTCATAGATAGTTCTTTTAGCAAGGTCTGGTTGTAGCGAGCAGAAAGAAGAAAGAAAGAGGACCGACAGGGTTAGGGTTAGGGTCTTAGATTCATAGATAGTTCTTTTAGCAAGGTCTGGTTGTAGCGAGCAGAAAGAAGAAAGAAAGAGGACCGACAGGTGTACGAGGTGTACGCTAAGGGGAGGTAGGAAGAAGAGGGGAAGAAGTAGAAATGGAAGTAGAAGTAAAGAAAGAAATAGAAGTAGAAGTAAGGATAGAAATAGAAGTAGAAGTAAGGATAGAAATAGAGAAAGAGGTAAAGAATGAAGTAGGATAAAATGAAGAAGAAGGAAGTAAAGAGATCGAAACAGAAGTAGAAACAGAAGTAGAAGTAGAAAGAGAGAAATAGAGTAAGATGGAAGGAAACAAGATAAGACGAAAAGAAAACGAGATAAGATGGAAAGAAAGAAAGAAAGAAAAGAAGATAAGATAGAAAGAAAAGAAAGAAAGAAAGAAGAAAGAGAAAGAGATGCAAACTGCAAGTTGATCATCGACCACCATCATCATGAAGTAAATCTCACAACGAAACACGCAACAGAACGACTCCTTCTCGCTTCCATCCATTCTCTATCACTTCCGTCCACTTCCATCCACTTCCGTCCACCTCGACTTTGTTCAGAACTGCCAGTGGGCAGCCCTGGCAGACAACAGGACGACAGCAAGATGACTGAGAAGACGGCCAGCGGCAGACGGACCGAGGTGCTTGGTCCACCGGTCGATCAGCTCGTTCGCCCGGCAGTCGATCGCCCCGCCGGTGGTGAGGATGAAGGGCTCGAAGGGAAGATAGATCCGGTTCGCATAGGTCTGTACCTTTTCTTTTGCTTTCCCGTCCAGGATCGCGACGACCGCTTGGTGGGCTGGGTCGAGCTGGACACCGGGCGGGTCGTTCCGTCTGGCGAACCGAGTGGCAAAGGCTGATCTGTTTTGTTTGGCGGCCTGTGGGTACAGATGGGTCCGTCTGGCGATCTCTCGTGCGGCGTCGGATGCGATCGAGACTACAGCGACGTCGATCTCGACGACACCGTCGGGCGAAGTGATCCGGAGATCGGTCCGCATGGAGGTGCCAGGGACAAGTGGTTCGTTCTCTACGTTGAACATGCTGTTCGCAGCGAGCGACTTGTGTACTAACCGCTTGATGTTGCCGTGTCTAGCGAGGGTGTCTGGGTTGCGGCCGTGGCAGACCTCGTCGTGTCCGTAGTGGTTCTGGTGGTGGCAGCTGTTGCAGAGGTCGGACCGGCCGGGGCAGAAGGTGAGGAAGTGGAGACCGGCGGCGATGTGGACGTCTCTGAGGGAGAGCGAGGAGGTGAAGGGGATGATGTTGAGCCATCTGCGGCCGAGGAACGTCGCGTTTTCAGCCAGTGAGTCCTGTTGATGCTGTGAGAGCTGAGAAAGGAGAATGCTCAGCTTGTGTTCGACCATGCTGTTTGTTCTAGCCCTTTGGGACATTGGCTGGACGTCCGACATGTCAAAGCCGCCGAGGATGGGTGCGATGATGGTGTCTGCTGCCTCGTTTGCGGCCTGATAGGCGAGTGGGGCGACGTCGGCGAACGAGAGCACACCGAGGCCGCCGAACCGGGTGGGGAGCTGGATGATGGCTCTGTCGGTGTCGAGTCGACGGGGAGAGTTCCGGATGAGGAGAACCGCCTCGGTGAGTGCGTCGTCTAGTGCAGTCCATGGGTGATCGAGATCTGACGTGTCTAGTGTTCGTTGGAGGTGCCGCAGGTTCATCTGGACGCATCGACGGAGAAGCAAGAGACCGTGCTGGTAGTGGAGGCTGGGCAGTTTCCGGATGATGGCAAGCTCGTGGTGGATCTTAGGGTTAGGGTCTTAGATTCATAGATAGTTCTTTTAGCAAGGTCTGGTTGTAGCGAGCAGAAAGAAGAAAGAAAGAGGACCGACAGGTGTAGGAGGTGTACGCTAAGGGGAGGTAGGAGGAAGGTTAGGGTTAGGGTTAGGGTTTTAGATTCATAGATAGTTCTTTTAGCAAGGTCTGGTTGTAGCGAGCAGGAAGAAGAAAGAAAGAGGACCGACAGGTGTAGGAGGTGTAGGAGGTGTAGGAGGTGTACGCTAAGGGGAGGTAAGGGGAGGTAGGAGGAAGAGGGGAAGAAGTAGAAATGGAAGTAGAAGTAAAGGAAGAAATAGAAGTAGAAGTAAGGATAGAAATAGAAGTAGAAGTAAAGATAGAAATAGAGAAAGAGGTAAAGAATAAAGTAGGATAAAATGAAGAAGAAGGAAGTAAAGAGATCGAAACAGAAGTAGAAACAGAAGTAGAAGTAGAAAGAGAGAAATAGAGTAAGATGGAAGGAAACAAGATAAGACGAAAAGAAAACGAGATAAGATGGAAAGAAAGAAAGAAAGAAAAGAAGATAAGATAGAAAGAAAAGAAAGAAAGAAAGAAGAAAGAGAAAGAGATGCAAACTGCAAGTTGATCATCGACCACCATCATCATGAAGTAAATCTCACAACGAAACACACAACAGAACGACTCCTTCTCGCTTCCATCCATTCTCTATCACTTCCGTCCACTTCCGTCCACCTCGACTTTGTTCAGAACTGCCAGTGGGCAGCCCTGGCAGACAACAGGACGACAGCAAGATGACTGAGAAGACGGCCAGCGGCAGACGGACCGAGGTGCTTGGTCCACCGGTCGATCAGCTCGTTCGCCCGGCAGTCGATCGCCCCGCCGGTGGTGAGGATGAAGGGCTCGAAGGGAAGATAGATCCGGTTCGCATAGGTCTGTACCTTTTCTTTTGCTTTCCCGTCCAGGATCGCGACGACCGCTTGGTGGGCTGGGTCGAGCTGGACACCGGGCGGGTCGTTCCGTCTGGCGAACCGAGTGGCAAAGGCTGATCTGTTTTGTTTGGCGGCCTGTGGGTACAGATGGGTCCGTCTGGCGATCTCTCGTGCGGCGTCGGATGCGATCGAGACTACAGCGACGTCGATCTCGACGACACCGTCGGGCGAAGTGATCCGGAGATCGGTCCGCATGGAGGTGCCAGGGACAAGTGGTTCGTTCTCTACGTTGAACATGCTGTTCGCAGCGAGCGACTTGTGTACTAACCGCTTGATGTTGCCGTGTCTAGCGAGGGTGTCTGGGTTGCGGCCGTGGCAGACCTCGTCGTGTCCGTAGTGGTTCTGGTGGTGGCAGCTGTTGCAGAGGTCGGACCGGCCGGGGCAGAAGGTGAGGAAGTGGAGACCGGCGGCGATGTGGACGTCTCTGAGGGAGAGCGAGGAGGTGAAGGGGATGATGTTGAGCCATCTGCGGCCGAGGAACGTCGCGTTTTCAGCCAGTGAGTCCTGTTGATGCTGTGAGAGCTGAGAAAGGAGAATGCTCAGCTTGTGTTCGACCATGCTGTTTGTTCTAGCCCTTTGGGACATTGGCTGGACGTCCGACATGTCAAAGCCGCCGAGGATGGGTGCGATGATGGTGTCTGCTGCCTCGTTTGCGGCCTGATAGGCGAGTGGGGCGACGTCGGCGAACGAGAGCACACCGAGGCCGCCGAACCGGGTGGGGAGCTGGATGATGGCTCTGTCGGTGTCGAGTCGACGGGGAGAGTTCCGGATGAGGAGAACCGCCTCGGTGAGTGCGTCGTCTAGTGCAGTCCATGGGTGATCGAGATCTGACGTGTCTAGTGTTCGTTGGAGGTGCCGCAGGTTCATCTGGACGCATCGACGGAGAAGCAAGAGACCGTGCTGGTAGTGGAGGCTGGGCAGTTTCCGGATGATGGCAAGCTCGTGGTGGATCTTAGGGTTAGGGTCTTAGATTCATAGATAGTTCTTTTAGCAAGGTCTGGTTGTAGCGAGCAGAAAGAAGAAAGAAAGAGGACCGACAGGTGTAGGAGGTGTACGCTAAGGGGAGGTAGGAGGAAGGTTAGGGTTAGGGTTAGGGTTTTAGATTCATAGATAGTTCTTTTAGCAAGGTCTGGTTGTAGCGAGCAGGAAGAAGAAAGAAAGAGGACCGACAGGTGTAGGAGGTGTAGGAGGTGTAGGAGGTGTACGCTAAGGGGAGGTAAGGGGAGGTAGGAGGAAGAGGGGAAGAAGTAGAAATGGAAGTAGAAGTAAAGGAAGAAATAGAAGTAGAAGTAAGGATAGAAATAGAAGTAGAAGTAAAGATAGAAATAGAGAAAGAGGTAAAGAATAAAGTAGGATAAAATGAAGAAGAAGGAAGTAAAGAGATCGAAACAGAAGTAGAAACAGAAGTAGAAGTAGAAAGAGAGAAATAGAGTAAGATGGAAGGAAACAAGATAAGACGAAAAGAAAACGAGATAAGATGGAAAGAAAGAAAGAAAGAAAAGAAGATAAGATAGAAAGAAAAGAAAGAAAGAAAGAAGAAAGAGAAAGAGATGCAAACTGCAAGTTGATCATCGACCACCATCATCATGAAGTAAATCTCACAACGAAACACACAACAGAACGACTCCTTCTCGCTTCCATCCATTCTCTATCACTTCCGTCCACTTCCGTCCACCTCGACTTTGTTCAGAACTGCCAGTGGGCAGCCCTGGCAGACAACAGGACGACAGCAAGATGACTGAGAAGACGGCCAGCGGCAGACGGACCGAGGTGCTTGGTCCACCGGTCGATCAGCTCGTTCGCCCGGCAGTCGATCGCCCCGCCGGTGGTGAGGATGAAGGGCTCGAAGGGAAGATAGATCCGGTTCGCATAGGTCTGTACCTTTTCTTTTGCTTTCCCGTCCAGGATCGCGACGACCGCTTGGTGGGCTGGGTCGAGCTGGACACCGGGCGGGTCGTTCCGTCTGGCGAACCGAGTGGCAAAGGCTGATCTGTTTTGTTTGGCGGTTAGGGTTAGGGTTTTAGATTCATAGATAGTTCTTTTAGCAAGGTCTGGTTGTAGCGAGCAGGAAGAAGAAAGAAAGAGGACCGACAGGTGTAGGAGGTGTAGGAGGTGTAGGAGGTGTACGCTAAGGGGAGGTAAGGGGAGGTAGGAGGAAGAGGGGAAGAAGTAGAAATGGAAGTAGAAGTAAAGGAAGAAATAGAGAAAGAGGTAAAGAATAAAGTAGGATAAAATGAAGAAGAAGGAAGTAAAGAGATCGAAACAGAAGTAGAAACAGAAGTAGAAGTAGAAAGAGAGAAATAGAGTAAGATGGAAGGAAACAAGATAAGACGAAAAGAAAACGAGATAAGATGGAAAGAAAGAAAGAAAGAAAAGAAGATAAGATAGAAAGAAAAGAAAGAAAGAAAGAAGAAAGAGAAAGAGATGCAAACTGCAAGTTGATCATCGACCACCATCATCATGAAGTAAATCTCACAACGAAACACGCAACAGAACGACTCCTTCTCGCTTCCATCCATTCTCTATCACTTCCGTCCACTTCCATCCACTTCCATCCACTTCCGTCCACCTCGACTTTGTTCAGAACTGCCAGTGGGCAGCCCTGGCAGACAACAGGACGACAGCAAGATGACTGAGAAGACGGCCAGCGGCAGACGGACCGAGGTGCTTGGTCCACCGGTCGATCAGCTCGTTCGCCCGGCAGTCGATCGCCCCGCCGGTGGTGAGGATGAAGGGCTCGAAGGGAAGATAGATCCGGTTCGCATAGGTCTGTACCTTTTCTTTTGCTTTCCCGTCCAGGATCGCGACGACCGCTTGGTGGGCTGGGTCGAGCTGGACACCGGGCGGGTCGTTCCGTCTGGCGAACCGAGTGGCAAAGGCTGATCTGTTTTGTTTGGCGGCCTGTGGGTACAGATGGGTCCGTCTGGCGATCTCTCGTGCGGCGTCGGATGCGATCGAGACTACAGCGACGTCGATCTCGACGACACCGTCGGGCGAAGTGATCCGGAGATCGGTCCGCATGGAGGTGCCAGGGACAAGTGGTTCGTTCTCTACGTTGAACATGCTGTTCGCAGCGAGCGACTTGTGTACTAACCGCTTGATGTTGCCGTGTCTAGCGAGGGTGTCTGGGTTGCGGCCGTGGCAGACCTCGTCGTGTCCGTAGTGGTTCTGGTGGTGGCAGCTGTTGCAGAGGTCGGACCGGCCGGGGCAGAAGGTGAGGAAGTGGAGACCGGCGGCGATGTGGACGTCTCTGAGGGAGAGCGAGGAGGTGAAGGGGATGATGTTGAGCCATCTGCGGCCGAGGAACGTCGCGTTTTCAGCCAGTGAGTCCTGTTGATGCTGTGAGAGCTGAGAAAGGAGAATGCTCAGCTTGTGTTCGACCATGCTGTTTGTTCTAGCCCTTTGGGACATTGGCTGGACGTCCGACATGTCAAAGCCGCCGAGGATGGGTGCGATGATGGTGTCTGCTGCCTCGTTTGCGGCCTGATAGGCGAGTGGGGCGACGTCGGCGAACGAGAGCACACCGAGGCCGCCGAACCGGGTGGGGAGCTGGATGATGGCTCTGTCGGTGTCGAGTCGACGGGGAGAGTTCCGGATGAGGAGAACCGCCTCGGTGAGTGCGTCGTCTAGTGCAGTCCATGGGTGATCGAGATCTGACGTGTCTAGTGTTCGTTGGAGGTGCCGCAGGTTCATCTGGACGCATCGACGGAGAAGCAAGAGACCGTGCTGGTAGTGGAGGCTGGGCAGTTTCCGGATGATGGCAAGCTCGTGGTGGATCTTAGGGTTAGGGTCTTAGATTCATAGATAGTTCTTTTAGCAAGGTCTGGTTGTAGCGAGCAGAAAGAAGAAAGAAAGAGGACCGACAGGTGTAGGAGGTGTACGCTAAGGGGAGGTAGGAGGAAGGTTAGGGTTAGGGTTAGGGTTTTAGATTCATAGATAGTTCTTTTAGCAAGGTCTGGTTGTAGCGAGCAGGAAGAAGAAAGAAAGAGGACCGACAGGTGTAGGAGGTGTAGGAGGTGTAGGAGGTGTACGCTAAGGGGAGGTAAGGGGAGGTAGGAGGAAGAGGGGAAGAAGTAGAAATGGAAGTAGAAGTAAAGGAAGAAATAGAAGTAGAAGTAAGGATAGAAATAGAAGTAGAAGTAAAGATAGAAATAGAGAAAGAGGTAAAGAATAAAGTAGGATAAAATGAAGAAGAAGGAAGTAAAGAGATCGAAACAGAAGTAGAAACAGAAGTAGAAGTAGAAAGAGAGAAATAGAGTAAGATGGAAGGAAACAAGATAAGACGAAAAGAAAACGAGATAAGATGGAAAGAAAGAAAGAAAGAAAAGAAGATAAGATAGAAAGAAAAGAAAGAAAGAAAGAAGAAAGAGAAAGAGATGCAAACTGCAAGTTGATCATCGACCACCATCATCATGAAGTAAATCTCACAACGAAACACACAACAGAACGACTCCTTCTCGCTTCCATCCATTCTCTATCACTTCCGTCCACTTCCGTCCACCTCGACTTTGTTCAGAACTGCCAGTGGGCAGCCCTGGCAGACAACAGGACGACAGCAAGATGACTGAGAAGACGGCCAGCGGCAGACGGACCGAGGTGCTTGGTCCACCGGTCGATCAGCTCGTTCGCCCGGCAGTCGATCGCCCCGCCGGTGGTGAGGATGAAGGGCTCGAAGGGAAGATAGATCCGGTTCGCATAGGTCTGTACCTTTTCTTTTGCTTTCCCGTCCAGGATCGCGACGACCGCTTGGTGGGCTGGGTCGAGCTGGACACCGGGCGGGTCGTTCCGTCTGGCGAACCGAGTGGCAAAGGCTGATCTGTTTTGTTTGGCGGCCTGTGGGTACAGATGGGTCCGTCTGGCGATCTCTCGTGCGGCGTCGGATGCGATCGAGACTACAGCGACGTCGATCTCGACGACACCGTCGGGCGAAGTGATCCGGAGATCGGTCCGCATGGAGGTGCCAGGGACAAGTGGTTCGTTCTCTACGTTGAACATGCTGTTCGCAGCGAGCGACTTGTGTACTAACCGCTTGATGTTGCCGTGTCTAGCGAGGGTGTCTGGGTTGCGGCCGTGGCAGACCTCGTCGTGTCCGTAGTGGTTCTGGTGGTGGCAGCTGTTGCAGAGGTCGGACCGGCCGGGGCAGAAGGTGAGGAAGTGGAGACCGGCGGCGATGTGGACGTCTCTGAGGGAGAGCGAGGAGGTGAAGGGGATGATGTTGAGCCATCTGCGGCCGAGGAACGTCGCGTTTTCAGCCAGTGAGTCCTGTTGATGCTGTGAGAGCTGAGAAAGGAGAATGCTCAGCTTGTGTTCGACCATGCTGTTTGTTCTAGCCCTTTGGGACATTGGCTGGACGTCCGACATGTCAAAGCCGCCGAGGATGGGTGCGATGATGGTGTCTGCTGCCTCGTTTGCGGCCTGATAGGCGAGTGGGGCGACGTCGGCGAACGAGAGCACACCGAGGCCGCCGAACCGGGTGGGGAGCTGGATGATGGCTCTGTCGGTGTCGAGTCGACGGGGAGAGTTCCGGATGAGGAGAACCGCCTCGGTGAGTGCGTCGTCTAGTGCAGTCCATGGGTGATCGAGATCTGACGTGTCTAGTGTTCGTTGGAGGTGCCGCAGGTTCATCTGGACGCATCGACGGAGAAGCAAGAGACCGTGCTGGTAGTGGAGGCTGGGCAGTTTCCGGATGATGGCAAGCTCGTGGTGGATCTTAGGGTTAGGGTCTTAGATTCATAGATAGTTCTTTTAGCAAGGTCTGGTTGTAGCGAGCAGAAAGAAGAAAGAAAGAGGACCGACAGGTGTAGGAGGTGTACGCTAAGGGGAGGTAGGAGGAAGGTTAGGGTTAGGGTTAGGGTTTTAGATTCATAGATAGTTCTTTTAGCAAGGTCTGGTTGTAGCGAGCAGGAAGAAGAAAGAAAGAGGACCGACAGGTGTAGGAGGTGTAGGAGGTGTAGGAGGTGTACGCTAAGGGGAGGTAAGGGGAGGTAGGAGGAAGAGGGGAAGAAGTAGAAATGGAAGTAGAAGTAAAGGAAGAAATAGAAGTAGAAGTAAGGATAGAAATAGAAGTAGAAGTAAAGATAGAAATAGAGAAAGAGGTAAAGAATAAAGTAGGATAAAATGAAGAAGAAGGAAGTAAAGAGATCGAAACAGAAGTAGAAACAGAAGTAGAAGTAGAAAGAGAGAAATAGAGTAAGATGGAAGGAAACAAGATAAGACGAAAAGAAAACGAGATAAGATGGAAAGAAAGAAAGAAAGAAAAGAAGATAAGATAGAAAGAAAAGAAAGAAAGAAAGAAGAAAGAGAAAGAGATGCAAACTGCAAGTTGATCATCGACCACCATCATCATGAAGTAAATCTCACAACGAAACACACAACAGAACGACTCCTTCTCGCTTCCATCCATTCTCTATCACTTCCGTCCACTTCCGTCCACCTCGACTTTGTTCAGAACTGCCAGTGGGCAGCCCTGGCAGACAACAGGACGACAGCAAGATGACTGAGAAGACGGCCAGCGGCAGACGGACCGAGGTGCTTGGTCCACCGGTCGATCAGCTCGTTCGCCCGGCAGTCGATCGCCCCGCCGGTGGTGAGGATGAAGGGCTCGAAGGGAAGATAGATCCGGTTCGCATAGGTCTGTACCTTTTCTTTTGCTTTCCCGTCCAGGATCGCGACGACCGCTTGGTGGGCTGGGTCGAGCTGGACACCGGGCGGGTCGTTCCGTCTGGCGAACCGAGTGGCAAAGGCTGATCTGTTTTGTTTGGCGGCCTGTGGGTACAGATGGGTCCGTCTGGCGATCTCTCGTGCGGCGTCGGATGCGATCGAGACTACAGCGACGTCGATCTCGACGACACCGTCGGGCGAAGTGATCCGGAGATCGGTCCGCATGGAGGTGCCAGGGACAAGTGGTTCGTTCTCTACGTTGAACATGCTGTTCGCAGCGAGCGACTTGTGTACTAACCGCTTGATGTTGCCGTGTCTAGCGAGGGTGTCTGGGTTGCGGCCGTGGCAGACCTCGTCGTGTCCGTAGTGGTTCTGGTGGTGGCAGCTGTTGCAGAGGTCGGACCGGCCGGGGCAGAAGGTGAGGAAGTGGAGACCGGCGGCGATGTGGACGTCTCTGAGGGAGAGCGAGGAGGTGAAGGGGATGATGTTGAGCCATCTGCGGCCGAGGAACGTCGCGTTTTCAGCCAGTGAGTCCTGTTGATGCTGTGAGAGCTGAGAAAGGAGAATGCTCAGCTTGTGTTCGACCATGCTGTTTGTTCTAGCCCTTTGGGACATTGGCTGGACGTCCGACATGTCAAAGCCGCCGAGGATGGGTGCGATGATGGTGTCTGCTGCCTCGTTTGCGGCCTGATAGGCGAGTGGGGCGACGTCGGCGAACGAGAGCACACCGAGGCCGCCGAACCGGGTGGGGAGCTGGATGATGGCTCTGTCGGTGTCGAGTCGACGGGGAGAGTTCCGGATGAGGAGAACCGCCTCGGTGAGTGCGTCGTCTAGTGCAGTCCATGGGTGATCGAGATCTGACGTGTCTAGTGTTCGTTGGAGGTGCCGCAGGTTCATCTGGACGCATCGACGGAGAAGCAAGAGACCGTGCTGGTAGTGGAGGCTGGGCAGTTTCCGGATGATGGCAAGCTCGTGGTGGATCTTAGGGTTAGGGTCTTAGATTCATAGATAGTTCTTTTAGCAAGGTCTGGTTGTAGCGAGCAGAAAGAAGAAAGAAAGAGGACCGACAGGTGTAGGAGGTGTACGCTAAGGGGAGGTAGGAGGAAGGTTAGGGTTAGGGTTAGGGTTTTAGATTCATAGATAGTTCTTTTAGCAAGGTCTGGTTGTAGCGAGCAGGAAGAAGAAAGAAAGAGGACCGACAGGTGTAGGAGGTGTAGGAGGTGTAGGAGGTGTACGCTAAGGGGAGGTAAGGGGAGGTAGGAGGAAGAGGGGAAGAAGTAGAAATGGAAGTAGAAGTAAAGGAAGAAATAGAAGTAGAAGTAAGGATAGAAATAGAAGTAGAAGTAAAGATAGAAATAGAGAAAGAGGTAAAGAATAAAGTAGGATAAAATGAAGAAGAAGGAAGTAAAGAGATCGAAACAGAAGTAGAAACAGAAGTAGAAGTAGAAAGAGAGAAATAGAGTAAGATGGAAGGAAACAAGATAAGACGAAAAGAAAACGAGATAAGATGGAAAGAAAGAAAGAAAGAAAAGAAGATAAGATAGAAAGAAAAGAAAGAAAGAAAGAAGAAAGAGAAAGAGATGCAAACTGCAAGTTGATCATCGACCACCATCATCATGAAGTAAATCTCACAACGAAACACGCAACAGAACGACTCCTTCTCGCTTCCATCCATTCTCTATCACTTCCGTCCACTTCCATCCACTTCCGTCCACCTCGACTTTGTTCAGAACTGCCAGTGGGCAGCCCTGGCAGACAACAGGACGACAGCAAGATGACTGAGAAGACGGCCAGCGGCAGACGGACCGAGGTGCTTGGTCCACCGGTCGATCAGCTCGTTCGCCCGGCAGTCGATCGCCCCGCCGGTGGTGAGGATGAAGGGCTCGAAGGGAAGATAGATCCGGTTCGCATAGGTCTGTACCTTTTCTTTTGCTTTCCCGTCCAGGATCGCGACGACCGCTTGGTGGGCTGGGTCGAGCTGGACACCGGGCGGGTCGTTCCGTCTGGCGAACCGAGTGGCAAAGGCTGATCTGTTTTGTTTGGCGGCCTGTGGGTACAGATGGGTCCGTCTGGCGATCTCTCGTGCGGCGTCGGATGCGATCGAGACTACAGCGACGTCGATCTCGACGACACCGTCGGGCGAAGTGATCCGGAGATCGGTCCGCATGGAGGTGCCAGGGACAAGTGGTTCGTTCTCTACGTTGAACATGCTGTTCGCAGCGAGCGACTTGTGTACTAACCGCTTGATGTTGCCGTGTCTAGCGAGGGTGTCTGGGTTGCGGCCGTGGCAGACCTCGTCGTGTCCGTAGTGGTTCTGGTGGTGGCAGCTGTTGCAGAGGTCGGACCGGCCGGGGCAGAAGGTGAGGAAGTGGAGACCGGCGGCGATGTGGACGTCTCTGAGGGAGAGCGAGGAGGTGAAGGGGATGATGTTGAGCCATCTGCGGCCGAGGAACGTCGCGTTTTCAGCCAGTGAGTCCTGTTGATGCTGTGAGAGCTGAGAAAGGAGAATGCTCAGCTTGTGTTCGACCATGCTGTTTGTTCTAGCCCTTTGGGACATTGGCTGGACGTCCGACATGTCAAAGCCGCCGAGGATGGGTGCGATGATGGTGTCTGCTGCCTCGTTTGCGGCCTGATAGGCGAGTGGGGCGACGTCGGCGAACGAGAGCACACCGAGGCCGCCGAACCGGGTGGGGAGCTGGATGATGGCTCTGTCGGTGTCGAGTCGACGGGGAGAGTTCCGGATGAGGAGAACCGCCTCGGTGAGTGCGTCGTCTAGTGCAGTCCATGGGTGATCGAGATCTGACGTGTCTAGTGTTCGTTGGAGGTGCCGCAGGTTCATCTGGACGCATCGACGGAGAAGCAAGAGACCGTGCTGGTAGTGGAGGCTGGGCAGTTTCCGGATGATGGCAAGCTCGTGGTGGATCTTAGGGTTAGGGTCTTAGATTCATAGATAGTTCTTTTAGCAAGGTCTGGTTGTAGCGAGCAGAAAGAAGAAAGAAAGAGGACCGACAGGTGTAGGAGGTGTACGCTAAGGGGAGGTAGGAGGAAGGTTAGGGTTAGGGTTAGGGTTTTTAGATTCATAGATAGTTCTTTTAGCAAGGTCTGGTTGTAGCGAGCAGGAAGAAGAAAGAAAGAGGACCGACAGGTGTAGGAGGTGTAGGAGGTGTAGGAGGTGTACGCTAAGGGGAGGTAAGGGGAGGTAGGAGGAAGAGGGGAAGAAGTAGAAATGGAAGTAGAAGTAAAGGAAGAAATAGAAGTAGAAGTAAGGATAGAAATAGAAGTAGAAGTAAAGATAGAAATAGAGAAAGAGGTAAAGAATAAAGTAGGATAAAATGAAGAAGAAGGAAGTAAAGAGATCGAAACAGAAGTAGAAACAGAAGTAGAAGTAGAAAGAGAGAAATAGAGTAAGATGGAAGGAAACAAGATAAGACGAAAAGAAAACGAGATAAGATGGAAAGAAAGAAAGAAAGAAAAGAAGATAAGATAGAAAGAAAAGAAAGAAAGAAAGAAGAAAGAGAAAGAGATGCAAACTGCAAGTTGATCATCGACCACCATCATCATGAAGTAAATCTCACAACGAAACACGCACAGAACGACTCCTTCTCGCTTCCATCCATTCTCTATCACTTCCGTCCACTTCCTTCGTCCACCTCGACTTTGTTCAGAACTGCCAGTGGGCAGCCCTGGCAGACAACAGGACGACAGCAAGATGACTGAGAAGACGGCCAGCGGCAGACGGACCGAGGTGCTTGGTCCACCGGTCGATCAGCTCGTTCGCCCGGCAGTCGATCGCCCCGCCGGTGGTGAGGATGAAGGGCTCGAAGGGAAGATAGATCCGGTTCGCATAGGTCTGTACCTTTTCTTTTGCTTTCCCGTCCAGGATCGCGACGACCGCTTGGTGGGCTGGGTCGAGCTGGACACCGGGCGGGTCGTTCCGTCTGGCGAACCGAGTGGCAAAGGCTGATCTGTTTTGTTTGGCGGCCTGTGGGTACAGATGGGTCCGTCTGGCGATCTCTCGTGCGGCGTCGGATGCGATCGAGACTACAGCGACGTCGATCTCGACGACACCGTCGGGCGAAGTGATCCGGAGATCGGTCCGCATGGAGGTGCCAGGGACAAGTGGTTCGTTCTCTACGTTGAACATGCTGTTCGCAGCGAGCGACTTGTGTACTAACCGCTTGATGTTGCCGTGTCTAGCGAGGGTGTCTGGGTTGCGGCCGTGGCAGACCTCGTCGTGTCCGTAGTGGTTCTGGTGGTGGCAGCTGTTGCAGAGGTCGGACCGGCCGGGGCAGAAGGTGAGGAAGTGGAGACCGGCGGCGATGTGGACGTCTCTGAGGGAGAGCGAGGAGGTGAAGGGGATGATGTTGAGCCATCTGCGGCCGAGGAACGTCGCGTTTTCAGCCAGTGAGTCCTGTTGATGCTGTGAGAGCTGAGAAAGGAGAATGCTCAGCTTGTGTTCGACCATGCTGTTTGTTCTAGCCCTTTGGGACATTGGCTGGACGTCCGACATGTCAAAGCCGCCGAGGATGGGTGCGATGATGGTGTCTGCTGCCTCGTTTGCGGCCTGATAGGCGAGTGGGGCGACGTCGGCGAACGAGAGCACACCGAGGCCGCCGAACCGGGTGGGGAGCTGGATGATGGCTCTGTCGGTGTCGAGTCGACGGGGAGAGTTCCGGATGAGGAGAACCGCCTCGGTGAGTGCGTCGTCTAGTGCAGTCCATGGGTGATCGAGATCTGACGTGTCTAGTGTTCGTTGGAGGTGCCGCAGGTTCATCTGACGCATCGACGGAGAAGCAAGAGACCGTGCTGGTAGTGGAGGCTGGGCAGTTTCCGGATGATGGCAAGCTCGTGGTGGATCTTAGGGTTAGGGTCTTAGATTCATAGATAGTTCTTTTAGCAAGGTCTGGTTGTAGCGAGCAGAAAGAAGAAAGAAAGAGGACCGACAGGTGTAGGAGGTGTACGCTAAGGGGAGGTAGGAGGAAGGTTAGGGGTTAGGGTTAGGGTTTTAGATTCATAGATAGTTCTTTTAGCAAGGTCTGGTTGTAGCGAGCAGGAAGAAGAAAGAAAGAGGACCGACAGGTGTAGGAGGTGTAGGAGGGTGTAGGAGGTGTACGCTAAGGGGAGGTAAGGGAGGTAGGAGGAAGAGGGGAAGAAGTAGAAATGGAAGTAGAAGTAAAGGAAGAAATAGAAGTAGAAGTAAGGATAGAAATAGAAGTAGAAGTAAAGATAGAAATAGAGAAAGAGGTAAAGAATAAAGTAGGATAAAATGAAGAAGAAGGAAGTAAAGAGATCGAAACAGAAGTAGAAACAGAAGTAGAAGTAGAAAGAGAGAAATAGAGTAAGATGGAAGGAAACAAGATACGACGAAAAGAAAAACGAGATACGATGGAAAGAAAGAAAGAAAGAAAAGAAGATAAGATAGAAAGAAAAGAAAGAAAGAAAGAAGAAGAGAAAGAGATGCAAACTGCAAGTTGATCATCGACCACCATCATCATGAAGTAAATCTCACAACGAAACACGCAACAGAACGACTCCTTCTCGCTTCCATCCATTCTCTATCACTTCCGTCCACTTCCTCCACTTCCGTCCACCTCGACTTTGTTCAGAACTGCCAGTGGGCAGCCCTGGCAGACAACAGGACGACAGCAAGATGACTGAGAAGACGGCCAGCGGCAGACGGACCGAGGTGCTTGGTCCACCGGTCGATCAGCTCGTTCGCCCCGGCAGTCGATCGCCCCGCCGGTGGTGAGGATGAAGGGCTCGAAGGGAAGATAGATCCGGTTCGCATAGGTCTGTACCTTTTCTTTTGCTTTCCCGTCCAGGATCGCGACGACCGCTTGGTGGGCTGGGTCGAGCTGGACACCGGGCGGGTCGTTCCGTCTGGCGAACCGAGTGGCAAAGGCTGATCTGTTTTGTTTGGCGGCCTGTGGGTACAGATGGGTCCGTCTGGCGATCTCTCGTGCGGCGTCGGATGCGATCGAGACTACAAGCGACGTCGATCTCGACGACACCGTCGGGCGAAGTGATCCGGAGATCGGTCCGCATGGAGGTGCCAGGGACAAGTGGTTCGTTCTCTACGTTGAACATGCTGTTCGCAGCGAGCGACTTGTGTACTAACCGCTTGATGTTGCCGTGTCTAGCGAGGGTGTCTGGGTTGCGGCCCGTGGCAGACCTCGTCGTGTCCGTAGTGGTTCTGGTGGTGGCAGCTGTTGCAGAGGTCGGACCGGCCCGGGGCAGAAGGTGAGGAAGTGGAGACCGGCGGCGATGTGGACGTCTCTGAGGGAGACGAGAGGAGGTGAAGGGGATGATGTTGAGCCATCTGCGGCCGAGAACGTCGCGTTTTCAGCAGTGAGTCCTGTTGATGCTGTGAGAGCTGAGAAAGGAGAATGCTCAGCTTGTGTTCGACCATGCTGTTTGTTCTAGCCCTTTGGGACATTGGCTGGACGTCCGACATGTCAAAAGCCGCCGAGGATGGGTGCGATGATGGTGTCTGCTGCCTCGTTTGCGGCCTGATAGGCGGAGTGGGGCGACGTCGGCGAACGAGAGCAACACCGAGGCCGCCGAACCGGGTGGGGAGCTGGATGATGCTCTGTCGGTTGTCGAGTCGACGGGGAGAGTTCCGGATGAGGAGAACCGCCTCGGTGAGTGCGTCGTCTAGTGCAGTCCATGGGTGATCGAGATCTGACGTGTCTAGTGTTTCGTTGGAGGTGCCGCAGGTTCAATCTGGACCGATCGACGGAGAAGCAAGAGACCGTGCTGGGTAGTGGAGGCTGGGCAGTTTCCGGATGATGGCAAGCTCGTGTGGATCTTAGGGTTAGGGTCTTAGATTCATAGATAGTTCTTTTAGCAAGGTCTGGTTGTAGCGAGCAGAAAGAAGAAAGAAGAGGACCGACAGGTGTAGGAGGTGTACGCTAAGGGGAGGTAGGAGGAAGGTTAGGGTCCTTAGATTCATAGATAGTTCTTTTAGCAAGGTCTGGTTGTAGCGAGCAGAAGAAGAAAGAAAGAGGAACCGACAGGGTTAGGGTTAGGGTCTTAGATTCATAGATAGTTCTTTTAGCAAGGTCTGGTTGTAGCGAGCAGAAAGAAGAAAGAAAGAGGACCGACAGGTGTACGAGGTGTACGCTAAGGGGAGGTAGGAAGAAGAGGGGAAGAAGTAGAAATGGAAGTAGAAGTAAAGAAAGAAATAGAAGTAGAAAGTAAGGATAGAAATAGAAGTAGAAGTAAGGATAGAAATAGAGAAAGAGGTAAAGAATGAAGTAGGTATAAATGAAGAAGAAGGAAGTAAAGAGATCGAAACAGAAGTAGAAACAGAAGTAGAAGTAGAAAGAGAGAAATAGAGTAAGATGGAAGGAAACAAGATAAGACGAAAAGAAAACGAGATAAGATGGAAAGAAAGAAAGAAAGAAAAGAAGATAAGATAGAAAGAAAAGAAAGAAGAAAGAAGAAAGAGAAAGAGATGCAAACTGCAAGTTGATCATCGACCACCATCATCATGAAGTAAATCTCACAACGAAACACGCAACAAGAACGACATTCCTTCTCGCTTCCATCCATTCTCTATCACTTCCGTCCACTTCCATCCACTTCCGTCCACCTCGACTTTGTTCAGAACTGCCAGTGGGCAGCCCTGGCAGACAACAGGAACGACAGCAAGATGAACTGAGAGACGGCCAGCGGCAGACGGACCGAGGTGCTTGGTCCACCGGTCGATCAGCTCGTTCGCCCGGCAGTCGATCGCCCCGCCGGTGGTGAGGATGAAGGGCTCGAAGGGAAGATAGATCCGGTTCGCATAGGTCTGTACCTTTTCTTTTGCTTTCCCGTCCAGGATCGCGACGACCGCTTGGTGGGCTGGGTCGAGCTGGACACCGGGCGGGTCGTTCCGTCTGGCGAACCGAGTGGCAAAGGCTGATCTGTTTTGTTTGGCGGCCTGTGGGTACAGATGGGTCCGTCTGGCGATCTCTCGTGCGGCGTCGGATGCGATCGAGACTACAGCGACGTCGATCTCGACGACACCGTCGGGCGAAGTGATCCGGAGATCGGTCCGCATGGAGGTGCCAGGGACAAGTGGTTCGTTCTCTACGTTGAACATGCTGTTCGCAGCGAGCGACTTGTGTACTAACCGCTTGATGTTGCCGTGTCTAGCGAGGGTGTCTGGGTTGCGGCCGTGGCAGACCTCGTCGTGTCCGTAGTGGTTCTGGTGGTGGCAGCTGTTGCAGAGGTCGGACCGGCCGGGGCAGAAGGTGAGGAAGTGGAGACCGGCGGCGATGTGGACGTCTCTGAGGGAGAGCGAGGAGGTGAAGGGGATGATGTTGAGCCATCTGCGGCCGAGGAACGTCGCGTTTTCAGCCAGTGAGTCCTGTTGATGCTGTGAGAGCTGAGAAAGGAGAATGCTCAGCTTGTGTTCGACCATGCTGTTTGTTCTAGCCCTTTGGGACATTGGCTGGACGTCCGACATGTCAAAGCCGCCGAGGATGGGTGCGATGATGGTGTCTGCTGCCCTCGTTTGCGGCCTGATAGGCGAGTGGGGCGACGTCGGCGAACGAGAGCACACCGAGGCCGCCGAACCGGGTGGGGAGCTGGATGATGGCTCTGTCGGTGTCGAGTCGACGGGGAGAGTTCCGGATGAGGAGAACCGCCTCGGTGAGTGCGTCGTCTAGTGCAGTCCATGGGTGATCGAGATCTGACGTGTCTAGTGTTCGTTGGAGGTGCCCGCAGGTTCATTCTGGACGCATCGACGGAGAAGCAAGAGACCGTGCTGGTAGTGGAGGCTGGGCAGTTTCCGGATGATGGCAAGCTCGTGGTGGATCTTAGGGTTAGGGTCTTAGATTCATAGATAGTTCTTTTAGCAAAGGTCTGGTTGTAGCGAGCAGAAAGAAGAAAGAAAGAGGAGCCGACAGGTGTAGGAGGTGTACGCTAAGGGGAGGTAGGAGGAAGGTTAGGGTAGGGTTAGGGTTTTAGATTCATAGATAGTTCTTTTAGCAAGGTCTGGTTGTAGCGAGCAGGAAGAAGAAAGAAAGAGGACCGACAGGTGTAGGAGGTGTAGGAGGTGTAGGAGGTGTACGCTAAGGGGAGGTAAGGGGAGGTAGGAGGAAGAGGGGAAGAAGTAGAAATGGAAGTAGAACGTAAAGGAAGAAATAGAAGTAGAGTAAGGATAGAAATAGAGTAGAAGTACAGATAGAAATAGAGAAAGAGGTTTAAGAATAAAGTAGGATAAACATGAAGAAGAAGGAAGTAAAGAGATCGAAACCAGAAGTAGAAACAGAAGTAGAAGTAGAAGAGAGAAATAGAGTAAGATGGAAGGAAACAAGATAAGACGAAAAGAAACGAGATAAGATGGAAAGAAAGAAAGAAGAAAGAAGATAAGATAGAAGAAAAGAAAGAAAGAAAGAAGAAAGAGAAAGAGATGCAAACTGCAAGTTGATCATCGACCACCATCATCATGAAGTAAATCTCACAACGAAACACACAACAGAACGACTCCTTCTCGCTTCCATCCATTCTCTATCACTTCCGTCCACTTCCGTCCACCTCGACTTTGTTCAGAACTGCCAGTGGGCAGCCCTGGCAGACAACAGGACGACAGCAAGATGACTGAGAAGACGGCCAGCGGCAGACGGACCGAGGTGCTTGGTCCACCGGTCGATCAGCTCGTTCGCCCGGCAGTCGATCGCCCCGCCGGTGGTGAGGATGAAGGGCTCGAAGGGAAGATAGATCCGGTTCGCATAGGTCTGTACCTTTTCTTTTGCTTTCCCGTCCAGGATCGCGACGACCGCTTGGTGGGCTGGGTCGAGCTGGACACCGGGCGGGTCGTTCCGTCTGGCGAACCGAGTGGCAAAGGCTGATCTGTTTTGTTTGGCGGCCCTGTGGGTACAGATGGGTCCGTCTGGCGATCTCTCGTGCGGCGTCGGATGCGATCGAGACTACAGCGACGTCGATCTCGACGACACCGTCGGGCGAAGTGATCCGGAGATCGGTCCGCATGGAGGTGCCAGGGACAAGTGGTTCGTTCTCTACGTTGAACATGCTGTTCGCAGCGAGCGACTTGTGTACTAACCGCTTGATGTTGCCGTGTCTAGCGAGGGTGTCTGGGTTGCGGCCGTGGCAGACCTCGTCGTGTCCGTAGTGGTTCTGGTGGTGGCAGCTGTTGCAGAGGTCGGACCGGCCGGGGCAGAGGTGAGGAAGTGGAGACCGGCGGCGATGTGGACGTCTCTGAGGGAGAGCGAGGAGGTGAAGGGGATGATGTTGAGCCATCTGCGGCCGAGGAACGTCGCGTTTTTCAGCCAGTGAGTCCTGTTGATGCTGTGAGAGCTGAGAAAGGAGAATGCTCAGCTTGTGTTCGACCATGCTGTTTGTTCTAGCCCTTTGGGACATTGGCTGGACGTCCGACATGTCAAAGCCGCCGAGGATGGGTGCGATGATGGTGTCTGCTGCCTCGTTTGCGGCCTGATAGGCGAGTGGGGCGACGTCGGCGAACGAGAGCACACCGAGGCCGCCGAACCGGGTGGGGAGCTGGATGATGGCTCTGTCGGTGTCGAGTCGACGGGGAGAGTTCCGGATGAGGAGAACCGCCTCGGTGAGTGCGTCGTCTAGTGCAGTCCATGGGTGATCGAGATCTGACGTGTCTAGTGTTCGTTGGAGGTGCCGCAGGTTCATCTGGACGCATCGACGGAGAAGCAAGAGACCGTGCTGGTAGTGGAGGCTGGGCAGTTTCCGGATGATGGCAAGCTCGTGGTGGATCTTAGGGTTAGGGTCTTAGATTCATAGATAGTTCTTTTAGCAAGGTCTGGTTGTAGCGAGCAGAAAGAAGAAAGAAAGAGGACCGACAGGTGTAGGAGGTGTACGCTAAGGGGAGGTAGGAGGAAGGTTAGGGTTAGGGTTAGGGTTTTAGATTCATAGATAGTTCTTTTAGCAAGGTCTGGTTGTAGCGAGCAGGAAGAAGAAAGAAAGAGGACCGACAGGTGTAGGAGGTGTAGGAGGTGTAGGAGGTGTACGCTAAGGGGAGGTAAGGGGAGGTAGGAGGAAGAGGGGAAGAAGTAGAAATGGAAGTAGAAGTAAAGGAAGAAATAGAAGTAGAAGTAAGGATAGAAATAGAAGTAGAAGTAAAGATAGAAATAGAGAAAGAGGTAAAGAATAAAGTAGGATAAAATGAAGAAGAAGGAAGTAAAGAGATCGAAACAGAAGTAGAAACAGAAGTAGAAGTAGAAAGAGAGAAATAGAGTAAGATGGAAGGAAACAAGATAAGACGAAAGAAAACGAGATAAGATGGAAAGAAAGAAAGAAAGAAAAGAAGATAAGATAGAAAGAAAAGAAAGAAAGAAAGAAGAAAGAGAAAGAGATGCAAACTGCAAGTTGATCATCGACCACCATCATCATGAAGTAAATCTCACAACGAAAACACCAACAGAACGACTCCTTCTCGCTTCCATCCATTCTCTATCACTTCCGTCACTTCCGTCCACCTCGACTTTGTTCAGAACTGCCAGTGGGCAGCCCCTGGCAGACAACAGGACGACAGCAAGATGACTGAGAAGACGGCCAGCGGCAGACGACCGAGGTGCTTGGTCCACCGGTCGATCAGCTCGTTCGCCCGGCAGTCGATCGCCCCGCCGGTGGTGAGGATGAAGGGCTCGAAGGGAAGATAGATCCGGTTCGCATAGGTCTGTACCTTTTCTTTTGCTTTCCCGTCCAGGATCGCGACGACCGCTTGGTGGGCTGGGTCGAGCTGGACACCGGGCGGGTCGTTCCGTCTGGCGAACCGAGTGGCAAAGGCTGATCTGTTTTGTTTGGCGGTTAGGGTTAGGGTTTTAGATTCATAGATAGTTTCTTTTAGCAAGGTCTGGTTGTAGCGAGCAGGAAGAAGAAAGAAAGAGGACCGACAGGTGTAGGAGGTGTAGGAGGTGTAGGAGGTGTACGCTAAGGGAGGTAAGGGGAGGTAGGAGGAAGAGGGGAAGAAGTAGAAATGGAAGTAGAAGTAAAGGAAGAAATAGAGAAAGAGGTAAAGAATAAAGTAGGATAAAATGAAGAAGAAGGAAGTAAAGAGATCGAAACAGAAGTAGAAACAGAAGTAGAAGTAGAAAGAGAGAATAGAGTAAGATGGAAGGAAACAGATAAGACGAAAAGAAAACGAGATAAGATGGAAAGAAAGAAGAAGAAAAGAAGATAAGATAGAAGAGAAAAGAAAGAAAGAAGAAAGAGAAAGAGATGCAAACTGCAAGTTGATCATCGACCACCATCATCATGAAGTAAATCTCACAACGAAACACGCAACAGAACGACTCCTTCTCGCTTCCATCCATTCTCTATCACTTCCGTCCACTTCCATCCACTTCCATCCACTTCCGTCCACCTCGACTTTGTTCAGACTGCCAGTGGGCAGCCCTGGCAGACAACAGGACGACAGCAAGATGACTGAGAAGACGGCCAGCGGCAGACGGACCGAGGTGCTTGGTCCACCGGTCGATCAGCTCGTTCGCCCGGCAGTCGATCGCCCCGCCGGTGGTGAGGATGAAGGGCTCGAAGGGAAGATAGATCCGGTTCGCATAGGTCTGTACCTTTTCTTTTGCTTTCCCGTCCAGGATCGCGACGACCGCTTGGTGGGCTGGGTCGAGCTGGACACCGGGCGGTCGTTCCGTCTGGCGAACCGAGTGGCAAAGGCTGATCTGTTTTGTTTGGCGGCCTGTGGGTACAGATGGGTCCGTCTGGCGATCTCTCGTGCGGCGTCGGATGCGATCGAGACTACAGCGACGTCGATCTCGACGACACCGTCGGGCGAAGTGATCCGGAGATCGGTCCGCATGGAGGTGCCAGGGACAAGTGGTTCGTTCTCTACGTTGAACATGCTGTTCGCAGCGAGCGACTTGTGTACTAACCGCTTGATGTTGCCGTGTCTAGCGAGGGTGTCTGGGTTGCGGCCGTGGCAGACCTCGTCGTGTCCGTAGTGGTTCTGGTGGTGGCAGCTGTTGCAGAGGTCGGACCGGCCGGGGCAGAAGGTGAGGAAGTGGAGACCGGCGGCGATGTGGACGTCTCTGAGGGAGCGAGGAGGTGAAGGGGATGATGTTGAGCCATCTGCGGCCGAGGAACGTCGCGTTTTCAGCCAGTGAGTCCTGTTGATGCTGTGAGAGCTGAGAAAGGAGAATGCTCAGCTTGTGTTCGACCATGCTGTTTGTTCTAGCCCTTTGGGACATTGGCTGGACGTCCGACATGTCAAAGCCGCCGAGGATGGGTGCGATGATGGTGTCTGCTGCCTCGTTTGCGGCCTGATAGGCGAGTGGGGCGACGTCGGCGAACGAGAGCACACCGAGGCCGCCGAACCGGGTGGGGAGCTGGATGATGGCTCTGTCGGTGTCGAGTCGACGGGGAAGTTCCGGATGAGGAAACCGCCTCGGTGAGTGCGTCGTCTAGTGCAGTCCATGGGTGATCGAGATCTGACGTGTCTAGTGTTCGTTGGAGGTGCCGCAGGTTCATCTGGACGCATCGACGGAGAAGCAAGAGACCGTGCTGGTAGTGGAGGCTGGGCAGTTTCCGGATGATGGCAAGCTCGTGTGGATCTTAGGGTTAGGGTCTTAGATTCATAGATAGTTCTTTTAGCAAGGTCTGGTTGTAGCGAGCAGAAAGAAGAAAAAAGAGGACCGACAGGTGTAGGAGGTGTACGCTAAGGGGAGGTAGAGAATGTTAGGGTTAGGG